>JAYRBT010000001.1:22175827-22417157 GCA_036023395.1 Myiotriccus ornatus
TTGGGAATTCAAACTAGATGACCATTTTTTCAAATAATTCTTAGATACAAACCCATCTTACATATGGTTCCTAATCATGGACTCCAATATTATATTGCTAAAGGAAGGTATAATTTTTATGGCTTACCCTCTCCAAAACTTTCCCCAAGTGGCAGCCCACACATCTGATCCTGATATTTTTCACTTGTGATTCTGGATAAATGCAACAATTGTCTGGGAGATTCTGCAAGGTCCCTTTACACAGGGTGAATTGGGTAGAGACTCAAAATAAGTGGTGCCAATCCTTTATCCATCTGGTTTATGACTGTTCCAGATGGAAGGAGGCTATTAGAACACCACTCTTAACTCACAGCAAAGGCAGAATATAGTCTCCAAATTAATGATTTACCATATGAGCGACCTAAGCTTCGTCAGAAGGCCAAGAAAGTATTTGGCCCACTCGAAAATTTTCATATCCATCTTGAAATGGAAAGGATCAGATTAACACTTCCTGAAGTTTAGTAGCAAAAGGAGCTAGGACAGCTTGACAATGCCTGGCAAAAGCAAGACGGAAGTCAGCCCTTAAACTCTTACACAAGCTAAAAACACAGGTCTTCAGCTCACAGCATATTCTTCAGTATATTTTAGGACAGACATGCTCTCCTGTGGCAGAGTTTTCCAATCCAGTCATGCAGGTGCAGCCTCTGACATCCAGCTAAAAATGAGAAAAGCTACCAAAATGAATTACTTTCATTTTTGTTCAACCATTACGTTATGCAACTAGTGCGAACAACCGATGCAATCACGAAGCAAAGGAGGCAGTACCTGGGGGATGACCAGGGGGCCCCTGAGCTGCTGGGGCAGCTGAGTGGCAGGGCAGGGCTCAGCACACAAAGGGCCGGATAAACAGGAGGAACCCAAAGCTTCGAGTGACACCTAAAGGCAGCTGGGATAAAGAGACCTTTAAAGAGGTCTTTGAAAGTGGAATGTGGAGCAGGGATAGCAGGGGTACAGGAAAGGCATTGCTGAGGATTTTTCTGTTCGTTAAGTGAAGTAAAATACAGCCCTCGCTCATTATGGAGGCAGGCAGCCTTGCCTGGGTGATACATCTCATCAGCCTATTAATAAAGCTCTGCTCGAATCTAGTTTCACAAGGCAACCCATCAGAGTCTGTGCTTCCAACGCGTGGTACAGACACAGAGCTATGGAAAATCTCACCCTCCAGAGAGACCTGAGTGAGGCAGTCTTTTTCATTAATACCAAGTCTGCACAATGAATCAACAACAGATTCAATAAGGCCAGGAAGAGCAAAAATAGAGCTTCTGACCAAATAAAAGATGTAATGAGATCAGAGTGAATTTAATGGGAACCTCTATTCCACTGAATAGGCAAGGTCCCAGACATCCTCTTTCCTGGGTCTCAGGAGCTAAGCCAATAGACTTCAAGTTGCATCATTAAGTTCAAAATCAGACGAACTGTAATTGAAATAAAAGTCTTATTTTTGGCTTGTTGATCAAAATGGAGCTCAGATGTGCCTGAGGGCATGATTTTCATCAGGACCTCAATGCAATCCTTGATTTCCCAAGCACTGCACCTGCAATGAATCATGGGCTCAACTAGTAGCATATTAATACCCAGTTACCTGGTGTGCAGGTGGAAATAGAAAATGCAATATTTAAATGCTTTAAAAGCACCTGCCATTTATAATGAACACAATTCTTTCCAGGCACAAAATTGCATCTTAACACACATATGCCATTACTGAAAATCATGCCCGATGATTTTGAAATAGTATATTCACATCTGTGCCTACATCCTGATAGCCTTTCATTTCCCCTCCCTCCAATAATTAGTCTAAAAGACCTTCTTCCTGACCAAGGAAGTTAGTCGAGTCTCCATATCCTGATCATAGCGGATCCCTTAACCTTGTGGGAGAGTATCACAAAGCTCACATCAGCCAAGAGCCAAGCAGTGAACCTACACTGTAACTTGCAGTCAAAGACCAGTAGTTAAAAACAGCATGTGGTCCTGCCTTCAATATGTAATACAGCAGGTGATGGAGAACTGAGAGAAATGAAAAATCTTGTTCTCATGGGTGAATGGACAGCCTGTCATCTGTCCAATTTTCCCCACACATGAGTAGGTAATAAATACAAATTAGCATCCATTGTCCTAACGTCTTGAAGCTTGGCCTCTAACTTGGTGTCACACACAGATTCAGCAAGTCCCGTGGGATACTCTGGTACCTAGGCAGAAGAGAAGATAATTTGGGAGTTTGCTGATCTGGGGCAGACAAATGAAAGAAATAAATGGCTTCTATGTTTCGCTTGTTTCCTGCAGAAGAAAGCATCTGCATCAAAATGAGTTTAAACATAAGGGAATACATTCTCAATGTGTTGCACAGGGATTTAGCAACATGACTCCCATTGATGTTTATGGGAAATGAGTGGCTAAATCCCCATGTAATAGGTTGAAAATTTAGCCCAAGGAGACTGACTGTGGAGGAGCTCATCAAGGTCTCTGCCTACAAAAATTGTGAGCACATCAACCATCCTCAAATACCATCTCTCTTTACTGGTATGGAATCAAGGGGACCCCTTGAAAGGGACCGTTTTTAAAAGGTTGCTGGAAAACCTATAAAACTGCTCTTCTAGCAAGTGCACAAACATGATCTGTGGGTGCAAGGGCATGTCAGAGGATGATAACTTTTGTGTTGATCATGTCACTATTTACAAGCTAACGCTCTCCTGGAAGACGATAACGGATTATTGAATGATTTAATGATTCAGACTTCAGCAACAAAAGGTATCTAGCAGCATGGACATCCTGCTACAAAATGCATCAAGAAGAGCTTCTAATCACAGATAGTCTCAGTAGGTTGCAAGACATGAAGGAAGATGCTAAATCCCTTGGCTTTTCTCCTGCCTTAAGGAGGATGGAGATAAGCGTCAGATTAAAGTGAGAGAATCTCTTCTGTTTTCCAATTACACACAGATACAGGCCTACCACAAGCCAGAAAGTTTTCAGTAGCCAAAATTCACAACCAAATCGGCAATATGAATATCTGATTAGGAGTTTAACCAGGAAATACATGTCTAATTCTTTCCTCAACCACATGACGGTTACTGCTTAGGGCAAATTAGCAAAGGACTAGCCTATTTCTGCGTAAAATACATAGTCTGGGGAAGAGCGTTGCTGTGAGACCTGCATACTTTCTGCAGCAGCAATGACAATCGGATTCTGCAGGCATTTCCTCTCACTCACCAGGGTGTTATGGAGCTAGTATGGACAAAAATGAAGTGTTTTAACATAGCAGATCATTAGATTATATTCTATCATCCAAGTTCAGGTTTAAAGGGAATCTCGTTCAAGTACAGTGATTACAGTAAGCAGGTTCTTCACAGATGTGCAGCCAGCAAAACAATTGTTGTATGTCTGTAGTTTTTCTAATATATCCGCTGAAGAAAACCCTTCCTGCACAGATTTCATGGTTACTTCATAGACTTGAGAAAACTCTGAAGGTTGTGATTACAGCAAAAGATTTTTTTTACAATTATAAACCATCAGTCAGTGGCATTTGATGAAGTTTGAGCAATGCATACCTATTCTTCTTTGGCCATCACACTACAATTTGAAAAGACAAACCGCAATCCTCTGTGTGTTTCAGCTCTGAATAGTGTATATGAGAAAATTAATCTGGCAGCCTCTTCTGAAATCACAGGCTTCTGAGATGAGCAAATGGGTACAGTTTTCTTTTAACTGTTTTTTGAACCCCATGTGTTGAGAGAAAACAACAGCATGGAAATTGCTCATCAAAATGTTAACTTGTGGCACGGCAGAGCCCCAAAGCAGGTGTGTGGCATGCCGTTCCCTTCGCTGACGTGCCTACCACATGGCACCCAGTTCTGCCACCTCCATCCCTTCCTTTTGGAATTCTTCCTCCTGCAAACACTGAAACATGGCTTGACACTGAGTCTAGCACAGAAGTGATGTGACCTTTCAAGAAAGCAGGCAGTTTGGGAAAACCTTCATTTAGGATAATCCATCATTGAATAATCCCTTGGATTATCTGTAGCGACCACAGTTCTTCCAGCCCAAACATAACTGTTTCAGGTTATTTTGCTACTAGGAGCATATCTAGTCAGAAAAATAATATTGTTTCGCTAATTCAAGCTAACAGCTAGGATGCTGACCTATCACAAATAGTTGAATTTTTCAAATTAACAAACACTTGAACAGACAATACAAAATAAAAATAAATAAAGGATAAAGCATCACAGAGCACACTTTGTTCATTTATTTTGACAACTCCTTAGGTTTTAAATTGTGGAAATACTTTACAATGTACAAGTAAATGTGCTGTGAACTTTCTAAAAATAATGAAGGCTTTACCATCTTTGAATGAATGTTTATCCCTCTAGCATGTAGCTGGAACTGAAAGCTAATGGAGAAGTTATTGTACAAAGGTGGCTGAGATTTTCAGAGAAAATATGGGAGGAGAAATGTTTTTTTTGACTTATTCTTCATTCTTCATAGTGTTGCATGTACTTGGACATCACAGACTGCAAGAAGCCAAAAGCTATTCTATGCCTCCTTTAGCCTTCTGCTAAACCTCGGTGAAGGATCACTCAGATTTCCCGAAAACTAATGAAAAACGCAATACTGTTTCTCTGGTATCCGCCCCCATTT
The DNA here is from genome assembly GCA_036023395.1 of Myiotriccus ornatus. Taxonomy (NCBI): domain Eukaryota; kingdom Metazoa; phylum Chordata; class Aves; order Passeriformes; family Tyrannidae; genus Myiotriccus; species Myiotriccus ornatus. The sequence continues at coordinate 22,180,496 of JAYRBT010000001.1, forward strand.
GCCTTGTGCAGGGCCTTGCCAGACTTTCACAGGGGTCTCAATCTGATATGCTAAATTTCAGATACCTGCTCACAACCAGGTTTTGGATAAAGAGATGGATTTGAAATAAAAATCCCCATGAGCCTAGAATGAAATTTCACTTGCTCCGAAATTCCACATTTCTTACCATATTACCCAGAATTTTAGAAGTCACTTTTGAAATAGAAGCTTAAGGGTATAAAATGTTTATTTTCACAACCTTTTTCCCCCCTCTTAAAATGCAAGAAAATGTTCCATTTTCTAAGGCATAAAGACAAATGTTGCTCCATAAACTAAAGAGCAATGCTCTTCTTTCAGTTGCATTTTTGTCTTTTTCTCCCACAAAATATACAATGGAAGCATAGAATACCTTATTAATGACATTTGAAAAGATGCTATTAAGCCTGTGCTATGTGAGTAGCTGTCTCAGGGCTTAATCTGTCACTCTCTTCCTGGGCAAAGCAGCAAACTAACATTTCACTGGTTTTCTTATTGCATTGGTTCAGTGTGGCCTGAATGTGCCAGAGATCACTCTGTCACTCTCTTCTGGAAGAGCAGAGGAGGTCCTAACATACTTCCAAGGGTCCCTGCATCCCCAACAAGAATGCATCTTCCATTTGCTTCCAATTTTCACACAAGTGTTCCCCCATGGGTTTACATTTCCCTTTCGCAGCAAGAGAGAGAGAGTATCACCTGAATGGGGAACTTGAGAGGTTTCAGAACAGAGGAAATCTCCCTGCAAAAAGGTAATGACACACTGGAAGTTTAAGAAAATCCTGATAATGCCAAATGAGTTATCAGGCTGCAGGGAAGTCTGTGGGCTACAGTGGCCTGTCTTTGGAGGCCCTGGTATATTTGCTGAATTCACATTTTCTCTTAGAAAAGGCAGTATGAACAACTACTGTTTGGGTGGCAAAGAAGGGTTACCAAAGCACACATGCATGGCACTCTTTCCAAATCTTCAAGAAGAAAAAAAAAAAAAGATTGGACAAAAAATCCTCACAGATTCTGCCCCTAAAGAAATATGAACTCTCAACAATTTCAGCCGTTGGGTTCCAGCAGCTGCTGTTTATTCCTTTCCCCCACAGAGTGAAAGCTGAAGAACAAAAGGCTGAGGACAGAGTATTGCGAGTGAGCTGGCGCAAGTCAAAGAATTGCACTCAACATAAATAGGCTAGAGATGAAGAGGGAAGTTGGTAGGACACGTTATGCTGATAGCACATTTATTTACCACAGTACAGGGCTGACTGAACAGGCAGGGGAAGCAGACATTGACTGAACTGGGCTGGTGGAGTGCCTGATCAAAATTTACTAGGAAAAGCATTCCTAGTAAAATATAACACAGCAGAAGCCATTGTTATCATATTTATTACAGAGTTAGTGTAGTTTGCTACTCAGTTGTGACAGTATTCAGAGGTGAAAAAGGGGCAGCTCTTGCTACGTGGACAGCACTGTTGGGCTTTTCAGGTTTGCCATTTTCCCTGTGACTGAAGAGGTCATTAACTCATAGACATAGTTTGATTTCAGCCATGGAATGGCAAAGGGAGACCAAGTAATAGCTCTGCAGATACTCAGTTGCTCCACTGGCGGCCTCAGCCTTTCCCTTCTTCTCAGGATGGAATTTATTATGATAGCTCTGAGCTCTGACTTCATTCTTAGTGGCTGAATTCGTGTCCAAATGTCTCTTTGCTGGCTGCTTAGACAAGGTGGGGAGGTATTGCCCTAGAGGATCATGCTGTTTGAGGACAATGAACAGCTCTAAAAATCCATTACTTTTCTTTAACCCCCACCTCCTCATTATCATTTTGCAGTAGTAAATACAAAGGGCAGATAAGCAGTGGAAACAGAAGATGTGAAATACCCATGACAAAATACAGAAGCATTGAAGTGATGCTTCCTCTGCCTCTACTTGGAGCAGAAGTTAGATGACATGGCAGAAATTATGAAACTGAAAAGCAAAAATATTGTCAGCAAAAAAAGTGATTTGATAATTTTAAAAGATTATTCATATCCTATATTGCACTAGAGAACCTAAGTCCCCAGGATATGTTGGGATACATGCTTTGTGGCTTTCAGGATGGGTACCATCTCATACTATCAGCTGAAATGCATTAAGAGCCATATGATGCCCTGTGGTCTAACAGCAGGGTATGCAGCGTGAATCAACCCATCCCTAAATTTGGTGGGCATGATATTCCTGGAGCAAAGCTCACTCACACCCTTATCAAGACAAAGCTCAAGAGTCTTTTCTTCTCTATGACTGTTTTAAGAGAGAGATGTGTCCTTAGAGGAGAATGTTTAAGTATTATTCAGTATTTTCCTGAAATTTTCCGGTGCTGCTCTTATTCAGGATTAAGTCCTACTTTATTGTGTTGTACCAACAAGCAAACAACAAATCCAACCCCAGAGCATTTAGTCTAAATCCACTGGATTTTTATTGCAGTACTTCTTAAGTGGGAACAGACCTCAAATGCTACTTCTCCTTTTCTGAAGGCAGAAGACCATAGCACTTGAGCTCAGAAGCTTGACCATTAATTGTTTGTATTGCAGAGCCTATGACACACTTAAGTAGCTGAGCACAACAATAAACACAATAGCCAGTTCATTAAATCATTCTTTGTCAAGACTTTCCACGGCTTTGGGCTTAAGCCTCTTAAAGTTGAAATCATTACGCTATTTTTTTTTAAACAAATGAGCAAACATAACTCACATAAAAAGGGGAAAGCACAACAGAGTCTTTGATGTATGTATCATCACTGTGATGTCTTACTGAGATTAAACTATATGTCTAACACCACTAAGAGGTTTCAACAGCTCTTTCCAAGGAGAAGCTGAAATCAGGAAGGGCTAGAAAGTGCTGCTGTTGCTGTCACCTCTCCTGCAACAGCTTTCCTTGGCCTGTCATATCATGAGAGAGGCTATCAATAAACTTTGTAGAGTGGTGTTTGTGGTCCCTCTTGTGTCTGTAAGATCCTGTCAAAACCTTGACTTGCTGACGCACCCTGACAGGCTCTGAGGATGGCTGGAAATGACAAAAGGTGGAAGAAGGAATGGAGGTTTGCTGCCTTGGGCAAGTTTGTTCTTTTAACACCATGTACTAATATTCCAGCTTAGAAAAATGGAGCTGAACTATTCACAGCCTTAAGGTATTAGGCAGGCAGTTTACATAAGGCTATTTAGATATGGATAAAATACCTTAATAAAACGCTACTGTGATGAGTGCACCAAGTTTTGCTACTTTTAAAATAAAATCATAAACCACACCCTTTATTTTGCTACATAGCTGTGGCTGTCTACAGCTCATTTCTTCTCTCTGTGCCAACACTGCAGCCACGCTGCAAAAGAACTCGGTTTCTCTTTCTCCATAAAACGATCCTGCACTTTTACCCACATCATACACCATGGGCAGAATCTTTGCCTTTCCCTTCCTGTAAATACCTTTAGTATGTGAAATCACACACTATTTGCATAAGAACATATCCTAAGGAAAGCAGAAGAGATATGCAGAGCTAAGCAAAGAATTAAAAGAAGAAATTACCATCTTTTTCCCCACTGTTGCTACTATCTGCCTTTTCTCTTCTCTCAGCTGTGTTGGTTGCGATGTTTGTTGTTTACAGCCATGTTGCACTAAGAGCCAGTTTCTGATGGGTGCTGAGTGCCCCCTGGTTTTGATGTGTTGTGAAAGTCGTCAGGGTCTGGTTTCCTTTCCAGAGGTATCCCTTAGACTCTAAGTAGTATAAGGCTGGGGAATGTTGCTTACAGGCTTGTGAAGGGACACGTTCCTCTTCAGAATAACAAATACAAACAATAACGGCTATGTTCAACATCCTGCTCTATCAGACCATCAAATCACTTTCTTGCAATTTTTACCACTTCTTACAATTGTTACCACCACGAATTTCAAGACAGAGCTTACCCTGATATGGAAGTTACAAAATCATGGCTTGGCCAAGGACTCCCTGGGAGGGAGGCACACCAGCCTCGAAGGCAGTGTTTCCTGAGAAGAGGAGGGTGGAAAAAAAAAGTGGGAGGGGGAGAAGGAGGCAAAGCCTGATTCTTTTTCCCATTGTAAGGTAACTCAGCCTGACAGAGACATGTGCCCAGGACAGTTGTGGCCTCAGCTCTAAGACTAGGCTTTTTCTGTGCAGACACAAAACACTTACAGCTTTAAAAAACATGTATAAATGAATTGAGAGTTAAAAACTACTAGAGAATACTCCATGGGATTATCTGTACCATCAAGACAGGAAAACTTTGCAGATGCTACTGTCTCTCTAGAGGAATAAATGCTTGCATTTTAATATTCTCAGCAGCTGGTTCCTGTTGAATGCCATCAGGATGATTCAGCCACCCACCAGGAACACCAGTAGCAAGTGCACACACAGAGAAATCTGCAAAACTTTCTGCTCCTGATGCCAATGTTGCTACTTTGGCAGAGTCTGCTCTGTATTAGCTATTCTTCATTACTACCAGTAGCAGGTTTAACTTCACCCCAGGATGGTGAAAGAAAAAGAACTAGTCCCTGGGGCTGCTCTAATCAATCCAGTTGTCTGCCTCCTATCAGTAGTGCTTCCCACAATCCACATCATTAGCAGCTTACTCTGTGGTTACCTCATTCACTTTCAGCCTCGCCACAAGTAACATATCTTCTGTGAGCTCTCTCTTCAAAATGATGGTTCAGGCAGTCTGATGTCCTTCCCCCTACAGTGGTCAACATCAGATGAAAGGAACACCACCTTATAACATGCTTGGTTTCTGCATGAGACTCAACTGCAATAGATTACTTCCTCACCCTAGCTGATGATCAATTTATGTCTAAAAAGATGAGATATGCTATCTCTCCCCATTAAAAAAAAAAAATTCAACCTCAGTGACGTTCTGTCTGTGGTCTGTGGACCACTTCCAGGTGTTTTATGGAGGTGCATCTGTCTAGCAACAATAATGAGGCATTTACTTTTCCTCAAGTGGCAATGCTTCCTGACAGTTGTTGACTGGGTCAAATCACTCAAGGTTTCCTCTGATTCTACCGGGACAAATTTCTGCCTCTCTTTTGTCTGGCATTTCTTGGAAGTAAACTGTGATGCCAATACACAGAACCCTACCTGGAGAGGCCAGAAGATAGAGAATACTGAACTAAGCAGCACAGTCACTCCTGGAGGTTGTTGAACCCATAATTATGGATTCTACAGTAGGGAAAAAGACTTTCAGTTCTAATTTGTGTGATGACTGACAGCCAGAGAGTGAAAATAAACAGCTTAAATGCAAAATGGTGGGAACATAACAGAGCAGCTGCATTCATCTGGTCAATAACGCCCACTTAGGTCTTCCTCTTTAATACTCCTGCCATTGCATTCAGCTTAATATGGAAGATGCTACAGGTGGACTGCAATGTCATATCAACATCTACATCATTACAGAGCATCCTAATTTAGCCATTATTCAAAATTTGGAAAAAAAAAAAATCATGCCTTCAACGTGGAGATAAATGTTAGTATAGACCAAATCAGTGGTGCTGGCCTTCCAACAGCAACAACCCCAAATACCGGTGCCATACATATAGATAACTGCTCAAGTAATCTGTCAAACAAACAAAAGAAATGTAGGTTTACTCCCTGTGCCAGGTCATCCTCATGTGGAAAACAAGCCAAAATAGATAAGTCAGAACTTGTGCACTGGGTAAGTAAGTGACAGAAACAGTACGAACACAAGTGTTCACATGTCAGATCCCTGATGTACCCGTACGGCTTGTGACATCTACTGCTGACTGCAATGATTTTCATCTTGATTAGAAGTGATACTATCATATTCCTTACTTGCTTTGCAGAGAATATCTTCAAGAAGCTGTGTCATTTCCAGAATCCAGAGTGGTCCCTACCATGATCTCACCTTAAATCAATAAAGTTATGGAACCACCACTTGCTCTCTCTAATGAGTGAAACAGCTAAGTGCCATTCAGAGTCAGCCAGGAGTCTGTAGAAATATGGAAAAGAGAGACAGGATGGCAGCAGAAAGTGAGTGAATAATCTTTCATACTGATTTAAAAATGAAAAAAGAAATAATGAAAATTCTAACCTCTTGCACAGTTTTCTGGTATTTCATCTCATGTGAAAAATAAGAATTAAAATTCACAGAAATTAAAATCACTGAAAAATGGGGATTAATTTTAATTAAACAATAAAAAACAGTGTTTTGCCTTTTTTTTCTGCCTTGAAAAAAGAATGAGAGGAAGGGGAAAGAGAACATTTTCATTTCTTTTTTTTTTTTTTCTTTTTCTTTTCCAATCAATATTGAGGGTTTGTTGACCAGGTCTTCCAGTAACCTATCTCATTGGATGTGATGTGGCAACAAGTATCTATAACCAATTGTGGTTTCAGGGCTGAGAATGCATTGGATTGTCTTCTCTGCTATTTTAGCCCCAAAGTATATTTTAAATAGCTTTAAAGAGAACAAAAATTCTTCTCATACTAGTGACAGGGAGAAACAGCTTTAGAAAGGACTTTCATGTTTCCAAGTTTTTACTTCTTTCTGCTTCTGAATATTTTTTTCTTTGCTTGCACAAATGCAACAGGATAGCCTTGTTTGAAAGATTTTGGAATATGACACTCGGTAATCCATCAATCAGTGAGAACACCCAGATATGTGTTTCTAGTAAGTGGTGAGTGTCATGGTGTTAACTTCCACACACTTCATTCACACTGGAGACAAGTCAGCCATACAAAACCAGTCTGAAGGGATGGCTTTTTTTTTTTTCCTTCATCTTCTTAAAAGTACATTATCTTCTTAAAAGCTAGTCTGAATGATCCAGACTGGCCCTATTTCAGTGCTTGGCCTACAATGGCAACTTAGAAATTATCACTTTTCTCACTCTGTTTTCCCAGATTGGTTAGGACTACTCATGCATTTTGAAAAGCAAATCAATATCCTTCAGAAAAATATTTTTACTTTCTTGATAGAAACCAATCAGGCTTTTACCTTGGGCAGAGGATTTTATCAGGTTTTAAGAGGAGAACACTAATACCTTCAAAGCATGAAAAAGTCATTACACTTACAGTCACTGATCCTGTAGCATCAGTGATGAGCATTAGCAGAGCTATTTCACAGGTAAAGGAAGACAGGAGAGGAATGATAGAATATTTGAAGTGAAGACACAAGAATTCTTCATACCGAACTGCATGAAATCCAAAGCTAAAGGTAACCTTGCCAAATGTGCCTCACGATTTCCTAGCATTTCACAGGCCATGTTGACACCACCTTCTCAGCTGCTCCTGAGATAGGAAACCACTGGCTGGTTTTAGAGTTGTTTGGAGTAATTTGAAGCCAGGGGGTTAAGTGACCTGTTCCAGGCTGCACCATGAGTGGGCAGCAGGTAAGGAACATGCCCATATCATGATGTCCCAGCCACCAGAGCAGAGAGAGGTGTTGCTCTGGAGAGGGCTAGAAGAGAAACAACTTGAGAAAACTAACAGTACACTCACCCTAATAAAGTTTTACCCTATTCTTTGTTCCTTTATCGTCAGGAAAACAAAAAAAGAGAAAGAAAAAAAGAAAAGAAAAGCTATGTGTGTCAGAAGACCTTTCTCTTGCCTAATTAGGCCTCCCTTTCGTTATGCCCTGAACATTGGAGTTTTAATCCTGAGGACAGAGAGGCCTTGGGCAGAAAATTTGGCCAGTCTTTTTCACAAAGTTTGAATGTGTTCAGACCTTTCAAAACTGTACCAGCCTCTCACTAACGTTCAGATTAAGCCGTGCATTTTCAAAGCCATAATGAGCTAAGCCCACTGGCCTCCTGTGAGATGGGAAAGTACCCGCTGCTTGAGAAGCTCCAGTGCAAAGTACCCAAGGTGAATTACTGCTACTTTTTGTTAGTCTTAACATACTCTGATATTTCCCCATTTGGTCTGACCTTATTGATCAATGCAGACTACATTTGTTTCTTTTTCGTGTTGTCAATAGCTTTACGATGCTTTTTACACTATCCTCTGTGTCTATTCTCAAGACCTTTTCTCTTATATTCCGTCTTTATAACTGGGTCTTTGCCTTTACCCACATTTGTTTTATTTCTGCCTTAAATATTCAAGAAGAAAAAGAAACCCACTCTCTCTGCATAGTGTTTCTCTTCTCTATTCACCCACTTCTTCTACCACCAGTAATTCCTCCCCTCTTACTTCAAAGTCCACTACTCACCTCCCTATCCACTCAAATTATATTCTGGGTGTCAAAATATCACCATCCATCAGCCAGACCAGCAAAGTTTATTAATACCAAGCACGGGGAGAAGATTTCTGACAGTAGAGGGCTCCTTAATACACCAGACAAAGGCATAGATGAAGTTAAGTCAAATTCAGACTCAAAAGAAGTGAACTAGATTTCAAAATCTTCAGAATAATTATCTTAAATATGTGGTCATTTCTGATGACTATATCCCAATTACTTAAAGACTTTAAGATTATCTTTCTGAAACATATGTTCTAGTTCAGCAGAAGAAAAGTGCTTTTAGAATTCAGTAGGCTTTATCACATAAAGGAAACTGGTTAGGACTATCAGCAGTGCCCTTGCTGCTTAACCATCTTCAGAAATGAAAAGGCAACAGTGTCCAATCTGTCTCGGACTCTGGCATTGCCCCTGTTGTTTCACCTGCTAGCAGATATTGGATAGTTTGAGACAATTCCTTCTCTGTTCAGCTACAAGGCTATTTCTCCCTGTTTGCAGGTTTACCCCTTCCCAAGCCTGGGCTTCATAGTTCCTTTAAAAATGGTGACTGTGAGGATCTAAATGGACGTGTTTCCCTAGCACTCATCTGTACATTGAGAGAAAAACAGAGCAACTTTTACTTTTCAAGAGCCTTTTCTCATTTTACAGCTCCAGTCCTTGCCCCAGCTTCTGCTCAGGGCTTTTCCAGACTGCCTCCAAGAAGACTGACCTATTTCTCCTTGGCTCACTGAGGTCCCCAGAAGCATCACTAAGAGCTCAAGATTAATACATTTTTCCTACTACATGTTCAAAGGACCGTAACAGCCACAGAGCTGTTAGACCCAAGACACATGAAGTTATCAATGACTCAATTTACATTAAATTACCACTTGGATATTTATGTTCTTAACCATATCTATGAGAATATACAGTCATGTCTTAACTAAGTACAACTGACAGATATGGAACCAATCAGCATCGAATACATGGATTTTTCAAGGTCTGTTTAAATTCAGTCTAAACTGTGGGTTTATGGCATCACAAAAATTTACTGAGAAAACATGAGTTAATATTTGTCCAGTTCTTTCACATGAGAAGCACTGTTACTGTTGTCAAAAAGTCTACTGTGGGCTTAAGTAGCTGTGAGAATGCAAAACAGTTTAAAATTTGAATAGCTTTCGTAACTAATAGCAAGTAGGCAATATAACAGATGGCGACTTACATGAAAGATAAACCACATCTTAATAACAATAACTTACATTCAGAGGGGTAGTGTTTCTTAGTGCTTAGAGCATGGGACTGGGAAGCAGGATTCCCAAGTTATTCTCCTGGCTCTGCCACTGATTCACTGTGTACATTTAGAAAAGTCATTCAAACATTTCTGTGCCTCACTTTCCTCCTCTGCAAAACAGAGATAGTTCTTACAAATATCACCACAGCACTGAGGGAATGAGGCCCAAGTTGTTGGATTTTATAATAAGCATTTTGAGACAAATGAAGGTATAGAAGAGAGGTGTTGGCTGTTGTCACTATTCAGTCACTGATCAAATTGCAAAGTGGTTATTTTGCTCAGCACTGAGCTAATAAAACCATCCGTGGAGTGGGAGGTGGCAGCTGCTTAACTATGCTCTATACCCTTATGGCGTGGATCAGGCCAGAAAGTGAATATTGCCTCATGCAACCGACACTTCAGAGGGAATTCAAGGAGGCCAAATACAGTTACCTTCATCGAAATTTAGCCAGGGCATTATGCAATCTTTAACAGCAGTCTGAATCTCTATTTTTATATCTCTGATAAAAGGGAGCACCTACAGCTCTCCAGGTTTCTGTCATCATTAGTTGGCACATTACTTCATTTTGATCAGAAATAGGATTGCTTCTCACTCGCTGACTTTGCTCTGTGCAGCTCCACAGAGTTTCAGAAAGGTCCTCCAAAGCAAGCACCAGAAAAGTCTTATGCTGTCTGACACAAGCATAATACAAAATGAATAGGCTGCAAATCAATGTTCCCTTTTGCTTTCTAATATATATGAACTTCTTTTTTTTGTATGAGGTATGGATTGAATTTTTAACTATATAAATAGTAGAGACGACTCAGAGAGGGTCAGTTTTTTTGCATGCTTGCCAGACAGAGATTTCCTCATGACTTTGGTGAGAATTTCATGAAAATAGAAGTTAAAGAATTGGACCAGATGTTAAAAATTATTACAGAGAGGAAGATTCCTTGTAGGGTACAGCCTGGTGCTTCAGCAATGTGCAGGCAATGGCATAAACTAAAGCTTGAAACCAATTTGCTGGTTTGTCTCATTAGTGGGGAAGGCTGCCTCAGATCAGCTCTGTTTAGCATTCTCCAGCTGTATAAGGTTATTGTGGCACTGATAATTTTCTGTGGCTTCTCAAGATTGTGGGGATATATTTCAACAAGCAAAAAAAAAAGGCACCATGTATATCTATATCTATCTATCTATATATAAAGAACAGTTGATCTCACTGAAGAAGACTCCAGCATCTTCCTACGAAGAGTTTTCTCTGGTATTTCCTGATTCTCCAGCCAAAGAAATCATCACTAAATCCTTTTCTCTGGGAGGATAGAACAAAAATTATTTCTCACACTGGCTTTATGGGATATGTAGTAGAGATTAACAGGTCAAAGAGTTTTAGGTCTATTCAGAGGACTGCCTAAAGAATATTCTATGTACAATTGCTCTCCAGATGGTCAAAATTGAAAAAGCCATCTGAGCAAAAATCAAGTTTTGGAAAGTGCCATGAGAAATTTTAACCAGAGGATGTGGATTCTGCTTGTGCTGGCTTCAGTGGAAACAGAATCACTCTAAATACTAATTATTTTAAAAAAAAATCCCTCAAGTTCATAAAAAGAAATGTCTGGAAATTCCATGTTGTTATTTTCAAAAGTGATGAGCTCAAATCACAAAACCTGGATCTGGATGCCTAACAGTGCCAGAAGTTCAGGAGAGTTTGGACCGACAAGGCTGGCTCAGGCAAGTGTTGAGTGTTTTCCCAGGATTTTTTGAAGGCCAATACAAGGGTTTCAAAGAGGAGAGAGGCATGTGCAACATGGCAGAGTTACAAAAAAACATCGCTTGGAATTTCCTGGGTTTTGTGAGATTAAAATTGTAAGTCTAATTAGTTTAAGGAAATTAGCTCTTTATAATTTTCATTTTGTATTGAAGAAATAAGAAAAATTAAAAATAGAATGAGAATGGAAAAATTAATGGATTTCAGTAATTAGTTAATAAAAAAATGCTCCTGTCTTAGTGTGACTGCCCAACACAGTAAAAAAGCAAAAAAAGGCAAAAAGGCAAAAAAAAAGTAACCATGACTCTCCTCATACTTTCCAAAACAATGTAAGCTTCACCTCTGAGCTTGGAACAACTACTTGACATTTCAACTCAGCTCATTTTTCAGCGGTAAGCCACTGAAATTGGTGTTTAGGTTGAAATACCATCTCACCATAATGTTAATACAGACACAGAATAAATACATACATCCTGGCAAAAATAAACCAGAATTTGTTGCTCCTACTGGCCACATCACATTTATATGAGTTGCATGCTCTAATAAAATGTTAAATGGAAGGGAAGCCTCTTCTGAGAGCAGACCTTTTCACCAAGTGGTGAACTGGGGATCCCTGACATCTGAAAGCAGCAGGACAACTTACTACACTGTAGGAAAACACATTTCTCTTGACAGTGGTGATCCAGTCTGAGGCCTCACAAGCCACACACTGGTGCACTAAAGAGACATGTGTTAGACAAGCTGTTTTGTCCCTTGGCTATCACCCTCCTGAGCGCTGAGCAGATCTGGATTGGGCTGGCTTAGAAAAAAAGTCAGATGAAAGCAGTGAAGTTAAGCCAAGTCAAAACACAACTTTGGTGCAATTCCACCACGTCCAAGTTATGCTAACAAAACTTCAGCCGCAGTGAGCCTGTCCTTCTCTGCCCAGCCCAAGCCACACTTTCAAGCATTAGTTGCAGCATTTGGTTTTCAGTTTTCCGTACCTCTTTGCTATTTATTTCACAAGGTAGCTAACTATGTATTTTAGCATTATTTGAGCTTGTAATATCTTTGAAATAGAATAATCTGCTTTGTAGAGATGAAGTCAGCAAGTTTGAGGAAAACATTTTTTTTCTATAAATAAGGATGCTGAGCAACAATACACTGAAATGGCCAAAAACTTGAAAGAAGTCTTCTACCTCCCACTTACACAGATCTCGAACTGCAGCCTTATCATAGGGCTGTTTACTGGTTGTCAAGTTAACTAAATTCATGGGCAGCTCCGAGAACGAGCTCACAAATAAATACCCACAGCTAGGGCTGCTCAGAGCACTGTAGCACATGTAGAGTAAACGGGAACATCACGTACCATGCATGCACAGCAATCTTTAAACATTCTTAACACTTACTCCAAAACCAGATTTCTTCCAACAAAGTCAGTAATTCCTTCCTCAGGACCATGAATGTGCCCAACCATGAAACATTAAAGTAAAGTTGGTTTTAAGTTGCTAGAGGAAGAGAGAAAAGGAAAGAAACCTCAAAACATTGTCTCTGGTCAAAGAACCTCTTACTCCTCCTTGAAATGACTGGCAAAAACTAAACAAAAAGAAAAAGCGTGCTGTTAAGAGTGAAGCAGAGATATTGGTACGTTTCTGAAGAAACTCAAGGCATATGCAAATAAAGTTTCAGACTGCTGGAGTCAACTCAACTCAGCTCTAGCAACTCCACTAAAGCAAGGGTGCCCTGCAGGCTCCAGAGGGATGCTAGGCTGTGCACATTCTGGGGTGTCTGGTTTCCAGCACTGATTCAAGGGGACCACACTAAATCCTGATGCTCTAGCTCTGTTTTTCATCAACCTTTTCTCAGGAAAACCTGCACTGACTTCAGTGGGAAGTTAGATGAGAAATAAGAAATACCACCAACTATCAGGGAGACCTCAATTCGGTTCAACACACCTACAAGTAAGGCTGGAATGCAGTTGTTTCTGGATTCTTAACAGAATAACCCCTGGCCTGTATTTGCCTCACTTACAAGATTGCTTTTGTACACTGGTCTAAGTATACACCAGAGAAGAAATGCTAAAACTTAGAGCTCTTCAGCTGCGCTCATGGGAATATCAGCACAAAATGTATATAAATTGTGTGTACAAAATATGCCCACGCCATCCCCGGAGCGTGGCGGTCGCCCGCACACAGCCAGCTGCTCAACAGCACAAGTTGGTGGAAGGACTGGCTGGCCAAAGCATCTACTCCTGACAGAAAGTATCAGTAACTCCTTTGTGTCTCCACAGTGCAAACAGGATTTCGGCTTTGCTAATCTTACCGAATTTGGATGAATAAAACACCAAGTTCCATAAAAATACAGCAGTAATTACAGAGGGAGCAAAGTTGTGTAAAAAGCTCATTTTCTGGTTTGCTTGACAAAGTATGTTATGATTCAGGTTGCATAAAACTGAACAAAAACTGAACAAAACCCCGAACACTTTAAATTCCTCCTAAAAAAACTAAATCTCCCCCTTTCAAAATCTCTCATTTATGAATGTTTTAAGGATTCTCCCCTGCCTTTTTCCTTTAAAAATAAATTCTTAACAATTCTCAAAATAAATCCTTAGTTTACAAAGAGAAATTAAAATATTGCACAGGAAAGTATCAAAACAAAACATTACCTCTCTCTTGGAAAGACAGACTTTTTCCTTGCAACAATTTAATACATTTGGCATCAATTCACTGTTTCTATTGACGTGACTTAGCATTTTCAGGCAAAAAAGTTTTGCAGGGTGTTTATCTAAATAATGCAGTGCTAAAGACAGCACAAATAGGGGGGAAAAAAAAAATCTCATCTCCCTTAACTAAAATGTGACTTGGTATCAGAAATATTGCTGCCATAAGGCTACTTGGCTACACACCTCCGATTGTTAGCTGCTGTCTGGCTCCCCCCATCCTATTAGTAGGCACCAGCGTTCTGGTTCAGGAAACTTTTACGGGTGGCGTACACAAAGCGCGTCTAATTTCTACCTCGCACTTCATCCTCTCTTCCTTCAGCGCAACGTTTCATTTTCTTACAGCCTTAACTTCCCCCATTTGCTCACCTAAATGCAGAAAAGCCCAGCACAGGAGTCGCCGCCTGACAGCTTTTCAAACTCGGTGTGAAGAAGGTGCCCAAATGAAATAAATAAATAAACAGAGGAAAGTTTATGAAAGTGAAACAAACGGCAAGAAGCAGCAGGAGCAGCTGCAGGCAGCTCTGCACTTCTGCTTAGACTGATACAGGTGTATCCCAACTTCACCCACTCAGGCAGGAGATACAGAAAGACATGCTCGAGTATATGCAGACACACCAAGAAGTGACAGGGCAAAGGAAGAAGCAAAAGAGAGAAATAAAACCAAAAGGTGTTATTTATTTTTACAACTCGACAATGAACTTCAATTTTGGCAGGGGATTAAAAACAGCCCTGGGAAATGATTAAGTTTTTTTTTTTCTTTTCTATAAAGCTTCAGCACAAAAAGAGAGATTATAAAGGGGATATGCTCACACAGGCACACATAAAATAGGGGGGACTAAGGAGAAGGAAATGAAAGGAAAAGAAAACAAACAGCCTCCTAACAGGCCCATACTGCTAACGGGAGTCCAAATAAAGAGTCATATGATATCTGATAGTGCAGGACACGTCGCCAGGAGCTGGAGCGGATTGCCTGCAGGAAGAAAGAGCCAGTGTGTTACTGCTCAAAGAGCTTTTCTTTCCCCTTTTTTCAATTTTTTTCCCCCCTCTTTCTCTTTTCTCCTGTACTGTGAATGTGCCACTCTCAGGTCAGCTCCACGGAGTCCCCAGAAGACAGCTACCGTCTTTCTTCCTACTTCTGGATGCAGTGACAGTACTGGAAGATGCCTTCTAGTTGAGATTGAGGGGACTAAATCTAGGTTTCAGCTCTGTTCTGTCCTCTCTCTTCTGTCACCATCTCCAAGGTTGCAGATACAAAATACTCACAAAAGCACGTTAGATTAAAAAGAAAAATCAAGGGGGAGTAGGGGAGAATAAAAAAGAGTGAAGCAGAAAAAAAATTAGACTGCTTATCCTACGGAAAACTTCAAAGATCAAGTCCTCTTTCTGTGCTCTTTTGCTTACTTTTCCTGTGATTTTTCCCCCCTTTCCAGAGAGAGCAAGGGAGAAAAGTCACAGAAAACATTCAGACCATGAAAAACATTAGGAATTGGGAAAAATCTCTGGAGGAATGAGGAAAGCGAGGATTTTAGGTAAAAGAGAGGCATTTGTAATTTGCCAAAAGTTGTTCTATTTGTTATGTTTGCCAAGAGAACGACTAACTCTTTTTGGTGGTTCATCGCTCTCGGCCAAGCATTTCACATTAAACTGGGGAGCCTGCAAAGTACTTTCGACCGGGCGCCACTATTGCTGTCACCCGTGGAAAGGCAGACCACCTGGGTGACCTGCAGTGAAGGAACCTGGTCTTGGAGCAGGGGACTTCAGCCCTCGGTAACCCCCCAACTTCTGCTGGGAAAGCTGTGCCCACCACAGCTTTGGAGAGGGAAGAGTCCCAGCTAATGAAGCTGGAGAGTTATGAGCCCCCAGACTGGATACTGGCATGAAAACAAAACTGTGTTTTAACTGGTGGTTTCACTTGTCGTGGACAGTTTCCTTTCACTTCTGCAAAGGATGGGCTGTATCCTGCAGGACGTTTTGCCACTGTAGGGTAGTGGGATTTCTAAAGCAGTGCAAGCAGAGCCCAAGAATGGATTTTTCCCCTTTTCATCATATAAGATGTAAATGGACTGATTCTCCGTGTACACTTACACAGTGCACAGGTGTTGCTTAAAAACAGTGGCACAAATACATATGTGATACCTATGTAGCTGTAACAGACAACCTCTCCTGAGGGAAGCCTGCAGCATGAAAATAAAAATCAAGGTATTGCAGTAATAGTGATCTGCATCCAGAAACAATCGTCATAACTCTATAATGATTTGATCTAGATCTGTGTATAAATCGCTTATGGTTTTTAGGGAGGATATAATATCAAAACCAAGAGTTTCCTCTCTTGTTTTCTGTACCTCTGCTATATGACGCTGTTCTTAGACTGGCAATTTGTCAAAGCCAGGAAAATACAAATCAATAAAGGAAGGAAAGCAGAATTTGGGTAAAGAAAGCACTTCCTTAAGCTACTGAATTCACAACAGTATATATTCTCAAACATCCTAACCACTGTTCGGGAGAAACTGTAAAGAAGCTGTTCTGTATGCTATATACTATATGCATTAAAAATCAAATCTAAACACCTCCTTAAATGCGATGCGCTATTCCCTTCTCTATTGCATGTGCCTTTTTTGTGTACAAATAGACAAAGAGTGTATCTAGAAGAAATACATTCAGAAGAGCAAAAAATCTACAGTGCAAGGGGGTCTATCCTGAAACCCTCTGTCTGGGGCTCAACTAAAGAACTAAACTCAGAAGGTGAAATGGAGCCATTTGAGAGAGGGTCCCACCGAACAGGAGGAACAAGCAAACAAACAAATAAAAAAATCCCAGAGCTCCGACTAATCATTTGAGCTGCCAGTGAGAGGTGACTTTTAGACAGATGGTCAGGGAAAAGCTGGGTCCGTGGACACAGACGTTAGTGCCCCATCTGTATTTTAGGATCCTAGCTTCAACAAGCCATTACCAACTTTTTTTCTAAGTGACAGAAAGTGAAAGATTTCTGTTCCCACTCATTTGTTTCTTTTCTACCATAACCACCCCACTTCCCTCCTTTTTTTTTCTCCTAAGAATTTGTTGTTTGATTTTTTAAGTAAACAGAAACTGTTTGCAATATAACTTTTATGGGAAAAAAAAAAGATGCTAGGTAAGTTGGCAAAACAGCAAATGGAATTTAAAGAGAGAGTTTAAAAAAAAGGGAGAAAAGAACGACATACCAAACTCACTTGGTCTTGTCCCCCTTCCATTCCTGTTCTTATTAATTCCAAATTATAATTTGGAGGTAAGGGAACTGCATTTCCTTTCAATCTATTCTGTTGCTGCCACACATTCTGTGCTTTGCTGCTCTCTTTCTTTTTAGGAGGGGGAAAAAAAATCCCTAATAAAAATAGAAAAACATATCTCAGGCGTTAAGCTCGCTCTCCCCCTTTCCTTTGTAAAGAACTCTTTGTTCTCTAGTGAAAATGCTGAAAAAAAATCCCCGGGCTCCCTGAAACAAGTGCAAAACACTTAGAGGCTTTTGGGCTGGCGAGGAGCCAGAAACCCTCCCGCTGTCTGGTTAGGAAGAGAGGAAAGAGAGAGAGAGAGGAGAGAGAGAGGGAAAAAATTGGAGCTTCCTTTAATAGACATAGGAAGCAGGTCGTTTTTTTTTTTTTTTTCTTTTTTTCCTTTTTTTCAAAACTGGCGGTCAAGCGTTAAGTAACTCCCTGTCTAAATCCACCTGCTGGAAATGAACTTGGGTAACCCCCCCCCAGGGGTGCACAAAGAGGAGACACAGTAACACACTCCCGGCTCTTCTCCCACCCGCCCCCTCCCCGCTGCCCTGCTTCCATTCTCCCTGCTCCCAGCACACAAATGCCCACGGCTCGCGCTCCCCCTGCCACCACCAACCAACGTACCAAAATAAACGCTCACTCCATCTCCTTAAAGAGCGGGGGGGGGGGTGAGGGGAAAGAAAAAAAAAAAAAAAGAAAAAAAGGGGGAGAAAAGCGCTTTTTTCCATCTCCGTTGCGACAGTGATAAGGGGTAGGGAACATCTCATACCTGGTGTGAATGCTAATCAGCCAGGAGTTCTCCTTTTTTCCCAAGACAGGGAACTGTTTCCTTCCAAATTTATTAGAACCTCCTCCACTGCCTCTTTGAAAAACCTTCTTTTGTCACCCTCTTCCCAAGTCCTGATACTTCTTTAAAAAAAAAAAAAATGGCTTCGGAGCTCCTTCTATTCTTGATATTGATTCTCTCTCTCTCTCTCTCTCTTTCTCCCTCTCTCTTTCTCTCCCCCCCCACCCCTCCTCCTTTCTCCTGTCTCTGTCTCTTCTGAGTGGTCTATTGATAAGTCCCTAGAGGCACTGGGTCAGCCTGCCCGTAGGAAACCAGACACAATGCACAAATCTCCGAGTGCCATTCTGCCATCAGCAAGCAGACCACGTTTAGGAGAGAGGAAAAAAAAAACACACACACACACACACAGTAGAGCAAAAGACAGAGAGAGAGAGAGAGAGAGAGGAGAGTGTGAGAAAAAGACTGATTGGAACAGGAGGGAGGGAGGGAGGGAGGGAGCGAGAGAGCGAGGGAGAGAGAGCGACACTGCCAGTCAGGTTAATCATCCCTACTTTAATTAGCTGTTCGGCTTAGACATAAAACAATTGAATTTGAATGATCTGTCAGTGGGCTCGGCTGAACCAAAGGGGAAATGCGAATATTACAAAAAAGACTGTTGGTGTATTCAGATAAGCTCGCTGGGAAAATCCTCAAAGGATAACTATTAAAACTTACCACCAAACAAAAAGTACAGATTCAAATGGCATTATACAGAGGCCATCTCCAAAAAGCTGGGAGATCCCTTCCCTCTCTTTTTTACGCATCACCGCAGCTCTCACAGAAATAAACACCTGCACCTTCCTATAGTCTTCAAAGACTACCTGTCCTGTGGGGTGGGGAAGGGAGTGCAGGTTTGCCTGCTACTTCAGCTCACTTAAAGCAAGACCATGCTGCCCTTCAGTTGAATTTTCCTGGTGGATCACTGGAATGTTATGATTCTGGAACTACACAAGCTCTGAGAGCACATCCTTGCTATGCATGTCTGCACAAACACAGACAAATCGAGTACCTGCAGGATACAGACGGAGATGCTGCAAAAAGGCAGTGCTGGGTATTGGGATAAGACAAGTCCCAGGCACTGGGGAGGTGGAGAAATTATACCCCAAAATAAGTGTCAAATCAATCTCTTCCTTCTACCCTGGGCTGCAAAATGAAGTACAGTTCAAATGGATGAATCCTGGTGATATCCAGCGCAGCGGCAGCGCTGTGTGGCAGGCAAGGCAGAGATTTATGACATTTCTGCAAAATCTGCTTCTACAAAAGGTGTGGGGCAGGCGGACTCTCCTTCTGAGAGGGAAGGCAGCAAGTAACACGCTGCTCTGACAGTGAGCTGTCAGCATATTTAGCCCCCAGACATCACTCCCCTGCCCCACCAGAACTTTCCCTTGTCAAATGCAAGGGACCTACTTTCTGTTTCAGCACACTGAATGCCCCCTTATCAGGCCTCTGATGTCCACTTCTGAGTGAATAGAGCAAGGAAGGTGTGTGAATTTGTTGTGCAAGGCAGATATATTCTCTGTTTTATATACATTCTCTGTATTTCATACAGGGCTGCAGCTACAGCAGCAAGTCCGTAATTCCTGATCAGCTCTGTGAACATCTGCTGTATATAAACTTTGAAATGGGCATGGCTAACCTGCAGGCACTGCTCAAAAGCATGGGAAGAAAGTAGAGAAGGGACTCACAACGTGGCTGACTGCTGGCCTTGGAGAGGGATTTCCTCATCACTCTGCATTTTGGGTACAAATGCTTAAGGAAGGAAGAAACAAAAGAGACAGAGGCTCTAGCAACCTCTCTATATTAATCGCCTTTTCTACATACATATCCAGGCAAAACTGGAACAAGTTTTCATGTGTTCTGCCATTAATGGGAAGTCGATGGGAGGTGTCCTTATTATTCATTCCTTCTATCACCTTCTGCTATGGGAAAAGGTGGGTTCCTGCCCTTTTCCACTCTTGAAAATGTCACATGCTGTGTGGCTGTGTCCCACCTGCCTACCAGCCCACTGGAGCTTGTTGACTCAGCACAGATTACAGGAAGACCTAACCAGGGTCAATAAGAGACGAATGCACTGGAGAAGCAAATGGGACATTGGACTTAAAAAGGTCTGTTAAATGTTATTTATGAGTTTTCTTCCCAGCCTCCCAAAAACATGAATTGCTCACCCTTAAAATATTATGGAAGGTAAGATGCTCCCAAGGAACAGAAAAGGAGATTTCAGAGAAACATAGTGCCATCAAAGGCCTCAACCCCTTTCCAGAAGAGGAGATTTTGTAGAGCACAGTGACACAGACAAGTGGCTTTCTCTTCCCTAGGTCAATACCAAAGTAATAATGCAGCAGAACAGCTCTGGACTACATTTCTAATGAAATATGCAGAGGACATGACCACCTTATGCAGGGGTTCAGTGGAAGAAACAGTGTGCAGTCATGTAATTACAGGCTATGGTAATGGTACAAGGGGCCCTCCCTAAGGTGGCAAAGACAACATTAACTGTGGCATTTCCTAACTTGTGTTTGACTTAGTAACATTAACATTAGAGTAATGCATTTTCGGTATAATTTGTCAGGGTTTTCTTTAAAAGTCAACTTAAAAATCAAAAGCTCTTCCATGTTGCTGCTGATGCTGAGGCAGGTTAGCACCTGTGGAGCTGTAATACAGAACTTCACCACTTCAGCCGGCAGCGTCATCAGCAGCACGAGTGAAGCGGTGCTTACGAGCTGATCAACCACTGGAAGACTGTGAGGATACTTCATTCAGTGATTTGACAGTGTCTTCCTGACACTGCTTACTCCCTGCTGAGAGTGAGGAGCCCTAGGCTGACTTCCAAGGAGGAGAACAAAGTGCACTGGCATGGGAAGAGACCCTTTGGTTGCTGGTCCCCTAAACCCCTACATCTTCTGTTGTTGATTTTGTTTTCATCCCTTCCATTCTGCTGACTACCTGGACTGCTTTATCTCCTGTTTTCTAGCTTACTTTTGCTCATACTATTTCTCCCTCCCTACACTACTCCTTATTGCAGTCTGTTCCTCATCCCATTCCCCTAAAATAAGCATCCCCTCAAATGCCTCTCCGCTCTATCCCAGACACAGACAGACCTTCAGCACAGAGGAAAGGAAACTGCTTAGTATAGTAAATTAGGCCACGTGGTGTTCCAGGCTGCCTTAACTAGACCACTCCTTGCAAGACTGTTTAAAACTAACTCGGATATCATAATTTGCAATCCACTGTGTAGACATATCAAAATGTCCTTGTTCTCATTTCCAGTGCTTGCTGCCATAGCAACCCCTGGTCAAAAGGAAATTTCCATTGATATCAGAAGGAGCAGCATTTCACCCAGGTGAGTTTTTACTGTGTGGCACACATTTTATTAGCATGTGTTCCTGATATGGTGATCCCCAAATTTCCTATAGCGCTTAATGTAGAAAGCACTACTATTAACTCTGGCTCTCAGCTGGTCCCCTTCTACTAGAAGCTACACAAGTCAAAGACCTCCTGCTTTCTACATGAATATCATCCAAGAGCCAGCCTGGAGTCTAAATAAATGCAAAAGGCCAGTAGGGGCTTCACAAAATGTACAACAACTTCCCCTCCTGAGATTTTTATCACAGACTTTAACTTAGATACATGATGATGATCTCTTGCTTTGCATGGCACCCTCTTGCTTGCTCTTCCTTTATATAAATTATTGCATATGTCAGGGAGATTTAGGCAAAGAAGCAATAATTCAAAGCTCAGTCTGTCTAATCAGTTGAATAAAGTTTACTCTCTGCTATGGAAAAGGCAATCAGTGCTGCAACAAGCTTTCAAACTCATATGTATGATACTTTCTCCGTAAGAAGATAGTGTTGCTACAGAATTGGAAGAGATCCTTATGAGAACTATACCTGATTTGCCAATGGCAAATGGCAGGATTTCTGAAAGGAACAGCCACCAGAACTGCTCCTCACTTTCTGTCTTGTACATGCATCACTTAATGCCAGCGAAAATCAGGACATGGAAATGGCAGACTACTTACTCCTCTAATGTATATAAAGCATTCTGCAACGCAACTTGTAGCACTCAGTACAGCTGACAAGAGCTGACATTAATGGTAAATCAACAGATCTGGGTGGCACAGAGAGAGGAATTTGGTTCCCTTGCAAAGGAGCTCTGCCTACTTGAAAAAACGGCATTTAACCATGTAATCTCAGGATGAGTTGTATAAATATATTCCTCTAGATTTATTGGCTTGTCTTCATAAACAGCTGTGAGTTTGTGCTTTTTGTTCAGAGATGTAAACCAGCACAGCATGTTGGTGAGGGTGAATATAGTTATCATTCAATACATAAGGAATTAGTGAAAGAGACTGGGAAGTCCATCCTATTACAGAAATCGACTGCTTGCTTATCTTTTGGGTAAGCATCATTCCTAACTTGCACCGTTGTGCTCAGTAGATATCTTTGTATGCTAAAGTGAGATGTCTTGCATCTACTTTATTTCTGTCATGTACACAGTTTGATTTTCTGGGCTAAAACATACAAGCTTATTTCTTATTACACTGATTACCAGGACCAGCTCCCCCTGCACCCTCCACCCCACCCTAAACTACATGAAATCTCCAGGACTGGTTCCTAAAGCACCTTTTACTGACACTGTACAGTTCCCAGTTCCCAAGGCAATTCCTTTCAGAGATTTGCTGATAATAGGGAAATGTAAATGGAAACATCACAAAGGGCTCCATAGTTTTACTCTTAAGCAATTCAAATATAATGGCCTATTTTGTGGGAGAACCTCTCTTTATTAAAAAAAAAAAAAAAGAAAAAAGACCAAAACATTACAAACCGGTCTATGAGAAATGTTTGGTTCTTTTGTTTTAGCGCATTATCAGCACAATAAGGTGCTGAAAAGTAAGCCATGCCCTCATGGACACCAGTGCAATCCCCTTGCCTTCACAGGAAAAGCAACAGTGCAGCCTAGGGGAACTCTATAAAATCTATGGTTGAGAAGACACAAGAAGAGCAAGATTCCTGCCTTTCTTCATCCTCAGCTGCATTGCGTCAAAAAGTAACATTTCAAAGGTCTGTTTTTACAACAAATTAAGGAAATCTGAAACACTGGTTAAGAAGCAGGTAAATGAGGAGGTGACTTTCACAAGTGAAATATTTTCTGTATTAATATTTTATAAGGATGTTTCTTGTGAAGGCCTCAGAAGACTTTTAAACACTAAAAACATTAACTCTCTACCTCAGTCTCTACCCTCTATCATGATTTCATAGTGTTGTTACTGACTGCACCTCTGCTCCAAAGTTAAAAAAAATGAAAATTACTTCAACAGCTTCATGTGTTATATTCAGCCTATTCTACTCTGTTCTATTATATTTTATTCCATGATTTTTGAAAGAAGCATAAGTATTTCAGGATGTCAGGAGGCTTAATTTTCTCACACACTTTCCTGGGAAGACAATTATAATTCTGATTTGAAGAACTTTAAAGCGGACGTCTGCCCCACTTCTGTTCTAAATGCTGACGGGAAACATGGTATATATCCCTCTTGCTAACTTTGGTCCTGTCACATATTCACAAACCTTATTTCCCGCATTTGGAGGTGACAGGTATTGTGCCGCTGCCTCCAGTCTTTCTTATCTAAAGATGTCTTGTTTCCGTAGGCTTTTCCATACGCTCAGCACTGAGTGAAAATTTTAAGTATTCTCACATTTCTCATCCTAGGCAAAACTTTTTAAGAACAACAGCATTGCTAGCGGTCTGGGGAGTTGTATAGCCTCGGCGTACCAAAACCGTGTGACTGCCACCAAAATAACCCCACTGAGGGCTTCTGGTTTCTCTGTCCAACCACAAGTTTTGTCTCAGGGACAGCTGCAAAAGGGTCTCTATCTGCACATTCCCCTTTATCTCTTAGACTTGGATATAAATAGAGTGGGAAGACAAAAACCCAGAGGAAGGTGTAGAGTTCGGAATATTTCCTGCATCTGATATAACTGCCCATCATGTCCTTGGGCTGGGTGAAGCTATGAGGGAAGAAGACACAGAGAGGGTTGATTTCCACCTTCACTCTCTCCACAGACACAGCTGCAGCTTGCACGTTGACTAGAACAAGACCAGCTCAGGAAATGAAGAGTAGCACATCACTCATTTTTCCTGCCTGTTTGCTCCTAATTATCTTGCAATACATTTCACTGGTAGTTTTATCATACAGAAAGACAGAAGGTCCTTCTGGTTACAGCACATAATGACTACTTTTAAAATGGCTTGTTATTCATTCATGGGCAAACTTCAGTCCCTTCCTCCCTCCCTCAAGCTCACTACCTCTTCTTCTGTTTGTTTGTTTGTTTTTTCCTTTGGGAGGCAGGATGTCAATTCTCTGATAATGTTACCCGATCAAGGAAAAGAAGGGCGAGCAGAGGTGGCGTTCACTTTCTTCTGGTGAGATTGTGGCCACACTGAAAGAAGTGTCAACAATCTCAATAATTTAATTTTGGCTAATACAACACTTCTTACAGGCTTGAGCTATGCATCTCCTGTGTAGCCCTTAGTACAAATCAACAGAGCCACTTTTATACTCATCTTCCAATATTTCTCTCCAACCTTAGAAAAAGCAGAAAATTGCTAGAGGGCAAAGAACTCTCATTTTGCCATTGACATTTCTGCAATCCATCTCCCTGAATTGGGAGACCCTTTCACAGATCTGGAACCTCACCAGCATAAGGAAGAATTAGTATAATTAAGAATTAGACACAAGGTCTCTAAAATGGGAATCATAACAATGACTAACGTCACAGGAGCGTTTTCAGAATTAATTCATGTAAGTAAAGCACTTACAAGATAAAAATGTAGGAGCTGCCACATCAGATTAGACCACTGCTCCATCTAGGAGAACATCCTGTGTGCCACAGACTGCAGCAATAAATGCAGGGTAGCAGAAGTGGGTTCAGTCTAAGAATAGTCAATGCCAGTCCTTGGTTACAGCATGACTTTATCACTTCGGTTACATATTTAAGCCCCTGCTACTCATTGTCACTAAACAAAGTGGTCTTGCAATCACAGGAAAGAACAAGGCTCAGCAAGAGTTGGGTACAGTGATTGTACAGCTGCGCATTCATTCCTGTGCAGGACAGTTTCTGAACATGAGTTTCTCCTTATCAATGAGTAAACTTAAAACTGTTCTAAAAATCTCAAGTTTCAGAAACACGGTTATTGAAAAAATACACAATAGGATATAAGTATTTAAAAAATTGATATATTTCACATATACATATATTTATATATATATTTATATAAAGAAGGATATACATGGACATGAACAAGCTGGTTAAAAAAGTAACCTCATCCTCACTGGTGCTGCTTTGAGCAGGGTGAGGGTTGGACCCAGATGACTTAAAGGGGTCCTTTCTGATTTTCATTATTCCAGAATTCTGTGAATCCACAATTTTCCATGGCAGAGCTCTGTCACTGAACATGGAACAACTTGTAGTAAACATAGTTTTTAAGGAAAGTATTAGGGAAGTTTCTTGGGTCCAGGATAGAAACTCAAAGTTTCGAAGTCAGAGAAAGATGCTGACCCTAGACCTGGGTGAGTAAGGATGTGATGAGGGAGACCTGGAAGTGAACAAGCTCCCAAACTCCCTCATCCACTGGAGAAGGCCTGGCCCTCGTCTTCTAAAAACTAGGTTTTTTAATGAAAAAGTTTCATAAAGTTTCATTCTCATACTCCAGAACTGCAAATTTGTTTTCTGGCCAGGTCATCTATATGACTGTGCATTCTGCAAGTACCTGCAGACCTTAAATGACTGCCAACATTAGTTGTGACAAGGGTAATGGCAATCTTTCTGTGATATTTCACCATCTCAGATGGTCTGACACCTTTATTTTAATTCTTACAAATTTTTCACTTTATGAAACAGCCTTATCTTAAAAGTAAATGGATGAGTTCAGAGGAGTTTTTCTTAATTTAAGAGTGGGATTTTAAAATTTGGTTTACTTTTGTATTAATCATGCAATGCTTAATAGAAACAATCTATACAATGCAAAACCCTCCTGAAAGACAGAGCTGCAATATATTTTTATGCATGATTCTGTTCTATTCCATATTCTACTTCAGGACAGTGTAACAAAAAAAACCCCAACAAATTAGAAGATAATCTGAAAAAAAAACAAATCCCTCACAACTGACCGAACCCTAAATGAGTCTTACATTACTGGGACTGGATAAAGTGTCATCAGTATCAGATTATTACATAAGAATATGTTAGTAATGTAGCAGCCAGCAGTCTAGTCTTTTAAGATGTGAAAGAGCGTTATCTAACCTCTCTGCAAAGTTCAGGAAGAGGAGCCATATGTCCAAATAATCATTTTCTTCCTGGTGTTTAACATGTCAGTTTTTTTTCAAGGGGCCTATTTCAAGTCAAAAAAAAAAAAAAAAAAAAAAAAAAAAAAGGCGTTAATTGAATTTTGATTTTTTTTTTTTTTTGGCAAAAGCAGCTCGTTTTCAAGCTTGCAAGAAAACAAGAAAAACAAAATCAAATGTCAAGTAGATTTGCTCTTTGTTGTAATTAATACACAAGCATTTGCTTGTAGATAGTCCTGAGCCTGAAAACAAGTAGTGTCAGTTGTGAGGCTTTTAAAAAGGAGTAGTTCTCTGGTCTTCAAAGGGCCAAATGTTCAATGACTGAAAATCCCAACTCAAATCAATGGCTCTAGGCCAGTGTACATCAGCTAAGGATCTGACCACAAAGAAAGGATAGCATGAAGCCTGATGGCTGAGAAATATGACACACACTTGCAGCATTGGGCCCTAAGTGTGATGAGACAGCAAAGAAAGGCAGAGCAGACTTCTTCAGAGCAGAAAGAGGGTAATAATTAACTGAAAACGAGGAAATTGCAAAGCCCTGTGCTGCAGACTACATGCATGCTCAGTTTCTGGTCAAGGAAGTTACGTGAGATTTCTCTTTGAGTCAGAGCAATGTAGTGGATAAAAAGGCCCTGTCTAGCCAGGGGGATTTCCTGAGGCCATCACAGACCAGCTCAACATGCTGTTAAGAGGCTCGTTTTCATGAGAGTTTTTGTTGCATTTGTAACGCTGGCTCCAGGCCCCTAGAGCTTCAAGTGCCACATCACAGCGCTACAAGCCCAGTGCTGAATGCTTGGCACAGGACCAGGCATCTTCCCTTCCTTCTCTCTGTTTCCTCAAGTCAGCAGGTGGGGCTCCAGCACTCCATCTTGTTTTGATTTGTGGGGGGATTTTATTTTTCCAAAAACAAAACAAAACAAAACAAAACAAAAAAAAAAAAAAAGAGAGAAAAAATTTCCCATTGAATCTTTGCTATTCTCCTTTTCCCCATGTTGTTCTGTGGAGGCATTTGGAAAGAGAGAGAATAAAAGCACTTTTCTCTTTTTTTCTTTTTCTTCCAAGGGGCTTGGTATTTTTCCTGAAACGGGGTGCTGGAAACACCTTATCAGTGAGGGCTACTGGGCCGAGATCTGCTCATCTTCACACCAGGGTGAACAGCAGGGATTCAGCTGAGGTCATCCAGAATGCTCTGGCAGGAAGCTCCCCTCACCGGACGCGGGATCAGCCCGACCGAGCCAAGCTCTTTGCCAGCACCAGCCAGGGTCCGAGCCCCAATGCAGGTCACAGAATGGGTGTAAATGGATGCAGGGCAGAGACAACATAAACCTCTATCAGCTTTCCCTGTGAGAGAGTCATAAAAGTGCTGCAACTCAAACGCTGGAAGGAAGAACCAGGGGGCAAAGCCAGCACAAGCAAAAAACCCTACCTACAAAAGTGTGTGATAGTGGTCAGGATAAGAGAGAATCAGGACAACATATATCAATTTGGTACTTATTTTCCCACACACTTGTGTCTGATGTGTAATTCTACCATTTAGGTCACTGCTGGATTTAGCCCGATGGGTTTGAACAATTAATTATTTTCAACGATAAAAATATTCCATTTTCAAAACTGGATTGAGCAGTAGATTAGTTCTAGATTAAATAATTTAACTACAGATCAGTAGTAGGTGTTTTTTCTGTATTCAGTTGGCATATCAACGAGCAGATATTACTTTTTAGCCTTTAATATACTTAATAATTTATAATACTACATTATAAACTGGGGGGACAACCATCACCTTGGAACACTACAGCCAACACCTCAAAATTTTATCTCTTTTCCAAAGAGCCTTGTTCAATCTTTTAAATGATCAACTACGTGGAGAAAAGAAGGAATGTAATCACAAAAGACTAAGAAAAGCAAGCTGCTTAACCCTGTGAGCATAAGCTCTCAGGTTGCTTGACTTTAGGCAAATGCTATGCCTTGGTTTTCCCATCTCCACATAACAGTGGTACCTAATTAATCGACTGCTATAAAGACCATGCAGTTATTTATCAAATACTTTTCAGCAGACTACTTGAGGCAGACATTTCAAATGATTTCTCAGGAAATCTTTTAAAATTACACTTAAATTCAAAGAAATCTCTGCTCAGGTATTCTGTTAAATCCAGAAGTGATTCATCCTGTGCCTCAGTTTCCTCCAAAGCTAGGTGCCGAAAATATGACCCCCTTACTTCACAGAAATCCAGGGAAAGCTAAGTCATTAACAATTACACAGTAATAGCAACTCTTTGGATAGAAAGTCTTGGAGAATGCAGTAACATTACATACTATGGATAACTGAGGCAGAAGAGGCCCAGAGCTCACACTGTAAGAAGTTTTGAGGTTTGTCATATCAGAACCAAGAGGATCTGATATGATCCTTCTGGGCTTTTGTGCAGAGCTGCAGCATCTGAGCACAGGGAGGGTATGTTATGCTCCACTTCCAGGGGAGAGAGAAGGGCTTCAGACTGCTCTGTCCCATGCCACTTCTCATTCACAGCGAGAACTGCAGGATGCTTCTGCTCTGAGGGAAACAGAGGCACCACACAGATGCCTGCTTTCTAAAAGGAAATGCAAGAGTAAGAAGAAGGCGTGAAGGAAGGGCATATTTTGAGAGGAGGAAAAACCATCAGACTTCCAGAAGTGGACAAATTACTTTCCAGAAAAGGAGAATACTGGAGATACATCGACAAAATGGGCTGCTAAAATGTCATAATAAAGTTCAACGGATCATCTTAAGGGTCAGAAATTATCGGTTTGAGTTACAGAAACGAGCAATTGGCCAGCTGCACTAAATGTGGCCTTTACCTTCCTGCAGTACTTACATGGGGACAGATCGAAATCAAGACACTAGAGGTTACTTCTGATACACAGCAGAGAAACTTGTCCTCCCACTTATAATTGTTATGAGGTCTGAAACACTGCAGATGGAGGACTTGTCATTCAGGAAGACACAGTGTACATTATGGAAATAAACTAGAAGCACAGTTAAAGGTTAGCAAGTCTTTTTCCCTCCAGCTGCCATCGATACTAATGAAGCCCATTCTTGCATGGGCAAAAGGAAAGAAGAGTTAATGTCACTTTCTTTTTTCTAAATTCTCAGATTTGATGACTAACAGGCTACCATATTTCCCTAGGAAAAAGGCCTGTTTTTTACTTAAAAGCCCTAAAAGTATACAGAGAAAGTAATTTTCAAGGTCAGAGGGTTGTTTTGACATTTAAGAAATACTAAAACAGATTTTGACTTTTAAATTTGTAAACCAGAACTACTTCCCGACCTGAGAGACAATCTGCCAAATTTCTAGCTGACCACAGGCTCTTCAGGGTAAGCTGGAATTATCAGATATATCATGTTGTCTGCATTCACACCTCTATGATTTTAAAACAAAATGTTGATCAACTTTAAGAGAACACAGTTTTTGAGATCCTTCACACAAGAAACACGCACCCCCTTCTCACAGTAACCGAAGAGGCAATCTTCTCTTTAATAACTGCTTTGGTACAGTATTTTGCTTACTACTGGAGAACTCAATTGCTTAATATACTAATAAAAAATGAAGGGAAATAGAAACATTTCAGCACACAGAAACCAAAAACCTCCTTTTATTTTACAGCAAAACTTTGATCCTCCCACCAATCCTGTTGCAATACAAACCAATTTCATTTAAGGCTACATCTGACAAGCCAGACTTCTGTGAGATTGCAAAACTGCTAAATCCCTGGGCAAACTGTAAATGGGTGGAAGGAAAGGTTCACAAATTACTTGTATATGCAGGTGGACCACATATACATAGGTAGCGCAACCTTGCTGTGCAAGCTCAACAAAACTTTAGTTTTAAAGGGTCATATTGTTGTTTAATACATGCAAGAGATTGCATTTCTTCTCCTTGCAGCCTCTTTCTCTCACAACCCGTCCTGCCTACCGCTGTGGCTCCATTTGTGCAAAGTGGGCTGTAAAATAGTTATGTTATTTAAAATGGGAGAGGCTGTACTTTCTGCTTTGCCCCTCACACCAAAACAGCCAAACCGATTTTGCTGTTTCAATTAGGCAAGAAAAAGGAAACTTTTTATTGTTTCTCTCCATACTTTTTTTTCAGTGATGAAGTCTGAAAACTTTCAGCCAAAACTGGCAACAACTTAAGATGCAGTCCAGCAAAGGCAGCTATGCTGAAGAAAAAAAACCTGCTGGAGTTGAGTAGGAGTAAAGAGGATGCTGCAAAGCTTCTGCTGCTTCCTAAATGCATCCCATATGCACCTGTGCTATTTAAATCATGCCAACTCTTGTATGGACTATAACGGGAAATACTTTCCAAGACCGTTTACTAGATTTGTTTGTCCTGCTTCAATCAGAGTTCTAATGTAATTGTATTTTATCGTCTATTTGTTGGTTTTGTGTTGTTTTGATTCGTTTGGTGGTTTTTTTTTGTTTTGTTTTTTTTTGTTTGTTTTTTTTTTTAAGTTCTGTTCATAATAGTTAGCAGAAAACCAGAGAATTTGCCAGCCTGCAACTCTGTTATACTCCAAGTGCCCTGAGCATTACAGGATGTACCTTCTTCTCTAGGAAAGGATTTATCTTCAACAGACTAACCAACTTGCTGACTTCTGCCTTTTAGTAATTCTTTTCCTCTTTTCTCTATCCAGTCATCTCAGCATATCATCCTCTAGCCAACAAATATTTTAAAATCATACAACCTAAAAGATGACTCAGGAAAGCAAGAACTGATGAGTTCTAATAAGAAGAGCCATGAGCCTGGCACTTCCTGGTGCACAGGATATGCACATACAAGAAGGAGAGAGATGCATAACAACACTGCTCAGCAGTTGAGTTTTTTTAGGTACAAGAACTCCAAAACACTTAAACAGAGTAATGGAGAAGTTTTGGATCAGATAATGATTTGTGAAGCTGAGGAAGTGATACTGGTAGGAAAATGAGAAGAGCGTCATTTCCTTCTAATGCCCAGTTAAAGGCTGGCTTAGGCTGTGATTCTGGTTTTGGCAGGAGTACAAGGACAGCTTCTTGTGAGAGCCACTGCAACACTAGACACCTCAAAGTGGAAATGATAACAGAAAAACAAAACTGAGGCCGTTCGTGAGTAAGATGGTCAATATACAGGGCACACAGCCAAAACTTTTGAAAAGCTGAGGAAAGATTGATGACATCCTGCATTTGCTGAAGGAATTTGTGGAGTTAGGTGCTCCTAGCTGGCTAAATTGAAGTTTTTTCTTCATGTGAATGCATAGTTTATGTGCACAGATTAAATCTAACCAAATCTGGGGCTACTGCAAATGTGCCTGCAAAGATGGCAATGTCTCATGATTACCATTTCTCAAGGAGCTCAAATCAACTGTGTTTAGAAAATGAAATTATATTTATGTCCCACTGAAAATATCAGCACCAAATCTTTAACCTAAGGTTGCCACTGAAAATCTGCATAATGCACAAGGCAGCACTGAGTCTTGCTCCCAGAATTGGTGATTCTGCACAGTTAAAAAAGTGAAAGCCCTAAAAGCCTGTTTAGTTGGGAAAGTAAGAAAATGACACTCTGAACACTGTCAAAGAGTGGGCTTGTTAGGTTAGAAAAGATCTCTACAAAACCTCCGATAACATCTGGACTTCAAGAGGAATGGTATTCTGGTGAGCTGGGTCACAGTTGTCACCAAAACAAAGAAGAAACTGAGGTGCAACAATGGGAGATCAAGTGATGTTCTCAGCATTGGGAGTTTTACAGCTAGGGTTAAAGTAAAAAATCCATGTTCTTGGTCCCATTAGCAAACCACAGGCTCATATTGCTTTCACTACAAACAGATTTCCCTTCACCATACTGTACTTTTCTTCTTGCTGACTGTTCAGTGTGACCATCCAAAAACACTCTATTTGTGTTATTTTTCACACACACCACCCTGAAAAAAAATTCAGTATGAAAGAAGAGCAGTTTCCTCCAATACAGCTCAACATCCAAACTAAGCAGCAGTAAAATCGTATTTATTCAGTGACTGAGGTTTCAAACAGTAAAGTGATTGTTACTGAGTTATAGACTGAACCATGCACTGAAAAAGACCCCAGAATACGTTTCTGGTGACAGCTCTCTCACCCTGACAGTCCTCAGGAGCACTGGGGGAGAAGGAAGAGTGTACGTACACTTGTAACTGGGGGTGATATTTGAATACGGCCAAGCTCCACAATCACAGTAGTCAGAATTTGTCAGACTTTACCTTTGGGAATGAAGTGGGGAGACAGAAAGAAGGGAGTTTGGTATCTGAGCCCAGTGCATGCATGTGAGCGAGGCTCTTCACCTGCAAGCTGGGTGTGCCTGAAATGGGAGTCAGAGAGGTAAGCCAGGAGCTCCCCAGTGCCAAGTGTGCTCTCACGCTGCCAGGGTGAGTGATCCAAAGGCACCGGTGCTAAATGTGATCTTCTCTTTCTGCGTAAAGTCTGGCAAGCCTTCTACCTTTCTCTATGTCTTTGTTTTCCTGTTTGAATATGTGGTATTCCAATGAAATATAAATATTAATATTTGATTAACTCTCATCTACAAAGCTTAGTTCCCTAAAGTCTAGGACAGATCTTTGAAATCCTTGAAAAACTATATAAATACAAATCCTTTTATTTTTATAGCATTACATTAACGACTGTACAGTGGAAGCTGATGAATTAAATAATCTCTGTCTATATTTGCTCATACCTTTGTGAAACTGTTACCTTTTCAGCTGCTATTTCTCATACCTTGTCTCAATCCAGAAATGTCATTTTTGGTAAAGTTTTGCAAAAACCCATTCAGCTGCTCTTGAGTCATCCAAGTATGTAAAAAACAGTTTCCAGCTGTTAAGTTTTCCATAAGCTTTTTTTCTCAAACATGCTTGTATAATTATAACACAGCTTTGTTTTAAAACATCAAACTTGACACGTACATAGTCCTGAAAGAGAAGTAGCTGCACTGACATGTTTGAAACCGTTTAGTTTTGAAATGAAAAGGTTTTTACCATATTAAAATATATTTATTTTCTTAAATATTCTTCCAGACACTGACCTGTGCTTTTCTGACGGTAGACAGTGACTTGTGTAAATGACCAACAAAAAAAAAAAAAAAACGGAAAAAAAAACCCTTTAAAAAAAAAACAACACTATTCTTGCAATCTGTGACTAAGCTGGAACAGAGAGGACTGGGGGACACTGTTTACATTGGGAGCAAGGTCAGACCTGCATATGGGGCACTCTGCATACATACACACATGCACTCTGGAAGAGCATGGCTAAAGCTCTAGCCTGGTGTTTTCACAAGACCCGGTTCGGCTGCATGCACTCCAGAGAGTAACAGCTGGACACTCGCACTCTTCAGCCTTGTCTGCTGGCAAATGGCTCAAGGTCGCTCTCTCCAAGCCCAGGCCAGTCACCACGAATTTTAATGGCTGGTGAACTAACAGCTGGCAATAAGGCCAGAAAACATGAAGGTGGCACAGTCTGCTTTCAAGATCATGCTTCAACTACTACTACAAACCTATGATTATCTACTTGCTAAAATCCTTGGAACTGGCACTTAAGGTGGGACAAAGACATCCTCTCACCTTGCCCATAACACCTGGCACTCTGCTGTGATGGCCATAGCTTTCCATAAAGATTCTGAATTTAATTTAGTGTTCCATACTTCTAAGGTTTTAATTACTGAATATTTGCTTTTCGGTATAGAACGGCATCAAATCAGATGGAGATGATTCCTCATTTATATTCAGCCTAGACGGAAATGGACTGACATGATACCAAGCAGTTACGAATCAGCCATTTCACAGAATCACAGACTGGGTAAGGTTGGAAGGGACCACACTGGGTCATCTGGTCCAACTTCCCTGCTTAAGCAGGGTCATCCCAGAGCACATTGCCCAGAATTGCATCCAGATGTCTCTTGAATGTCTCCAGTGAGGGAAACTTCACATCACCTCTGGGCAACCTGTTCCAGTGCACCGTCATTCACACAGTAAAGAAGTCATATTCGGGTGGAACTTTCTGACTATTGCCTCTTGTCCTGTTGCTTGGCACCACTGAGAAGAGCCTGTCTGCATCCTCCTGACACTTTCTCTTCAGATAGTTATAGATACTGATGAGCTCCCCTCTCAGTCATCTCTTCTTGAGGCTGAAGAGACCCAGCTCCCTCAGACTTTCCCTGTAAGAGGGATGCTCCAGTCCCTTAATCATCTTTGTTGCCCTCCACTGGCCCTGCTCCAGGAGCTCGATGTCTCTCTGTACTGAGGAGCCCAGAACTGGACACAGCATTCCAGATGTGCCTCACTAGGGCTGAGTAGAGGGGCAGGATCACCTCCCTTGACCTGCTGGTGATGGTCTTTCTAATGCACCCCAAGATACCTTGTGGCCTTCTTGGTCACAAGGGCACACTGCTGTACTTATATACCCTGATAAGATCCCCTCTGTCATCTCTTCTGCAGACTAAAAAGGCCCAACTTCCTCAGCCTTTTCTCATAAGAGGGATGCTCCATTCCCCTAATCATCTTTAGA
Source organism: Myiotriccus ornatus (assembly GCA_036023395.1). Lineage (NCBI taxonomy): Eukaryota > Metazoa > Chordata > Aves > Passeriformes > Tyrannidae > Myiotriccus > Myiotriccus ornatus. The sequence goes on from JAYRBT010000001.1 coordinate 22,215,401, forward strand.
TCTCACTCCATTTAATCTGTAATATTCCAGGTTCTAATGTCTTAGAGGACTAAGTGTTGGTTTTGAGAATATTAGTGAAGGCTGAAACAGCAGCTGTAGTCTGATGGATTACTGGATTACATGGGTTTCACACTCAGAACTATTTTTTTATATGACAATCTAAAGGCATACAAGACTTTGCATGAACACTGGCCTCAGCATGAACTCTTCTGTCAGGCTGGAGGAACTCTTTCTAAAGATGCAAAAGGAAAGTCACTGCATTTACAGGTTTTTATATGAGACTCAACTGTGTTGATTTGTACAGATAAGAAGAGATTCCACAGCTGTTTCTTATTCAAAGCAAATAATAGTACCTCCTGCTCTTGCCTTTTCTGGGACATATCCTCCTACCGTGCAGGTGTGAGTCCACAGAAACCACCGATGTCAGTGACATGACAGTGAATCTGAGATCACTTCACATGACAGTGAAGTCTGAGTAATCTGAAAGCAGAAGATACATCTTCCTTACCTTACACAACACGTGCTTTTATCAGTACACCTATAACTCAGTTGTATGTCCACTACTTTGAGAGGTTTTCTGAATGTGTTTCAAACCACATCAAACATACAAACAGTGCTCAACAAACAAATGTCACCAGAATACAATTACAGGGAAAAAAAAGCAGTCCCTATCCATTGCACTGTCTTCTCTCTGTACTATCTGCCTTGGAAAGCCCACAGGTAGGGATCAGTAAGAGGCCCTATTGTAAGCAAGGGCAGAGGAAAGGTTGCTGTGGGAACCTTAACTCTAAATTTCCTGAGTTTAGGGAGATTAAAATCTAAGTCATATCCCATTAGCACACTTCGTTGTGCATACAGAACATGGCCTAGGCAAGTGTATTGTTTCTAAAGGAAAAATACGCCATCAGGTAAATAGGTGTCATTTGGCATTGACATTTTGGCAACTCTAAGCTACATTATTCAGTTCTAATCAATGTTACTGGATTTTGAAACCCACCAATATAACAAAGAAGTGGAAAAAGCAGTAGAAAAAATCCAGACAAGCTGTATGTTATGCTATATGCTCTACTATTCTGAGTTTCAGTGTCAAGACAAAAGAAGAGTAAGAGTTTGCCATTTGCTAGTTGTAATAATCAAGAGATGATCTGCCAGACACACTCTTTAAGGGGCTCCCTCTGTCTGGACCAGGTAGATGCTGCAATACACAAAGGACTTCACACACAAGAAAGAGTGTTCATGGACAATGATGCAGCGTTCTTAATTAAGATTTTCATTACTGATACATACATTAAGGTTTTGCTAATGCAAGTGCCCAAGCACTCTCATGTGCAGGTAGATGTCTCTGATTCTATCTCTAGAAACCCTCTTGCACATCATTGCAAACATTCACCAGCCAAGGCTCAAAATCAGCTCACCTGCCCTTTGCTATAATGACAATGAAAAATAAAAAATGATATTTTATTTGTCTGACAGATGAGAACTTAGCTTTTTGCAGACATGAGAATGAATAGGCTTTTGCAAGGCTGTGCTACAGCGTATTGAAACTGATTCTGATCTCACACCTGTTTGATGTTCATGTAACATCAGGATCTTCAATAGTATGAGCGCAGCAAATGTTGAAGGAAAAACAATGGAAGAGGCATGCAGGTAAATGGAAAATTGGATAAAACAAAACATGAGTTTGCCAAAGGTAGTTTGTAGTAGACTATCCTGATCACTTTCTTTGATAAGATAACTGATTATCCAGACAAAGGAAATGCAGTAAATTTAATTTATCAGTAGAGCATTTGATAGAGTATCACAAGGGAAATTATGAGTTTAGATCAAGATTTGAAAACTGACTGTAAGGTGAATAAATGCTTACCTGAAGGGGGAATGGAACAATGGTGAAGAAAGAATAATTGGGCAAGGTGAAGGCTATATATCCATAATTTTTTAGTTAAAAAACCAGCATTTTCTATCTGATCAGATTTGGGTGGAGTAGGTAACATTTCTTTATGAGGTGCCTCAAAGGGAGGGGCCACAGATTAGGAAAAAAGTGGGAGCATGCTTAACAGCCATAAAGGGATCAATCAACTTCAATAAATTGCTCATTAGCAATATTTAGGCCGCATTCACCTGTAATGTTTTAATATTATTTCTATGGTTCTGTTCTTTGGGAAGTTCACAGATGCTACAACTCAGCAGTTTACTTGTACGGTTGAATTAAATATCTAGTTCAGTTTTAAAATATTCTTATTCCCAGAACAGGATGGCCATTCATCTACAAATCTGTTTGGTGAACACCTTAGATCTTGTTTGAATGCTGGACCCTGTCTCCCAACAAAATGCTGCTGGATAAGGTGTGGAGGAGAAATACTTGGTGAACAGAAGCACTTAGAAAAGCAATGCCTCTCCCTGAACATGCTACATACTTTTCTTGATCTATTCGGGCTATGACATATTGGGAATTTCTTCAGTAGCAAAAACTGAGCTGCCCACCAGCAAGGTGATGGTGTTGCCCTGGCACGCTGCATGTACCAGGATGACATGCATCAAAGCACAGCCATGCCAGGATAGAAGGTGAAGACAGTGCCACAGAAGTCACAGTAAAAGGCCTCAATGTGAGATTAACTTGCAGACTCCAAAATAAATGATCTGACAATCTATTTTCAACAAGCTAAGAAAAAACAAAGGATTTTTGACAATCTTCCCTGAGGCATGCCTCAGTCTACAGGTATTTCAGAGACTAAAACTGTTACCTTTCCATTAAAGTTCACTGGAAGAAAAGCTGCATCTTTGTTTTAGCCTTCTGTGGCAGAATTGAATCATTCCAAAACTTGAAGGATTTTTTAAATGTAAAAACTGAAAACCAGTGTCTGCAACACTTCATTTTTTGGGGTTGGTTATATGCTGACCACACATAGTAGGTTTCCTTCACAACCTTCAGATCCAAATGTTGCAACTGATCCTTACTTTGGTGATTGAGTGAAGCACGAATACTTCTAAATTGTATGCTATTTGAAGTTCGGATTCCAATTTTGTCCCTGAAAAATCAAGCTGTTTAGAGTATGCTTAAGAAGCTAAAACATTAGAAAACAGCATTCAGAAAACTGATACAGATATTCTATTAAACTTAAAACTCAGTATGATGGAATGGGAGAGAGCGAGATCTATTCAAATACAAAAGCACTGCCTTTCGGTGATGTGCAAAAATCTAATATCTTGGGCATGCAAACATATGAAATGAAAATATTACCTGGGGGTCTGAATTTGTGAACCATATTCAGCATGATATTATCCAAAATGATGGAAAACAGCAGCATCAAACTTCAGTGGAAGGAAACATTATTTCTTAATACACTGTGAATCTTTTACATCTAAGAGTTCCCATTCCCACCAAGAGGTAAAACAGCCTTCATGAAGCACGGCCTGAAGACTCACAAGCGTTTTGACATGTTACATAGTAATGGCACAGAAATGAACTACATAACAGATGACTTTCACTTCTTTTTTAAGTGGGAGAGGTGGAAAGGAAAAGAAGATGGAGGAGATACTCTCTCAAGTACATTTTCAATCATGGTGTTTCACACAGAGGACATTCAGCATGAATATGGACACATGGTCATGCATTTAGACCTCTGTGAGTATTCATATTTTGGTGCCAGTTTCAATAGTCAAATCTATGGTGCCTTGATCAAGAGGCAACTTTTGGGAAACCATGTATTTCTGGATACTGTGTTTTACAGTAATCACTCCTCTAGCACAACTTGTTCTTGGTACCATTTTGACCTTATACCTGGTGTGTACATTTTCTGGGGAGAGATATATAACGTGATGCAAAAACACGTAGGAGAAGGACTGAACAATACATTTCAGAAAAGACAGAGAAGCATTTGGTGATATAACTGTAGAATAGCAATGTGCTTGCCAAAGTTGAAAGATAATTTACCAGAACTGCAAAGGGAATATTCTGAAAAATTCTGCCACACTCTGTAGTTTTTCCCATTTTGCACAGTGATTTTGACCTAACAAACTTGTCTGTCTTAATATTTTGATGGTTGGTGTTCAAACTGCTGTAGGAAATGCTGCTACTGATTCAGAAAGGTGATCTTTTCCATCCAAATATAATAAATTATGCCAGCGGAGGGTAAAAGCACTTTGAACAACTGCATTTTCTTTCTGTCCCCTTCTTTTTTCTATCTAAGTCTAAAATATTACGCTCCAACAACTGTCTAGTTAAAGCCCATTTTTTTTCTGCCGTAATCTGTAGTATTTCAGAGAAAAGCTAACAATCAGTACATAATATTACACTAAGTGAAAAATAACCCAGAACAAAGAGACTGCTAGTATGCATACTGGCAGAAAGGTGTGACATTTTCAGCTGTCATGCTGGCCAATCTTAAATTCAATCTCATCCAGCTTCAGTGGATGTATTGTAGGCATTGCAATTAGAAAGCAGGTTGCAGACATGTCTCTGTTGTAATCCACACATCAAGTTCACAGCTATGTGCCGCCATTATTACCTGCTAAACTATTTGAACGTCAACACTTAAATTAATGCCTGAATGAAAAATTGGTACCAAATTTGCCCCCTTTTTTTAACTTGGCTATGTCTCTGATTTTCTGGATACCGGGTCTATTTTTATCATAGATGTTTTAGAACAAACCCACGAATATTATCAGATTTGTTTTAAATGAGGAGGGTTTTTTATCTATGTACATCTATTACTTAATTCTATTTGATTGCTCTGTCTTCAGATAAATAATAAAGTTGTGTCACTTGTTCAAGAACATTCATCCCAAGGTGTACTCCCAGATATACAGTTTGATTTCTATAAACACATCAGAGTAGAATTTCAGCTCCACTGCCATTTCGAGGCTGTTTCACTAGTTCTCTCATTTGCAAATGCCAAATAAAGTGCCTCTGCCCATGTTGTTTTTTTTTTTTGGAACATTCCCTTCCTTCAGGAGACACATAAAAGCTGGGGAAATAATATTCCATTCCTGCCTCAGATTGCTGTGTAGGTGACCACTCCCTTCCAAAACCTCCTTATTTTCAGCAGCAGATAAACTGATTCTTCTGGATAATTTGCATGTCTATTTACTACATTAATTATGATAATTCTTGAAAAATGCTAACTCTTGAAAGCTGTTGTAAACATAAGGCTTATTACATGTAGACTTTTTTTGGCATTTTGCAAATGTTCATTTCTGATTTATGAATAAGCTTGACCTCGAGGTTATTATCCTCCTCCGAAGTATGGGGAGAGCTACTTAAGAAACCTGAGAAAAGACGCCTCCTCCCTGTTCCTGATGCAGCAATCACTGTTGCTGTTCCTCATCTGCCAAACAGCACTAAACACATGAGGCAAATAAAGGGATTCAGAGGGTGCTAATTAGTTGCTATTTCATGATGATGGTTCAGAGTAGTAACAGATGACAGTTTGGTGGTGAACAAGTACCAACAGCAGGGACATATACATAGATATCAAAGACTGTTTGAGGATCATCATGCCTGAAAAAGTGAATACATATTCTCAGAAACTGGCAACTCGCAGGCTGGAATACTGCTGGGTGTCTTTTGACATACAAATCACTGACCATATGATGGATGGTTCTCATAACTATGATGAGATCAGTAAGATGCTGCTCAGCTTCCCTTAGGTCATCATTACTTGACCAAATACGTCTTCATGAAGCTGGGGAATAAATGGCACTTCTCGCACTTTTTTCCTTATTTTTTTTTTCCCCCCTCCCCTTTCTTTTTAAACTAGGATGTCAAATTAACAGGAATTAGAATCAGTCAGTGCTGAATCTGATAGGAATGATGCTGGAGCTCAGCAACTCAGTTATATCAGAAACGTATTTTAAAACAATGCACAGATGTTCATGGAATTAGGTTAACATGTCCTGCAACTTCCTTGTATCTGGATCACGCTGGTGCACTTCTGATTTGCACTTACCAAAGCTAACAGCAGATAACTCTTCAATATTGTATGGGTTCCATCTGAATGTGTAGTGCTCTGGAAGTAAAGAAATGTCCTACTGTAGCTATCTATCCTACTGTAAAGCACTGTTGATACTGCTACACGCAGTTGACATCATGAGTGAAAGGCTCAAGATTGGTTGGAAGACTTCTTCCATGAAAAGGATGATTTTTGCTGAAGAATACACCTGCTTCTTTCAAAGTCCTGAGGACATTCGAGTGGAGCAGAGATTAATCATGTTCCTCTTGAGTGGGAATATAGTTTAGGGGAAAAATCCATGAAATCCTTCCACCTCCAAAACCCTGATGCCATATAATCAGACATACACTTGTGTAACCTTGGGGAGGAGCATACAGACTAAATTATCAGCAAGTTATGGGCAGGCATATGAAAAGAGAGCCCAGGTGTTAGACACTGAGGCAGAGGGCAGAACAAATCTGTTGTCTCTAGAACAGAAACATGCTTGAGAGGTACCATTAACAACTTCTAAAGTAAAAATGTCCCAATTATACTTTTTCTGTTACCAAAAAGAACCCAGACTATCAGTGGCCTGAAGGATCTGACTTCCAGAGAGAAAGGAGAGAACCAGTACAAACAAGACAAATTCTACGCACATGCCTGAAATATAGTAGGGCTCCTATGGAGCTTGCTAATTTGGGAATGGAGGAGCACCTTCCTGGCTGTGGAATAAGCATCACTTAAGGAAGCAAGAGAGCCTGTGACTCGTTTTACATGTCAAAAAACAAAGGCAGGCAGACAGGAAACAACTTATGCACGGTCACACAGCAAAGCACTGCTGAAGAGGGATTTCAGCTCCGGGTTTCCACATGCCTGCCTACCATGAAGCCAGCTTGCTGCTTCCACATAAAGTGCCTTGCCCTGCAGAGGTAGAACAATACTAAACTGGTGCCTTTGTGCAAATGTTGAAGGCACATGTTCTCTGCCACAGACAAATGGCTTTGCCACTGCTGCAGGAAGTGTTTCACAAGCAGGGTTAATGCTTCATGTCCCTGAGTATCATTAATGCTTTGTATTGATATTATGAAGTTCTGCAACAAAAATAATGGGATTTGTCAGGGGCTGTTATAAACCACCCCTGCTGGATAAATACATAATACATGATGGCAAAGGTCTGATGGGCCCTTAATCAATTGCCTTTCCGAGTCAAATAAATGTCACATGAGACGTAAGCCATGTTACATTCTGTGGGTGCCTCTGCTCCCCTCATCTCACAGGCCTGACACCGCCACAGGGAGCTATAGACGCACACGGACTCATACTTATTTGTAGCAAATATATCAGAGCAAAACTGGAACAGCATGTTGTAAATTATAGATTTGGGACACCTTATAATGAAAGGCAAAGGGGAAAGGAAAGAAATATGGGGACACCATAGGCATGATAGGTCAGCTCAAATACATCTCCTTGGGAGCTGGCATTGTCATACCACCTTTTGCAGCCACTGCAGCGTATCTCATCTTTCTGCCCACAGGGCAGGGTAGAAGGGGCTGCGTCATTTCTTTCTGCACTGCAAAAGTAGTGGGTCAACTTTAAATGTTAAAGTCACATATTTTAGGTCTAGAATCAGGAAAAGAAAGCTCTTTCATTGTTTCAGTATCCACATGAAAAAAAAAATGAATGTCCATTTGCACTTTAGCACCTCTTTGAAGAAATTTCAACAATCAAAACACTACTCGAAATTAAATTTACAGATTTTCAGGTTGACTTCCTCTCCCAAATATGAAAGAGCTATTTTTCTTACTGTGCTATGCTTTTTTTTTTTTTTTAAATTCCAGGCAGCACTTCTACAGTCATCTACTTTCCTCTCTGAACAGGAAGGAGACATGAATTTAAATTGCAAAATGGAGATCTAAAGTAGCACAAAGTCTAGGCATATTTGGATGTGGAGTTCTAAACCAATTTAAAAGCCCTAATTATTTTTGGCATTCACTAAGTAGCTTCACCTTGGACATCCCAAAACAGTGGCTTAAAATGCTGGTGGACATTTGAAAAACTTTGGTCTGTCGTTACTTAACTATGGTAAATATTATGAAGTGGCAGTGCTATATTTCCCTTTATATTGCAACAAGAAGAGTCATTGTTTTAAAAGCACTAGATTTCACTGCCAATATGTATGAAGGAATCCCAGAAAAATGTGAGTTTTTGTTCCAAATGCGCAAAATCATCATGTGTCAGAACCCGACAAAATTAAAACTCAAATGATAACAAACAAACACTCCCAAAGGTTCCTTATTCCCCAAAAAAGGAAAAAACCAAAACTTAAACTGTTCTGGGTCTTAAAAACACAATTATCTGAATAAATATAGTATTTTCTTCAGTTAAAAAGGTCACCAAATCAACAACCTACATAGCAGCAGCCAAACTCAAGTGAATGAGACCAGGTGAGAAGAGAACCCTGCATAACATCTTTCAAGGAAACCACTAATAGATTTTTAATCCTGATACTGTTAGATGTCAAAGAAAATACAGTGTATTTAATCTACCCAGATAAGAAGAGCAGGTCAGACAGCACTCAGGACTGGGTAAGGAAGAGTCCCATGCCACAAGGTCAAATTCCATCAAAGACAGGTTGCAATGCTAGCTGACTGTTTTTTGTACTCGTTTTGCACTTGCACAGCATGGAATACTGTTTTACTCTGACTTAGAGCACAACAGTATAATCTCCATCAGAACATATATATTCCCACGCATAAACAGAATTCTTCCATATTGTCATCCAGAAATGCACATATAATTTCCAGATCAATCAACTACACAATGTCACTGAACTAAAATCTGAGTCCCATAAGGTGACACTGCACCAAAATCTTGGACTGCATTAGAAGAAAAACTCAATATTGAGTCCTGTGACCATGGGGAGCAACAGGAAAGATTACAAGGGCCCTGGGCTAACTTTGATGGAACTTGAAGAAAATACACAACTCATACCAATGAAAAGTATAAAATGTTTGGTATAAATACTTACGCAAGAGACAGAAAAGGTTCTTTCAGAGAAAGGCCACAAACTGATTGTGAGTGATCTGAGAAGAAAAGGGAGAAAGAAAAAAGGAAATCAAGTTACAATAAACACACTAAATTATAACAATATACCAATATAAAACTGGCATTGGGGAGACTTACAGATGGTGGCAATTCCCACAGAACAGGAAAAAAAAAAAAAGCAAATGGTGTTTTAAATTCACAAATTGCATAGATTTTGAATGATTTGAAACTATCTGACCCCAGAACTATGTAGCTGAGAAAACTGGTAGTGGCTCAGGAGCCTTTCAGACCTGCGATAATTCCAAGCCAGCAAAGACTAAATATTCTCTGGTGGCCTTTCAACAGTCTCCGTGAAATAGGCTTGTGGCTCCTATGGACAAATGCTCTTATCGCAAAAACACTGCCAGACTTGAATGGCATCCTTCTTACCAGTCATGCCAGACATACAGGATTCTTAAACAGAACTCTCCTTCTTGATCCTGACCTTCACAGAAGAGGGGTTAGGCTTATTATTAGGGCTGAGAATGCTTACATCACAGCTGATAGCTGCACAGAAAAACTGTGTTGTCTTAGTTCCTTCTGTCAACATAGGACCTTTAGGACTTGACTGATTTGTTAACATAAGATAAAAATGACTGCATGAAAGTGGAATGGCTAAAGGATTGCAAACTTTTGGTAGACCACAGGTCTGCTATGGAGTATCTAAGCTTTATTGTCAACCTATCTATTTCTACATTTGTTTCCAAAACATAATTAACCTGGGATGAAGCAACAAACAATATTAATCAAAGCCTGATGCTCTGAATTGTAACAAGAAGATATACTCCTGTTGGACACACAATAAACAAAGGCAGATGCTCCCCAAATGTTCAAAGCTACAAATCAGTCCTGTACCAGCTTCCCTTCACCAAGCTGAGACAAAATTTTGGTAGACAGACCAGACAGAGTTCTCCATAAGGTTGCAATCAGGGGATGAGGAGCACAGTGGACAAAGACCATGAGACCCATGTCTGTGCTACAGTACTTTAAGACATAGCCTCAACTACTGTTTCCTGTCTAGTTACAGGGAGACAGAGAGAAATACAAACCTGACTTGAGACAGTGAAGGAAAATAGAGCTCTCACAGCAGAGAGAAGAAAGGCAGGAAGAAAATTTGTTCAGTTGTAGCAACTATTTGTGAGGCTTATAATCCTGGTAGAGGAGAGTGTGAGAGAAAGCATTTTTGCATATCTAGTGGTTGGTCATCTGCAAGGGAGGTGGAGGAAACAGAGAAAAGAGCAGGGAGAATCATAAAAGCTGCAGAGCAGGAAACAAGATGCTTACAGCATCCTTCACATAGGCCACCCAGAGAGGCCCTGTTTAACAGCAAATTTCTCTTATTCTCCTTTACATTGCTCCTGAAGATTTAACCATGAAAGCCCATAGGCTCATCTGTAATAAATGACATGTGAAGGACTGCTAGTGGCTCATAGTTGGGTAGTATTTCTTTCAGGGTTCTGGGCAGATGGGACTGTGAGCTACAAACCAAGGAAGAACCTGAGACAAGAGATATGAGCCAAAGAATGTGCCTTGGAGGTCCAGAGTTTAAAAAAAAAAAAAAAAAAAAGAAAGAAAAAGTAAAAGAAAAAAAAGTGGGAGGCATCCAGTATGGGAAAAAAAACCCCAGAGAATGGAAAATTTTAGGCTGAGTGGTTTGAGTTTGGCTCTGTTATAAGCAACATGAAACAAGGTCTCTTAAGGGAACGTCAAGCAACTTTGACAACATGGATGCCAAAGAATTCTACAAATTACAGCCTGAGATTCTGGAGGTGCTGAGTAATGACTTAAACCAACATTACCACCAAATTTGCTGAAAGAAGTGAACGAGATTGTTGTGCCTAATTAAAACAGTAAGGTAATTTTAGACAGGCACAATATACTAGAAGCTGCAAACCAGAATCTGGCAAATCACCAGAACTGAAACACCGTAATTTTTTAAATGATTGCAATTGGTCTGGAAACTTGATTACCAGTTTTGTTCAAAATAAAATATATGAAAACAAAACTTTCCCTGTAAAGTACTGGAAAAACAAGATGTGTCTGAGGAAGCTATGATTCATTCCAGGTTAGATAACTGCAGAACACGTATGCGGGAGAGAAGTGGGCCAAATCCTGTTCTCACTGCCCTGTGCAATCATGCTAACTTAATTGAAACCATGAGCAGAACCCGAACCCTTAAAATGCTGGGGTGAAACATTTTATGATATGGCACTGTTGTTCACTAGAGACATTTAACCTAATTACATTAGATTAACACAGTAGATTTCTTCAAGATATATTATTATATAACGACATAAGAAAATGTAGTCTAAGAAATCTGGTCATTTTCTCCAGGTCGCTCTGTTACAAGCAGAATAATAACCTGTCTCTATTTATGTTGTTTGTTTCCAATCCAGTATGGCTCTGTCGGGTGGAATGGACAAATGGAATCCACTGATCTTTTCTATATTGAATTCCAAGTGTTAATGAATCATTATTACTTAGAAGCTGTTTTGGCCATTGGACAGAATAACCAAGGGCTAAACTTAAGCCTGTCCTTGCTTCATTGTGGCCAGATTCTGCTCACTTTCTCTTTCTTTGCTGCATGAATAAATTTTATTTAAATCACAAAGACTAAAAGACAAGCAAGGTCTGAATGTTAAGGCTATTTAGGAATCTAGTTCCCCCCCCGCCATGTTTAATGAGAATAAGGTTCCCAAACACTAAAAAATCTCTATTTATGGGGAGTTGAGATGGTGAAAGAAAGTGGTACGAGTTACATTATATAAGCAGATAACAGATTTATGAGGCTAACTACAATTTTCAAAAGTGACTGAGGCATTGAAGTCAAAGTCCACCCGAAATCAGTGAAATTTGGGCTGTAAACCATGCAGGGATTTGAGAATATTTTACCTTTGTTAGCTTAAGCATTACTTTCTTTCAACAAAATTAATTTCCTAGGTGCCAAAGACATTTTTGCAATGGGCATTCAGTTGCTTCTTAGCATTTGTTCACTAAATGGCTCGAGTTAACCTGCTTCAAAGTGCAATTCTGCTCCATTTTTGCAAAGTGATTTAGGATCTCTCTGATATATGGCACTACCAAGGTGAACATTCCTTCAGCCCCAGACTGGGAAGAAGCAGGCTTGAAGGACTGACAACAGATTCAGATAATCCTAAAACGACTAGCCTGCCTGGAAACATTTTCACCCTTTACTGACATGAACCAGTGAAGGGCACAGCTTTGTCATATGTAATCTACTCAGTGAATTGGATCTAAGATGCAGTCTAGTTTCCCCTCCCCTTCTGAATGCACTACACCTGCTATCTAAACTAAAATTTAATCCCAGTGGAAGATAAAGAAAATAATTTACTAGAGAATTCCTCAGTTCAGAGGGGGTCAAATGGAGCCAGTGCCATACTGGGGGAACACAGTGAAAGAGCAGACTCAGCTGAAATTCAGTGGAGCCCTTTAAATGCTCTGAGGGGGCAAAGAGGCTGCACTGCATCTCTGACACAGCAGAGACAGATTACAGCAAAATTAAATTGAGGATTTTAGTGGATATAATTGCTGTTTTTATATATTAATGAATAACAATAATACGTGATTCTAAACTGAATACCAGGTTTGACATTTAATCTGAGCGCTCATACTATCCATAAATGTTCATAAACGTCACAAGACCCCTACCCTTTGATTGAATTACAATCTAGTATGCAATTTAGGAAACACGGATTAATCTACATAGATTTATATTTCTGCAGGTTACACAGTTATTTGTTGATTTATACCCTTTTCCCCTAAGTGTCCTTTTCACTGAGAACTCAGGAACATACATGCAAATCCTTAATAGGAGAGCAGCTCAAAATCCAGTGACTAGCAGCAGATGGAAACTTGTTTCAGAGAAATCTATACTAATTATCATTTGCCTTTTGAAGTCACCTCTGCTAATGGCCAGCAGAATCTTAGTCCCTGTGATATCTCCTATTACCTTCACATTACTTCTTACTACAGCCAGCAATCACCTAACATGTTTCTTGGCAATGCTGTGCAATTAAATCACCTTTCAATAAGCTTGCTAAGGAATCCAGAGATGGAAAGTGCTTTAATACTAGGAGTTAATTACAAGAATGCAGAGGAAGGCAGTCAAATGTTATGTTAGCATACCAGAAACATGACAACGCCTTTGCCACAGATGTCACACAGGAGGTAAGGGGCCACATCAGGAAAAGTGACATGACAACACAGAGAGGAAAATGATCCTCAAGTTCTCCCTTTCTTTTTTTTTTTCTTTTTTTCCCCCTGTGGTCATGCTACGCCATGCGGCCACCTCCTTGAGCAGTCAAAATATCTGGAATTTCAGTCACCTGTATTAACAGGCTTCACTGCACAGTGGTGTCTGCTTAGGGACTGATAATGACACCTACTCAAGCAGTGTGTCACAGCACAGAAGTGGTCCAAAAGGCCCATCAGGGAAAAGCAGTTCTGCAGATCTTAACCTTTGCAGAGGCCTAATTCTGCTGCCTTTGCAAAGGATTAACTGGGCAGATTCCTTTTCTTCCTCTGCATCTTTACCTCTCTGTGCCTCTTCAAGGAGGAAGCTCCACAGCCTGGGTCCCTGTCCTCGTGGGCTCGTTTAGTCACACAAGACTGAAGAGAAGGGTTGGCTACTCTACCTAATACGAAGGCAAATTACCACTGAGCTGGTGCTAGGAAAAGGATGAACTGAGGGATGGTTTTACAACTGAAAACTTTTTGCAGTGAGGGAGAAAGCTCGTATGGAAGAGGAACACTGCAAATTCAGCTTTAGAACCAAGTATATGGCTATGTATCAACTCTTAATCTACAATACTGGAGAATCAAAATAAAACAACCTCTGAGAAACGACAGGGAGTTTTTCTATTTACACTGAGATTAATATATGTTTGCATATACTGGTGCATGTATATGTGTATTTTTGCTTTGTATCATTAAAGAATTTGAAAAAAATCTACTCAACTACAGGTGCACATGCCCTTTTTAACGCAATAAACAGCCAAATTGTTGTTCTGTAGAGAATACAATGATGACTTGAGAAAAATTTTGAATCAATATTTATCAATAATACTTCTATCACTCATTTTCCAAAGACAGTTTGTTTAGAAGCTACAGTCCACAAAAGATAATAGAAAAGGCAACTGATTGTTTCCTCTCTTAAATTTGAAGACAATGCCTTGCAGTTTACCTTGACACATACTGTAAAGGATTTATGACACAGCTCAAGCTTATGTTTTCTTTCACTAGTGTATTATTTAGAATCATTGTTAAATTTGGGCTGGAAAATTTAGTCAAAGGAGCCTTTTAATTTTTTTTTTTTTTGTAATTAAGAATCGTTAAAATTTTAGCCTTGTCTTTTTCAAATTCAGAAATATGTAGTGAGAAAAGGAGACTTTAAATGTGTGATACACATGCACACACATAAAAATGCTTTTATAAACCAGAATCTTCACGGACCCTTAACTAGAAAATACAAAAGAAAAGTCTTGATGGAATAGATGTTTCAGCACACTCATGTTTGCCAAGAAGGCTGGATAATATTATGTTTTGATAAGACAAAAGAAATTAATGCAATCAAAATCGAGATTTCATGTATATGTTAGCTAATTCAAAAAGACATCAAGCTGACTCATTCCACAGGTAACTCAGCCCAAAATAAGTCCTAACATCTGTTCTCAGTGAAAACAATGAGACAGATGAAATAAGAAAAGTAATCTCTTGCATCTGCAAACTGAACTCTAATTAACATCCTTTGGAGGTCTCCTGCTCCCTAAGAACTTCAGTCAAGAAAGGTCTCTATACAAAGCACTGCCTCTGACGAAAACGTCTTTAAAAGAAGAGCAGGAGAGCTCTCTGGAAGCAACAGTGCATTACAGCTTTAGTTGCTTTAACAGGCTCAGGATGAGAGCAAAGGTGGCCAAAAGTGAGGAAGAAAAATGTTAAATAGATTCTTGTTTTCTAACGTAAATGTAGTATTTCGAGCATGCACCTTGACTTAAAGACGGCCTGAAATAATAATACTTTTATCTTTCAGTAACTCTAACCACTGACTACATCTTTGAGGAATTTGTAACAATACGTTGGAACTTAGCTTTGAAACCTTAAATAAAAGAAAACAGAAAACATATCTACCTAAATATACAAAGATATATACCTAAAAGTTTTGCCTTTCAGGAAGGTGGAACTTTTTAAGGTCAGACACAAGACCTTAAAAATTATGTCTTGCGTCTGCTCACACCTGTAGGTGAATTTTCTGTTCTGATGGAGTGTGGTGTAACTGGCAGCTCACAAGTTAGATCCGTTGCCTTACAGCATAGCCACATCAAATTGTGCTCTCCTTATTGTGAGCTGGATAACAAGTGAAGCATATCTTCTGCTTCCTTGCTTGGAGATTTGAAGTTCTAGTGCATGATCAGTGTTCCTTGCACCCTCTCCAGTACCTGTCCTGAATTCAGCAGTTCCAAAACTGGACTACACAGCATAAGAAAACACAATCAAATAATACTGAATTATTTAGACAGACTCAACTTCAGGAACCAAAATGTTAAGCTGAGCAAATAAGGTATTAGGAACTAAATGCATCTTTATTAATAATAGCAATTAGTGAAGTTACTATTAATAAGGAGATAATTGCTATAAAGTCTAGTGATACATACAAATAGGTTACTAATGTGAGGAAGTGACCCTGGAAAATGAGTTTAAGTTATTGGTTGGGAGCTTTCTATTGCTAATTATGATTTTTCTTTCTGGATATTAATGTTCCTCCAGCATGATCTGATAAATCCAACAGTGTTGTGATCACTTCTCTAAATGGGTGTCTTTGGATCATATGTGGTCCCAAGAGCCATGACACCCCACTCTATGTAATTTATTTCCACAGTGAGATGTGCTGACTCCCCATAATATTTCTTTCATTTTAATGTCTGACTAACACTCAATTTGGGACATAAGTACTCTGATATATCACTTTTCCCTGATGGCACTGCAGATCAGAACTAAAGGGCACTTGGCTGAGTTTTCGAGTACCACGATGCTCAAGAGAACAGGTTGGGCTAGGGTGGGGGGCACTGTGAAGCCTGAGCTGCAAGGGGACTGGAGGGTTGTGCAGGGATGTGGAGGTCTGCATCATCCATGGGTGCTGGGGGGCAAAGGGTATGAGCAGAGTTCTTGCAAGCCCCAGGCTGGGGTTACATTGAACTTTAAAAATCCAGTTTGCTTGCTTTGGTGAGAGCTGTATGGTTTCAGACTAGAACATGAGGACCTCTGTTAAATCAGGAGCAAAGTGGCAGCAAGATCATTACGGAAAAGTGTGAGCAGGTCAAATCCATCGTCACAATCATTTAAAGAAACTGTCAGGATGTTTTCCTGACTGCCTATCCAGTAAAGAAATAAGAACTTGACTATATGAAGACCTGTACGAAAATCTTAAGCTGACAGATACTGTACACAAGAACTGCACATCCTTGAAGGATAAGATAGCATATGGTTTCCGCTCTGTTTTCTACAGTTTGTGCTGCTTCAAACATGAACTGTGTTCTTGTGACAGTATGCAACACTTGGAACAAGACTAAAAGCATTGCAGAAGTATTTCACTTTCCTTTAAACCCCTGCAGACCCACTGAAGTCACCAGGGTTATGCAGCTGTATGCAGTGTTAAGCCTTCGGCATCTACAAAGACAAGTTAAGTATGAGCTTTTTCTGAGCTTTCCAGAAGGAGAACCAATTTGTTTTTTCCTAAAAGGCCATAATCAATACTTTGGAATTTATTTTTCACCTGTTTCTTCTCACTTTATGCCTACTAAAATAAATCAAAACTACCTTATAAAGACCCACTAAAACAGCTTCTGGGAACAATACTCTCCATTTCATATTTGGTATGAGAACAGTGTACTCTGTAGAAATGCTGTTCCTTTTGTGATGCGTGCCCTGATAACCAAGTTTCAGAGGAACTAAGTTTTTCATTGCTCTTTTATATGGGAATGCATGGTTGAAGTGTCAAGAATGCAGTCTCTTATCACTGAATCTGATCCTTCTTATCAGCAAATCTGATGGTATTTTATAGGATCCTGTTCCTAATCCTAAGTTTTACTGCTAATATACCCAAACCACCTCCCCTCTTGATTCCTTGTTATATCAGTTTAACTTTGACATGCCTCCCTCCCTGACCCTCACCACCTACATGAGGCTGCAGGAAGGGAGTTTAGGTTGTGCAACAGCAGACTAGCTTAGATGGCACTTTTTACCAACTCTTCTACCTTAACCGGAGCATCCATTTGATAGTATAGGTAGAGGACAAGACAGGGTAGTAGACTGAATCAAATTATTGCAAAATGTAACTGAAGGGAAAAGGTATATACCCCAGACAGACATAATATAAAAGAAGTCACACTTTGAGTAGCTAGCACCTTCTCTAGTAGGAGCATGATGCGACACTTCTGTTACACTCCTGAACTTCCCCTCTTGAACAACCAAACCATCTTCGGCTATCTGAGCCTGCCAATTTAATTTGCTGACCCAGTCAACAAATAGAAATAATACTGATACCTGAATTGTGGAATATGCTTTGTGATTATCTGAATTATTTCTTTGGTTTTCCAAACTTCCCAGTTTTTCCCAACACAGTACAGCTTTTCCATATCTATACAGCTCCAGAGAGCAACTAACATGCCCTAAAGCTGTGAAATTCAATATACATAGTCTCAGAAGCTTTATTTGTAAAAAAAACCCCAAACAAACCACCAAAGAGTTGAATATCACTTTTTGCTTTAAAGGGGTAATTGTCCTTATTCCAATGTTATGGAACGAAAAAAGGAAAGAAGAGAAAGCTAAACTAATCTTGAAGCTGATCAATACTAAAGCAGAACTACAAAATGAACTCACATATTTTGATGCCCAGCTTAGAGCCTGTATCACATAAAATGAGAAGAAAAATCCTTACAGAAACCTGAAAAGCCACCTGCATGCTCCTTTCAGTGAAGAAAAGCCAATCCCTTTGATTGCTGAAGCCAAACCAAACAGCAGACACAGAGATTTTACGAAGTCTCTTAGTGGTGAGCCATAGTTTATCCTACTTTTCAGCTTTCCTGTAAAGCTAAATGTCCATTTCACAAAGACAAAACCAAAACCAAACAATTCCAAGAACTTATCCAAACTCAGTTTACATAGTTCACTGCATCCATTCAATTCAGAAACACAAACCCTTCTTTATGGGTTGGATTTGAATATAATCATCCCACCATTTTCCCAGTTATCTAAAAATGCAACAACTTACCATGATCAAAAAGAGGTTTATAGGTGAGTCAGTTTAAGAAGCAGCACAATAAACTGGCTTTATAGTCTAAGAACATCTCACTTCTATAGATGGACCCTGTCTCATAAGCGATTGCAGAACTATATTCAGGAATACTTTGGGAAACAATTATGTAGAGGAGGAAAGATTCAAATCCAGTGGATACTGTATAGCATGAGAGCAATACTAGCTTTATTTTGCAACCCATTATTTTCATACGAACATGAATCAAAGAGATAAACTATGCCAATTTCTTCATAGCTGACTTGTTACAGGATATTGTGAGTCTTCACTAATGACTCCTTGAGGTTGGATATTACTGTGATTAGGAGTTGGGAGGATAGAGGTCTGAGACCTTTCAAAGGAAACATTTTGTTCAGAACTGCTACAAGAAAATAAAGTCAGCATTACAGTAACTTTAACAGCCCAACCAGGATAATGGTCTGTTCATGCAGACAGTGCTTTTGGTATTTTAAATGAGGGAGATAAACTTCATGTAAGATGGGAAGCTGAGATAACCAGCTATTCAGTCTTAGAGATCAGAAAGCTGTCAGCTTGAGAAATATGAGTATCTGTGGAAACACTCTGGACAAGAAAGGAAGGCAGTTATTAGCAGGTGGAAAAAAACTCTCCAAACACTTTAAAATTTACTTTTGGTTTGTGGCACAGATAAATTAATTAATGAATCTGAGATCCTTTGATGCCTCTGGAAGCTTACTGAGATACAGTTTGGTTTTATGCTAAAGCAGGCTGTAGGCAATGCTATTCTTCACTGCTAGTTATCCCAAAAAGACTGGTGGTTGTGCCCATCATCGAGGTCGACATGAAAAGCTCTACTGGCTTCGCTGAGAGTGAAGCAAAGAGGTACCTCTACACTACGTTCCCTTGTAGCAAAGGCAGATAAAGAGCATTCCTTGAAGACAAATGCAGGTTTTGTGGGATCCTATTCCCCTCCAGATCCTATCGGCTTGCACCACAAAATCTTAGTTTCCTTATTCCCATAAAACTGAGGTTAAACTAACAAACTTCCTTAGAAAGTATGCCGTGAGGGGATGCATTTTAAAATAAAGCATTTTTTTTCTTTCACTGTCAACTCTATCATTTATCAGCTCTAGCTTTTATCAGCAGCATCTATCACTCGCCACTGTGGCAGGATCAGAGGCAACAGACCCCTTTGGAATCTCCAATAGTGCAAGGTATCCGGCAGAGGTATCACCATTTTGTGGTGAACCTTCACTAGAGGATTTTAAGTTAACCATATATGTGAGAACAACTAGAGTTTCTTTATTCAAAGCACTCAACAATTTCTATTTCAGTGCAAGTGAAACGGTGAAAAATTCTGAGAAATATCTTATGTGTTCAGAGCTTTTTACTGCACAGAGATATTAACAAACCAATCTACACAGCTTAAGAGCTTAGGTCATGTCTCCATCCTAAAAGAGCCTTGAAGAAAAGTTATGGACTAGACTAATGAGAAGACTCTATTTACTAGGAGAGCTATACAGAAAATGCCTGTGTCCTCAAAATATGTTTTCCTGGGGACAGGTCAGTGGAAAGACATACCACGTCACCTGGGAGATGATCACTGTTTTCCAGCTTCAATGAAGGCAAAAACCATGTGAGCAAACAATCTCCCCCATGCACACCATACAAAAGGGATCCCTGGGAAGGGTTTAATGGAATCAGATTGTCAAAACGATGAAGCTGAAAAAGCTTTTACAGATAACGTCCATGACAAAAACTTTAGCATAATGTATATAGTGCAGAGTGGTTTTTGTCATGGCAAAAAGGAAGGAATATCATTAATTTAGACACTAAGTGTAAAGTTCTGCTGAAAATCTCCATGGGATAAATCAGACAAATACAGCCTTGACCAGACAAATGGAGCCAGGCAAGTCCCAGTTCTTGTTAGAAGTTATCGAAAGTGCCATTGAGTTTTTAAAGTCTGTCATCTCCGGTAGATGACAGGAAAAGGGTTGGGCTGTTTTCTTCAGATCTACAAGCATCTGGCTACAGTCTTGCTGGGGCATATACATGATTGGAATCGAAAATGAGCTCTTTTAAAAGTGCTTCTTAAAGGGACCCTATTCATACACAGTACTTTCTCCCCAAATCTTTTATGGGAAAAAAGCTCATTATGGTCACACAGACAAATGCTGTATAATCTTTCACCCTGTCCACTAGCAACATGTTCAATCCAATTTACAGCACTTCCTGCTATTCTACTTCTGGACTCCCCACACAGCTCTCCTAAATGCATACCCATCCTGACCCACTGCTCCCCACCTGCTGCTCTTTCAATTTCAGGCTTCCCTGGAGCACTGACTGCCATTCATGCCTAATAGCAAGGTGGAGCAACTTGATTAGACAACTCTGAAAAGTGAAATTTCTGAGCCTTTTTTAGACACAGAAACACCATAATTAAGACACATAGTACTGTATGTTGGAATGCTCTGAGACAGAGATGAGAATGGCATTCACTTCAGGAAATGTCATTTTGTACCCATGACAATATATATTCACCTGAAAAAACCAAAACTTTCTGATTGAAGCTCCTTTAAACTCCTCAGCTTGCTGGGAGATCTATCTTTGCTCTTTGCATCCACTTCCATGTCAGC
Source organism: Myiotriccus ornatus (assembly GCA_036023395.1). NCBI lineage: Eukaryota > Metazoa > Chordata > Aves > Passeriformes > Tyrannidae > Myiotriccus > Myiotriccus ornatus. Next base: position 22,236,334 of record JAYRBT010000001.1, read on the forward strand.
ACTAAGGGCAATAGAGGCTGGCAATTAGTAGAGAGAAATTTTCAAGGAACCATTTACTTGGCAAATTCATATCCTTATCCTCTTCTGGAAGGTCCATCTGCAAATTGCAATTTTTTTCCAATGCAGCCTATTTTTTTCATCTACCTTGGACAATTCTGCTCACTAAACATATACAGTCTGCTTCAAGTACTTGACATTCGGAGCAGGGGTGCAAAGGTGGGATCAAGCAATGCAATAGAACATGTCACACAACTGATGTACGGCACTGTTTTTGCATCCTGACCTGATTAATGTCAAACCACTGAACCCTCAAACCATGTACTTAAGCCCATGCTTAACTTCAGATGTGTGAATGCAACGGGATTCAAGCATGTAATTAAAATTTAACCCTTACTTCCTTAAATTTAACCTTTACTACCTTAACAGAAATGGACTTATGCATGTGCTTAAATAGTTTGCTTTGTAAAGACCATTTATAGACCTGAAGTAAGAATAGGGAAGAAGAGATGAAGACATTATTGTGATTTGGATACATTCAGGATTAGAGGAGAGAAAAATGCTACTATGAAATTATAAAGGATGGTAACTTCTTTTGGAAGACAAAAAGCATTTTTGATGCAATACCAGATTTACTAATACTCACTCTATAGCTTTCCAGTTAGGGATGCAGTTTGATTTTCTCTCACGATTTTTCCTTAAGCTAGTCTTACATATATGTCCATCACCATTTGGAGAATGTCAGGGCAGGTCCTGGGCTGATTCCTTTGCCTGCACAAGGCAGGTAAGAAGCATATGCAGAAAGCCATCTCTCACAGCACTTACCACTTACAGGGTAAGTACGTATGTGAGCTGACAGTTCAGTACCTGAAAGTATATGAGCATGTGATTTTTCAGGCGGGCCGTTTGCCTTGACTAGAGTAAAGCCTGCCTTGCTCGAATGTTTGCACAAAGCAAACACACACAGGGCGTGACTACAGCCGGAGCAAACTCATTTGTAAAAGTAAGTGAATGCTCACGGACTTATTGTCTGTGTATGCGTTCATGTCCACACAGTTGCTCTTTTATTAGGTATAAGTGGCCTTTCTGGTTGACACTGAGAAACAGTGCATCAATGCTCATCCCAAGGAAATATTCACATCTGCCAGCTTCCCTCATCTGTCAATATGCCCGTGCACAGGGCAGGAGCAGGGGTGAATCAGAAGGACTGAGCGGGACTGACAATAGAGCTTGCATCAAAGGTAGTATTTCTCTGTCTCTCTGAAATGAAGGCATTTTGCAAGCCTTTCTCCCTGAAGGAATTAGGATTAGACTTCAAAGCTGCAGAACAAAACAGAGTCATACAGGCACACAATTATTGGACTAAGTCCATGGACAATGATACCAAGGGGTTTAACGTTCATGAGATCTTTTCAGACTATTGTAGTATCCTTTCCATTCTGAGAGTTCTCTTGCCAGCGAAAGCCTCCAACCCCTCTGGTAGCGGCCCCAGTATTAGCTGCACAGCACCATGTGTCCCCAGCCTCACCGGTGGTATCGTATTCCCACTAGAAAGGTTCAGTACACATCTTTCATGTTTCTTAACAAAGGAAAGGATTACAAGGTACTAAGAGTATCAGACATAACCCCACCAGTCCCTGTTTCACCCCAATTCTCTTCTCCCAAGATACTCATTACGTCAACTCTAAATTAATTTATCTTAGGTAAACAGCACAGAAGTATTATAAACAGAATCAACTCCTTTTCAACTTGCAACACTTTTTTTCTTTTACATTCTTTCCAAACAGAAGTGGAAAAAAATAAAATATGTACATAACAGCAAATGTTCTCTCACTATTTTTCTCTTTTTTTTCTGTTTTTTAAACTGTTTTTATCTTATATAAACAGTGGTGATGGAACTATAAACACCATTATTCCACCTCCATGTTAATACTCTTATTATCTTGCATAAACAGAAGTGAACGAATATGTACATGACACCAATCAATCCTTAGGAAAAAAAAAAAGGAGAGAGAAGTTTTTATCTTTTATAAACAGCGGAGGAAGAACTTAATGAATTCAAAATGTAGTTTTCCTGTTTATACTATTATGATCCGAAAGTAGAAACCAAATGATGTATATTCAACATCATGCAAGCAGTCAGTTATGAAATACCTTCTGCTGACTCCAAGAGTAAATGCAGCATTAGTGAAATCTGCAGGTCTGAGGGATTTGAAACCAGTGGTCTGATTTTAACCACAGAGCAGGAGATGTCTTCTCCTATCACACTTTTGCCAAAGTTCTTCAGCCATTCCTTGAAGTGCCACCCAAGGTAAAACAGGACAGCTCAATCTGTATGGTGAACCCTTAGCACTTGGTCCTTCTGGTGAGATTGCCAGACACAGGGAGGTAATTAATATAGACGGGTTTTGTGTAATTTGGACACCTACCATTAGAAACTGGGCTCAAACCCCAAAGTCATTTCACAGAGGCCACCCAACAGCTGTTCGACAGTAATGACGTAATGACTTTGGGGCATGACTGACCTAGGTCAGATTTAAACATGTAACTTCAAGCTGATAGGCTCCATATGTCAGTACTAATCCCCATAACCACCCACGCCTTCTGCCTTCTTATTTTTGTGTGTGCTTGTTTCTGGCTGATCTTCTAAAGCCCATCTCCGAGCCCAAAAGATTCTTCCCTCTACCTCATATATCAGCCTTAACCAGGATGAAGTGCAGTTTCAGGTTTTTCCCCCTCTACCATAGTTTCCTATGGTGGATCCTGTTTCCCTTTTCTTTAGGCATGCAGTGTCTACCTCCTTCTCATCCTAAATTGTCAGCAATGGCAACTGGGTTTCCTACAAAGAATGCTTAGAGGAGATTTTTTTTTGCAGGGCCTGTTCATTTTCAAAAAAGGAGCTGCTCTTCAGATTGATGATGCTCTTCTCTGCTGTTACCCCTTTGCAAAAGCAACATGCATTTTGTTTCAGCCAGTCTGTGTATAAACACAAGCTGGGGTCTCCTGCATAGACAGGTGCAACTGGCAGCCCAGGTGGTCAGCCCTGCATTCCTTTCAAAAGTATTTATTCCCAGTTTCCAGACTGAATACAGCTTTAACTTGTATCCTGCTGCCCCACTCCCCACAAAGTTGGGACCTTTGCACAGGAAGAGAAGATCACTCAAAAAATTAGAACCCACTTCCACTGTACAGTTTTTAACAGCATTCATGGTCTGAACCACCTGCTAAAGGGCAAAAATCTCTTCTGTGGGTTATCTATGTGCTAAGGAGATCACGAAGGGAAACCTCTGTAAGAAAATTCAGGGGAATTAGGGCCAACCAGGGAAATGCAGAGCCCCTCTGTTCAGGAATTAGAAGAAAGAGTCTTGCTTGGCAGCAATCTGCTTTGCTGCATCTCAGACTGCGAAAAGAATTTCCTTAAAATAATAATTGCTCAGATAATCATGATGCAGTGATCGTGAATATAGAAACAGTGTTGTCCCCCCTTGTTTCCCTCCTTTCTTTTCCTTATATTTAATTTATTTTCTATATTTGTACATACTCTGAGACCCAGTTAGTGACCCTTCTGCTTTCTGCCAGAGAAGAGCACTGACTTGCAAAGTTCTGCAGGATCTGTGTCTGAATTTTCCCTCTGCACAGGGATGTTAAGTCTACATTCTGCAGCCTTTATCTAAAAAGGCTTCTTTAAGCACCAAATTAAACACACAGGGAGAAGTAAGGCCTTTCAGAGGAGGGTAGCCAAAAATTGAAGAAAAAACCACATATTTCACCATTTGTTTTGAAAACACCAAAAATGATTAAAACATATTATAAATGAAACCAAACTAAGAAAAAAAAAGATCTTACCATATGAACAAATTCCCTGCCAAGTTTCATTTTTAAATCAAAGCCATTTTAGGCTCATATGTTGAGAAAGAGAGTCTTAAACTAACAAACTTATGTAATGGATTTTAAAAAACTGCACAGACGTGCTTAACTGAAATTGCCAAATCTGTTTGGACTACAGGAGGAGAGAGAAGGAGGAAAGGGAAGGACGTACAAAGGTTTGGGATTCATCTGTGCAACTGCCCCCAAGTTGAGATTCCCTTTGAAGTTGGTTCCAGCTTTCAAGGAGCCAAGAAAGACGACTGCATTCTAGTTTCTCCCCCTGCCCCCTTTCAGTAGACCTCAAAGTTTGGGACAAATATAAACGTGCTTCCTTAACCCATAGTAAAAATTATGAACTTATATGTGGATAGCAAATGGAGAGAAAAGGGAAAGAGATGAGTAAGTGAGGAGCGAGATACAAATCCACAAAGACTCTCAAGCAAGAAGTAACAAAGGTTAGGGAGCTTTTGGGATCAGTCTGTAAACCAGGACAAAAAGATTAATCAAGTGGTAATCGAAACACTGTTATATATCATGAACAGAAAAATGTAAATGACAATTAAACACTTGTATATCTAACCCAGCCTTTGGATAGTTCTTTTCAACTAAGAAATATCAGGCTTTGCTTTAGCTAAGAGGATATCACTGCATTTTTCTAAGCAAGTTTAAGAACATATAAATGGCAAGAGAAAGGATTACTCAACCCATTGTGTTGCAACTGAAAAGCCAAAACTAGAGGTCTCATCCTGTCAAGGAAGGACTCCTTGCTTCAAGCACTACATGTCTTCTGTCATCCTGGAAAGCATCTTGAGACTCCAGCCCTACACAGCAACAATTCCACAACTTCCAGGACCTTCCCTCTGTGAAGAATTGAGACGTGCAGCCTGCCTTGTACCTGTTCCTTTGAAATTCTCCAAAGGCCAAATGGAACACCCTCTGGCCTACTCAAGTGCACCTGCTCCTCTCTTCATGCCAAGTTTTGGGTGGCCAGGAAGGCCTGTTCACCCTCTCTCAGAATGCCCAAGAGAACTTCCAAATCTTCCTAAGACATCTGACACTTGCCAAGGTCAACTAGCAGGTCTCTTTCTTTCGCCTTCAACAGGTTCTTCAATCAAGTTTTGTTCCTTTAGGATTTCAGCACTAGCAATAACAACAAAATTACATCTGCATCTGATGACTGCATGGCCTTGCTTCCCTAGCACGTTTTTGTGCTTGCTTTCTGGTGTTCAGACAAGATTCTGTCTGGATCCAGGTTTAAAAAGCCCTTCAAAGCCCATAGCTGGTGAGGTGGTTCAGGGGCAGTGTCCTGATTTAAGCCTCTCCCTGTACTAATCTGACAAGAATGCTGTAAAGACCAAAGGGTAAAGAGTTATAATTGCTTAGTATCATAATTATAGGAGGGCAAAGGGAGTTCTGCTGCTTTTTAAAAATTAAAAATGTGTTGAAGTTCAAGAATGCTTCTCTGTTAAATTTACACAGAAAAATAATCTCAGCTCATAATGATGAACAATGACTTAACAGGAAAAATAAATCACAGCCAGAAGGCAGGTCACAGGACTGTGCAGTCAGTAGAAGATATAAAATATAAGAAAAGTTACAATGGGGTCACAATAAACTATCCACGTTTGATGGCCTAAATCACTCTCTCTGTTAAGTCCTTTACAACCCAGAAATCTTCAGGTGTTTCTCCCAGTCACATGTCTCCAACTACAAGTCCTAAGAAAGAATTGTTGGTGATCCATTCTCTATTCTGCTACCTTCCATGAAGGGCATGGGTGCAACCTAGAGAGAATTCACCCATCTGGGATGAGGGAGTTCAGAAGTCACCTCAGGAATGTCTCATTATAACTGGATTTGCAGACTGTTTTTTCAGGCTCTTCTTTAGATTCCTTGCTTAGATTAAGGTTCCTGCACGTGAGGCACTGAAGATAGGGGTTCCAGGGAGCCGTCTCTCCCAGCAGCACCCAACCACAGCCTTGTGCTGACAGGCACATTCAAAGAGCATGATGTTTTCAGTCTCATTTCTCCAACAGCAAAAGCTGGATCAACAGTTTCTTGGAAGGTCCCAACAGTAACTGGCCATCAGCTCAGACTGAGGAAGGTCCAATTTGAGTGTAAGTATTGCTTTGTGCCTATAGCTTTAACCTAAGAATCACCAAGTGATATTAAGGTTGTACTTGTGCTTGGAGGTTTTTTCTTTTAATGATTCTATGATATGCCATATGCTATCATCATCCCCAAAGGGAGGAGCTGTATCAGGCGAGCCTGGCCACTGATCCTGACCAAATCTTTAAAACAGATAGAGAAATCACTAGGGACAGTGGCAATGAAACAAAATGTCCATGCTAAATCAACCCCTTCTCATGGTCTTCCCAAGCAGGAATAACATGATGGTAAGTAATTATATACTTCCCTAACCTATAAACACTGTGCATCAGATTAAGCACTCATGGGGTTTGTTCAATACAAAAAAGGGGACTGGGACATTTGAGCTATACTAAACAGCAAAATATCAGCAAAACAAGAGACTGAAATATGCCCTCATTTACATTTCCATTTGTATAAAACCTTTTACGTTGTATAGATAGAGGATGAATTTTGTTCAAAAGGTTTTAGGAGACCAATCCTATAAGGTCCTAATGCTCTTGTTTTTTACCAGCTTCCAAGGAAGTTGTGGTGCTCAGTACCTTATCATAATGATATGGAAAGAGTTATGCATATTTTGATCTTCAAGACTTCAAATTTCAGTAAGAAACCAAAAGTAACGAAATGGACACTTTTGTTTAATAAGTGAAATAAGAACAATAAACCAAAAGTGCAACTCCCTCAGCTTCAGTTCAACTTTTATGTATGTATGGAAGTGTATGGAACAGCAGGGCTGTTCTGGAAAAATGAGTAATTTCCAGCTGGGACAATGTAAAAATAAAAAATTGTAATTTGGTCAAGGAAGAGATATCTCTTCCTTTCTCAAATCAGTATTTGCTGCCTGATATGGGAAAGCTGTGACTCAAATCTCTAAATGCTTCTGAAAACATGACGGCTTGCAATAGAACGTGCAAGCACTTACTTACAGCCACCTTTTTAAACATAAGTAGAGAAGGAAGCATGGTCTAGGGGCTAGTGAGGCTTTGCAAAATTATCACAAAACTACACTAGCCCCACGGTGAAGAGAATTAGCCAACAGCTATCTGGCACCACGGGCCTGATGGGTCAGTGATTAACAACAGTGGTAAAGAGCAAAGATCTTTTCAGCCCTCCATAAACAACCTGACAAACACCAAACTCCCCCCATCCCTGCACCCTAGAGAAAACTCAGACTTTGCAAGACTCATTTAGAACAAATCACTAAGAAACAAGAACACCTGGGCAGTATCCTCTGAAATCAGGGTGACTCACAGTGAATCTCACGGCAAGTATGTTCATGTGAACACGTCTGACCAGCTAGAGGAGAACTTGGTTTTCCACAGGGCTAAAAAAGCATGAAAAGGTACAGCAGAAGACAATTAAAATGCATTACCACACTACAGCAATGCTGTGTTCTTTTAATGGGCCCATTCCTTTAACAGATGTTTGAGCAGTGGGCTGCAGCCGACTATAGCTGAAACCCACAGAAAATGGACGGGTGCCTTGTTCAGTTTTTGGAAAGTACTCTGTGGCCTTTTAGAGTCGTGGTATAAATGCAAGCCGTACCTGATCCCAGCTCCCAGGAATAATTAAGAGCCAGTGCCAACATCTATTCCAATTCTGATTTACAGTTCTTGTCAGTATAAATACAACTGTCCTTTTCTGCCAGGGGAAGGGTGAACTGCCTTACAAAAAAAATGCAAACCAGCCTGATCTTTTACCCAGAACACTGCTGAGTAACAAATCCTTTAACCATGCCATTTTTTGAGGCAACAACAAAGGAAACAGGCATTTTCTTCTGGGAAGTGTTGCATATTTGGACCCTGAATCTTCTTCAAACTTCAAAAATGCTGATGGAATTACTGAACTCTTTCTTACTAAATTCATACAATGAACTTTTGAAAAAATTTTGTTTAGACATACAATGCATTTTGCTAGGCCTATGACACTAAGTGACAAAATACTCTGTTCAACATAGTTCTTAAAGAACTTACAGTCCAGTTTTGAAAACATAAACATTCAGAGGAGTCCCTACCATTCTGAATACTTAGCTAAGCTGAACTTCCTAGAACTTTAGCTATAAGTACTCAGAGGTTAAATGGACCGAAAACAGATAAAGGGCCTGGAGCTATTTTCAGAAAAGCTGGTCCCACCAGCCAGCTTTGCCTTTGATTTCAAGAAGCCAGCATTAAATGTGGGATTTCATTCTTTGCTTTGATACTCACTCCATTGTATGATCTAGTAATTTTCTGCCTCAGTTTCCCCTTCACTCTAGGGAATAAATTCAGTTGTAAAATAAACCGTTGGTTTTAAATTATTATATGTCACTGTCTCAAGAAAAAGCCCTAGATCCCTATAAAACATTTCAAAGAGGGGAGAAGACTGAAATTCCATCAGTCCTAAGACAGTCAATATCTCAGCAAGATACTGAGAGCCTTGGCATAAAGTCTGTGCCTCTAGTGAGCTTTCTTGCAACTTCTGTTCACATTCTGTGAACCAGGAATCCTTTAGAAAAGGAAAACCAGATCAATTTAGAAAATAAGAACTCTGAAGGGAGCTTAAAGAAATCTTACCTGCTGCAAATCTTCTGCTGACCATTGAAGCACGAAGTTTAAATGTTTTCAGCCAAACCTTTAAAAATACTTATACATTGTAGGTCTGCTCAGGGCATTTTGTCCTTTTCAAATCTAATACCAAGATAGCTATACTGCATGAGGTACAGAACACCAGATCAGCATTCCTGCTGAGCAGATGGAGCACAGATGGAGGATGCACCTGACCTCAATGCTAGAGCAAAAGGAATTGGTATGACTTAGAATCAGTTCTAGGCATTGGGATGTCAAATGTTGCTGCCACCCAGCTCTCTATCCACCACTGCTACAATGCTGCCTGAAATGCTCACAAAGCAGATTTTGAAGTGTACAGCTCACATTTTAAGGTAATAAACCAAATAATGAGTGGTGATGGGTTTCTTGAAAATGTTTGGTCATTATAAGCTGTTATGGTTCAGGGATTCAAAAGAATGTCAGATATGTGTAGAGTTGGGATAGAGCACTCAGCTTGTGCAGGTAACTTTACTTACCACACCAGTATAAGCTCCCTGCACTCATGAGTCAAAATTCTTGGCTTTTCACCCCACCTGAAGTGAATCTCTCCCCTGTGAACCCCTGTGCCACAGTAGAAACTGTATAGCCAGAGAAACCTGGGCTTTCTCACGACCCCCTCAGCCTCCATGGCCTCAGATTCTGGGCTCATTCTCTTCACCTTTTTAGGTACTTGTATAGTCCACACGAGGTATCTCTCCATTTTTGCAGCAATTCTTTTTAAAGCACCCTTTAAAAATGAGACAAATGTACATACAGGTGGGAAACAGCGACACATTAGAAAACTAAGGCTAAGGTCTGCAATGCTATTTTGCTTCCTATTTCCTAGGAATTCAAACCAACTTCATCCACTTCATCTGCTTAAGAAGAGTGGAAGCCGAATTACACGAATATCATGCAAAACCACTAATAAGTATTTGGCAAGTCAAAAGTTCAGATTATGTAGGCATTTTTCATTGGAATAAACAGGCTACAAAGGACACAACCCACTTTGAGATAAATGTAAATTATTCTGTATCCCAAACCAAAATAAAAATTACTGAACTTCAAGCTTCAAGTGATGCTTGGGCTCCAAGTGCAAGCACAGGACTCAGTGTCATTTCCGCTATCACTTTCTTGTTTTCTTCTTTCTGCACCACATACCATACGACAGAACATATCATGAAACTGAGTATCATCTGGGTGCATACAACTAGGACGACTTGAGATTTTTCCAATAGAACATATGGCCATTGGAAGATGCCTATTTATCAAAAGTGAAGCACTGAAAATACAACAATTTCAATGAAATTTTGTTTAGGGGAAAAACTGAATTATCTGCTACAATCAAGTCAATATTGCATCTCAATATTGCACCTTCTACAGGGTTTTTTTTTTATTCAGATGGAACTGCAGAATAGAAACTAAAAATAAAAGTAGAAGTCAGAACAAATGTAGTAAGTTTTTAATGGACTATCAATTAATTTTTTGGAGTAAAACCAGGGGCTCTTATGCCAGAAAAGGAAGAAAACACACACCACCCCCTCCCCCTGAACCAACCCAGAGAATCCTACAGTGCTGTGAAAACCTGAAAACGAATTATCTCCATTCACATCTAGTTCTGTACACATGCTAAAAGAAATAAAAATCAGTTCAGCATTGTTATGCAAATGAGAGTGGCATACTTGGAGATAGGTCTGTATTTCCTAAATGCCACGGATGCCTGCAATGTTTCAGGACCATCTGGGGAGTGGCAAGAAGAGGAAATAACATGGAAGACATACTGTGGCTTAGAGAACTGGATATACAGGACCTCCTGCCTAAATGCTACATATATAAACTTAAGCACTATCAGTGGAGTCTGTTGGAGTCCTAGGGCTACAATAATTTCTGCAGGGGCATCAGTATGTCTGTGGGCTGGGATAAAAAGGCCCCTTGCACAAGGGAATAAATGGGCTGAGGTTGCACAGTCCCTGACACTACAGGACTGGGCCTGCAAAAAAAGTCTTTTCTGGACTACACAATCAGAGTATGAGATTGTCCCCCCAGTGTTGATTTCAGCATGGCCCAGGCTTTTAAGTGCTGTTGTGGATCAGGGCCAGGTGGGTCTGTTTCCCAAAGCACAGCTACTCAGCCCAGGCCTCTTTACACAGAGTTAGCACAAGGATCAAACTAAGTATTTCGAAACATGGAAGCATGGCAGATACCATACAGAAATATAAACTGATGTTAAACTCCTCTAACTAACTCTCAGATCTCCTTCCTGATAATATGCTAACCCTCCAGCTCTGCATTTGTCTAAACAGTATGGCTCTTGAAGAAGAAACATTACGTTCTGCTCTGACTCCATGGGGGGGAGACCCATCATTCCCATAGCAATCAGAAAGTGAGAGACATACGAGGACATAGTTCAGGCATGAGAAAACTCTAATTGCTGATTACTAAAGTACCATAATGTGCTAGAGAAGAAAGGATTCCTGAGAACATCAGGACAGGACATTAGCAGATTAATATTAATCTCTAGAGTTCCAGATTCATTTCCTGTCCATGCTAATGTCCTCTTGATTACTGCAGAAAACAATCATACAAAAAAGTTCAATTACAAACATGAGAAGAGACTTAAAATATTAACATTTTTGAAGCTTTCAACAAAATATGTATAATTAAATGAAAACCTAGGCTAATGTAATGTTAAAGTTGAGATTTTAATTGTGCAAAGGTCATGGAGTTTAGCATCAAAATTCATCAGTACGTTTAATCAGACTGGGCCAAATTCTGTTCTCAGTTACACTGGCATAAACTTAGAATATCTTTATTTCATTAAGGAGAGTTGTTTCTTTGCCATGATACATCAGTGTGCATAAACACTAGAACTTCCAACAACATATTCAATGCACAAAACATTACATATGTACTAAAAGGTATATTGTAGACATGAGACAAAGCATAGTTAAACTGAATTACACAGCCTATGCAAAAGTTCAATTAAAAAAAAAAAAGAAGAATAAAGTAGTGCCTTTTCAACTGCGCAAGACTTTATCAGTTGTCAAATTATTTCACATTGTCCAGGACGGTATGATGAAAAATTGTTTTCCATGCCTTCAAGACACCAGAAGTATACTCACTGTACTGCTGCACAAGCAATATCTGAATCATCAGATATATTAGCATCACTGCACAACTAAAGACCTATATTCAAAAGATGGCCTCATTTTGTCTATCTAGGCTTGCACTGTAGTTAGACTGGGACATGCACTGTCAGCTATCCACCAGAACCACATGGGATTGAGCTCTTGTCTTCCTGCAGAGAACAATGTGTTGACCCCCAAAAGCTTTTGCACCCATAAACAGACCTATTTGTGAGCTAAGTGTAGCAAGCCAGCGTGCTTGCCTGCACAAAACTGCATGTGAACAAACCTCGCTTGAAGCTCATCTAAAAATCTGGTATAAAATGTCCTCATTCTCTTTTTAAAAGACAACATAATTTAAAACAGGAGAAAACAGAATAATAATGTACTTTATTGGGATAAGTAGGTCATCAAAAAATAAATGCGCCTACGTTTATTGGAACGTCTAGTCCTCATAAATGGTTTAATGGATTTTTTCAAACTTACCGAAACATTATTCACCTCTGAGCTTAGAACAAGCTTGAGAAATTTCAGCCAAAAAGGTAATTGTTTCAGAAAGTTATAAACCATCAAAGATAGGGGGCTTGCAATAAAAGTGCTATTTCAACCATAACTACAATAAATACAGCTAATGAATAAATGTGGTCTGGCAAGAACAAATAAAATATGAAAAGTCTAATGTGGCCTGCACAAAATGCAGGAAGGTAATTGAGTGAGTAAATGTCAAGTGAAGGATGATTCTGTCTTCTGAAGAATTCATCTCAGTGCAAGATTCAGTGAAGGACCTCAGGACCCAAAAGCACAATAGCTACATTCTGAAAACCTCTCCTTATTTATTAACAGCAGCTGTCTCCAAACCCTGCAAGCAATAACGATGCATCAAAGATCACATATTCCTACAAATCCCCACACTGGTAAACTCTAGTTGAAACACTGACATGACCCAACCTTCTTTCTCTTCCACAACTTCCTGTGCTCAAACAATACTAATCGACACAAACACCCAGATACAGTCTTTCCAGTGGCAACTCCTTCTGTGGTAACTCCTGTCTTAGACATCTTGGGCATCTGCAGTATGATTATTTGGACACATCGCATCTTTGTGCTCTAGAACTGTACAGACAGGCAGACTCAGCACTGCTTTCAAATAACATTATCATCTCATGACACAGTCACAAGTCCCTGTCTATATACATGCAGGTGCAGTCTCAAAAACCCCTTACAAAAGGGTACAATTATTTTAAATTGGATTGAAATTTCCACTGTGAATAACCAGATGATGTGCATTCCCTAGTGCCACCTAGATATCATGAACATTTTCCTCTACCAATTCTTCTGGAAAAATATAGTGCAGAAATCTTGGGAGAAAAGTTAATCTTACATCACTTGGATTCAAGATACATAGACAAAAAATTACAAGAAAAGCTTCAAAAACAACCACTGATTCTGCCTTGAAATCCAGCCACATCCATACTTCAGCATGACCTTTTTGGTTCAGTTGTGGAATGTGATACTTCAAAGAGAATGTCGTTCTCCATGTCCTAAGGCATCGTTTGAGGAGGATTTGGCAACTGACAGAATAAACTGTTGTTTATTCCTCAACTGCCTGGGTGTTATAAACTTCTCCACCAAAACAAATTAACAAAATCAAAAAAATTCCCAATTGTGATCAACTATAACAAGTTGTTCAACCTGTGAAATGGTAAGTGAAAAGGAATTAGAATTCCATTTCACAGCTGATACTTATACTTTCCAGGTAGTGAAGTCATGGAAGAATTTGAATGAGGAAAAGATGGGGGGGCTCTTGTATCATCTCAATCTTAAAGATGCTGTTAAGGATGCTGGACCATCATTTCTTTCACAATTCTGCTGAACTTCATACAATGCAGAAAAAGGAAAGAAAGTACATAAAATAATATACAATCACCTTAATAAGTGTTGCACTTGCAAACAGTGCCACAGTTATTTAAAAATTAAACCCACAAAGCTTTAGTTCAACCAAGGTCCTCCTCAAAACCTATATCTAAGCAGCCTCTTGAAGATGTTTTACTAGCTAAAATCCCACAAATGCCTCATTTTGTAATTCATTCTGCCATACGCTTTATATAGAATACCACCTTCATCTCTCTCTGAAAAACTTGCATTGGGAGTTGCCAGAGAATGAAACTAGCTAGCTCTGTCAAACAAAGTCTAGGAAGAAATGTAATTCAATGCTTGTGTTGTCATCCCACTTTTTCAATTAAAAGGTTCCCAAAAGCGACTTCTTGCTATTTTTAGGCATTCTGAATTGCCATTTATCTGATTTAAGGCATAGTGAAGTTGGTGTGAATTTCTCTATCAACCCAACATTTTTCTTATGTGGTTCTTCTGGAAAATATCATCCAATAAAAGAGATATGTATGAAATCATGGTATGTTATTTCATCTTTTAACTATTTCTTATATCATGCCATTTAAACTACTTCCAAAACACTTTCCAAGTTAAGAAAACTCCCAAATTCTTGCAAAATGTCAAGTATGTTGAATTCTTCTTTGTGTAACTGCAAGTATTCTATTGCTATTCGACATAGGTGTTTTGCTGGAAAATCTCTGTCCTTTTTGATTAATTCATCACAGTAAGGGCACCTATGGCTTTCCAATTTGTAGACTCCAGTTTGTCTTGGGTTTTTCTTTAGATGTTTTACGATTCAAAAACCCCAAAGAATGAGACCTGTAACAAGGAGTGACATTTCCATTTAATTTGGTTTAAAAATGTGTGTTTGAAATTTCAGAGTATCAACACCCCTACAGAAATACTTAACTACACACAGGGATAAAGCTCTTACTTACATGAGTTATCACAAACAAAGGGCTGGATATTTTGCAAGTATAACTTAGCATGTTTCAACTGAGATCTAAATAATCATACTGATTTTACAACATCTAAAAATGTGGCCAGACATTCTTTTGGCTAGTCGATATGCTATTTCAACAGCTTGGTGATTTAACATTTCCTTCTTGCTTGATACTTAGAGCCATCTTTTCTCTATCAGTGTCACTAAATGTACCATTTGGAAGCACATAATAGTCAAAACATAACATAAAGGAGAGCTTTCCTCTATGCCTGGACTGGTGACGTAGGTATCTTCTTCTGAGAGGCTGTTTATCAAGCCAAGCTATGCTGACTGTTGAATGGCTGAAGTTCATATTGCAGCCGAAGTGTCTTGCTCAGTATTTCAGTGTGACTGTGAAGCCCACACCAAGCATGCCATCCTTCAAATCCATCTCATCCCTGCTCAGCAAACACAGCACAATGACAACACTGTGGCTTTCAGCGCAACGCTCATTGTACAGGCTTTCTCTATCCTGTACAAAGTCGGTTGAAATTTCCTATTTTTCTAGCTCCCTCTTCTCAATACTTACATACTTCTCGGTACTTTGAGAGAAGCAGACGGGGGCCATATCACTCCCTCACGAGCTTCATACAGGAGAAGCCTAGAGGGCACACACAACTCCGGTGGGCGAGCTGGCAAGCCTTGGAGGTGGCAACAAAGATCTTTAGAGAAATTGTTATAATCAAACATAACAGCAGGCAGCAACCAGAATTTTAAAAGGCATCCAGTGCCAAAGGAACACCCCTAACCTGCTAATGTGCTCTTGAAAATACCTTCAGGCAATCAATGACATCTTTAAACATCTAAATGCTTTTGATAATCTGGCATCCAACAACCAGATCCCTCCACTGCAGAGTTTCTGTAAATGGGAAAAGTGACAACAGTATGAATGTGTTGCCAAACACAACATATAAAACACTGCTGTAAGGGCTGACATTCATCTCTCATCCTGAATATCGAGGTACGATCCAGAGAGGGTACACTGTCCATCATGCAGCAATCCCCTATCTGGTTCTAGGTATCAGATCATTCCTTCATGCTACAGAAATAACTGCAATCTATTTTCTTTCTGCATAAAGCACGGGTGTCTCTGAAGCTCCAGACATTATTTGCCTGAGGCAAAATTTCCATTTACTTCAAGGGTTCAGAAATCATTGTTCATTTACTTTAGTATTGTTCATTTACTTTATTAAAGCATTTGTTCCAGTTTCAAAATATAGAAAATGCCTAGTCAGTGAGATGTCTGGGTATCACCAAAAATTGGGTTGGCAGGCCATTTTGAATCCTAGTTTTATGGAAAAAATAACTGTTCAGGAAATTGTTTCCCTTACCAAATAATGTTTACAATTCAAAGGATCTAAACAGGTTCTCCAAAAACAACAACAACAAAAAAGACAAAGCAAAAAAAAAAATAAAATTATTAGGTCAGATAAGCAAATGATTAAACCCAGTCAGAAACCAGGGCTGCTCTCCATTTTAATTTGATTTTGCTCTCTACAAAAGAGCACAAAGCTCTTCTCTTACAGAGAGCTAAATACCAGCTATTCCTGAAGCATTATGAGAATGAAGAAAGGGTTCAGGAGAGCTTTCTTCTCTGAACCTCTTTATTTATCTGACGGGGATCAGGTAAAACAGTGTCATTAGCACTTGCTCAGCTCCAAAGTCCTGGGTGCATCATGCCCACTGGCATCTCCGGACTCCCAAGGGGGATGACTGTCTGTTGAAGTGCAATGCCAGCCTCCTCCTATTCCCCCGCTCCTGCTGGCACCCCGAGGCAAGCATCTGGGAGTGTATGCTGCCCCTCTCTGAAGCAGGTGCAAAGAATGGTAGTCAGCGTGTTTGCTCCCCATGAGCCTGCTGCAGGCAGACAGAAAATCCTGGAAATCCCTCCAGTAACCCTCCCGGGGGAGAATGAGAATTTAGCCAAGTGCACTTAAGACCAAAATTGTTGCAGAAAGGAGACACATACACTTGTTAAAATCCGTCTGTAACATTCCCTCCCATCCTCCCCTTACTGTGGACCGATCTGGATTTCTAAAGAGTGTAATTATGTCTTGCACAATGATTATGAGCTTTGGGAGCTCTCCGAGAAAATTTCCTCACTGCACATGTGGCCATTGGCTGACATACCAAACACATATCACTCTATTTTTCAAAATTTTTTTTTTAAACTGAATTTTGCTAAGAGAGTGAGGCCAAAAAGAAAGGACTGACACTCAAGCCCAGAGCCAGGTTCTGCACTATGTTGGTGTGTCCTGAAAGCCAAAGGGAAGAGCCATTAGAATGGCCTTTGTTTCCTAACACTGCCTCTTTCTGCCTTCCCAATGCCAACAGCAGGGCGTCTAATCTATCTGTACATTACCAACAGACCCTATACCAAGCATTCCCAAATTCTTGATTTGCCCCATTTATGTTATGTTTTCCTTTAACTGCCGCATGAAATAGATTCTGTCTTCCCAAGAGCAGATGCTCAGAATTCACTGTATGGCCATGCAGTGACACCAAGGTTTACAATCATTGTCAAGCTACCTGGAAGCTTTAAAAAAACACCCCATTGACTGGCAAAATGCTAACAGCAAAAATTACTATAATACACTATTCCTCCTTTCTAAATGCATCACTGATGGGCTGGACATCAACTTTGTCAATGGGAGATGCCTTTGTACTGAGTACAATTAATGTTTTTATTAAAAAAAAAACTTTCCTAAATGAGAGAACACATTGTCCACTCATGTGAAAATGGCACCACAATTTATCACAAATGGTACGGCCAGTCAAGAATAAAAGAAATTATTTTACCTGCATGCTGTGAAAATTTCAAGGCACCTGCACTTGGTAAAATGGAAGGCATCTAAGAATAGCATCAGTCAGATTGTATGGCTGAGGGTAATGGACATCATCCTTTTTCCCATCCCAGTCACCATCTTTCCCATTTCCAAAGGGCCTCCAAAGATGAAAATGAATTTGACAATCATTTTGCAAGGCAAACTGATCCTGATTCTTCCAGTCACTTTATAATTCACTGCAGATGGTAAGAGTGAGATGTTTACTGGCTGGCAGGTAATGAGCCTCGTTGTAGATAATAGTGATGGACGGGCAATCTTGCCTGCTGACAAGGAGGCAACTCAACATGGGCACATGGCATTCATCCATGACTTCATGTAAAAGGATAGCTGTGACAACGTACACAGGTTATAAACTACCCTCCTCTGTTAATGTCAGCATGCAGCTATACTTAAGCCTTTCCAGTTCACATTTAAGTAGCGTAGAATTGATCCTGATTGTCCATGAAAGTAGAACAGCCAGATTTGTGACCTAATGTTTACTCTTCTGTAAGAAGAAACTTGATCTGTTTAAACATCTAGATATTCCCTCTTCCCAGGTAATGCCATTCATCACAGCTGTCAGTGCTTCTTTAAAAGAAAAATGACCCTCAGGCATAGTATAAAACTCCGCGAAGAACTACGTACACCTTTGCCAAAAGAAGAAATAGCTCCTTTTTTCACTGGGTTTGTATACACTTTGTGAAAGGCCTACACACACTGAATTATAAATCAGTATTTTCATTTCCATCCCCACCCCCATATAAAGCAACTTGTATTAAGACCTACACACTGCCCTGTTTTTTTTTTTTTTAATCTCAGACATAAGGGTAGTGGATTTGGACAAGCTCAGCCATTTGATGAGATATACTTAAACAGCTGGTTCCAGGGGAAAACCAGAGTAATTCAGAAATGCAGCAGAAGATAACAGAAAAGCCCTAACTCCATTTCTCCTCTCCTTGTAACTTCATGAAGTAAAAATAAAAAAATCATACACTCAATCAAGTACCACCAATGTCTTTTGTTTCACCATTATATATTTCACTTGAAGAAAGTGGGCATGGCTAAAATTCATAAAATATACACTTCAAAAATGTATTTGTTTTTATAGATACATATGTAAATATACACACATTTAAACATGGATATTGTTATTCTACAGACAGACACTTGGTCTTAGTTCTCCTATTCTGAATCGAATGTTCTTTCCTTCCTTCCCTGGTGAAATCTGATCATTTGTACTGTACCCGGGCTTCAAGACGTGATAAACGATCCCAGTGCTATGCAAGTTTCATCCAAAACCTGTCTCTTCACAGATTCACTCCACATATTCTTTTTACTTTAAAGACTCATGTGATCATCGCTTTGATCCTTTCTCCCTCAGCTCTATTAGGGGCACCATCTCTTCAGGGCTTGCAGCTTATAAAAAGACCACCATATTTTGATATGCCTTTGATGTTGTCTTCCAAAGTATCTTTGATTTTTAAGTTCTGTTCAACTCTTTCACCATTAACCTTGATTTCACTTAGGAATTAACAGATCTATAGTTTCATTGGAGGGCTAATTTAGAAATTCTGTTTTCTCTGGCACTATCTTCCCTCTCTTAGCTGGAAAGCCAGGTAAAACAGTACAAAGAAACTGACTAGTGTTACAAAAAAAAACCAAAAAGGAAAACAAAAAAGGAACTCTATTAGATAAGCTAATACCTTTCTTGAGTTTTGAGTTATGCTTACTGAACAACTCTCTTACTGAATCATTAAGCTGCCGGTAAATGAAGTGGTTCTGCAGGATGATAATGAGCCACACAGACCTTCCACAAGGCCACTGGTGACCGAGAGCTGTTACTAATGGATGTTACTCAGTAGGACTGTGGTCTCAGTCCTGTGCTTGGAGACTGTCTCCCCTATATAGGACACTTGCATTTCCCCTTCCTTTGACACTCAGAAAAGATGCTGAAGCTGAAAAGGCCAAAGGAACTATACAATTTGAAGTAAACTAAACACAGAGCAGCAAAACACATTCTCAAAAGGAGAAACTGGCACTGTCTTTCAAGTCTCTTTAGTAGGTATTTTCAATTTTTAGTTTATGATGTTTGAGATTTATTCCCTCTCCTCAGGCACCACTAAGTGAGACTGAAGATTCATTTTTGCTCGTATAAAGAGACAGATGAAGGCTAAAACCAGGTCAGCCATACACACGTGCACACACCCTCTCCTGCCCCTTCTCCCCTTTCCCCCCGCCCCCCGATTTATTTATACATCCTAACTACGTTCAGGTGATATTCAGATACATTTCAGGTTCTTGAAAAAAAACAAGCTCAATCTATGGGAGCTGTATCTCAGCCTGCCTTTCCTTTATTTAAAACTATCCTGCTTTTTCTCTACAACACTATTTCCTATTCATTAGAGGAACAACTTAGAAGACTTTACCCCCTCTCCTCACTTAAATAAAACTGCTTCTGATGGAAATGAACACACGTAGTCCTTGCAGCAGCTGGCATGGGCATGCCCATCCTTTTCAGTAACTGCATAGGGCTATCACTGCAGCCTGTTGCCCTTGCTAAGGCACCAGCAGCACAGTTTAAGGGTTCCTTCCCAAGAGCACTCGTAATGCTACCACAATAATCATTCTGGGCTAACACTCTAACACCTAACCCTGGGGACACCCGGAGCTTCTGATAAGACACTGCGATGAGAGAATCCAAATGCAGCTCATCAGATACGTGCCCTTTCCAGTGATCCTTCCTATCACTCATCGCACTTGCTATCTAAAACATCTTTGGCACAGAAGCACAGGCTGGGCGCTACATGACCCATTCACAGCACTTCTCACCCTCCACCGCTCAAGCGCACAGTCTAACGTTGTAGTGAGAGAGTCCCACCCGGGGCTCCCTGCGTAGCCCCACGGCCCGGCACAGTTCCTACTGTATCACGCCTTTCCCAGAATCTTAGCCCCGCTGGAAAGCATTCAGCATTGAGAGGACCCATCTTTATGCTGATAACACTAAAATATAAAATAATGCCAACAGCTGGTGCTACAAATGGCTTTTAAAAACGATGTTCATTCACTAAAATTCCTCTTGCTACTTTTGACATGAAACACGCAGTCTCTAATTATTCTGATCAAGACGGTGAAATACAAAAACAAACTTTAATTGTGTTTAACAGATATTTAATCAGGACTCACTGAACTACAGATTAAAGCTGAAATTCATAAACCATAATTACCCAATTGTCGCAAGCTTTTTGGTCCACATTCTGCTTCCGTCTGGGCGTCTGGCACTTTGCCCCGAATTTCTTTTAGTGTCTTCTCAGTTTCATTGCTGTTCATGTTTTCCAGCAGAGATTTAGCACAGATTATAAAATATCTGTTCTTGGCAACTTTATTAGTTGTTTTTTTCTCCAAAAGATTATATCCCACCTATCCCCATTCTGGGGCTGAACGAACGGGCATATACCATGAGTTATTTCTTGTCATAAGTTGTCCTTTCCACCTGCCAGGGTCCATGGTATTCACCTATTCTACTCAGGTTCTAATTCCCTGACCATGGCCAGGCTACCAGAGCATCATCCAGATATTGCTTTGAGTATGCCATCCAACATACCTACCATGAATTACTCCTTCCTTTCTCCAAAGACAGAAGTGGGGACCATATGGTTTCCTGTTTTGGTAGGGGCTTTCTTATGTGCTTGACAGTCTGTATTTATATGTAAGAAGACACGGTGAAAGCAATAAACTTCTCATAGGAAGGAGGGAGTGGTAAAGTATGTGCTAACCACCAGTTCCTCAGGGAATTAATTGCATGGATTCAGAGTGCCTCCCAAGAAAATTACAGACTGTTCTTTAACACAGAGAGACTGACTGTGCCACAGAAGCATGGCTGTTGACAGCAGTTTTCTGGGGACCTCCGTACATTGGGTGCAGGTTATGTGGGTACTCTGAAGGATTCTCTCTGCAGGAAGCATTCTCAGGACCTTGCAAGGGAAGATTATGTGGCCTTTCAGACACAGGAAAAACAGCTTATCAAACTGCAGGTCAGAGTGGTGAACAACAAAGACATTTCACCTTATCAGAACAGCGAAGGAGGTTCCCACACTGGCACCAGGCCACACACCCAGCCTGCTCAGCTGGGGGGAAACACACAACTCCAGTGGGCCCTAATGCCTCTGAAATTTGGGGCATGAGGCAAGATGAGGGGAGATATGAGGAAAAGATGACACTGTGGAAGATGGGCTCTCAACTCTCTGTTGAAGACAGAAAAAAGAGTGAGCTTGATTAAAAACCAGAATGGCCTTCCATGCATACCTGTATTACTATTTCTCTTAAGAGCTGGAGTATTCTTGAAGAACTCTATGTCTGGGTGAAGATATTTGGAACCACATACTGAAGTTCTGTCAGAGGTATTTGTCCTTTGTGGTCATTCATAAAGTTCAAAGAATTTACTGACAAGAAGTATGAGAGTACAGGCTAAACCTTTACCTATTTCTTTGGACCTGTTCTTAGCTAACATGCAAAACATACATGCCCTTTTTTGATTTTTTTTTCATCTTTCAGACATTTTTCATCATCAAAAATAGTATTTCATATGTTTATTTCTATCATGGTCATGATGTCCTATCTCCACTTCCACTTAAGAGCCAGGTACTGAATAATCATACTTTCCTCATCAGCTCCTTCAGATCAAGCCTTAAACAAGAAGCAGTGGACCACCTTAGTAGTCACTGTTGCATGTATATCAAGCTGCTTTTTTGTTTGTTTGCTTTTGAAACCTCCTCTGAAGCTTTCATGACTTGACGGTCTCTGCAAGAACCTGTATCTCACATTTCACAGCAGTCAGATACCAGCATGTGAACACAGAGAGACACAGAGAAGTATGCTATTTCTTCTGTTTCTTTTCGTACATAAGAGAGATTTGATTCTTCTTTTGTCAGTCACACAGTCTGAAGGCAAATCACAGTTAGGTCTTTGCAGCCTATGCAGAAGTCTGACAAGAGCACAGGATGGTTGATGACTTGCCATACAAGGGAGGCCTGATTTTTCACAGAAAAATTGTTTTCCAGTTTGGCACAATTGTTTGTCCAAGGGTTTCAAGCTCCGTATTTAAGCAGCGATAAAGAAATTGCTATCCAGTGTTAGTGTCATTCTTCATTCAGACTGTTCCTCTGAAAATAGCCTACAGCCTTTGAGATGCAAAATGTATCGTTTTAATGTAGTCAAGGTCCCTGCTTGCTACGTTGCTAAATCTATTTAGCAGATTCTTCTTGCTATAATCTGTCCCCAGACCTGAGGAAGCTCAGTGATTTTAAGTGTTTTAAGCTAATGATAATGGTTAGTGCTGAGAACAGATGTACCTGGCTGTGGTGTGATCTATTCTATTAGGCTGTTAGGAGCTGTGTATTCATACTGACTTAACATTTTATGTCTGTTTTCAAGGTGTGATGGTCGCATGGGGTGTAGTCTAGTTTCTTCCCCCTGACATATGATGTATCATGATATCTGTACTTTTGATGCATGGTGACTGCACAGAGAGATGAAGAACATGTGCGTGTTTGTTCTCCTGCCTTCCTAAGACTTTGTATGTCTATTTTTGCTGTCCACTGGCACGATTATGGGAAGCAGTAATATATACCTGTATTCATACTAGACCGTAACCCAGGCAATGGCTGCACAGATTAGATGTGCATGCAGAGGTTTGATGACTATGCTAAGTACCACACAGGTTTACTTTCCCTGGTGTGATGGCATTGTGCATGACTGAATTCCCTGTAATTGGTGGCTGCACGGATAACATGCCAAGTAGAAGCTGCTTTACTATTCTTCTCTACCTGTAACACAACAGAATGTAAAACTCTTCGGTCGTATCAATAAATGGTGCTTCACTTCCTTTCAGCACAATGAAGTGAAATTTCCACTGAGAATTATTTTGCTGATCATATTGCAGGCTTGGTCTTGCCATTCACAAACATCTGCTATTGCCACCCTCTGGGGACAATGCACTATTTGGGCTGTGCTGTAGAGGAGGTCCTGCATCTTACGGCCTCACCACAGTCTTCCAACACATAAGCAAACCCTTTCTACTTACATAGACTATACCACTGATATTCTGCCAGTAGGAGCTACAGAATTAAGCTCTTGCAGAATAAATGCAACCTTAACTAGTCCATGTTATCACAGTGCAACAGGAGACATGTCTCCTGAAAATGAATACAGCCTCCT
Organism: Myiotriccus ornatus; assembly: GCA_036023395.1. Taxonomy (NCBI): domain Eukaryota; kingdom Metazoa; phylum Chordata; class Aves; order Passeriformes; family Tyrannidae; genus Myiotriccus; species Myiotriccus ornatus. Next base: position 22,259,942 of record JAYRBT010000001.1, read on the forward strand.
TGAACAAATCTAATGCATGCAACCTCTTGCTGGTGAGAATTCAAAAAGCAGACACAAGTGAAAAACCACGTGGGGCTCTAGTCGAGACATCGCTTCCACACTGACTAAATGAAGGGAAATTTTAAAGGGAAGATCCAACAAGGTTAAAATCCAAAACCATTTAAACAAACAGAATCATGGACATGCTGAGAGATATGCAAGCACAGGACAAGACACTAGATCTCAACAGAGACATTTTCGTTACTATCCTGATCCAGAAAGATTAACTGAAAGTGTCACAGTGCAGCTCTGGACCAGCACACCACCAGTTCAAGTTCTGAACCATACTTTGAGCAGTTCTTGGGCTACAGGGCAGTAAAGTGATGTGCTGCAATGCCAGAAACCAGAGATTAAAGATTTAAATTCAAAAGCCTAATTTTCTCTGATAGTTTGGCCAATTTGACTAAAGCAGAGCCCCACTAAATGACAGGCACTGTAAGCTTCACGTATCTCAATGAAAGAATTACACCAGTACCACAAATTTAATTTTTATTGCAACGTAAAGCGCAGTTTCTCAGGCGTTACTGATATACATTCTCTCCAATCCCTAAACTATATCCTAGGTTCTTTGTCTCTTTGGAAATGGAAATGCATTCTTATGAAAACATTACAGGCTAAATACCTAAGATATTGTCTCATGAAGAAGACAACTTTACTATGAAAAGAAATAATATAATCTAATTCTCACCTTTGAAGTTCTGCCTCTACATGAATTACATGAATAAATTTCTTTTTTTTTTTTTTTCTTCTGTTACCCCGTTTCCTTTTTAAGTCCACCTAGCACAGAAGTCAGTTTGCTCTACACAGCCCCTCAGAACATGTTCTATAAACATCCTGCCTTTACCCAAATCCTTCTTTCCCCTGACAGGACTTTATACAGAAGCACAGGGGGAAAAGACCTGATATCTGACATTTAATAAGAATCTCAAAGAGAATACATACAAAGTGCATTAAGATTTTGCGCCTGTTGTTCAGAAAGGAGTGAACACTGTTTGCCCACTGCTATGGGATTGGTCTGTATCTGAAAGTGGGATCTCTGTTCTTGCAGCTGGCACAGCCATTTCTCAGTTACATTTTACATTTCAGCTAATAAGGTTCACTTTTTGGGCTGGGAAGAAAACATCTTCACTGGAAATCATGATTGTGGAATCAAGTATTCCCCAATAAAAAAGAAAACAACCTAAACAAAGAAAAAATCTTAAACGGCAGTAATCGGGGATTTCACACTCTGAAACATGATACTGTACCAGCTATGCTTGATTCACATTTTTAAGGTATGTTTCTCAGCTATGATGTTGCGAAATTTCTATGGCTTTAGTTTTAAATACAAATTGCTGTTGACAGAATTTAAACTAAAGTTCATGACGAAAAATACAATAGGAGAAGCTCTAAAGATGGTTCCTTACCTTACATCACTCTAGTAATCCTACTCATCTCCTCTTTGTTTTTGATGTGTACACACATGTTAACTGTATGTACTAGACAGTGAGTCTTTGAAGAGGCAGCCTACACTCAGCCAAAGGTGCCTTTTAAACTTCAAGTAACAATGGTGAGAAGAAGTATCTCCTGGAAACTTCAAAATTCATGAGCATAACCTCCCAGGCAAGAAAAAAAGCAGATTCCAAGATGGTTCAGGTATTTATACAGATATTGAGAATATGTGTGAAAAAAAACCCTCAAGTTTCCAACACAAATCAGCCACTTGGGTCCTTGGGGCATTGATCACTGCTGGGCTGCTCAATCCTCTCTCTGACATACAGATATCATGGGCCACTGTGCAGGACTGGGTGTAAGGCTGGGGAAGGGGCACAGAGCCCATTACCAGCACCAGCAGTATGACTCAGCACGAGCACACCACTGCTCTCCTTCACACAGCCACCGGAGCAGTGCTCTTTGTCTGGTCAATCCTGCTCTCCTCCACCCCTGCCACTGCCTGCACCCTGAAGGACCACCCAGGCAAGGGACAGCAGGGGAGCATTTTGGGTAGATCAGCAGCTTAAAAGGACATATGGGGGCAGTGGGAGAGGAGCAGGCAAGGAGTTGAGGGGGCTGCTGAATGACAAGAGGCCTCAAGGCAAAATTTTAAAAGACACACAGAAGCACCCTGCTACACCTCCTAGCACAGAGCCCCTGCAAGGCAGCAGTTTCACCAGCTCAGACAGGCAAAGGACCGAGCTTCTTCTCCCCACAAGGACCACAGCCCACAGAGGAGGAGTGCGGAGCATGAGACAGACAGCTGTTTCCTACTCCTAAGTCTCTAATGTGAGAGGGCAAATATTTCTCAGCTTCTTTAAAAGCCCTTAGGGATGAGCTCTGACCAGCAGGCAGTGAGGGCAGAACTCCTCACACACCGACAGGGGCAAGTGGCACAGCTGGCATTGCAGCCAGCTGAATCAGGACCTGAGCACAAATGACAGATATGCACTGTGTCACATGTAAGGTGTGCCACGGCTTCCAAGATACCGGAACATCTGCCTTTTCCAGCTTTGGGAAGCAGTTGTTCCAACAGCCACACTGATGGCAACTCGCAGCCCAGAACTAAACTGTGAAGGGGAGGGAAGGGTGCAGGGGCCTAGAGAAGATGATGATACGCCCAGTGTAGGACAAGGATGATGCTATTCTGTTAAGCAAACAGTAATTGTTTATTTAACCAGAAAGGAAATGTGAATATGTCAAAAACCTTTTTCTGACATGATGGAGAAAGGAAAGCATTCATTAATTTCTAATAACGGTCTTTATTCCTGTAATGACCTTTATAAACTGACCAGAGTTACCATCTGTAATCTGCTTGTCAACTCAACACTCTTAAGGAATGTCTTATAAGGGAGGGGGAAAATCACTAATTATTAAAAACAATGCTAAGCTGTACTTTCAGGTTTTGGTTTGAATCCAGTACCCACAACAGAAACCTTTCAACAGAAGGCAGCAAGGACTTCTCAGGGAAAAGCTACAGGATCAGGACACACATTTCCCGTAAAAGCTGGTCTTTCTTCCACCTCCTCCCAATCTCCTTATTCCCAAAAGATACCAAGAAAACACAAGATTGTTGGGATTTCTATAAGAAGATTTGGCAGGTTTTTCATATTTGTTTAGACTGAAAGATATAATTTGAATTTGGGTCTTGCCTCTCTCTCTCAGAAAAAGAATGAGTTATTTGTTCTCTGAATAAGTATTTGTTATTAGTGGATCAGACATGGATAAGGTATATTATTACAACCATGTTTGTTAGGTATGATTTACATTGTTTGCTGCATATCATCTTAGGCTGTCTTTAATTTTGTTATACTTTAGGGGGTTTTTGTTTGGGTTTATGCATTTAGTCACAGTTGGTTGTGTTTTGAACTTTGAAAAAAATTAATACAAAGGAAATTAAAAAAAGAAAAAGAAAATATTTTCAAAATGATGTGGAAATCAAATCTATCCCTGAGTAATTTGATTTGTAGGAAATGGAGAGCAAAGCATTACAAAGCATTATAAACAGAATGCCTTGAAGTGCATCATAATTACTTACATGTGCAAATACATTGTCTAGGTTTAGGAATTCAGTTAATAATAGTCATAATAATTCTATGCCCTCACACAGGGTCTTTCATCCAAGCTTCTCCAGGTTTGTGTAAGCAATTATTAACTAATGCTTGAGTGCCCAGGAGTACTCTGCTGCCATAAGGACGGAGGAAGGAGCAGAAGGGGCAGAAGCTCTCCAGGGTCAGGGACAAATTACAATTTGCTCTCCAGGTAAGACAGAGGTGCAGATGGTGGTCTTCTAACGACAGGTGGATAAGAGATACAGGAGTTTGTAGCTCACCTGACATTTCTACGACTTACTGGCTCTGCAAAAATGAAGCAGTGTAACAAATGTGCATCTTAGATCTTCTATTCCACAAAGTTTAGCAGTTGAAAATTGACATAAATCAGATCCATGACTGATCTTTGGTGGAACACTGGTATATGCAAAAATATAACAATATTTTGTATCAAAGCACAAAGATGAACAAATTTGCCTCGTTTGGAACTCTTTACCAGTGTGAATGGCTTTCATCTGAAACTCCAAAAATGGTTTTCAGACCGAGGGTACCCTTTAAAGTTCAGTGGTTACAGAAAATCCCATGCTTGTATATTATTTTCACATTGATCTCTCAAGTTTTAAGAGACCTGAAACTCTCTACAAAAATCTGAGCATGCCATATTACCCAAAAGCTTTTCCACAGTTCCAGGCCATGAAGAAATGTTGGACTTTATCTTCTTCTACTGTTTAATTCCATGCCACTTCCAAAGTGTACATCTACATTTCTTTCTCTCGCAACCCATGACAGCAACCCGCAGTTTCTGCAGCCCAGGCCCTTTCCTCCTTGCCAGCCAACATTCCATCCTTATTTTACCAGAATGTATGTTTTCATGCTTCACTAGATGACCGAAATCCAAGACTGCCAAATTATTTCTGCTGTTTCATTTAGCCATGCAAGAATTCTAATGCTTTGAACTACTACCTGCTGAAATGGTAATAAGTGCTGTGCTGCAGTTACTGACCCACGTAGATTCACAAGTGCCTGTTCGAAGGATTTGACACCAGCACATCCCATTTTCTTTTAGCCTACATTTCTGTACTCCCTATAGCTGTGACAAGGAAGTGTTTCTCCATACATTTCCACTACCTGTTATGCTTTACACTAATAAAAACACTGGATATTATTTATTTGTCTGGCTGACTGACAAAGCCAGGCATCAAAGCATCATTCGGTGTCACATACTTCAACGCTCTAATCTTTCAGAACTTGTAAAGCAATCTCTTACGGCGCTTTGTGGGCTGTGAGATCACCCTGACAAACTGTGATAATGTTGGCAATCTCCAAATGGGTGTTCATTTGCAATCTTACTACAGAGGAATTGCTACATTTCCAAATTTGAGGGCTTGACATAATCTGTCTTCACAAAGCTATCAGGGTCTGTCATAAGGCTGTCTGCGACCCAGGGATTTTATGGGGTCAATATCTATCCCCAGTGCAACTTCATTGCAAGCAGTGGAATTACCTAGAGTATGACTTTATCTATTTGCTTTCTTCCGCTTTATTTAAAATACACCTTCATGTTATTTTTTTTTTTTTTTGTAAAGTGCAAACAGCACCTACTAGTAACATCTGAGCAAGGCAGGTGAGATTACTCCTCCAAACTGTGGCCAATTTCTTACAGTTCATGCCAAACCCTCTGCTCCCCTCATCACACTTAGCGGCTGAGAAACAATGCAAATGTCAGGTCAAGCTACAAAGCTATTGCCATCATCTCTTCCCTTCCGTATGCTCCCAGTACTGGCAGTCTCTGGGCTGCAGTCCACAGGATATCCACAATTATGGCCCAGATTGAGGGAGGGGTAGAAAAACGATGGTACTCTGCCAATTATGTCAGAACCTAAACTTGATCCATTTTAAAACTGAAGCTGGGGACTGTGGGATAGCACTGTGTTCTCTATAATCTGTCTAAAGAAAGGAAAATAACTTATGATCTCAAAAAAAAAAAAAAAAAAGAAAAAAAAAAGGCAGTGTTAGTGCAGACCTAAAATAAATAACTCTTTTATATTTGCCTCTGAATCTGATCCTTAACTAAAGAAATATGCTGTCTGGACATAGAAGGAAGATTTTTAAAATGCCATAAGACTGTTAAGCACATCAAGAAAAAGTGATACAGAGAGAGTGTCACGCTTGTTATATCCACGAGGGCCACAAAACTGCTAGTGAAGTAATTCAGTTTCAAAATTACTTAGGATTCCTTTAGAAAAGCCAGGAACACAGGATGGAAATAGAAAACTAAAAAAAGTCCATCCAGTGTTTCAAAATAAGTTCCCTGCACAACACCCTTTCCCTGCTATCATCTCCTGAGGCAAACTTCCCAGCTCAGCAGTGCCTCACGCTTCCCAGAAGATCCTCCCCAAATCCTGCTGCTCAGGGTGTGAGTGAGCTGCTGGGACCTGGCCACAGAAGTCCATGCCAGGGCACAGGCGCTCCATGTCACAGCAGCACTGGAGCACAAGCTTTAAACACTGGCTTGGATATTCTGCTGAGCTAATGTTGGGATGTTTTCTATGTTTAGTACGTTTTTACAAAAGAAGTTCTCTTCCTTGGATTATTTCATCTAAAAAAAGAGATGCATTTATTTTCTGCATTTCATTCTCTATGGAAAAGGAAAGAGAGTGCCACTATCCAACCTTAAGAATAAGGACCTAGCTGCAATGCTAATGGAAAATTCTGGGACCCAAATAAATTCCAAACTTGTATTTTGGCGTGAATTTACAGCAAACTTGCTCCTCCTCTTGAAACACCCACAGCTTTTACCAGGAGCAGCAATTATCACTTGTGTCTCCTTAATCCTTCAGAAAAGAATGCACAGCCTTGGAAGCCCAAGGTAAATGTTTTAATGTGTCTATTATCTTAGTGAAGTCAGTAGGTTGCATGGATATTAAAAAAAAAGTTGCATGAAAAAAGACAGTAAAAAGACCCACGGGCTTTAAAAGGTTAAACAGCTTCACTAGTACAAATCCTACAGCTGGGACAGTCCTGAACAGAGCAGTGAAAGGGGTATGTGCTTTTCCTTCCGAAAACTCCTTTCTTGAGGGCAAATGTTTTTATCTCACAGTAAGCTGAAAATTGGTAAGTAGACTTGTACACTAGTTACTATTTGACTCTTTTCTACATGAATCTATTTTTAAAGACAAATTCAAAGGAAAAAGCCCTACCTCTCAGCTAGTGTTACTTCAGAAGGTTTTTGCTAGCCACAGACGAATTATAGTATTATTTGCCCTTTCAAATGTTCAGATTTTTAGTATTTTCAATACTGACAATAAGATACTATACACCTAAAATTTTGTGAAAAGTAAAGAAAAAAGACCATCATTGGTAGATCACTATTCATAGATGGAAAGAACACAGAAACATATTAAATTTACCTTAAACAAGGGGGTTTATACCATGACAGCAACTTTTAATGTAATTCATTTGTCTTATAAATTACATCCTTGGGGATAACCCTGAAAATTAATTAGGTCAGAGAGGGAAGGAAAACAAATTGAAAACTTCTCAAGACTCCAGGAAACAATACACTTTAAACACAGCAGTATCAACAATCTCACTACAAAGTTCTTCCCTCCTCTTCCCCTATTTGTCTTTCCAGAGACCAAGATAATCAGATCGAGAATCATCCTGGCCCACCAAGGTCGAGCAAACCATACACATTCAAGTACAGAATACTGTGAAACTGAAGCTTTTGCAAGCAGCTTTCCAAACTACAAACTCCCTGGAAAAATTCTGAAATACAATTTAGTAAAGACATCCATTGTGACCATGTGGCTTTTAAGCACAAAGCTCCAGTCACGAAATGTGGACATCATACATTCATCACACAACACAGAAAAGCAAAGAAGAGGAAGGCAAAAGAAAACAATGAGAATTTTAGATGAGTTTTTAATACTGACCAAATTCATCCTCAAATAAAAACTCTGAAGGTTTGCCTTTTCATTAGCCTCTCTAGAGTTTAGGCAGAAAGGAACTTGCCCATGTACTTTTCCTGTAGCACCCTGTCTTCATTCTGTGCAAGAAACAAGACTTAGCTTTTTTCACTCTTTTCAACACAGTTCACCGAATTGGAAGTGTTGACCCACATGTACAAAATCAAAGACACTTTCTGATCCCACTTGTAACATAAACTGAAACTTTAGGAGACTGCACTAACAGATAACTCCATAGTACAGATCTGGATCATGTGAGGGCATGAGATCACATTTCTGCCAGCCCTTATATGTGTTAACATTAGCAACAGGGAACAAAAGGTATCAGATAAGGCATGGAGCTTGCTGGTAAAAGTCAACACATCAAAATATATTTTAAAAACTGTATCAGAGAATTTATAATGGATCCGTGCTTTGCATTTTGAGGTGCCAAAGTTCTCGATCTGGTAGAAAGTTCCCAAAGCTCAGTTTACTACACTGTCAAAATATAGCCTAAGGGGACAATCTGACTTACAGCATCTTCATGACTGGTGATGAAAGAACCTCGCTTGGCTTTTAGATCCCAAGTTAGGCTCAAGATAGTGCAGTAGAGAACAGAACATCCTCTATTTTACTCTGGGTGTTCACAGTGTTCCTCTTCAGCACAGAATTAGGTTTTACTGTATAGAATTCTCACACACAGCTTGCTGATGGGTTAGAATTCACACCTTCAGATTTTGGGGATATACTTCACATCCTGCATTGTTACTGCTACTAAAGAGACAGATTACAGTGTCCTCATGTCATTGTAGTATCTGTAATGGAAATCTTTAGAAAATTCAGGGATAAACTGTGTCTTTTACAAGGCCACAGCATGTCTTATTCAGCCTTGGAAAGGCTTCAGACACAGTAACCACATTAATTGGGCATTATATGGACAGCCAAGTATAGCTCAGTTACTGTGCAGCTTTTACTGTTCTTTGTCATGTTGCTTCAAAACACATTTCATGTTTTAACCAGTCATACATACATATGAAAGCATTTCACAACACTGGACAATGCTACAGATCCACAGGAAATAATTGTTTCACAAACATGAAGCAATCTGCATGAATATAAATAGTGTGGCCCAAATCTGTTCTAAATTATGCGTCTACAAACCCATGGAAGTCAACTAGAACCACTAACAGAATAGAACAGGTAAGAGCACATAAAAATAAAAAATATGGCTCTACCATTCATGGTCCAAAGCCTTCTTTCAGCCTGACATCACTTACATTTTCCTACTTTCCCAGCATGGATTTACAGGAAATAAGAAAAAACAGAGTATCTGGGATTTCTAGTTCTTTCATGCGCTGGAGGACACAAGTCCAAGAACATATGGGCTTAAGTGTGTCAGCATCCTACACCACTCTTATTTCAAGAATGTTATTAATTTTTGTGGGTGGAGTCCAAAATTTTAATGCCATATCAACACAGAGTGGCTGTTTCTGTAATGCATATGTCACAGGGAGCATATGTGTAGCAGTTCAAGGATAGCATTTTAACTTGATTTCAAGTGACTTTCTGAATTGTAATACTCTCAAAAGATGACGTGTTGATGCTACTAGCAGGGTATTTAACAACTTCTGTCTTCACAGTTTCATTCAGTCAACCTCAAATCTGACCTCTAGGGAAAAAGCAAGACTAATATCAGAAGATTCTTCCCCGTGCTAACTTTACCTAAATTTCAATTCAAATCTTCTCAAACGAATTAGCCTCTTTACCAAACTTGCAGGTACAGATACTATGGGAATCAGCCATGTAACTGTTCCAACTGGCTACAGTGAGAAAAGTATTGCCAAGGGCTTTTCGGCTCTGACTCAACAGGTGGTTGGGCACTGAGATTTCTACCTGTTTGTGGTTTTCATCTCTGGTTTCAAGACAGAAAATGAGATTATTATACCTTTCAATGCTGCATCTCAAGCAGGCTGTACGGAGAGCAAGGTTTCATTCCAACCAAATCTCTCTCTCTCTTGCAAGGTTGAGGAAAACTACCAACCGCTGCTGCTCTTCACATCAACATGCGATGGAGATGTCAGGAAAGGGAAAAGTAAAGGGAGAGAAGAAAAGGAAAATAAAATTGTGAGTTTTACATAAACAATAAACTGTACCTAGTAACTACCTCAGAGAAAACCAAAATAAAAAGTACTGGCGTTAATATAAGGAAATAAATAAACAAAACCTTGGAACAGCTTAACCTAAGAGGTTGGTTGTAGGTTTGGCCTTTTTTTTTTGTTTGTTTGTTTTATTTGATTGAGAGAATAATTTTTACATTTCTTTTCAAGAGATAGAATACTTTGAAAACATATGATAAACTTAAAGGGCAACATTAAAGAAGCAAACCTATCATAGCCTCAAAATTAAGCATTCCATTACTCAGACAGCAGCCTAAGCCCCTTCAACAAACATCCTGCAAAGCAGCAGAAGCACTCCCAACATATGTTCTTGCCTGCAAATAGCCCAAGGTGCAAAAGGTGGGTTTCATTTTTTGGTTTTTAAAGTCTTCTGCATAGACCTAACTCTGCCTTTGTTGAAGGTAGTGTTAACACACATCGCATACAGAAGGAACCGAATGTGGATAACTGCATACTTCAAAAAATCACACCCAATATGTTCAACTGATGCCACTGTTCCCTGAGGACAAGTGTAGGCTATGGAGTACTACAAATAATAGAGAGCGGTAGTCTAAAGTACCCTTTTCAGAACCAAGAAAGCATAGTTTCCACAGATCATTGGGAACGTGCATCTTCAAAATAGTAGTCAAGAGTAGGTAAAGACTGTCTAGAGATGCTTACTGTGACAGAATTCTCAATGCCTTTTCATGAAATAAGAGTTCTTCAAAGCAACTCTCAGTAACTATTAAGAGAACAGTCAGTGAATCTATGCTTTTCGGATTAAAGCAAGAAAATGAAAGTCAGTGTTCTCCACAGATGTAGATGTAATGAGAATGACTTCAGTACATCTGGTAGTAATCAAAATAGGTCCACCTTCACCAGTGCACAGAGAAGTGGAATCCCAGTGATCAGCAAGACCTTGGTTTTGCCCCGATAACTGTAAAGCCATGTCAGGAAATTGTGTATACTAATTTGCCTCCAGAAGATGAGAGCCACATGATTAAATTGTATTCAATTATCTATACTAAGAAAGACTGAGCTGAAGAAAAAATTGACCTATCTTATCACGGAGGTAGCCCTCCCCACTTGAGGGAAAGGGGCCCCAAAATATTCTATTCCTAAGTTGGAATAAAAAAATCCAGCCAAGTGGGTCTTTTTTCTCCATGAGAAGGTGTTTCCACAAAAATACACCTTTCAGAAAATCAAAATAAAAAATTTCCATCAACTACCCAGAAAAACTAGGGGAAAAAATAAAAACAGAGTATAGAGTCTTTCAGAACCAGCAGTTGGGAAATATTGATTTTGACTTTTCTTGGGTAAAACCTTTATTCCCAAAGAAAATTTTTATTTCAAGAAAAAGAATTTTCACTAAGAAAAGCATTCCAATGGAAAACACCTGGCCAGGGCTACAAAGGATAGGACCACTGGCCTTAGCCAGGGGAAGACAAATACCAACCAAGGTCAGTGGACTGGGTCTGCCACAGTCCTCTTGGAAAATCACAGGCACAGCACATCTATCCTCCGCGATGTTAATTCTCCTCCAGCTTTTCCGCCTATGTAGAGACTCTCCATGCCTAAGGGTAGGAATCCTCTCTCTCTGTATACAACCTAGTGTAACACGTGTTTAATGATTTTCAGCACTACAGTAACAACGTTTGTCCCTCCCACAGCCGCTAATTTCCAGTGTCGAGATGAGGAGGAAAATATGACCTATGACTGCAACACACTGCTAATCAAATGCTATCGTACAGCATGGTGCTGGGGGGGGGGGGGATGCCTTTTCATTGTACAACTAATCAGGGTTTATACACACAAAACCAGACAACTAGATAGTCCAGTCTTGTGATCTGTGTTCCAAGCTGCCAGAAGTAAGGCAGGAAAGAGGGGTGTGTGGGGGGGGTGGTGGGGAGCATCTCCTGCGTTCATAATGAAAGAAAAGAGATGACTGGACTAAGAGCTGATGAGGTTACAAGGCAACAGCAGTGCCATGAGTTGTTTGGGCTTAAAGCCAGATGTCTTGTATTTCCTTTGATTGTTTCTAAATAATTAATGGTATTAATTTAATCATGTGACCCACCCACCCCCCTTTTAGTATTTGGCTCTGTGTACTAACACTAAATATAAAGGAGAAAAACAGTACTGTCTATAGCATACTGAATATTGATGCCCTGTGTTTGGACTGCAACAACAGCTGATACTCATATCCATGAGACTACATATTCTACAGCACTCACAGAGTGTTTGCAGGGAGTAGATGAAGTAGTATCCTTCATACTCCATCCATAAACCAACTCAACTATGACATATGGACACTGCATGTTTGAAGTAGTAAAATAGAGGGTACATCGCTCTCTCTCCGCCCACACTAAGATGAACCTGCCACTACTATTTCACGTAACATTTTCTGGCAAGCTCCCAGTTTTCAGTCATGCTGGTTTGCTTGAAAGAAACACTCAGAGGAGACACTGCTTGTCTTGCTGTTCGAACAAACAAAATAATCACGCATCTTGAGTTAATGGTCCAAAGCTTAATGAAGATCATAGAAAAGAGGCTGCCCATGATGAGAGCATTCCCTTCTGACTTAGCCACATAAGTCACTGCTGTTGGCAAAAGGAAATGGATTATGAGGATAATAATTAACCCTGAGCTCTGGTCTAGACAAACCTTCGCCTGGTACAGTAGCAGTAAGCGCACAAAGAAAACAGCAACAACCAGAAGTAAAAATTTCCCCAGGGCACTGGCAGCAACAGAAGGAAGGACCCCTGTTTCTTGCTGGGGCTTCAAGTGTCATAGGCATCAAATAATCCCATGGGAATATTAGGGTCGAGTACTAGGACTGCTGAAATCCAACAGAAGAATTCCTGAACAAATAAAGACTAATGAAGGCACCTCCCTACATGCATGATTCTATTATATGCACTCAGTAAAAATGTTTGCCCACCCTCCTACATATCACAGCATACTCTCAGCTCCCCTAGTCAAGTCTCCAGTTCCACCCATCTTATCTACCTTTTTTCCCTACCACATTTTGACTTATCTTGATTCCCATAGTACTTACCACAGAGTAAGTATCATAGAAGGGTTGGAAGGTACCTTTAAAGGTCACCCAGCCCAACCTTCCTGCAATGAGCAGGGACATCTTCAACAAGATCAGATTGCTCAGAGCCCCATCCAATCTGATCTGGTTTCCAGGGATGGGGCATCTACTATCTCTCTGGGCAACTTGTTCAAGTGCCTTACTCACCATCAGATAGTATTAAATGGGGCAGCTGTGAGGCAATGGAGAAAGAAATCTGACAGCTTTGAGCAGACCCTCACTTTGTCCAGCAATGCCCCAGACTTCTGGAGGTAAGGACAAACTGATAGGAGGCCCTCAAAGATGTCAAAAGAAATTTCCGGAAGTGAGCACAAACCTAACCTCATCAAAGAGGACCTGTGGGGAGTCAGAGAGGGCTTGCTCAAGGCTCATTTCTTGTATGTTATCCACGGCTCCTTATTTGGTTGCCATTCTGCAGTTAGACTATCAGATCAAGAACGGCAGTGGTGTTTTTCTACAGTTACAATTCTTCACTCAAGGGAAGTGAACACTGAAGAATTCTCCACTAGAAAGCCTGGTCCTAGTCTCCAAGGACTTGGCAGTCAAGGCCTAGCAATCCTATAGGCATCTTCCTCCACCACTAACCCAGTAGAGGTTCATAGGAAGAAGTCTGTTTTATCACATAAAGATCATATGAGATGAAAGCCCTTCAACTGGGAATGGGGCAGTGCCAAAACAAGCACTGGCTCTGCACACTACAAAGAACATCACCTGGAGGAAGAATCACAATTGCCAAATCACAAGCTGAGGCACTGCAGAGAGAGTGGCAGAGTGTCCTGGGTACCAGAGCTCGGGTTATGGGGCTCTTCTGCAACAAAGGAGCAGAATGAATACCACACTGACCGTGCTGGGAAGAAAACATCTCACCCTGTCCTATTAGTGCATCTCTAATATGGTTATAAGGTTGAATAACATCATGGGTTTATTGCTCACAGATATATGTAAATGGAGAAAACATTAAATCATATCAGTTATAACAAGAAGAAGAAGAGTAACATACAGCCAAACTTAAGAGTGACTCCTTCAGTTCCTATCAACTACCTACAGTAGAGAGGCAACACTTAAAACAAGCAAAAAGCACATCAGGAAAACCTGATACCAGAGTCCTCACCTTGGGTAAAAGGGGGTCTGTGGTTTTGAACTGGAACAAGGGGAAACTGCTTCTAGACAGGAATGATCATACAGAAATGACTAAACTCTTTGCATTGCAGAAACACTAGAAATAGACAAAAATATAGCAGAACAGTCCCAGCACTTTATGAACAACCCCTGTACTTAACTGCTTGGTTTTCAGGATTTTGGGAGGTCGTGGTACAGTGAGAAGACAGCATTTGTCCTGTGGTGACTAGGATCTCTCAAAGTATCCACATGTCCAACTCTGATGAGAATGTATCTTTTGTTCCTTCTTCTTCATTATTTCCCTCTAATGATAGCTTTGCAGTGAACCCCCTTTGTGAGTTGCTCAAATAAATGTAAATTTTATCTTGTAAAGCAATACCCTCCAAAATACAACTATCAACTGATAATAAAAATCTGAAGAGCTAAAAGGCAGTGGGTTTCCCCCAGTGCCCTCATCTCCCCAGTGCACTGGACTGCTTTTTATTATTATATATGGAGTTCCAGGAAGGGTACTTGTTGTTATAAATATGTACTGTATTGAAATATATAGCTCAAGTCCCCAGGGCCCAACATTTTAATTAGAATTACAGTTGTGCAAATAACTGATTTATTTGGCTATCTGACCAAACTGTGAACATGGAAAGGAAAAAAAGCCCCAAATAAAAATCACCTATGTGTTTAACAAAATGGACTAGTTTTTTTGTTTGTGTTTGATACATTTCCATTAAAATTGACTTAGTTTCAAAACAAAACCAGAAATCTTGTTTAAAAATATCAAAACAAAACCTTTTGGCTTTCCAAAACTTTTCTTTTAATTTTTTTTCTCAGTTTATTTTTTTTACATAATTTTGGCTAACCCATTTCTGAGGCAAGCAGCTTTCAGCAAATAAAACATTTAACTCAACAATTTTACCCAGATTTAAATCTAAGGGCTGAACTGTGAGTTGACTAGCTCTTGACTTAAAGAAGAGCAGGGAGGCAGGGGATCTGTATTCTCTTCTTGGTTCAGCCCCTGTCTTTGTGTCCAAGGTGAGTTATTATTTCATTTCTTTAAGGTTGTCTCTCTGTCCACACTTTGCCTCTGCAGTCTCTGAGCTCGCTGGGGTGAGATGCACCTCCTACAGCATGTCTGTACATTGCCTAAAATAATAGACTGCTCATCTCAACTGGGGCCTATATGATTTACTATAATATAAATAACTCCTCAACTGCAGTCAAATCTCTTTTTAATGCCAATAGTTTCACTTGCATATATTTAGCAGCCCATCATGGGAACATCATCTTCCTTTTTAATTAATTACTTATTAATAGACATAAAATATGAACGGACAGCAAGTCTGGATTTTTCTTGCTTCATCAATTTCAGCCCTCAAAGAAAGCATCTCGTTTACAGCTACCAGGAGCCAACAGGGACGCATACTGAATGAAACTTGAAACCCAAGATCCCCTCAGCACTTTTGTGCCCCCATGATTTGGGGACAAATCCTCTCCTCCCTCCAGGGAAGGAAAGCTAGCTGGATTGAAAGAGCTGATTAGTGGAAAGCCTCACAGGCAACCTCCAAATTCTCTGTGCAGGGCTTTTAGGCACACAATTGTCACCAGTAGAAATGGGAAATGCCAGTTCACTATCTCCAGAGAGGTGGAAACAGCCTATGGGATTGCAGGTAAGAGCTCTGCCTGCCTCTGTTTTGAAGACCCGTAGCATCTCACAAGGCCAACTTACCTAGTTGAAAGACAACTCTAGAGCTCATTAGAAAATAAACAACACAGAAACAGAAATGACTGCAACACTACGAACTCTTCAACTTGCATGTGCAGCACTTAGGGCTGGGGGTGGGGAGGTTTCTTACAGCACACATGGCTGTCACTGACAATAAAGTTAGTCACGTTTTTAAAACACTGGGGACAGAGTTGCAAATGTGCCCCATTATGTCTTGAGATGTACTCCCCGGGTACAAAAGGTGCGTGGGTTACGGCAAGCTCATGTGTTACTTGGCTGAGACCGTAAAAGGCAGTGCAAAGTACAGACTGAGAAAGAAGGAACTGTGGAGAATATAGGGTCGTTATTCCTACTGTACAGACATGATACATGTCTGCACTCGAGGTACTCCAGGTATCCTGGAGTCCCACTGCAGTTTAACCTCATGCTACTTTTCTCCATCCCTGGGGCTGCTGCTCAGCTCTGGGAGATCCCACTGGTATTTTGCAGCCCCTGTGTCCTGCGAAGGGACTGTGACAGAGGTACAGACTGTGCCAGTCGATGCCAAGGCAACCATGCTCTGTCCAAGGGCAGCATTTGCAGGTGGCCCTTCCCCTCTGTGTTTGTGTCCCCTGTGCCATGCTAAAGGAGCAATTATTATCATTAAAAATAAATCATCCTCCCTGTCGATTGACTGTACTTATTGGCCATTGCTGCCATCTAGCCAGATGCATTTCCAATATTCACAGAAGCCTTGAGCCTGTTTATTTTCCCATTGCTGTTTGGCCTGAAGCAGGTATAAATGCATCCCTTGTTACTCACTGCCTCTGCAGAGACATTTGTAAACTTTCATGGGGTTTTCCTTTTTTTCCCCAACAGGTGACAAAATACCATATAACTGCAGGTGCTCTGGGACACAAACAGGAAAACAGAGATCAGATGCAGCTGTAGTTGGAGTAAGGGGAAAATGAAGATAAAGGCAGCAGATAAGAGAGTGCTAAAACAAGCAAAGAAATTATTGAGAAGGGGTAGTTAGCTATTTTTGTTGCCAACTTACTCTTGCAAGGTAGCTATAACAGAATAATTTTGTCTATTTTGTTATCATGCCAAATTTTTGCAGGTGTTACCAGGGGAAATTTGGAAGTTTGCTGGAAAAAAAAAGGTTTCTGAACATTACTGGAAAAGGATGAAGAAGTTGTCAGCTGATGCCAGCACTGAAGGATGTGCTGGAGGTCACAGCTGAGGGGCACTGGCTGATGTTACTGGACTTGTGAAGCAGGAATGATATGTAAGTGGTTTCAGACAGCTTCCGAGTTCAGATTTATTCTTCTAAGAATTTGTTCCCAAAATTCAGTCAGGAAAATGTTCACAAGGGGGGGCTTATTCTGCACCCATCCCTTCGTCTCTTTTTGGTATGAAATAGGTTGAAAAAATTAATATTCTAAGGAGACTTAGAAACAGACAGAGTTTCGTGGCTTGATTTACATCCATGATTAAGCTCTACAAAGCCAATGCAAACTTCCAGACACTGTGGCCTTTCACTTCTCTAGTCAACATGGTTTCAGAGCCATATTCAGCAACATAATAAAAAAGAGGTGAAGCACAATGGGTAAAGAGAAAACAAACGTGACTGTATTATAGAAGACAGTGATTGCTGTCTGACCATAACATTTCCTCCAAACAAAAGGGGGAAGGAGGATATCAATAAAGGTCTGTGAATTCAAATTTCTTTTACTATACTTCCTATTCCACCAGAGGAATGACAAAAAAGTTGTATTTTGCTTCCCTGACTTTTCTCCTCTTTGAAAAGGGAGGTTTTATGGGTAATCCAGAGTAATATTCAGCTGTGAATCCAATTTATGCAGTGGGATAGGATTAAAAAAGGAACAGAAGGTCTGGATTCTGAACCTGCTGTAACAGTTTTGATTTGAATACAACCCAAGTCTTGAAATGGCTTGTTTTCCACTTCTGGTTTGGAACTGGTTGAAATACTGCCACAGTAGCACTTCCTGCAAAATTTATGTCCAAGATTCTCATTATTTGGAACTGAACTCTAAAGATTTTGGCACCATGAAATCCAAACAAAACTCTGTTCCTGACTCAACTGGCCCAGAAGTCAACCCAAGCTTAATCTGGTTCTGGGTCCAAATCCGGCTTCAGCCCATTTCCATTGTTATATAGATTATGCCATAATACCACCTCTAGCCTCAGGATTTACGATGCCTCCTCACAGGATGCATATTTGTGTGTAAATACATAAATCACATCAGATAAACAAAGAAGACATGCCAGAAAACAGGAGGGGAGGGAAGAGGAGAGATACCTACCAAGCAGTTTGTCTCTAAAGTGTTGCCAGTTGTGAAAGGACTCGACGTGCTAATATCCGCTCATTCAGACTCTTACAGACATGCTAAGAGCGTGACGGCTGGCAGGCAGTGCATTTAAGTGCTGTTACTGAGGCCCCCAAATATTGACAGAGTGCCAGACTCTGAGAAACTATTGATGTATGCAGCCGGCCGCTGCTCCAGACACCTCTCAGACAGAGTCTTTAAATGTCACAGATTAATGAATTTTCATGAAACGGAGAATGAGAGAAAGAATTAAAAAAGAAAATATCCCATAGCACCAACATGAAAGCATCTTTTATCCCTACACAAAATTCTGCCCTCAAGCCTCAAGATTCCTAATAGATTATAACAGATTGTAAGTCGGCATGAGATGTGGGATGAGGAGGTTAGACCCTCTAGATCATGCAGAGCATTCTCAAACAAAGACAATATGAGAGATGTTCATTTTAAAATAAAACAATGAGAGTCAAGAGCCACTCAGGTCTCAGTTTCATTTTAACCTAACCCACGAGCTACAAAGCTTAAGGGGTAGAGCTGGTTAAATGTTTTTTGGTTTTTTTTTAAAATCTGAGGTACATAAGGGGCCAAACTGCAAAGTCCAGCTGTTGACTTTGAACGACCCTAACTTCAGAGCCATTGAGACAGACAGCTGTACTTGGACCCTGTCTTAGTATTTGATCTTGTGTTTGATCTTATCCAAGAAATTGCAAAAGTTATGATAGAACATTTTTATGCCATCAGATAAACCAAGTATGCTGATTATTTCTCTTCTTTCGTTTATATCAGTGAACTCAAATATGTATGCAAGAACTTCAAATATCATTAAAATGTAATAATGCAAAATGCAGTTGGAGTGTAAATGACAAATCTATGCATAACACATCACTAGAAGAGGAAGGAAGTGAAGGGATGATCTAGATGTTCTATGCAGAAGTAAAAATGGGTCATTTATACACAACCACATAAAAAAGAAAAATAATAAAAAAAATAAATAAAATAAAAAAAATACAGCTTCAGTGAGTCCCTCTGCACACAGCCACTTGGAAGTGGGGCTCCCATGAGCCATTTTCTCCCTTGTTCCCAAAGGCATAGGCACTGATTCCTGCAAGGCTCTACTGCCTCCACCGCCCCCAGGCTGTCCTGCAGGATTTCTCTTGAATGCAATGACAGCAGGTGGGGTGATCACCAACACACCCAGTTCCTTGCTGGATACCTTCTTCCCCCTCAGAGACAGAGAAAGGGAAATTGGCAGCACCACGACAGCAAGGCCTGTTGCAGAAAAATCCAGAGAAGCTGAGAGCACCTCACTGAGCAAAGAGTGCTGTAAGAAAAGCCAAGAAACAAGACTCTGTTGATGGGACAGCAAGACTCTGTGGTTTTCCACTTTGTTGGAGAGAGTCAAGAAGAGGGCAATGAAGATGCTTGGAGGGCTGCAGCACTTCTATGAAGACAGGCTGAGAGACCTGGGGTTGTTCAGCCCAGAGAAGAGGAGGCTTTGGAGAGACCTTACAGCAGCCTTCCAGCACGTGAAGGGGGCTGACAAGAAAGATGATGAGGGACTTTTTATAAGGGCATGAAGTAACAGGACAAAGGATAATGGCCTTAAACTGAGAGAGGGTAGATTTGAATTGAATATAAGAAAGAATTCTCTATGATGAGGGTGCTGAGGTACTGGCACAAGTTGCCCATAGAAGCTGTAGAACTCCATCCTCGAAAATGTTCAAGACCGGTCTGGAAGGGGCTTTAAGCAACCTGGTCTAGTGCAAGGTATCTCTGTCTGTGGCAGGGGAGTTGGATTAGGTGATCTAAAGATCCCTTCAAACCCAAATCATTTTATGATTCTATGATTATTGCTGCAGAAAAGTCAATATTCTTCACTGAAAACTGTTCCATTAACTTCTCCCTTGTCTCTGGCCACAGAAGGCTTCACAGTAACTATAAAATCTCACTGTAAGAACGAGGACTAGCATGTGCAGTGTTCAAGAGGTGCTTGTTTTCACATCATCTTATCAGTCCGATTATTTGTGGCAACCTTTGCCAAAGCAAAACAAAATTTTTTTTTAACAAAAAAATCTACTTTTCTGAGCATGAAGCCAAATGGAAACAACTGCAAGGACTCTGATGGCAACCTCCATCATACATAGAAGTCTTTGGCTTTCAAAAGCCAACACACTTCTGTAGGTTGGCTTATCGGGCCCTTAATTGTATCATGGACTACAACAGTCAGCCATTTGTGTTTTCCACTCTTGTCACTACCCAAAGCCTGTCCTCCCTACCCCCACACATTCACCACACATCCCACAAGCACGAGAGTTGTAGCAGGGTCTCCAACACCATTATCCATTACCCATAGCTCTACATATCTCCGCATAAAGTAGCAAGTAACCATCTTTTGCTAAAAGCCAGAGAAGACAAAGCACATATGTGTGTGTAAGAGAGGATGACACAAATGACTAATTAAGTACATGAGAAGGCAAAATGTCGAAGCCTTTCTATTCTGTGAACAATCTCTGTACAAACAAAGAAAAGAAAATCGATACAGATTTTCACATAGGGAACTATTTTACACATCATTGCAAACTTCCTTTAAAACACTCAGTACCTTTTCTTTAGGACTTTCAAAGAGCCTGTCTAACATTACTGCCCATTCTGGCCCATTCTTTCTCCTCACACCCCCCTTATCCTTTCTGCTTTCCTCCTCTCTCTCTCTTTTTTAAAAATAGTAACTGAGGAGCTAGCACAAAACATTAACCCAGCATTTCATTCACTCCAGTAGCACATCTTCAGTAAAGGCCAGCATCAGTTATACTGAAGGAAGATGTAAAAAACCTCGGTATTCCCATGCTACAAAAGTCTTCAAATATCTCAGCAGAGATGGGTTTCAGTCTAAAGGTTGAAGTCAAGCATCATTTGGGATGATCCCTGAACCTTACAGAGAAGCCCAAGTGCCCAAGCTATGAAGTTGCTCTTCACAAGGGCTGATTACCCAGACTCTGTAACACAGACACGATGATGCCCCTTTGAGTGACTTCATCTCTTGTGCATGTGCTAGGGCACAGCCGGCTCATTGAAGAGCTTGCCTGACACATCTCTTTCCAGGAGCATGGTGTGAATCCCCAGGCAATGCAAACACTGTGTCCTCCAAGACTGCCTCACATGGTAGCCAGCAACAAAACTCCCTTGGGAGATCTGTCTTTTTTCTGGAGGAACAGAAAAAAGAAGCCAAAATTTCTAAAAACTAGCAAAATTTTGTAAGTGAGCATGTTGGGAAAGGAATAAACTGGGTAATTTTCTAACTCACTGCAAAGTTAGGACACTTTTGTATTCCAGTGAGCCTCTGGCATTTTAAGTAAATAAAGGGACTCAGTTAGTAAGACACAACAAAGTCTTATGACCTGTCCAAACTTATGCAACAGCCTTCTCTCCCTGTCTTCTTTTGCAAATACTAGAATACCTAATAAGCCTTGTCTGTGCTCCCTTTGCATGCCAGCATTACAACAGCCATTCCACTTCCATAAACTCTGCAGCATCCCCAAGACCTGGATTAAAAATGTGGGCAAAAATTTAGAAGAACTGGAAGTATTAATGATAGCACAAAATTTATCATAGGAAAGAAAAAGGTTGAATACCCTATGCACACAGAATAGCAATGGCAAGGGAATGAACAGGAACAAATCCATTAGAGAATTAAAATTATAAGGTTTGAAAGGGACCTTGGAAGTTCCTAAGTTCAACCTCCTCTAGGTTTAGGATAGTATCAAGGGCCAACTCCTTTACCTCATCTTGTCTCTTTGATTGTCACCATAAAGTTTCCATCAATGAATTAATTTCTTGTAGTAATTTCTGATTAATGTTGTCTACCTTCTATCTTTTTCTTGCCTTTCCTCCATGTGCATGTGTGTGCATACATCACAGATCACAACCAGCTTACACCCCCCTCCTTGTTAAAAGTCCCACCTCTTCTGCTGACTTACCGCACTCTTAATCAAAAGGGCAGGAGGAAGCTGCCAGGATTCATTCTTCTCCCCCCTCTCCTCCTCTCTCCCTCCCTTTTTTCAAACGGCACAAATGTCAAACTTTCTAAAAGGATGTTTGGCATAGCTGAGTTCAGTCATGTAACGTACAAAGTCGGTATGATCAAAAGGTTGCAGGGCTGCCCACTGCTAAAGAAGAGAGGGAAAAAAGGAAACGGAGATCTTTTCTAAAGTGTGAAAGAATGCATGAGCCAACTGTTACCACTGGAAACACCATGTCTATTAGCAGCAGCAGTGGGTCTGAAACACAAAAACCTCGGTCCAGATTCCAGATTCTCTGAAAAACAGGGCTGTTCTGATCCAATTTTCCGCCTATGAAGAAACAGGCACAGACACAGCTACGGAACTGAAGACTTTTTTTTTCCCCCCCCTCTGTGCTTTGCATCATTATATGGAAAATAACTGTATCTATGTGGAAGTAAGAGCACTTAGTTTTGTAGTCAAAGTTGCTGAAATAATCAGATGGAACATAGATTCACACATCCAAAATACATGGTCTCTCTGGTACTTCTATACTGCTACCTTTCACCACAGTATTTTCATTCTTACTCTAACCACTGCGGACAAAGAGGGCAAATTATTCCTCCCTTTTACATATCTAAGATTGTTATGATTTCATAAGGTAACTGGTTTGCAATCGTAGAGCACTTCACAATTACATGCTTGCATCTTTCTCTACACTTCTGATACAACTCTTCTGGTTTTACTGATCTGTTTATTTGCTTCACTTTGCTGAGTCCTTGTGAAAATGTCTGCATCTTCTTACCCAACATCAACGCTAGAGAACAGCCTGGCTATACCACCGCCTCCCGCAAAATGTCTGCACTCACCGTGCCATGAAAACTGGTGGTCAGAATCTCCCCAGGAGCTGAGACAGAGTTTCCCTCCCAGAAGATAATCCCAAAAATGTAGACAGAAAAGCTCATTGTCAATATCCATTTAATAGAAAAATCTTAATTATAGATAGCTTTCAGTCCCAGAACAGTAGACAGGAACTTGAGATTAATTCCCCCTATGACAAAGTATGTGAACAATAACCAGAACTTGTAATCAATACCCAGAGGAGAGAGCATCCAAATTGTAACGGGGGTTTGGGATTCATTCCCAGAGGGTGTAATATTTGATTTGGAACAGGTAGACTGGGATTAATTTTTGATTATGAAATATTTGAACAGCAATTTTCAACTTTTAATGAAGAGAGGATGTGGACACCACAATTAACATAATTTCTAAGTCTCTCCATCATATTTCAAGAGACAGATGACAGATCACAAACAGCTGTTCAGGTCATACACAAGTTAATGTGGGAGTGCCACCTAAAGGAAAGTGCACTAGGATGGGACTCTGGAGAGGGGCAGACAAAGACCAGAGTTGCACTTTCCCCATTTCTAATAAAACTTGCTTATTGCAAAGTCTGCATTAGAAGTAATTATTCCATGTTTGCTGACTTTACATGGATAATTGTAAGTCAGAAAACATCAGTATGAGAACATGGCTTTTCTCTTACACAGGGAAAAAATATAAAGGTGTTCACAGGAGAAATATTTCTCACTCTGAAGGAAAATTTCAAAATAGGAGTGCACAAGGTAAAATATATAGAACCTCACCATGTCCTGGGGGGAAAATACAACCCAAATTTCTAAAGTTCCTTAGAATATAATAAAACAGCTAATTGTTTGCCTAGAACAAAGATAACGACTGAGCTGCGAATCTTACCCTTTTCTGCTAGTTTCCACATAATAATTTTCTTTATGTTTTTCTCACAGGCCAATGAGTAATTTTAATGATTATGAGCTGCATCTGTAGTCATGTAAGACAAGGCAAATCTCCTCTATCTGCATATCTTGCCATTTATGAATGCATCTAACAAAGTGCTGTAAGAAAACCCAGTCTCCATGTCCAGCATTCAGTATTGCTCAGTTGGAAGGAAACTGTCCAGACCAAAAAACATCTTGCCCTGAAACAACTGATGGTGGAAGAAATAATGAGATAAACCAAAATCTTCTTTCAGCTCAACACATACTTTATTCCTAATTTATCTTTTCAATCTTGTAAAATATTTTAAAAGATGCTCTGAATTTCTGAAATTGAAGATTTACCTCTTCCATTTTATGCCTGTTGTGTTAAACTTTTGGGTCTTTCACTGAAAAGAGACAAGCCAACCGGGGTTCCTTGTGCAGCCACCCCACCCCTCTCTCCTCAAGCCCTCAGACCCACATCTACCCAAGGATCATTTCCTAAGCCTTCAAAATTATATATAAGTATGCTGTCTCTGCCAGGTCCTATTAATCATAAACTTCTTCTCATTTCATTTCAGTATTAAACTCATCTTGTTCAAATCTCTAATTTTCCACACTGACAGAGAAGTTCTCTATACATCATTCAGTTCTATTTCCTAGATACGTTCAGAATTACAAAATTCATTCAAGCCCATCTGATCTCTTCTCACTAAACCTTCTGCCTTCCACTGACTGACAGAGAAGAATTAGCCTTCCTCCTGTCAAGTACACATCTTTTGCCCACAGAAGTATGTGAAAACACATCCAAACACAGGCAGTGACTCAGCTTGCCCTTGTACTTGTGTCTTTGCTCTACAGAGCCGTCAGTTTTATGGAGCAGCAAGTCTCATTGATATAATATCAGGCAGACTACTAATATTTCTAAAGTAAAACCAGCCGTAGCTACACGGCAGAGTACCACACACCGAAAGCAGAGGTACAGTCAGCACCGCTCATTCTGGTGGACGCAGGAAGTCTCACGATGAAGTCATGCTGCAGAGTGACACTGCTGAGCCCAGTACATCACAGGTCATTTTAAGTAACTAAAAAGTAAAATTTGCCACCCACAATTTTCTCCTCAGTGATCCTACCTAATCTTAAGCCCAGGTGGGCAGTTCTCAGGTTTGGGAAGAAAAAGCATGTCAGATATTTTCTGCTCTTTCCCTGCTGCAGCAATGTCATCTATTTCATTTCTAACTAAGTGCCACAGCTTCTCTCAAGTTTTACAAAGACACTGCAGCACTACTCCAGCAAAACAAATTATGGTACTGCTGTAGCAAACAGAAGATGGGACTAGAAGAGCACTTCGTGCTTTTTCCTGTTGAGCCAGACATTCAGTAGAAACAGTGATGGTTTCGCTAGAGGATACACAAGGAGTTTGGTGCTCCATAGCTGGGAACAGCCCCCTTCCTCCCCTAGGGCCTGGCATCACTGCTCTGAGGGGCCTTGGTTCCCAAAGAGCAAGTTTCAACCCATAACGTGACTCAGGGACCTGCAGAGTTCTCTGTTCCCACATCCACACACAGGCTACACCAGCCCTTCTGGCAAGTTAATAGAAGCAGCTATGGCAGGGGACTCAGAGTCAGACAGACTCCATGAGGGTATGGTACTAGATTAGTCACCTCACCAATTTCTGCCTCAGTATCCCCAAGTGTAAATTAGTTTTTGGCACCTACAAGTTAAGAGGCCGGCAGCTTTAGAAGAACTGTACGTTAGACAGACAGATCGATACTTCATTTTAAGGAACAGTTTATTCTACTGTACTTTTTCTGATTTGAAAGAAAACAGACTGTTGCAGTATTTTTTGACTAAAAACCTGTAGAAGAAATCATTTCAGTCTTTTACAACCAGAATCTGGAAGGGTGTCCCATTGTAATATTTTCAAAGAGAAGTTGTGCATGCAGTATGTATGTGCATATGGTGTTTATGAATTGTTTTTTAACTTTAGATATTTTATTCATTTTTCCACATGGTACAAGTTGAACACACATCTTTGTTGGACAGACACCAATACAGTAACATAGCTTTTGATTTCAGGCACTCAAGACTCTGTAGGACAAAAGGCTACTCTATCTTCATGCCAGGACATCACATCCTGAAATTAGGATGCATGCCATCAGGCAGTCAATATCTCACTGAAGATACTCAGCCCTTGATACGTTCAGTTATACTAAATGAAGGAAACTGTAACCACTTCCAGTTATTCCATACAGAGATTAAGGTCCATGAGAACTTTGCGTCTTGGCATACAACATCCTATTTTGATTTCACTGTGTTGTGGGATCTGCTGTTACCCACAGTTTGTGGACTTTGTTGTTTTTTTTATTCTCACTTGCAGCATGCACAAAGCCAGCATAGTAACTTAAGTTATAACAAGGTTCAGAAGACCCTAAAGCAGAGGGAATTGGGTAAGGACTGGCACAAAAACACCTGGCTAGAGCCTTTTAGGACAGCAGCAGAGAGAGCACAGATACTACTGATACCTGCATCCCCACTCCAGAGTCAGCAACATGGAGCTCAAAATTCACTTCTGCCATTTACGCTGTGTGCATGTGTGTGAGCTGCTCCCGCAGACCCACGGACAACACTGAAAGCACATTCTCTAGGAGAAGTGCCTATCCAGACTCACCAGTATAGTTCACTGTGCAAAGTCAGATGAAATGCAAGTGTGAACAGTTTACCTCCGGACCAGAAAAGTCCTGCTACTCCACACTGCCATGTCTAATAACCATATAAACCTTGTTTATTTAATTTCAAAGCTGCTGTTTCACTTAAGCTGTACCACTGTCTCAGGAATCACAAGATGGTGGCATTTAAGAAGTAGAGGCGATGCTTTCATTGATTTTCCAGGAAAAAGCTAGGTCCAAAAGCAAAATAAAGTTTCCTTTATAAAGAACGGAAATACCAATAATATAAATGAGTTCTTTATATCATTTAATATTGTTAACTATCATTCTGTTAAATGAAATATAATAAGGGACAAATCAGTTCAGAGAAAATACGTAAATATTAATTCTCTTCCTACTGGTAATTTAACACCTATCTTGTACCCCAAGGTCTTGAAAACACTGAGTACAAAAAATAGTTCTTTCTCACTATCTGGAAAAAACCACGAGGATAAGGGAAACAAAGATTAACATTTACGTGAACATGAGATGCACTGGTTTTAAGAACAGCCAAACTAAAATGCCTACGCTGAGTATCTACGGCACACAAAACTAATGATTCTTGTCCATTGTCCTACCAAAAGTTTCTTCCTGTGATTGGCTTAAATTTGAGGTTTCTTGACAAGATCTAATGTATGGTTTACCTCACTTTCCTGATAAAAAGCAAATGCTCCCTGACTTCACTCTTTACTTGAAACAAGTACATGTGGATGAAATATAAAAACTTCTGTCAACGTGACTGCTGCTCTGTGCCTTATTTAAATGCTAAAATAAAAAAGAGGGAATTAATGTGGGTTTTTTTTTTTTTTGTTTTGCTTTGTTTTTCCCCAGGCACGGCAGGTTCCACCGCGGGGAAGTTCAGCTCTGCTCTCCCAGGCACAGACCTGGGGCAGTGCCAAGCCCTCTCCCCTCACCCATCCCCTTTCCTGCTCTCCCAGCAGCGGGGCAGCCCTGGGGGCAGCAGGCAGCGATTCCAGCGAGGCGCGGTATAAATAGGAGATGTGCTGTAGCCTTGCGGATCGCAGGTGGCACAGAGCATTTATCTTCACACGCGCCAGGGTGGATATCTACAGCTTACGAGTGGGAAAGGTCAGGTATGTCAGCTATGATGGCAACAAACAGCCTCAGTAGCGGGCACGGGTGTATTCACCTTTCGCTGCTCGCAGCCGGCGGATGCCTCCGGAGCTGGAGCGGGAGCAGCAGCCCTGGAACACCGGCTATCTCCGGGCATGCTCCCACCTTGGCGTGGGGCTCCCTCTCCTTCCTCTGCCTGTCGGGAAGGCGCCACTGCCTGCGAGGGTGGCAGATAACGCCAGTATTTTGGAACTGCTCTCTTCCGAAGCCACTGAAGAGATTTATTATTTATAGGCAGAGGGATGAAAACACGAAGTACGTACATGGGGGCCCGTGGGGGGAGGGCCAGTTACTGCCAGGCAGTAATTTCAGTCTGAAGTTCCTATGACTTAAATAGCCACTTGAGCTCTGCTCTTGCAGTTTATGATGTCAATAGAACCCCTAAATGAAATTACAGCCTTCTGATACGCAGCGGGGTAGCTTTTCTTCACCGTGTAATATACCCGGCCGGGAGAAATTGCACTATACGCAGAGTTCCACTAAAGCAGAGTTTATCATAAGAATGTTCCTGCTAAAATATGATTAGGCTTCTTGTTTGCCAGATAACACATCTAATGAATCAGGGTATGCGTGATAGTCATGTTTTGTGAACGCAGACATATACCCTGAGGTGAACTGGGCACTCCACTGCCTCAAAGCACCACTATTTCATTTCCACCGTAATTTGCACCTGCTTTGTTTTGCCAGCAGCACAGACCCATGCTAGCTCTGGAACTTGCCTCCGTTCCAGGAACTCGAAGCTTGCAAAGACAAAAAAACCAAACAAGGCAGCAATGGGGGGATCTACACGCTGTATTTTTTTTTTTCTTTTAAGCATGCCTGAGCCTGGCTAAACTTCATTACTAGCCCTGTGAGAGCAGGAAAAAAAAAAATTCCACTTTTCAGATGTGTAGTGAGAAACAGACAGAAGTAAAGATCACAGTGATAGACCTGGGATACAGATTCAAGTCTATTCCATTTCTCTCCACTGTCATTATGTTACTCCTACAACCCCCTTCTCAGCCCAGGACAGGAAGAAAAACCCTTACTCTTACCGTTCATGAACCTTCCTATTTCTTTATCCTTGAGCTGAGGACATGACTGCAGTTGACAATTAGAGATCTGTAGTTAGTGGCTGCTTTACTTGAGTAACTTGCAAATCCCTTTTACTTTCCTAACTTTCCTCGTCATATGACTTAATTCAAAATCAAGTTTCACTTTCTTTTCTGAATTACAGGAAGGAAAACTGGTGCTGCTTCAGTGTTGTGACCCAGGAAAAATAGCTGTTGTTCAACTTTTGGAAAAGATAGGCTTACAATACAAAATAAGAAAACAAACTGAGAATATCTTAGAACTGGCAATGTACTCAAACCAAGGCATTTTTATTCCTTTTTGCTTTTATGTACTCTTACTACAAAACTTTTCTCTGGATATTGCATAAGTTCTTGTACTTCTGAAGCACCCAGTACCTATGAATCTGTGTATCTTTATCATTACATATTTTTCTGCGCTTTGTTCTTGTCTGATGCAGTTAACAGTCATAGAACAACAAGCATATCACATCAAACAATTGTGCAGAAAACAGTGGCTTTCATTCTACTACATAAATATATATTCTCTTCCCCAAAAGTATAAACTGGTGGTTTGAACATGAGTGAAAGAATACCATTTTCTCTTTGGTGGTGTCAGAGAAAGGGTGACAACTTTCCCACTTTATCTATGGGTAAAAGAGAGGTTTTAATTTGGCAGTGCACATAAAGCACTTTGAGATTACTACTTGGGAGGGACGCTGTAACTAAAATGGCTACTGCTAGAAGCAAACAGTGCATGTATAAAAGAATGACCATATGTATTAACTTTCATTTTTTAAAGCAACTATGATAAACTATTACACAGTAGACAAAGAAGCTACTACTAATGAGACGATTTATCATCTTACCATCCCAATGTGTTTAAATAGCCTGTTAGAATATGATTTGAAACTGCAGATTTTCACCCTAATGATTTTAGACCATAGACAAACCATTAGAACCTTGGCTTACAGGCAATAAGCAGCTTATACCATAATAAGCAAAACTGCCTATTTTTTCCACATTACTGTACATAAATACCAACAAAGACAAGTTCCTTTGCTACCAGAGAGAATTACAGAATAAATAAATTAATTAAATAATTTAAACATCAAGAGGTTTAGAGCAACACAGGGACTCTTAAAAAAGATTAAACATTATTTTGCCTTCTTGGTGAAAGATGCCAGAGTGACAGCCCTTGACTTCAGTCTATCCAGAGAACAAGTGTTATACAGGCAGAAGTTTGAAGTTTCAGACATTTAGCACTGTGCTTTGAGAACTTTCCATTTCAGAAGTACTTATGTCTTTCAGACTTACACTGCCTGGAGGGAGAAAGTAAATCAGAGATAAGCTTCAAAGATCAGACCCAAAAGTGTGTGTGGGCGTTCAGTATAGCCCATTTAGAGAAAAGAAAAAAAATCCATTATGTTTCTATCTGTGATGTGAACTGCCTGAAAGTTTGGGATGTTCTGATCTGTCAGCTGCTTTGAGTACACTGTAGAAAGGTGATGCAACAGCTAAGTCGGGATCTTAACATCAATTTAGTCAAAAGCTGGGACCATTTGGATTGGGGCTTTGATGTATGTAAAGGTTATTTCTATGTGTATGTAAGACTCTTTACTGAAGGGATCAGCCAACTTAATTGCGGGTTTTGTTGAGAGCTGGTGATTTAGTTGAAGTTCAGAGAGAGGTCTGCAGCACCAGGGAATGAAGAGAAACAGCTAACCCTTGCTGCTCAATGCTGAAAAACGTCTGCGGTCAGCTTAGGGGTTTGTATATGAAAAAAGAGAAGTTCGCAGTTCTTTATGGTTCTAATGCAAAACCAGATGAAACTCAGAGGTTTTGTCTATCTTTCACTTGAAGTTTTCAGGCTTTCAGGCAGTCAAACTGCACGCTGAAATTGAAGCAGGGGGAGGGACTGACAAGCCACATGGATTGAAACCAACAAAAATATTTGCAAAAATTGCCAACCAGTAAAACCACCAAACCTTACATGACTTTACTTATTGGTTATAAGAAATAGAAAGCACTTTAATATGGGTTGGACGTGATTTGATACTGGGCTCGGTTCTGAAGTCAGTGTCAAAGCCTCTGAAAACTTCAGTGAAAGACTGCTCAGCGCCAGCCTTTACGTACCGTCCTCGGGACTTATACTGGGCATGAAACCAGGGAAAAGGTGACTGGACTTCTCTGTATGTCACGGGTGACCAGCAGCATTTGAAGAGGGGCTGTGTCCCTGGGTGCCACAGAGACATGCTTGTTGATACATGTGCTGAATGAATCCTACTCAAAAGCAAGACAAATGCAAGAAGAATGCTTCCTAGTTAATATCCCATGTGAGATATATTGGTGCCATTAAAGATCTTGGTCTTTTGCCAGGGACATGTTTCAAAGAACAGGATAATAACTCAAAATACAAATATTTTGACTGCTGCCCTGTGTTTCTTATATGCCTACTTTGTTAAGAGTAGAAAATGTTAGTCAAGAAATGATTCATTTCTTCAAGTCATATAATATGGAAGATGATGAAGGATGAATGGAACAGCCCACACATTGCCCTGGCCTTCTTAACACTACAGAAGAAAAATATTAACTTCTTAATATTAAGAAGTGATACATCCAGTGGGGCAGGAGAGGGCAAAAGGATACAATGTGGGCCTGGAGCTAGAGATGCTCTTCCTACCCTTTTTTCTTTTGCTGGCTTTCCCAGGTGGCTGTGAGCAAATCAGTGCAGATTTCTAAGTCTCATCTTCCCTATCCAACAGCTGAAAATAACTCTGTGTAAGTACCTTGATGTTGGCTGAGACACTCAATTCTTTAGCATCCAAGATTTTGTATATTAAGTTCTTCAAAGTACATTTTTTTTCCTGATTTCCAGTTCCCCATACAGACAGAAAGAGAACATAAGGGAATAGAGAGAGTTAAAAAAAAAAAAAAAAAAAATCCAACCCTTCCCTCTCCTTCAAATGGTCCAGCAGCCTATACACCAACTAGTTCTTCCTATTCCCAGAGGTGGCTTCCACAGAAGCATTTTCTTTTACTATGCATCCACTGTAGAGTTTCTTTTCTGCTTGACTGGGCAATCAGGTATTCAGAGCATAATGTAAATGCTCAGAACACAGAGGCATGAAAACTTGCCAGACAGAAACTCCAAGCGAAGGATTAACATTCCCCCTCCCCGCCTCCCACCCCCCTGCTCCGTTCCTTCTCCGGCTCACCCAGCCCCTCCTGACCGCCCCCCCCGCCGCAGCCCGGCCGCGCTGCCCAGCCCGACCCCCGCTGGTGGCGCTGGGGATGCCGGGGTGGGCGCAGCCCCCCTGCCCGGGCGCGCCCCGCGCTCGGCTCGGCAGCCTCCGCGCCTCGTATTCCTCCTGTGCTTGCTGCTGATCTCCGCTTTTATATACTACCAAAAAAAAAAAAAAAAAAAAAAAAAAAGGCAAAAAACAACAAAAAAAAAAAAACCTTTATTTCCTGCTTCGCCGCGGCGGCCCCGAGAATAGAAGCCTTGACACATCAAATTCTGGGAGCTCACCACTCACCAGGGCTGTGGTTCCTGGTCCAAGCAGTGACGAAGGAGAATCACCTCACAGTCTCTGGAGAGTGGCAGGGCTTGGCTGCGAAGCGCGCCCTGCGCCGATGGGCTTTTTGAGTTCGCTCTGTTCCAGAGCGAGTGCCGAGGCAGAGAAATTAGGGAGGGGAGAGGTGGGAAGGAAAATCACTGGAGCCTCTTACGATCAAACTTCCACTAAGCAAGAGGAAATGTCTTATAAATAAACAACAGCAAGAGAAACAAAAAAATCCATCCCGTCCTGCCAGAGGAATGTACATTATTGTCTCTCGACGGAAAACTTTACACCACACCAGAAAGCAAGAACGCAGCCATGTCTCCTGAAGCCACCCTCCCTCGAGCGAGGGGGTGGGGAGGAGGAGGGCAACGCGAACTTAAAAAAAAACATTGGGAAGTTCATGCGATTTCCCAGTAGACAAACAAAACTGTCCAAATTCAACAGATGTCAGTATTCCAAGGTTTCACACAGTGCTGAATTTCTTTAGGTCTGATGATCATCGCTCCGCCATGAGGACACACTCAAGGAGGAAGTTCAAGGCAAGGGGAAGGAGCAGAAGGTCACAGTATATGTATCTGTTTGTGTAGATTTGTATGTATATATGTGTATAATTATTTATACCTAATAGTCACATTTTATGATTCATATTTATAAGAATATTTTTATATAGGTATTTAAAAACCTGAGGTAGATGAAATTCTCTTATCTTGTACTTCCCCATAATTTTTGAGATTTACGGATCAGAGTTCCAAGGCCTTCATTCTCACCTCACAAGACTGCAAGTGTAATCTACTTAAAACTAACGTGTTATCATACTGCAGCTCACAAGTGAGATGAGTTTGGTGATTTCAGTACAGTCCCTAGCTTTGCAAAAAACTATTGCATGATTTGGCACAATGCACGACAAATAGCAGTCTCTTCATAAGGAACTACAGATGGCAATTGAAAGAGTAATTCAAATAATTTATCAAGCCCATTTGGAGACCTAGAATGGGGGATGGCCCGAGCCTATGAGAAACCAGTATGTTACAAGTCATTATTAGCAAGCTTATTAAACCTGCCTCACATGTACAGCAGTAAAAAGATCAGAGATTGCTGATGAGAATCGAGGTGCTTGGCAGTGCTGTGTCTTGGGTCCTGACTAGGAAAGCAGAGTACAGGAGGTGAGGACCTAGTTCAGAGGAAAAAAAGTGGGGCAAAAGACTAAAAGACCATGAAATAACTGAAAATGGCATGGCACAACCTGCACTTTAATTGTAGGGGACTCCACCATTTGAGACTGAGATGTGATGCTGAAAGCGTATAGTGCCCACTCCAAAATTCAGCTTACCAATTCTCAAAAAATTTGCTTAACCTGTTGAGTTCCTGAGGACTACCGTATTCACAGGAAACGAATGAAAACATGTTTTTAAAATGAATTAGTTTTACATCTGTGCATTCTTGCTGATGAAGTATTGCTGCCATAGACTTTTGCTGGCAACAATCAGTCTACTGTGCAGGTGGATAAGGCAGAGACAAGCTTAAGATTGAAGTATGTTTGAAAATAAAAACCAAGAGACTTTAATGCAAAATTTATAGTAAACCACAGTTTCTTCAGGCTCAGATCTTTAGGAGAAGCTATTGCTAAAGCATTTGTAGATCTACAGAACCCAAGGTGATCTTAATAAAATAAATGGAGGCATTTTCAAGAGATTTCTTAAGACAGAGCAGTAGAAGTGACAGCACTGACGCAGCAGCAGGGGAGCTGTGTGAAGGATGTGAGTCTTATTGATCTTACCAGATTAATTGGCAAATTGTAAATCTGACCATCTAGCTCATACATGCTGGTACCAAAGAGGTCCCTAACCTGGAAGGACACTGGGTGACAGAGAAGCTGTTGGCTGATCTGACCTCGCCAAGAAAGGCTTTGTTTATCTGCAAATCAGCTCAGCATTTCACTTCTGTCACTACATTTATGTTTACCAGCATTGCCAAAATGTATAAGAAAACTGAGACAAATGTGAGCTCTTGCAAGTGAAACCTTATTAGTGAGAGGTGTCCAGAGATCCAGGTGTTCAGAGAGACGAATCGCGCGCCAATGATAATGGAACAGAATTTGAAATAGAAATTCCTGTCTGTGAGGAGGAAAACCTTTAATATTTCTAAGCAGGAAACACAGTTAGCAGGCTGATCAACTGACCTCAGGTTCCCAATACTTTAGTTGCCTTTAGGGGATTTACTTAGATGGAAGTGGGGGCAGTATATGGCCCTCTGTTTAATAAGTCATTTGCTAAACAATCCAGAGATCAATAGCAGACATTAAATTAAGTACTCTGGCATTCTTATTATTTAGTATCATTAAGCATTAGGGATGCTGTACTGTAAACACAGGGTACAGAGAAACAAATGAAATCTTCTATTTAAAAAAAAAAAAAGCGCCCATGAAGTTTCTGACTAAACAAAAAAACACATGCAGCAAACAGATAAAAATCTCAGTAAATTTCAAGAGTCAGCCCATCAGCTCAGACTATTTCCATTACAGACTTCAGGAGACGGAACTGTGCCGTTCTTGTTTCACTAGCACTAACAGTGGCTGCAGCCTCGGAACTGCAAAATAATAAGAGCCAGGAGGACAATCATTTTCCTTAGATTTTTTATTTTGACATTTCCCATTTGTGCCCTTTTTCAAAGTTTTAATTTGGTAAAGGCACTTTTCAGCCTGTCTTTTAACAGGTCACTAATAACTTGGGATGCAAGATCTCATATTTCATTTTTTGCTGCTGCCACCACTAAATATTTCATTTACCTTGAGTACAGCAGACCACTCTGGAAGGTTTATTTCTTCCCCCCCCTCCCCCCCCCCCAATACTGTTCACAGACTAGTTTTTGTGATTCCTGATTTGCATTAGGCTAGTTTCATCCTACTTGTTTAAGTAAATTAACAGACTGCCTACAGAAATACTTTCATTCTTTAAGTAGCTTGGTGAGGCAACTGTACTAATATTCCTTCTTCTTGGGACCTATATGCAAATAACTGGGAGTCTTGGAGGTGGTACCTTATTATAACACAAGCTTGTTCCATAAAATATTTTTTAATATTCATTACTGTGTTACACACACAAATATAAATGTGTACATCTGTACGTACACACATACATATAAATAAAATCATCAGAGTTTTATTTCTGCCCCCTGACTTGGCTGTTAGCCCTTGAACCAGAAGACTGAGTGCTTTCATTTCTGCATATGTGCACACACACAAAATACAGAGCTAAACAAAAGCATTTTAAAAGCAACAGTACAACGTAAGGGTTTCTCTGCCTGCCATGTACCAGTCTAGAGAGGCCAAGCTTCAAAAAGGGTGACACTCTCCCCATCTCAGCAAAGACAGAAGAACCCCAGCAAATGCAAGTGAGTGCTTGGAGACCCTGACTTTTTTCTCCTCCCCTCTGTGCATCTCTCCATGCAACTAAACATCTGTGCTTAGAGACAGGCCATGCTGCGACCAGATCTTGGGAGCAGCTGCAGGTAAGCACACGGAGGTTAATTCTGCTTTTTGCTCCATTAACCTCTGCTCCACCTTTGTGACACCCTCAAGGAGGAAAGACTGCAAGATGGTGTGGACAGGGGAGTCAGGCACGTGCCGGCGGCCAGGCAGCACTGAAAGGGGAGTCATACCATGACAGAGCTGCCTCTGGATCCCAGGTTTCACAGGATTCAGAGAATAGTTTCCTTTGCTCCTGCCAGTTCTGCTTCAGCACTGAACACTTGCAGGATGCAAGTATTCCCCTTCTCTGCAAGGCAAGCTTCATGGCAGTTCCCTGCAGCCTTTCCCTCTGCTGTATGTTCCTCTCTATAGGAGGAGATGCACAGTCTTTGGCAGTGGATGCAAACAGATGAGATAAACAAAAAGAGATAAAATAAACCTAGTGGAAAAGTCTTCCCCAGATGTAGTGTCTCCATCTATAAATACACATTCTCCTGGTGTCCTCCAGATGCAAACACAGAGTTGAGATTTTTGTTGTTTTCTTGTTTAGTACAAAGCAATTAAAATGTAAAAACCTCTCAAAATCTTCCTTTATTTAAAAAAAAATAGGTCACGGACGCAGAAGCAGTCAGTCGTGCTTTGGAGTGGGCAAGCAAACAATTTTCATTTGATTGTGCCCTTGTTTTTGTAACTAGCTTTTCTGCTGTGACCTGCTATACTTACCCTGTCTGCTGTGCTAACCAGCAACATGCCTTTTTAATCTGCCTTCCTGG
This sequence comes from Myiotriccus ornatus, assembly GCA_036023395.1. NCBI lineage: Eukaryota > Metazoa > Chordata > Aves > Passeriformes > Tyrannidae > Myiotriccus > Myiotriccus ornatus. The sequence goes on from JAYRBT010000001.1 coordinate 22,296,337, forward strand.
GGTCTGCATTTGATTACAGCATTCATGTTCTATTTAGATTCTTTTGAATCATGCCCTGTGGTGCTAGCACGAAAGGTGTTATTTATAAAATGAAATTCTGTTGTATTGCAACTTGGATTCAAAGAGGACAAGCAATATTAAATACTTACTTTATTTAATAATATCTTGGATTTATTAACTCAATTTCATTACAAGATTAGAGACGGTAACCTGGAGGGGGTTATTAACTAATAAACAGGCTTCAGGCAACTCTGCCCTATATAAAATAAAATAAAAATACATATATATGCATTTAAATTACTTCTATTTTGAGGGCCCAGATATACACCTCTGGCTCAAAAGAGTAGGTTTCTTGATAAAAATGGTTGCAGAGAGCTCTAGGGTATAACCCACTAAGCTCACGGTCCCTTTAGGACAGCAGGCATCCACATTCAACAGCTATCCCAAGTGACTGACCCTGTTTAGGTGGTTGCATCCCACATGGAATCAAGTCTACCAGTCAGCTGTGACAGAACTGATGAAAACTGCAGTTACTTCAAACCACTGTGGGCAGCGCACCAGAAACCACGAAACTTTGCCAACCCCTCCGACCCTTCTTGACTTGCCCAGCATTACAAGGCTCATATTAGTGAGCCATTCCATGGCTTTTACTTTCCCAGCATCAGTCCTGGATTACCACAGGCAAAGCACCTCAAGCATTTGGGGAATCTTTCAGGCAACATGCTATATCTCCCCAAAACAATCTCCTAAGCTATCAAAGAGCTTCTCTTTCCAGAAGACAAGGGGACAGAAAGTTCTTGATTGTGTACCTAGTATGATATGAATCTGTATTCTGATACTTAGCTATTCATGATAACTTAGACAACATTTAAAACCAGTGCAATATTCTATTCAGTCAGATATCGCACAACTGGCAGCTGAATTTAACTGCGCTCTCTTCACCTAGTAAGCTCAAGCATATTTGCTGGCATCCCAGGTTAGAAAATTCACAGAAGGTTCAAAGCTCCTCAAGAGTACAAGAATACTGAGATGCATTTTTCTGTCCATTTCCTAAATAAAACTAACAAATGCTAATACACTATTAAAAGCCTCTTCTCTGAAACACTCTACGACAAGATGTAGCTTATGTGACTTTGAACCTGTCAGGTCCACAATAAAGGCTGAGTCTGACAGGGGAAAATAGCACAGTATCAATGTCACAGATACTACAGGCTGGGAATTCCCACTTGGAGGTGCATGGCTGCTAAAAGCTTTCACCCCACATCTGTTGCATAGTTAGCTGTGAGTCACCTGCAGTCAGCTTCATTAGACCTGAAGTGTCACTCAAATAAGACAAGCTATTGCTAGAACAAGAGATCTCAGATTTTTAGGCATTTGATAGATTAAAAGGAAAGTGTCATGATATGTTAAATGGATATTCAAATACTTTAGGTCTCAATTTTCATCTACTTACAGATCGTATGCCTTTTCCTAAAGCTGGATGGTAGGCAGAGACCAAAAATAAAGGGCAATTTTTTTTTTTTTCACTCATGTGGTGTTGTTCATTGCAATGACTCAGTGAAGTATAAAGTCCAGTGCAAGAAGATCATGAAAAGACAGAAATACTAAGTAATGAATTAAATCTAATCAGAAACAGATTTGAATTCAGAGTGATCTCTAAAATTCAGGAGAGAACACCTACAGCATAGTGGTGCACAGATATTCCCAAGAGAAACTGAGGTTAAGTAACAGAACTGTATGGAGAAGAGGTTAATTTGGGTCAAAAATGAAGGGAGATTGAGAAACAGATTTATGGTAAAACTTTCAAAGGCAGAAGCAATAATTGCACCCGCAAAAGGCATGTGCATCATTGCTACAAACAAAAACACATGCTTGGACTCTCTACAGGCAATCTGGCATCTGTCTCTCATTCCCTCCCTCCTCCTGACCCCGAGACCTCTCTCTCTGGAATTTTGCTCCATGAATATTCCATAATGCTACACTCAGCTCCTATTTTCATGAAAAGTCAGCATTAGCTAATAAGTGGAAGTTCACAGCATTACTGTCAATCAGTGGTTGGTTTCCATGAGAATGGAGACAGATCTCAACTAAGAAAAATAGTGAGGTTCAGGCACAAGTGATATTCTGTCTACATATGTTATGTATATACCACTTTGAAACTACTGAACTAACTTGTTTGGCATTTGATTTATTAGCAGACTCTCAAGGGTATCTACAAAATAAGCCAAGTTTAAACAACATTGATTTGGGTCATTTTGAAGTGAGGCAGAAACAAAATATATTATTTGGTATGTTAGCAATACTGCAATTTATTCTCATTCTCTCTTTGCTCACTTCTTTCTATATGCTTAAAAACCACCATTAAGAAAAAGACTGAAGCTTTTTTCTAGCTGCCTTTTTTTTTTTTTAATTTCATCCCACCAGGTCTCAAAGTATAACAGTTTCTATCCTAAAATAATTAGTGAGAGAAATTTGTAACTGATATTGTGGATTCTAATGGGGAAAAAATGCTGCCTTATTGATAAGAGCATGCTACTATTTCTGAGTTGAGGTATTCTGTTTACAATTAACAGACTAGGTGAGTACATTATGGAAGGGTACAGGGTATGCACGAGGTAGAACTTTACAAAGGCACATTTACTATTTTTACCCACTTAAAGTTTCTTGCATACTCTCATCTAGAAGTAAACAAAGTAAACAGTCCAAGAAAATAAGGAAGCCAGTTATTTCCTTTTTAGGGGCCATTAACACCAGAAATGCTGTAAAATGTAGATGCATTTCTAAATTTCAAATGTTGTTAAAATTTAATACAATTGGGTCAATAGCTTTATAAGAAAAGGCTATGAAAAGGAGGTAGTTTCATTCACTTTACTAGTTTTGCCCTAGAAATTTTAATATAAAGAAGGATTAAATTTTAAAATATACCCCAAATTTAAGACTATTCATATAGAAGCCCTTGGTTTTACTTCTGAATAAATTAATGGAGAATGAGCTCACAGGCAATGAGAGAAACACCAGCAAACCAAAAACCATTTAACAGACACAGTTAAAATGCCTAATTCCATGCAGTTCCTTCAGTGTGACTGATCTCAGGAAGAATAAACTAGTTCTGCAGGGACAGACTGTCTGAGCAGTGAATGGAAAAACAAGGAAGAGACACTGGGGAGAGAACAACACTGGGTGAAGCCTGCACAAGCTAGAAATCACTTGGCCTCTCAAAGACCCACCAAGACACAAGAAGGATAAATGAAATGCCATCTGTATGCATTCTTCCAAGTCTCCACTCTCTTTCCATTCTTCTCAACCAAAAATCTCTCTGCGTGTATCTACCTAATGAAAAATGTATCTTCTTTTCCTCAGTGAAAGTTTAAGAAGTTTCTGGGACAGACCTGTTTCAAAGTCAAACAAGAATTACATTATAGCCACATAGTGGAAGAATTTTCTCCCTCTTGGGATGCTCTTTCTTTGCCCTCATGTGAGGCCAGCCTTTGAAGCGCACTCACATAGCTCTACAATATAATGTGAGAGTTCTTTAATTAAACAGACACTAATATAAAACTGATACTTGGTTTCCATAGTGAGATTCATGTATGCACTGTAGAAAGCTGGAGGACCTGGGTCCAACACAGCTGTAATCCTGTTTCGCAGTAATCCGGTGAAACCACAATGTAAAATTTTTTTTCTAGAGTGTTTTCATCCAGCATTCTATAGAAGGACTGAGGCCCATTACAGCCATATTACATGGTAGAACAAACCAGTCTGACCCCAGGCAAAGACTTTATCCTCTCTGTATCTCAGTTTCCCCGGGTGTCAGGCTGGAAGAGTCATTCTTTTTCACTTAACAGGGATGCCTTGGGAATTATCTACTTAACATCTAGATAAAAAAAAGGCTCAGAAGGGCAAAGTACTGTAGGGCTGAGCAAGTAGGCTTGCTGCATAAGATGGCTGTTGCCAGCAGGCAGCAGGTACCACAGATCTCATGAAAGATCACTCGTCGATTTTAAGCTACGTTCATTTTTGTGACCATTCTGTAGCCCCCAGAGATTAAATACAGCTGAGTGCTATTATACAGTTAGCTCCAGCGAATGAAAAATATACTCTTTCAGCAGTTTTATTCCTTTATCAATTACTGCTTTAAGAGACTTGCACTGTATTATTTTATATTGGCCAGTTGTAAAAATAATTTATTCCCTGAAGAGTTTTATTCCTTTAACATTTCAAATTTTTTTGTTCAGTGTTTACCATGTGACCATTTTTGACAGAGAATGAAAGGAATACTTTATTAAAGGAGCTAATACAAGCTCCTTTTCTTATGCACATTTTGACTGTTTTTTTAAATAAAAGATCTGGATAGGGTTTCTAGTAATGCAGAAAATCTAGTAACTTTTTTTTTTTTTTTGCAAGTTTCTTTGCATTACTGTAGTGTCACCATGAGGGGAAAAGAAAAAAAAAAGGAAATCCTGTCCAGATTTCTTGTAAAGCACCAGACCTACTTATGGAGGACCAAACTCACTTTCCTCCCTTCTTCTATGTACACCTTTTTTCTTAAGCTTGCTCCTACCAAGGACTGTATAGAATAAAAATGAGTTCCTTTTAGACTAGAAGTCCAGTAGAAGAGCCATGGGGATGAAAACCTGTCAAGTGAGCATACAGCTGCTACAGAACTAGCAGGAAAGCTTGCTCAAAAGCACTGTTCAATGACTGACATTGTCAGGTAGCTCTGTGACTTGGTTTTCTCTGTAAGTAGCTCAAACCATAACGAAAAGAGCTGATGAGCTCATGATGAGGAAGATGCCCAGTTGGATTGAAAGGGCAAACCTATGTTGCATTTGAGAACACAGTATCATGGAGGCAGGAACCCAGGTCATGCTCAGCAGAGGCCTGTGACATCACAGAACAGGGTGACTTCATCACACACGCCTCACCTGTGGTCATACATAGTACAGAATCAATTAAGGATGAAGCCATCTGGGATGAAGTTCATCTAAGGATGAAGAGGAGAATGAACAGGGTGTACAACAGAGCAGAGCTGGCATCTGAGCACTGCCAAAAAAGAGCTAAGCTTTTGTGGAGACAGTGATGCACAGACTCATAAAACCTTTGCTGCTCAACAGAAGATGTGGATTTCATTGCCAATTCATAATTCAGATCAGATGAGGAAGGATTTCCTGAGGTTCCCAAGCCCTGTTAACGATGGGGGGCCCAGCTCAGACTAACCCTGGAGCTGTTAAAGCGAAAACATGCTGTATACAAGGTTTTGTACAACTTCAGCACAAACCCTGAAGGCACTGAAGACTCACCTGAGTTTTGCTTTGGGCTAGTAAGCTCAAGCAGACTTTGGGAGAAAAGACTGGCAGAGCTCATAGCCAGCACCTTTTATCAGCAGTTCTCAGAGTAGTTTACAAAGGGATTTCCTATTTTATGAGGGCAAAACTAGTACATGCCTCATTCAAGACCATTTAGCATAGCAGCAGAGCAGGGAAGAACTTGGGTTACTTGTGGTCTAGGCCACCATACTTCTCACTAGACACAATGCCTGAAGAAAATGAATACTACAAATTAGTCGTTTCAAATTAGCGGAGTTTCATACAACTCTAATCAGCAGTCATAGACACACCAGTCCCCCACAAATGTCTTCTCCTGCTCAGTCGCATAAGTTTATTCACTGGATGTGGATGAAAAGAAATCCTTCATTAACTAGAATGACTTGTGTCAATCTTTAGCCCTTTAAAACACTGACTAATTTTAGATTTTTTTGTGGTTAAATATATTTGTAAACTATTAAAACAGTCTCCTGGTACATGGAAAACATATGGTTTCAACAGTGTTATTCCTTCATGAAGGCCTGTTTCTTCAGTTTCCTTAGTTATACACTAAGCTTTTTTTTTTGTTCAGAATGCTTACTTTTAGAGCTATTTTTCCTCCTCTCCACAGCTATTTACTGGAGTGATATATATGTGCATGAGTATACATGTATTTATAAAACGCACACTTTCATTGATTGAAGATGTAACGGTATGGTGCTAGTCAGTAAAGTATAAAAAATGCATATCCCAGGAACACATTCCCTCTCATAGCTGGTTCACTGCAAGTTTGCAGAGAGCAAATGCTGCTCATTGTGCAGTTTTTATTTTTTAAACATTTGGTTAATACATTAAAAAACAGGGAAGAAGACAGTCTGCCGAGACCTAAGCTTAAGTTCAGAAAGAATCTCTACATTTTATTGAGGCTACACTCTACTAATGAAGGATTGTTTCCTCACCACTTCCAAAATATTAAAGCTATAGTTGCTCTCAGTTTTAACTGTTTTTCCTGGGACTATTTTTCAAGTCAGACTGTAATCACCATTTTTGGGTAGCTCTACAGCCACCCTGCATTTACCTGCCTTCTCTGATCCCAGCATACCTTTATTGCTATGATCTCAAGTCAGTTTGTGAACTTGAAAGAAACTGTGTTTATCTTGGGTATCTTGCTTGGCAATGCAGACTGCTGTTGGCTAAGCAGTTAATCTTAACCTTATTTTGCACTTTATGGTTGAAAGGGAGAAGTACAGCAAACAAGACCAGGCTAGTGTTAAGTGGGAAACAATGATCCTTAACCAACATTTGGAGCAGGGCGTAAAACCAGGAACTCCATAAATTCCATACGTCTTTGGTGGAGAAAAATTAAGGAGGCAAACTTTCAGCAGCCAGGTGGGCTACACTGAGCATCACTTGTTTGCCTCAACAGAACAACGAGTCTGGCCTAACACCAGGTCTGAATAAATGAGAAGTGGACAAGAACAATATTGGTTGTATGTGAGCAGTAAGGTTGCTTTAAAGAAATTAAGAACCATGTCTTTAGGAAACACACTAGACCTATAGTTACAAATTAGGGAAAGCAACTGAGAAAAATGAGTAAGCAGGATGGAGCAGTAATAGAACTGAAAAAGGCATGGTGACAGAAACGCAGGATATAAGTTGGGTACTGTATTCTATTGCTGGATGAGAAAAAGCAAAAGCCAAATAAGTCCATATATTCATGTCAGATATTAGCTGCATTGCTTAATGAACTTCTGTGACATGCTCAAATACTATGAGTGCAGAATGATCATCTATAAAATAGAATTGAAAACTATTTCAGGCATGGGGTTTTCTTCCTTGCATTTTACTGTTCTTTAGATTGAATTTCTTTTTTTCTGTGTGAATTTATGCTGCAAGGTTGGGACTGACTGATGTCTATGCATCTTGCTTGTACAAAGAAATCTAAAATATTGCTCATCCAAAAGTCTGGATGCAACTCAAAGAGTTCAGAACACTTATCCATGGAATCAAAATGAATAAATTAATAGATTTATGCCTCAAACAGTCTACCCAAGTAGCATGGTTCTGCCTCCTTAGTAATGTAAGCTGCAGAATTTCACTGGGTTATGTCTGCATTCAATCCATAAGGCAAGAAACTTCTTCAAATTGTGAAAACAGAAGAAAAAAATAGATAAGAGAGAGATCAAGGAAATGAGAGCTTGACCTGTCATGGGAAAAAAACTGTCAGTTAAGAAGAGGCAATGAAGGGAGAGCAACACTTGAAAGAATAGGTGTCTGTACACTGAGTGGAGGTACTTGCAAAAGATCTAATAAATCTGTAGTGCAAATGCAGAGAAGACAGCACTAGGACAGCAAAGGAGTAAGGAAATATAAAGACAGATTCTCTTTATGCCTAAAAATGACCAAGTACAGAGTAATTATAATGCATACTTTTTAGGGGAGCACATCTGAACTATCATGCTTGAGTTTGGACCCCTTGCTTGATATAAAACTAAGTTTCAAAAAGAGAAAAAGAAGAAATGAAGTTTGCCTCCAGAAGGGATGAAAGAAGTGCTGCTTCCTTTATCTGTCCATGAAGGTTTTTTGCCACTCATGCTAGAACAGCGTGAAGGACAATTATTTCAAGTGTAATGAAATGAGTGCCCTAACGTGAACACTTCCCAACAGGAGATCCACAATGCCTTGACAAACTGTAATGCCAGAACACTCTGCCATCACTGCTCTGTCTGGATACTGCCCTCAAATATTTGAGACATTCCTGGAATTAATAAATAAGTGCTGATTTGGCCTGGCTGGTTGCTGCCTGGTATCCCTAGCTGGCACTGCCTTACAATGGATGGCATTGTTATGTTGCAGCAATTCTTGTGCTTTTCTTCTTAAATTTCCAGTGCCAGCAAGAGGAAGACTGATTAATTTCAACTAATGTGACTCTTGAAGCAAAGATATGACTCATTTTATGGAAGCTTTTGTTGGATGCTTAGTCTATCAAACCATGCATACTTTAGATTATTTGGCTCCGTAGATGATATGATCAGGCAGACACAACCATTTTGGTTGAACTAAGGTACACATTATTTTTGTACTGAAAAGCAGGGCATGAACAAAAGTTACAGTGCAGCCTCACCTAAAGTCCATGAGCAAGCCTTTCTGTGCTCTTTGGAAAGAGCCGCATAGTACAATATGTTTAACTTCTCAGAAAATGACAAAGAGCAAGTAAAAAGGACAAAAAGTGTTTGTCAGTCCCACGTCAGTGAAGCTGTAGTACTCAGAATTTGCTTTATGCAATATACATAAATGTCAGGTCACAATGCAAAAACTGGAAAAGGAAAAGAGAATATTTTCTCCTGTTATGCTTTTGTGCCATGAAGCAGCCCATAACACATCACTTAACTTTGGGGTCCTTGCTGGACTAAACAGAATAATGTATTTCAAACCTTTCTTTAATGAATAAAAACTGAAAGTAATACTACAGAAATTGTCTCTACATTTTAAAGCTCACTGATACAGAGCGAAGTTTCAGGGCAAGTTCATCACAATGCCTTTGGAAAACACCAGTCTAGGATCATACTGCTTGCTTTTATGTCTGTGTATTTCTAAAACTAGCTTTCATTTGCAAAAATGCTTCTAAATGTTACTTAGTCAAGACTCACAGTGGCTGAAATGGGAAAACAGGGGCACAGGGCTGTTGAGATCTACTCAAGGCCACAGAAGAAAAACACTGTCAGAGACAATGCTGTTAGAAACCAGGATTATCAGAAAACTTTCTTGTATCTGAAACATGCTTTCATTATCACAGAAATAACTGCTCAGATCACCCCCACTTTTTTAAGACAAATGCAGTCCTGAGCCTATTATTTGAAAGTGTCTGGAAAGAGCAAGTTTGCAAGATGGAAATATGTAACATGCATGGTCCTTTTACAAGGAAGAGAAGGACTGCTATGGGTATTCCAGTTACCCTCAAGCCTTTATTACCAAGTCATTTGAATTGAAACTGCTAAACACAGAGCTTCCTTTGGGTGCACATAAGTACACTTGAATACTTTCAGGTATTTATACACGAACTATATATAAAAAACATCTACATATACAGTATAAAGTGACTAACGAACAGTTCATTGGCATGGTAGCAGCACTGCATACTTGGGACTTGAGAACAATGAGAAAGCATGGAAGTAGCACTCCTTCTGTCTGGCCATGAAAAAGAGCAATTATATGCCTTCCTCTCACATCAATATCTTAACAGTCCCACTAGCAGTCTAGTCCCATATAGTGCTCAGAGGAACCCATATAGGGTTTTTTTGAGAGAACTATTCTTTTCCATCTCCTGGCAAGAGAGAAGTTGCCCCTATCAAAGAGTTCAAGCGGGAACGATGTGTGTGTAGGCAAGAGGAACTGTACTACAACCTGAACCTGAACCAAGAGGCTCTGGGTTCTTGATTCATATGTCTGTGGGATCTGCTACCATGTCACAGGAAAATTTTGTGTTTCCACTTACCTATTTATCAGAAAAAGAATGAAAATAATTACCCATAGTACTTGGGAAACTCAAAGTCTTGCTGGGTGTACGTGAACATTCGTGTACATGCATAAAGTCTCCAGAATGACATGGAGATATATGGGGGCAGATGCTCCATTTAGCCCTGTCCTCCCTCTCCAATGGAGGTCAAGAGTATTCATCTAGAAGAAAAGGTATAAAACCAAAGCAAGCCTCCTGTCATACCTTCCCAGAATATTCTCCTTCCCTTCAGTGATTTAGCTAAGATACCAGGTCATTTGGAAATAAAGGGTAACAAAAAAAATTTAAACACTCTGGAAATAGGTAAGATTTCCCTGCATTAACACTTATGCTGTGAGCCTGATCACTGGCTGAGTTAAAGGTCCATTTCAATCAATCAATATCAGCTCACAGAAAACCCAACTGAAAAGCTCAAATTAGAAATGAAGAAGACCTGCTGTCATTTTTTTTAACACATCCAAGTGTGGCAATACTGGATAGTGTTCAACTCACTTATTGTAGCTATCTGTAAAGTCTGCATTTAGCCAGGTACCCTTGCTAACTAGTGGATAGAGACAGGCACCTATAAAGAGGAATCTGTCCTATCCTAACAGGACTATCAAAGGAGGGGAATAATTCACACTCTGGAAGGGCTCATTTATCTTGATTTCTTTTAGAGAAAAATCTAAAATCCTGACTTTCAGGTTTCCAAAGTTAAGCAGGAAGGATTTTTACCCTTAGCTGCAACTTTGACTCTGCCAGCTCACAAAACAGTGGTGGGTTAGACCCAAATGCTGGATTTCTGAACTTCAGAGCTGGGAGGAAGTTTAAATCCCAACTCACACCAAACTTGTCAGAATTTACCTGTGTACACAAGCTCCTGTTTTTCTGCAAGGGAGGTGTGTGTTGGGGGAATTCCTCTGCTTTAAATTGGTACTCTTTTCTGCCTTCTCGTCTGATGACAGCCTCAGTATACAGATGAGAAGACCAAAATATTTGGTTTTCCTTCCTCTGTATCTACAAAAAGGATTTATATATGAACCCAAACAATATTAGCAGAAGCATTGTGAAGAAATCTGCACTAAGAAGAGAATATGATCCTGAGTTTAAAAAAAATGTCAAAGCTCGGACATCTGGGGACCCCTGTCACAAAGACAAACAAAGTAGTAAGGAATGCAGCACAACTTATTTGCTGAACAACAGGACATCTACCCTGATAAATTCAAATTGGCTTGATTCAGAAGCAGAAACCATAGCAAGTTACACATTTTCAAGGTGGTTTCACTTTCGTTTATCATTTTTTTGGATATTCAAAAAAAAAAGAAACTGGAATAATGGAGAGATGCTCACATAGAAGGGAAAGCAACCCAATTCCCTGTTTTAAATACAACAGAGAGTAATGCTATTCCCATTAGAAGAAATGGATCATAAAGCTACTCTTCAGTTTGTCCAATCTCCGATGCACTCAAAAGAAAGGTACAGAGAGGATCCCTAAGCATACTCTCCTGTTTTTCTCATTTCACCTGGAAAAGAAGGACAAGCCTGTGCACAAGTTACTCCCAGTACATCCAAAGGCACTGCCTGTGGGGTTCTGCAGTGAGTTGTCTGCCTACAGGGAAACCTTAGGAAAAGCTTTTAACAGATTCCTGCAAGAAGAATTAAGTAGTTCTTCAGAGAACAGATGGAAGGAGAAAAAAATGTTTTTCCATACCCAGCACCTGCTCCAGCCTCATATAACTGGATGATTACAGCATTCCTGTCTTAAACCATTCTCAAAAGGGGACCAAGTTAAAACTTTACAAACCTCAAACCCTAATTTAACCAAATAAAATACCACTCAACCCCACTGAATGCTTTATAGGAATTCTTAAATAAAGGAGGTAAGTTCTCGAGTGAGGCATCATATTTATTTTGACTTCAGACCTAGCTCAAATCCTGCAACTCTGTGAATAAGAAAGAAAGAAAAATAAGAGTATTTTAAGTGCACTTGCCAGATTCCAAACTGGGTAAATACAATTTTCTCATTTCAGTCCATTTTGCCATTTCAACAGTCTAACTTCTCCCTCTCTATTTTAGGTTAGTAATGCTCTTGTTTCTTATTGCAAAAGGAGGTCCTGTTTTTTTGAAGTAGATGATAAGATTCCTGTGCAGTTTCTTTAAAAATTTAAAGCCCTGATTATGAAAACATGCACTCATATACTTAGCTTAGAGCTGGTTAGCTATTCCCCTGAATTTTTAGTCCTACAGGACTAGTCTCACACTTCAATAGTAAGCAGTTATAAGTATTCACAAGAGTTTATAAGTTGCATCAGAATTTTTTCAGGTAAAAAAACCTACCGAAATTCAAAATACTAATACCAGGGTTTATATTACTGCTCTGAAAATATAACAAATATATAACATAGAATGCATATGTAAGGTAAATATTGCAATATTTACAAATGCAGTTCCCAGCAGAACTGAGATATCCCAAAATCAGTGACATTCTCAAATTCCAGAAGAAACAAATCTTTCTGAGCCATCATATATTGCAAATTGCAGTACACATAATGTAATTTTTATAATTCTTATTGGTAGCTTTTCATGTTCTATTTTTTACATCAAAAAACTACTATTGATCAGAACATCTATTTTATATTACATCCTTTTTAAACAAGGACACAGACTATTTTCAGTAGTACTCAGATCAGAAGTACCTGCATATGCAGCCCAGACTGGGGCATACAGGTGTTACTGGAAGCATTCCCACTTAGGCAAATGGGTTTTGGTGTAGGGTTATTGGGAAAGTTCCTGGAGCTGTGACAGTAATTGTACTGAAGCCAATGAAAGTTCTCGGTTTGCCATTAGATGAGAAACAAATAGGTCCACATGGGCTTGTACAAGTTAGAAATAGTCTAAACAGGCTGCAGGTCTCCTGCTGATACCTTAATTTGGATTTTTAAACTAGAAATTCCTTCATCTGCTTTTCATATAGTAACATCTTCATTTTGTCCTGCCTTTCACTCAAATCTGGTCACATACATGGTCAAGACCAGGAACATAAAAATTAAAACCTGAAGCACTACTTGTTTCTTTCTTGGGAAAGTTTCCCTCTGAGATCTATAAAAGAGTACAGGCTGAAAAAAGCTGCTGAGAATTTATCTTACTCGAATAACAGATGACATATTATGACATGGTCCTGTGACAGTCTGCCCAAACTGGAAGAACTGACATACAAAAGGATTTCTTCCCTGACCTGCCAAATGCACTTTGACCTCATTTTAGTAATTTCCTTAGGCCTTTTGCTGGAATTCAAAACAGTTCTGAAGTCCATTGTCAAAAATGCAGACACCTTACAGTGCTTCACTTTTAAACCTCAGGAAGACATCCACGTACCTAAACTGTTCTCCTGACTCTGCCAAATACTTTGTCCAGTAAAATGATACAAAAAGACTGATTGACAGGCTAGGCACTGCATTTTACTGCTGAAATTATGTATTTCTAAACATCCATAAGTAGTATTAGAACTAACTTAAAACCACATTACTTATTTCATTTTCTTTAAGAAAAGATATAGTCCACAGAAATTACTGTATGTCCCAACAAGCTCTTAAAGTAGGCATTCTCTCCAAAGTTACACAGTAAGAATGTCACAACATTTCGCTGATGTGTATGTTGCACTTTACATTAGATGCTACACAGAGAGTCCAGGCTAGAAAACATTTGTGTGGATAGTGGATCACAAAAAAATTACAAAAGCAACAGGAATTCATAGTTAAAAGAAATAAGTCATCTGCTACTGAATTTATGGATTAAATGCAGTTCTGGAGATGAGAATGATGTCTAATCTGGAAAGGGAAAAGACCTGAAGTAAACAGAAAATTTTTACATACATCTTATTTCTCTGTATCAGAATGATCTGTTAGGCTATGGAAAAAATTTTATGGGAACAAAGTGTGTCTACATTGTGAAGAAAATTCTCTAGAGTAAGATAATAGGGTTTCCACTATTTTTCTTTTTGTATCTTTCCTGTACACAGTTAAAAACAAGCCTACCAGGACCTGGAAGCTATGCTACCTGCAGAAAAATTCCATGCAGAAAAAAAACCCCATAGAATCATTTAGGTTGGAAAAGATTTTAAAATCATTGAGTTCAACCGTTAACCCAGCACTGCCAAGCCCACCACTAAACCATGTTCCCAAGTGTCACATATACCTCTTCTAACTACATCCAGGGATGGTAACTCCATCACTTCCCTGAACAGCCTGTTCAAGGGCTTGATAGCCCGTTCAATGGAGAATTTTTTCCTAATATCCAGTCTAAACCTCCCTTGGTACAACTTGAGGCCATTTCTTGCCCTATTGCTTGTTACCTGGGAGGAGAGGCTGACCCCCATCTTGCCATAACCTCTTTTCAGGCTATTGTAGAGAGCGATAAATTCTCCCCCAAGCCTACTTTTCTCCAGGCCAAACACCCCCAGCTCCCTCAGCCGCTTCTCATAAGACTTATGCTGCAGACTTTTCACCAGCTCTGTTGATCTTCTCTGGAGACCCTCCAACACCTTAAAGTTTTTGTTGTAGTGAGGGGCACAAAACTGAGCACAGGATTTGAGGTGTGGCCTCATCAATGCCAAGTACAGGGAGACAATCGTTTCCCTGGTCCTGCTGGCCATGCTATTGCTGATACAAGCCAGGAAGCTGTTGGCATTCTTGGCCACTTGGGCACACTGCTGGCTTCTATGCAGCTGCTGTCAACCAGTACCCCCACATCCTTTTATGCCAGGCGGTTTTTCAGCCACCCCCAGCCTGTAGCACTTCATGGGGCTGTTGTGACCCAAATGCAGGACCTGGCACTTGGCCTTGTTGAACCTCATACAGTTGGCCTCAGCCCACAGATCCAGCCTGTCCAGATCCCTCTGTAGAGCCTTCTTGCCTTCTTACCTTCCAGCATTCCTTGCCCAACTTGGTGTTGTCTACAAACTGACTTAGGGCACACTTGATTGTCAATGAAGATAAACAGGCTTGGCCCCAATACTGAGCCCTGGGAAATCCTACTAAGGACTGACCACCAGCTGGATGTAACTCCATTCCCCACCACTCTCTGGGACAGGCAATCTGGACAGTTTTTTTATCCAGTGAACAGTGCACCTGTCCAGGACAGTCTCTCCAGGAAAATGCTGTAGGAAACGGTGTAAAAGGCTTTACTAAAGTCCAGATAAACAACATCCATAGCCCTTCTCTCATCCACAAGGTGGGTCACCCTGTCAAAGAAAGCAATCAGGTTGATCGAGCAGGACCTGCCTTTCCTAAACCTATGCTGGTTGGGCCTGATACGCCAACTGTCCTGCATGTGCCATGTGGTGGCACTCAAGATGATTTGTTCCATCCATAACCTTTCTCTGCACTGAGGTCAGACTGACAGACCTGTAGTTTCCTGGAGTCTCTTTCCAGCCCTTCCTGTAGATGGGCATCACACTGGCCAACCTCCAGTCAACTGGGATCTCCCCTCTCAGCCAGGACTGCTGATACATGATGAAAAGTGGCTCTGTGAGCACTTCAGCCAGTATACCCACTCAGTATGCTTGGGTGGATTTCATCTGGCCCACAGACTTGTGTGGGTCCAAGTGGTGTAGCAAGGCACTAACTGCGTTTCTCCTTGGATTATGAGGGCTTCATTCTGCTCACCATCCCTGTCTTCCAGCTCAGTGGGGTGGGTATCTGAGGAACAACTGGTCTTACTATTAAGGACTAAGGCAAAGCTCTAACACTGCATGCAGTCAGCCAAACAAGGATTCTTTGCTCCCATGGAATCAGCATCCTTTCTGACATAATCTAGAAACCTGAACGACTGTTTGCTGTTACCTTACACCCATTTATATGTGCAGTTGTCATCTGTTTGCTCAGTAGACAGGGCAATAAGAAGAGACCCGAAAACTCAATACATACAATACAAATCTATTAATCCTATCCTCAAATCAGTGCCAGGCTCATGAATCAGTGTACCACCTTCTGAAAATACAAGCATTCCTGACAGAAATACCATCTTTCTTTGGAAATCCTAATGTTATAAACACAACCTTACAATACAATGCTCACAGCCCTTTTCAGGTCAGTACTATTCTGACCTCCTCCTTTACATAAGCAGAAATAGTCCTGGGGGGGGCTGTCACAAGTACTACCTCACATCAGACTCTATCAAGTAAGAAGTATAATAAGGACCTTGTGAATGCTCCCCAGCAAAGAAAAAGAAGACATAGCCAGTGAACCTCTGCTCTCCTGAACCCCAGGTTTCATGCTTAGTCTGAAAATTCCATGGCAACCTCTGGATAAATACAGGATATGAAGGCTGATGATTGTGGACGCTGATCTTGTGGAAGTAACTACTACTGACTTTGGAGATCCTTAACACCATGTCCGGAGCAAAACAGTCAAGAGTTTCGTTCTACACATTGTCCGTTTAGTGTGCAATGCCGGGAGTCCTCATCATGTCCATCAGCTGCACTCATGAGCCACAGCAGGAATAAACCTCCAGCAACAGTCAGAAGCCCACGGAGCTTAAGCAAAACCTGAGTTTTGGAAAAGTAGGCCTCACTGAATCTGGAAAGCATTACCATATCTTGCTTTCCTGTGTAGGAAGCTCTTCACCTCCATTTTAAGCAAGACACAGCAAACAAAAGTCTATTCTGTCTCCTGTAACATGGCAGCATGTGACAGTCCGAGTGTTTGCTTGTCTCTCCTCAGAGTAGGTGCTGCAGATTAGACATGCCTATAAGGGACAAGAGTGGCTGAGACTCGTTTTGGGGGTGACCAACAGAAGATGTGAGTTTTCTTATGCACCACGTCACCCCCTTGGTCTGATGAAAGCCTCCACACCTCCCCTCCCTCCCCTCTCCTTTAATCTCTGCATGCTGCTATGTGGAAGGTGCCAACTCGAGAACAGACAGTTCTGAAAAGAAGGCAATTAAAAAAAAAAAAGCACAGTACTTTAGAAATTTAAACAACAAGCCCTGTGATCAAAATAATTCATAAAGGGAAGGATTTTATGAAGTCATTTCACGAGCACACAATGCCTTTTTTTTTTTTTTGCTTTGTTTTTTAAATAAATCCGTCAGTACACATGCCAAGGCAGCACATCTGAATACAATATCAGTAGACACACCCTGAATCCCTGGGCCTGTGCTCTCCCAAGTTACAGCAAAAGCTGAAAGTTGGGCTTTTTGCCTGAATTTTAACAATTATCAATTTATTTCTTTTTGTTTGGGTGTGTTAGTTAAGACCTCTTTCTTCCCTTCTCTCTCTCTTTCTCCTCCTTTACGAGTACTTCTTTTTTTCCTCCCTCCACAAAAAAAAAAAAAATCTGAAAAATGGATTTTTCTCTTACTGACGGTAAGTGTGTCTCTTTAAAAAAAAACACCTAAAGAGATCTAACTTATAATGAATCCCTCTGGCATAAGGAAGCCTGTTCTAATCTCTCTTTATAGGGCTTGAGTGATAGTTTTGCTCAACGAGTATTGACAGGGCCGTCTTGTTTCTCAGGCTTTCATTTTCCCTGAGTTGGAAAAAGGATACAGTGCATTTTCACATTCTCCAAGTCTGCAGTTGTTTTTATATAAGAAGCAATTTGCTTGGGTCACATCAGGTCAAATGGGAAGCCTGCCCAGCTCTTGGTTTTAAAGGAAAAACATACAGAAAGACACAAAAACACAGCAGTTTCCTTCATTAAATTCCACTCTACCTGCCATGGGCTTGCAGCCACAATGGAATTTCCCACCCTGGCTGACCATAGCTAAACTTCTCTTTTTTTTTTCCTTTTCAATAAAAAGTCTTATTAGTTTTCTTTCAAGTGAACTTTGAGGTAAGGGTTATTAAAGTCAAAGCATTTGTCCATTTTAATAAATAAATAAATTAATAAAGGGCTTTACAGGACTGGGGCCAAATGCCGAAGTCTTTACTGAAGCCCAGATTCTGATCTTTGTTACAATGCTGTAAGTCAAAAGCAACTCTTCTAAAGCTGTTGGAGTTGTGCCTGGGTAAAAGATCAGCATCCTGCCTCAGTTTTTAACTCACTTCTCACTCAGAAAAACCTCAGCTGACTTCAGTATGAGTTTGCCTGAGTTAAGACTGCCTGTGAAGCACAGCGTGAAGCCTGTCTCTGCAATGTGTTAGGCATTCTGCTGAGCTCTTCCAAACTCACAGTGGCTTCAACACTTAAAAGGAATGGCACCCAAATAACTGCCTTTCTTATTACTTAGTAATTGTAAAAGTTACCAGAACTAGGAAAACTTACTCCCAAGGAAAAGGAAAGCAGCCGTAATCCCTTCCCAGCCTCCCAAGCAATCACTGAAACCTGAGGTGAAATTCTACCCTGAATTGCAAGAAGAAGATGCTGAGGAAGTGACTCAGTGTGAACACTTTTAAGAACAATAGATCACGAAGATGCTTCACTGATTTCAATATAGCCCTTAGGAGAACCATAGCTGCTTGCTTTGCTTTGATTATGATTTCATTGTACACACAGGCAACGGGGCAAAAAGAGAGAGGAAAAAAAAGGATACATCCTAAACCAGAGGTGAGACTGTTTCTTCTAAGATGCTAAAAAGGTGTCTAATTCAAATTCGAATCCATTTAACTATCAAAGCATTTGTACCTGGCCTCTCTCTGCTGAGCACCCAGTTCTTCCCACTGCTTTGCTACTAGTCTGCATTTAACTGCAAATGCTGAAATTAATTTTGCAGAACAGTTTCCATTCAGACTGTTTGCCCATAACTTTCTGCAAAGATCTCCTTTTGGGCTGAAAGACTGGCCTCAAATTATGCAAAGTGTAAGGCAGATTGGGGACAGGTGGAACGGAAGAAGGGGAGGATCTGCTCAGCCTTGACAGGCCACCACAAGTGGGTGGCCCCCTCCCTTTCTCACAATTTTCTCCACTCCGAAAAGCCGTTCAGCTTTTCTTTTTTTTCTTACAATAAATTAAAAAAAAAAAAAAAAGGAAGATGAAAAAAAGAACAGTTGGCTCAGTGCCCCTGTATCCTCTGTTTTCCAGACCCTCACGTGTGAAACAATGGCAGTTTTGCCTGAATCAGGGATGAGGATTGCTGAACTTGGCCTTCGAATGATTTTTTGGACTTACTATCGTGACTTTCATCCAGAGATCACAAAGGGCTTTGCACTATTTATCGCACCGGGCAGACCTTTGAAGCAGTTTGAGGCATATGAGAGCAGAGTCACTTCTTCCCTTACAGTCTCCTTCCCCTGGCAGCCTAAGAAACAAATGAGTTTTTAAAAATTTCATATACCCTCTTCAGTTTCAAAGGCTGGCTAGTAAGATACTGCAAAATTTTCTATTTTGTTTTCCTATAGTCAGGCGGTTCTTTTCTTTTTCTTTTCTCCCTGCTCTCTCTGGTTTTTCTAGCTGATTCATCTATTATCCCTCTTTATGTAATTAAATATCTCTACTCAGTGTGTCATTATGCTCAGGCTGTATTGTGCTCTGTCACCTCCAATTCCTTTCCTTCAGAAACTCCACATCCCAATTCCTCTTTAAAGTTGCTTGCTGAAGCATTTGTCCTTTCAGCATCCCCATACGTTTATAAACTGGAGATTAGTTCACTTTGTCTGACTTCCAAAGCCATTTGCTGCTTGAGACCATTTCATGAGCTTGTCTATTCATGTGGATAAACAAAAAAAAAAAACAACCCAACTATAATACGAATAAGGAAGAAGAAACAGCAGTTGCATGGAACAAACACCAGTGAGGGTGAAATTAGTAACAGTCACAGTTTTCACCAGTGTTGCCCCGCCTGAACTATTTCACTTTGGCAGATCTCTACACAGTAGGATTTCACAACTTAAAAGGATGATATACTTTTTTAGTAGAACCAAATGATGTACCATAACATTTAGCTCGTGATTCCAGCATTTCTATACTGAAGAGTCCCTAAACCCACAAACTTCTGTCTAGATGATTAATCTGAATACTCTGCAGTTCCCCAGAGCAGTCCATTATTTCCCACAAAGCCTTTAAAACTTTCTACTAAATTCAGGATTTTGAAGCAATGTCTGGCTAACAGATGTGTTTTCTCCGAAACTTTTCGTTATACCTAAAAACAACACTCCTTTCAAAAATTTAAATTCAAGTCAATGGCAAAACTCCTATTGATTTAAGAAGATGTGCTCAAGTCTTGAAATAAGGAACTGGGCCTGAGTGTCGGACACTTTGTATGTAACATCAGAATAAATACAGAAATTCCAGTCTCCAGATGTATTCCTCAAATTGTTTTCATTATTTGCAGTTTAAAAACACGGCAGAAGGGGGAAAAAAAAAAAAAAAAAAAAAAAAAGTGTTAAAATGGTTTAAACAAGAAATTATGCCTGAAGTTAAATGTAGCCCAATAAGCTACCACGAGCAGCAGGTTTTGAGCAGCTTTGAGCACCCTGGTTTAGTGGAAGGTGTCCCTGTCCATGAGTTGGAACTAGATGATCTTTAAGGACCGTTTCAACCCAAACGATTCTATATGCTTCCGTGGTAAGATCTGACAATTATGGCAGTCTCCTCAGCACATTTCCACTCCTCTGAAACGGTCTCACCCAATTTGCAAGACATCACACACCCCATTTCTCTGCTTTAATCCCCTTGGACCTGCATTTCTTCTCACAGAGATGCTGAAACCTTCCTGGCTTCAGGGTCTACACTCACAATCTGCAAGACTCAGAGGAAAACTGGATCATCTCTGTGCAACCACAAGTGGTACAACGTGGATAGAAGTGAAAAACAGAATATTTTGCTTATCTGGTGCAAACCTGTACACAGTAAGTGGCTCATCACAGAGCTGTTGGAGAAAGAATGTGGAGACCAGGTGTACCACTGAAGTCTTAAAGAAACACTTGCCAGCAGAGCTTCAATTCTGGTCAGGGAAACTTAGCAGCCTTAAACACCACAACTGACTAAATAAATGTCTTATAATTTTATAAATGACAGCAGGAATGACTGCAATTATGCTTATTAGCAGATAAAAATGTCTCTAAAGGATTGGACTGGGGGGGGCTTATACAGCAAAACAGGAAACAGGCTCATTGAACACATCTGTGGTGCATGGTTAATCTAAGCCGAAGCCTTGTGAACGTTCATTTTCCATGCCAAGCATGATCAGTATAAGACATGATTTTAGTCTATCAGTTCTAGGGGTTATAGCTTGAACACTATAGAAAACTAGCTTAAAATTATAATCATGTTAAGATATTACATGTATTTTCTTAAAGATCTGCTTAGCAATTCCATATTTTGACTGCTTCAACAGTATTCCCAGAATCAAGCCTTTAAAACTGACTACTTCATTATTTGTGTTGCTTAGGATTTTTCTGAAGGCAGAGTAGAAAAAAGTTTCAAAGATATTACAAGTTCTCTATAACCTGCTTGTGCTGCATGCAGTTTGACTGAAATTCCACGTAATTTATGATTTTTACAGCCCTCAAGAGTGGTAAGCACAGGAAAGATAAAGTCAGAGATATTAATCAACTGTAACTCAGTGATTTGGATATTTAGGATAATCCCATGGACCCAGAAAGAACACATTTATCTCCATGTATCTGGGATTTCAGATTTCTTATTTGCTTAAATTGTAGACAATTTAATAACTAAAGTACCTAATTGGTAAAATAACTGGCAGAGGTGAAAAATCACTAACGATAAGTTAACCACCACCAAACCCAATATTCACCCTTTTAATTCTCTTAGATCAAGAGCAACTAACCTTCCTGCCTTTAAGATCAGGTAGGCACCATACCTAATCTCTGCACAGCTGAAAGCCACAAGACACATTCCACAGGCAAAGAAAGATATGAGTTACGGGACCTCCAAAAGCAATTCACAAGTTGGAGATCACAAACTCTCTCAAGGATCCTGCTGTTTTACTGCACAACTGGGCTGGGCTGAGCTTGCAGCTGGGACACAAAGTGAGTTGCTAATATTGGCCTCCCTGGTCCTCACAGTGAGGGACGGAAATGATTCAGTGGTGCGCTGTGCCAGCTCGGCCCTGCTGTGCATCATACATCACCCCTCCTCAGCCCTGCACTGAACTTAAAGTGCTCACACGCTCGAGTACGGCTAAATACTAAAATTTTTTGCTATCACTCTTAGGAGACCTGTAGATTAAAGGTCTGTGGGTCTACACTGCTTGCTGTGCTGAAGGGTAGATAAACCTGGACCAGCTCTGGGCAGGTAGAAATAAGCCTCACAGGAGTCTTTAACAGAGGAACTCAGTTAGCTGCCTAATACAAATATTTGAAGATTTTTATAAAAACCCCAAAAATTTCACTGGAGGGCTGACTTTGTAAGGTAGGTGAGGATATCTGGAATTCTAATTTAAATTTTATCGATCACCACAACTGAAATATTTGGATTTTTGTTCACATTTCAAAACCTGCAAACATCATACTTTTCACTAATATAATATTATTATCATTATTTCCCCAAAATATGCAATTTCTGCATCAAAAAGAACTAGTTGGGTACTATGTTTGAGATGCTAAAGCTGTATGAATTCTCTAGAAATATTCAGCATTCACTTGCTCAGAATGGCAAGTCTCAATGAGATTTTCCTTGCTTTAATCGGTTTGAGCTAGCTCTTTGGCATTGTCTTATAAATAATAGAAGCTACACACTGCACTTTTATAACATCATTCATCTGAGGATCTCATAACTTAATTAAGAGGGACACTGTCAGGTTAAAAATCATATATTTTTCATTAAGTAATTTCCTTATCTATGTTACTAATAACATTTTAGGCTATTAAGCTGAAACAAATTCTTAAAATCTAATTTAACATCTACTACTAGCATGTATATATTATATATATATACACACAGCTGGTTTACTCTCTGGGATATTAAAACAGATGTCCTGGCTTTACTTATGTTTCAAGTCGGTTTCATTTACAGATTTTCATGTGTGAACAGTGTTCTTCCTTGGGAGTGGTATAAACACTCCACAAGAACATTTAAATGCAAACAAAAAGCTGTATTAACATCTAAGAAAATAAAACATATGTTTTTGCTAATATAAGAGTTGCAAGGATTCAACAATAAAACTTGAATTTTGGAGAAAACTGCCTAACATCATGTGGTGGTTATTTTAACTTTTTCTAAAGGGAAGGTGACAAGTACTACTTCTGTATTGCTTAATTACAGGAGACCACAAATCTGTTTGCTGTGAGGGAATACATCATTAATAATTTCATTCCGCTACATTTGAGCCTTTTCAGATACCCAGAAATGTGGTGTTACTTCACTGAGGCTTTAAAGCAGAGGTTTGCTTTTGATGGGAGAAGCTAGCTGTTGGGAAAGTTAGAATAATGAAGTTTCTACCTGTCAGAGTTTAGCTAAACTAAGTTGTTAAAGTCTACATGGCACTTCCATAACAGGCGGACAGCACCTAAACCACTGCGGGGTCTCTTGGAATCTATATAAATAAAGTGTAACATCAAAAACTACAGTAGATATTTTTCCAGTCTTCACTTAATGCAGGGAAAAACTAAGACACATGATCAAAGTCACATAGTCAGTTCATAATAAAACCAAAATAAAACCCATAGCCTGCACCACTCACTCCTCACTAAACTAAGTAGTTTCTTCCTGACATTTCAATGTATTTTTATGAAGAACAAAAAAAAGCTATTTTTCGCTTGTAGTCTTACTAGCTAATACAGCAAGCAAGATGAGGTTTTGACTTCCAGTAGGCCACTTTGCTTTGAAAAAGAGTCCTCCTCTTTTCTCCTTTCCCGAGGTTCAGTGATCAGCAAAGCAAGTGTTCACTTGCAGATCCAGAGCTCCTGACACATGAGCAAAAAGGAATTTTACATTTCATTTTGCTTTCTAATGGTCCATTGCTCAGACATCAGTCCCAGGAGACATTCTGCCAAGTACTAAACTTTTTAAGCAGGTGGGGGCTGAAATGGGAAGCTGGTCACAGAGTCAACAGCAGCAAGTCTGCTCTATGTTTTTAAAAGAAAACTGCAAGAAGACAGAAAATAATAAATACAAATAATGAAACATACAGCCAAAAGGCCTCTCAAGAGCTGGTGAGGAGCCATGGAGGTGTGCTAAAGCCAAGAATGGTGGTACAACCTGATATTCAAAACGAAATGCAAAACTTGTGCACAAGAATCCCTTAGATGAGAAACACTAGGATTCTTCAGCATTAAATGAGACTGCCTTCCAACTCAGCTGCAAATACTACATGCTCAAGGTTAATCCATTTCGCAGCGCAGAAACAGAATGAAAGTAGGCCAAGGACCACCTTCTACTACAGGAAGAATTAAAGAAACATATTATTTTTCTGCCTGAAAATGTGTTTCATACAGTAAACGTGTGAGCTTTCATAGGTACTCTTTTGCTGTCTGATAGCAGTAGTGGGACTTCAATATACAGTATATTTGTTTGCTCATAGCCAAACCTCTGATAAAACTCTCATTATTTCACATTAGCATCATCTTATGTCAGAGTCATGCACCTAAATGAGAGCCAGAGTTTTCAAAAAGAGCAGGAAAATGTATCCAGGATGCTACAAAATATGGGTCCCTAAAACGGGATAAAATTTTTTGGTTACAGACTTTTCATGTTGCACCTGGATTCAGGATCCAGGACATAACAGTTGAGAACTCATGGCATGGGTCTGAATGGTGGCATTCCTGTGTCATCTGCCAACCAGAAAGTTGCTTCATGGGCTTGGTTAAATCTTTCAAATCATTGTTTTCTTAATTAGTAATGCATGAGACTTGAGTGACAGTGCTTTAATACTATTAAGTCAAATTATCATTATGTACATCTCAGCCAAGCTAGCCAATGAAAACTAAAGATAGAATAAAGCTTTTCAAAAATGTATTTGTGTCTTTATGTTGGTGTCTTAAAAGTATGAGGTCTGATTACTCTGGTATTAATGTGTATAATTGTCTCATTAATCAGCACAGACCTTTCTCAACTGTATGTATGCTTCAGCAGTGAATAAATTGTAACCGTGATGGTATTTTTCAAGTAAGACAATTTTTAAATGTCACACACTCATACATGTCAGAAGATACCTGCCTTCCTCCCTGACTCTTCCTGAGACCGGAATGCTGAGTTTAAAAAGTAGCTTGTCTAATATGCAAAATCAATCCTAAGAGTCAAGCACAGCTACCACCCTTCATGCCCACTTTGCCTGCTTTAAGGCTATGTTAATGCCCAGAAAGCAAATTTAATCCTGTATTTCTATGCCTAGAGGGGTTTCTCTCAAAATTTAAAAACAAATCTCTTCTCTTTTAGATCCTTCATGGATCTAAAAATACTGCTGAAGCCAAAGTAAAAAAGAAAAACACAACACATTAAGACTTGATACAACTTAAAGTTCATATTTACTGTAATAATTGAGGAAAAACATCCCAGCAAAACAGTTGTGCCTATTTACAAAGGAATTTAAGATTCACTTTGGGGTCTGGTATCCTTTTCTCATGGATAGGCTGAGCACACAGGGAAGATGTTCACACTATAGTACTCTTAAATTACTAAAACAATTAGCCAGAGCAACCATGAGCCAATGGCCTCAACCCTTTCCTCATAAAGGCTAAGATATTCAAGTTGACCATTGTCCCAACATAATCCTGTTAGGCCACCACATGGTGTTATTTGTTACATGTGTCCAGTTCAAAGGTGTTGCAAAACACATGTAGAGAACTTGTTTTTTCAGAGTTGAGCATTAACAACAAAACCACTTGTTTTTTCAGTGCTGATTACACAGGAAACCAAATGAGTTTCTGTGTTCCAGTAGCTGATAGCAAATACGATTGTATTCCACATCTTTCTCTCCTTTGCCCATTATTTCTTGGGCTCACACATGCAATAATTCTCCCCCTCAAACATGCACTGTCTCATTTACTTTCTCCCTTGCTCTTGCATTCCTCCAGTGTCTCTGTCCATAACCAGCTATCCACCCATGGTTTTACAAGGTGTTCATATTTTCTGTTCTCTCTTTAGCCATTGCATGAGCCTGCAGCAGGGCTTTCTCCCCCAAAAGCCATCTTCCTGTCAGGTTGTGTGGAGCCCAGTAAGGCAGTAGCTGCTGCAGAAATTCCCTGCTGTGAATGGGACACTCTAGGGTTCATGCAAAGCCCTAAAATCCAGTCTTTTGGTCTGTGTTTGACTGAGATCATCATCATACAATATAGCCACTAATTATAACTTTGCCTTGTCCCTCACCTCTCCCTGAACCAGTTTCCTCTCTTCCTTATGAGGAGAGCTAGAGGCAGTGAAGTACATCCTTTGGGTATGTAAGGAAAGCCTCCTTCATTAAATGCTATGAAGTGCTTTGATATCCTCAGAAGCGTGGTGTTATTTAAGTGCTAATCACTCTAGTCTTCAGTATGTCCAAAACTATTTCACTTGTTACCAAAAAGCTCCGTTGTCACACATTAGATTGCCGTTGCGCTGAAAAATAATTAACAGCCTACATTTTGGGGTCCATTATTTGAGCTGTCTGCCTGATTGGGGAATTATCCAGAATTCCCAAGTTTTCAACAGAGAAATTAGAAAACATTAAAAAGGTAGGCCAGGGAACAGCTCTATGAAACAACTCATACAAAGAACAATAAAAGACACCATTCCTTCCAAACACTAAGACAAGGCAGTAGGTAAAAGTCAAGGCAATCTGATGTAACAAGCAATCTATATGATAATTTAAGAAGGTAATCTTTCAGATGGAGTCACAAAGATTATCAAACTCAAGTGTTCAGTAAACCATCCTTAAATAGCTAGAAATCCTACAAGTTATGAAGAACAGCACATAGTGCTCAAAACAGAAGGTGTAACTTATGTCTATACCAATTTCAATTTCAAACAACATACAAAACGAGATGTGTACAAGAGAAACAATCTCTAGCCCTTGGAGCACTAGCAAATGAGGAATTCACTGTCTCCTCTTGATTGTTCAGAACCTCTTCAACTCTTTGCCTTTCTGGATGCAACCAACTTTATCACCTTGAAGTCTAGCTAATACACTGTTATACTTTTAAGTCAGAGAGTCAATATCCTTGAGTGACCCCAATGGAACCAGGTGTGGCTAAAACTACATCCAAATGGACCTCTGAACTTCTGTGCCCACCAGAGTATGACCTGCATCACTTCCTTATCCTCCAGAGCTCCCAGGTACAGTTAGATAACATGGGGCAAACACTTTGGTTACAAAAAAACAACCCCATTAGACCACCATCCCCCACCAAAAAAAACCTAAACACCAACACAACAAACCCAAACCACAAAAAACCCCAAAGCACTAGTGATACAGAAAATCCAATGAATAAATAAACCAACCACTAAGCTTTCAAACAATACATAAGTAAGCTGAAAATTTGCACAAAATCAAATCTTTAACTGGAAGTAGAGGAGAAAATTTCTTAGAAGGCAGTACAGATATATTAAGAATCTGAACCCCAAGATCAAACTCAGCCTCTGAGGAGTTGCAGTCTGGGAAGGGGCCTCTTTGAAAGACTCTTTGCTTACAATCCAAACTGGGTTTTTTGTGATTTTTTTTCCCTTACAGTCTCAAAGCTGTAGAAAGTCATCTTTCTTTTCTTTCCAGCTCCAACTCCTGACTTCCAACACTGCCAGCCAGGCCAGCACCCAACGCACTCTGCCCCCAGCCACTGTGGAATTTCTCACCCTGGTACTACATGCCCAGCTGTGCTCAAGGAAGTGGAAAATCTGACAGCATTGTCAAAGACACAGCTTGGGATAATTGTTCCTCATAGTTCCTCTGTCAGTGAATATTCTCGTATTCTTCTCACAGGAAAGTTACTATACCTCTTATATTCTTTTGCTTGCAGCCACAGAATTCCTCTTTGCCATTAAAGCAGCAGTGAAGTATGTTATAATGTGACAAAAGGTTTAAAAAACTTGTGCAGATTAAAGCTAAAAACTCCATAACTGTATCTGCTTTAATAACTTCTTTGTGCAGCATGAAGATGGGAAGAAAAGGAGAAAGAAAACAAAACGTACCTATGTTTATGTAACACAGATGGATGTCCCTCATGCCTGTAAAATCCTTATTTAATAAATACAATATATAGATTACACTTGTCTTAATGCAAGAAAGAAAAAGATCACTATTACACTACAAACACTTTGGTGTAAATTTTAAACAAAACATAGAAAGAAAAGCTGTGCAGCAGCTCACAGCCAGGCAGATATCTGGAGCCCACACAACAGATCCCAGTATGAGGAACCATTTTCATCACAGATTCATAATTTCCACCTTCAGATCAATCAAACCTTGGTTTCTGTCTAACTTCTTTGGAAGGCTACTGTTAGCATCGTGCCTGAGCTCCTCTCCACCTCTAGTGCCTTCGTGTCACTGCCCGTGGGAGGCAGAGCATGCTGCTTCCCCAGGGTCCTCTGGGAGAGCTGTGGCAAAGTAGGAGACAGCCCAGGGCTTAAGTGTGGTACCAAGGCTGGTATGCTGTTTGGTTTTCCTCTTAAGTGCATGCTACAAGTTTTGGGGTTTTTTTGGGTTTTGTTTTTTTGTTTTTTTTGTTTTTTTAGGGATGCAGAATTCAAAGAAAGATGGCAACAAAAATCCTGCTTACTCCAGCGGGACAAGGGCTGAACTACTTCCTAATGTCCTCCACTGATTTTCTCGGTCCCCTTTTTCCCAACCAGTGATGTTGTACCTGATTATTTGCAAGTCATCACTTTTCTTTTTTTTTTTTAGAATGGTAGCCAATTCTTAAACTGTCAAAACCAATGTCATGACTGGAGGGACCTTCTCTCCACTGCGTCCTTTTGTTCCTTTTACTACAGGTAAAGGTGTCATTGTTATTTCAAGGGGAAAGAGGAATAAACAACATTCCTACTCTACCCAGAGAACCTGAATGACAGTTTCTCTGAGCAATTTTCCACCCTCATATCTGTGCACACTGCTGGAAAGGCAAGCCTTGCTCTGATCTCAACACGTTTAGGTGAAAGTTTATATTAATAGAGCAAATTAAGCTATGCAGTTTCACACCATTTCTGGCTGGTTCCAGGCCAGGCCTGATCTCCCATCAGAAACAGAGATGACTTGAAACCAAAATAATTTAACCAAAGCCGCTTGAGTATTCCACTGGTATCTCAAAGTAGATTTGGTGATCCAGAAAACATAGATAAATAGCTGATGCCCAGGTGTAGGAATCAATGCTGTTGGTAATATATTAAGTGATGCTCTTTCTTTTGATTACATAGAAAAATATCCATAGTCTCTATCTCTTCTAGTAATCCCAACAAGGTTCCCCTCCATTTGTTTCTACAGAGAAGCAGGTGTAAACTACCTAGCCCTATGTCTCTTCAAAAAATTAGTCAAGATGTGAAGTGATTAAGAGATATCTTAACAACTAATAGAGCGCTTAAATTGGAGGTGCACAAAATTCTTAGGCATTTAATGAAATTTAGGCCAAAAAATATAAACCATGCATAAATAATAACTGTATTTGGGTGCAATGGATGCCTTTTCCTATATATTTTGTACGTTACGAATTGAAAGAAATGAAAAAACATGAAGTAGATACAAATACATGCACACACAGAGAGAAAATTATGTGGCCCTTTCTAGCATGAAAAGGAAATTATTAAAAGTTGGATAAACAACAACGGAGGATATGACAGGGGCAGCTGGAGAACCACACTGGGGGACAGAACTTCTAAGTGAATCCACACAAAAAATGTCTCCCCTGACAATCCGTTGTTCTTCAAAGAGAATAATGATTCTAGAGATGAGTTTGCATTTGTCTTCGGATGTCACAATAAATGCTAAGAAAGCAGCTGAATGAGAGTTATTATTTCCTCTGAGCAACGAAGGATTTGGGTAGACTGTCAGAACACCAGCACCCGCAATCTGAGGGCAGATACAAAGCAACAGCAAGCTAGCAGGAAGCTCAGAATCTGTCCAGGGCCCTGGGAAAGGAAGATGAAAGAGGCCATGGGGCAAACTGGAGATCTAAGAAAGGTAGATCTAAGAACCACAACTGCAAGGCAGCTGTTAAATCATGAGGGAAACAGCAACGTTGTTTGAGAAAGCGATCGCAGGAGGCATAATGTTTTCCAAGACCAACAGAACATAAATGCTTGTGAATTGGCGGAGAATGTGCTCCACAGAGGTCTATGCTACTTTGTCGGAATAACTCAGACAGTTTGGGGGTACTGGGGCTGCATCCAAGTCCTTACCCTATTCACATGTGCACTACTCTGAGCACAGCAGAAGGACTTGTAAGCCCTCAGTGCTCAAGAGTATCACAGCCATATTATGGGCTATCTAATCCTCCCTCTCTAATTGAGCATGCTGGGCAGAACACAAATCCAGCCCTACCTCTCAGTAACAAGATGCTTTTCCAACTGGCCTGATGGAGTACTTGGCCTGATGATGACTCTCACAGTCAGATGTGCAATCTACCCTCTGGCTCCCTGTTGGTTTGGACTCATTGCCTATATACTCTAATACCCAAGATTGCAAGAGATAAAAGAGAGATTCCCATTTGACTGTATAAGACAATATGTTACAGACAATAGGTAAGACATGTCCTTGTCACCTGCTGTTTGCAGAAACCAGCCCTTTCCACTGCACACTCTTGCCTGCAGTGCTCCTATATCGAAGAAGACAACTGTAAGTGACATGAAATAATCTTTAAAGACACCGTATGGCAGCTGGAAAAACATCACAAATTGACCTAACAAAGTAGGGTGCAACCTCCCACTTGGTCAGGCTGCTTTGGAGTGTCAGTGTCACAATGCTAAGGAACTTAGCACTATTTGCTATCTTCCATGGCACATGAATATCTTTGTTTTATCTGAACTAAGTCTAAAATGGACTATGGTTTGTGTTACGAAAGCATAAAAATATTTTTTAAATCCACAGCCCTACCCTCCACCCCCATACTATTCTATCAAAACATACACAGGAAAATGTTTACAAGTTATAATCTTCCAGCTAGGCTTAGTTTCCTGTATATATTTCAAATGCAGCATCTAAAGGACACACACATACAAAAAGCTAAAATGCAGGTGGGGTCTGCACAGAGCCGAGCTCCAAATTTTAGATGTGAGCCATGTTATCTTCTTATACCTTGGCTTTGATGTTTTAGTTTTCCCCATTACAATTGGGTTATGTGACAAAGATCAGACTGAAGCTGAATGAGGGGGAATCACACTGGAGTGCTTCTTTTTCTGTATGTGAAAGTGCTCACAATTAAGGGGAACTCAGAATCACTGTTTAATTTGGCATTTTCAAAGCTGAGATTTCTTCATTTCAAAGACTGAGCTAAGTCTGTAAATTTCAAAATATCTAGCACGCATCAAACCCAAGAAAGCGGAGCAGTCACCAGAAGAGAGTCAAGTGCTTAAACTGTGACAAAGAAATAGCTGACATGGTATATTGGGTTTGCATGGCAAGGCTTTGGTAGCAAGGAGTCTAGAGGGGTAGCTTCTGTGAGAAGCTGGCAGAAGCTTTCCCTCTGTCCGACAGACCCAAGGCCAGCTTGGCTCCAAGAGGAACTCACCACTGGCCAAGGTTGAGCCCATCAGTGACTGACAGCACCTCTGGGATAAAATATTTAAAAAGGGGGATAAGAAACTGCAGAACAGCAGCAGCAGAAAGGAGTTAAAATACGTGAAAGAATCAACTTTGCAGACCCCAAGGTCAGTGGAGAAAGAGGGGGAGGAGGTGCTCCAGGCACTGCAGCCCGTGGTGAAGACCATGGTGAAGTAGGATGTCCCACTGCAGTCCATGGAGGTCCGTGGTGGAGCAGAGATCCCCCTGCAGCCCATGGAGGACACCACACCCATGCAAGTCACTGCCTGAAGGAGGCTATGTCCCTGTGGGAAGTCCAGGCTAGAGCAGACTCCTGGCAGGACCTGTGGCCCAATGGACAGAGAAGCCCATGCTGGGGCAGTTTTGCTGGCAAGGACTTGTGACAGTGTGGGAGACCCACACTAGAGCAGTCTTTCCTGAAGGACTACACCCCGTGGAAGGGCCCCATGCTGGAGCAGTTAGTGAAGAACTGTAGCTCATGGGAAGGACTCACATTGGAGAAGCTCATGGAGGGCTGTTTTGCAACATTTTCTCTCCCCTGTCCAGCTGAGGAGTGTCAGAGTGGCTCTGATGGGACCCTAGAGATGAGTCAGGGTCAGCCCATCACACATGGAACTGAGATTTTCCCCATTTCACTCTCACAGTGCTGTGCTAAACCATTTCACTTCATCCTCAGTTTAATTTAGGAAAAAACTACTGAAAACTCTTACGCTCAGAATGAGCACAAAATAATCTTTTGTTCTGAGTAATAAGGTGCAAAGAAATGAAGTCCTGGCAGGATACTAATTTCTGATGTTGTCAATTAAAAAACTTCTCCTGGTGTTTTGAACGGAAAAATCTCCCAGAAAGTGTTTTTATCGAAGCACCCAGTTCCAAGTCCTGGATTATTAGGTTAAGCTCCATCAGCAGAGAGACCAATATAAATGCTTTTCATACCATCTGCCTTGATGTTTTGACAAAAAAATAAAGAAGACGACAAAATATGTAAGTCCAAAATACTCTGATTTTAACCTGTTTCCCTTTAATACAAAGCTCGGAAATTCAGGTCCTAAAAATATAAAATGAAAAACACGTGATTACTTTTTTCTTTTTATCCTTCCTCAAAACCTTACAAAACATCCAAAATCACCCAGTGTTCCCAGGACCTGATTTCTTCTATATTTTAAAATCAGAAAAGCAGCTTTAAGTAAGTATAAGCACTAGCAAATAATTTTCTTCACTTCCTTTTGCTATTCTGAAAAGAGCTCGTTACAGTGCGTTATTTTACCTGGTGTTTATTAGGAGGCTCTACACAATTACCAAGGTTTTGATTTCCCTGTTTAAAAACAAATTAGGGTGGTGTGCAGGGCCTTGCAATATTAGGCGGCAACTCCAACAGCTAATGATAAAGGACAGTGCCCCAGTGAAGGTGTTAGCAATCCATCTGGCCAATTAAAGTGTGACTTAGGCAGAGCCCAATACTATTTCTCAATTATGGTGGCTGTGACATCAAGAGTTGAAAAGCAGTGAGATTTGGTGTGAAACAATAAAGTGATCCCATACAGAATAAAATCAGGGAAGAGCTACTATAATCCCACAGCAGAGAAGAAAGGGAAAACACTAACAGCCAGAGATGTACCTTGACTTATCAACAAGAAAAAAGGCTGGACTTAAAACAAAACAGCTCAGACATGAAAAAGATACTGATAAAGTCTGTTTCCCTACAGGTTTGCAATCAGAGCCTGTGAGCGCTACACAATACGAGTACAACTGTCATTGGTCTCCTCTCCCACAACAAAGATAACGTTCTTGGTGAGCAAAAGACAGCATGTGCTGTGACTGCTGGAGCAAAGCCTGTGCTGGCCAGCCAACTGTCCTCCGTTGAAAATGCTTAGCTGATAAGTTCTGCTTGTCTTTCCCTCAGCAGGGGCACTAATTTGAGTTTTTCTCCTCTCCTTAGATACCCATTCTGTAGAAGACGAATCATCTTTTCAGTTCTTTCAGACTTGGCTGAAAGAGATCGGCACACTCAGCAGCTACGTATGGGTGTGACAGATGGGCACAGGGACAGGCAGTCCCATAAACTTACATGAGATAACTTGGCAACAAGTACTCCAGAAATCTGAGGTGTTTAAAATCTGGAAGTGGATCCAAACTTCAGCTTTAGCCATGCCCAAGGTAGAGAGAGACCAAGGCGTTGTTTTGTTTTCTGCCTTCCCATTTGGATCTCTGTGAGGTCTAAAATGTGGACACGGATACCACACAGGACTACATGTATTTCATTTCTTACCACACACTATTTTAAAACTTTTTTCCTTTTTTTTTTTCTTTTTTTTCTTGTCTTCCAGCTTCAAAAGCACCTAATTTGATCTCAGAAGTCATTAATAGCATTTCTTCTTGTTCTTTCCCACCTGAGAGACTTCTGACCCCCTTTTAGGAGCTTAGCGTATCCCTTCCTTCCCATAGCCAGTCTCCCACACTAGTTTCTACTCCTTTCTCTCATCTTCCAAGCATGACAGAAGAAGGAGTTAAAAAAAAAAATCTCATGCTGCTTTCTGGCCAGTACCTTGTTAAGTATGTCACCCCTCCCCACGCACGCAGGAGTTGCACTGCCCTCTCTCTGGATGGTTCCACAAATCTGTTCTCTGAAGTTACAGAGATGGGAATGATTTTCCTCAACATGAAATGCTGTATAAAGAGTGTGGGTGGGAAATATGCAGTGTAATGGAACTGAAACCCCATAAGGGAAATCAACGCAGGCAGCTGCTGATACACTATTTACTTGGATAAATCATCCATTTTTCTCTTGGGCCAGATGACTTGAGGTATCACCTACCCAGGATGGCAAGTGCAAATATAAATAATAAATAAAACTAACTGAGGAAGAATTCTCACTGTAATGGGTTTTGTGGAGAACTAAGTTTCAGTTAAACTTAATCCTTGCTGTCTTCTGTGTCTCCAGCAGCAGAAACATCTGGTCGGTTTTAGATTCCCCTTGGATTCCCAACTTCAAAGGGAGTTATAAAGAATAACAAATACATGTACTGGCACTGAAAAAAAAAATTAGAGCAGCAGGAGAGAATGGTAAAATTGTCCTTATTTGACTGCTAGTGACAGGCGCCACAGGCAGAACTGTGAGAAAAAATCTTAACGGCTCAGGCAAATAAGCTTCTTTTTTTTTTTTTTTAATGACTGGCTCTCTCTACTAATGACGCAGAAAATCTATGGGATCTGCCCCATAATGGCAAGAAGCACATGTGCCAAGGAATATGCACGCAAGGGTATGCAGAAAATAGATTTCAAATCAGATATGTACTAAATAATAGGCAGGAAAACAGGAACTAAGTTTTGTTCCCAGCCTTTTCACTGATAGTGCCCTGTGTATATTGCTGGCTAAATAATGCAGGTCCAAATTTTGGCTCTTTAAAGTCAGTAGGATGTTGTAAAGTACAGTTAAAAACAATGACTGTCATATGTGCTTTTCAAATCCTATTTCAAAACCTCCAGAAACAGGGGTAGGTAAGCAAACACAGTAACAGATGTCTGCAGCTCTCTGTATTTCCTTTACTCTCTGGTGGCTAGAAAGTGAATGCTATGCTCCTTTTATGAATGCAGCACTACCAGCAACAACTTCTGACATGCTTCTGCCCTTGTGTGCAGTGAACAGAAACATCTAGCTTCACTCTGATCTTCTGAATCAGTGCACACATGAAATAATCACACCCCATTCCCCACTTCAACTATGCGGCATCAGGAAGTCCTTTTTCCATTTTTTTTGTTCCTTACATTGTACCATTTCTGTCATAGGGTTAATAAAACAAATGCAATGTGAAAGATGTGTGAGAATTCAGAAACCTGTTTGAAGCCTCCTATCTGCCAAATACTAACTCGTGTTGTACAAAGATTAAGTCTTGTATGAACACTAAAGTTACCCTCTTTCATCAAAACTACAGACTCCTAAAACCCTGGCACCATGTAATGCAAGTATACAAGATGGATGCCAGAGAGGAAAATTACAGAATAGGCTTTTGCAAATAGTATTAAAACCACAGTCTCCTTCTTTCACCTCCCCTTACAGAGAGTCCATAGAATATAGGTTTTGAAAGCAGTCATCAAATAAATTCCAACGATTCCTGAATCTTACAGAGTGATCAATTTGTGTATATTTGATGGACAAGAAAAGCTATATTTGGCACATAAATTATTTGTTGGAAATAATTAATTCAGTTCTGTTGCCGGAGCTGCAACCATGACTTTTTTAATGACCTTATTTTACCTTACTATGTTATGAGGTAAGCAGCTTCCCATTGTTTCATCTTTAAAGATATTTCAGGATTTCTTAAATGCTCCACATAACAGCAAAATCATATCAAGATTTTCCCATAAATACAGCAACCTAATGTTTATATCAGAACTTTAAATTGTAAAAATCCTAAGTGCTTGTGCAATGTAATGATCAAAGGACTTTGCACTTCTGCAATAGGCTCTACACTGAATGACCCTATTCCAAATTTTATTTCTCACCGAGTATTAAAAAAACTGTAAGTGAAGATGCTTTACAAACTGTTATAGAAATGGGAATTAAAGAATATACGGTGAAATTTATCATGCCTGAGACAGAAATCAGCAACTTATGAAGCCCACTTCATATCTCTAATAAACAGTGGAAAAGGGAATCAAAAATTAACCTGAATGGCAGAGAGGTAGGATGAGCCAATTCTATGTATGGTGTACTGCTAATGGCTTTGTGGGAGCCAGTGGGATAAACTAATTTCTTTTGCCCAGGAACTACCACTCAAAGCAATGCTTTGTGCAATAGGATATCTAGAGACAGCAGACTGTCAAGACTAAGCTAACACCTTTGGAAGAGCTACAATCCATGACATCCAAGAGCATACAATCCATGACATCCATGACACCTTGGGAAAGTCTCTGACTTCTTGAACTGAAGACCTTTGATTCTTGAAATGGAGCCTGCCTTCTTAGCAGAGTTTTATTCCCTATGTTGCCAAATTCCTCCTGTTGGAAACCCTTTTGGATTAATGTTTACAATCTTGATTTGCTTTCAAAATGGCCCATTTACTTCTAGAGACAGTAAGAGAAGATAAGAAAAAGATCAGGAAATCTCAGGGTTCCCCAAACTCATACTCCAAGAGGGGATTTGACTCTAATACTTAATACAAAGTTAAAATCAAATGTTTTCTGACTTCTGTATTTGCAGTCAGGCATTATTGCCAGTGTTGATTTGGGGCTGAAGGCAGCACAGGCTGCAACAGCTTAAACAAGAACCATGGGTTCTGAGTGCATCCAACAGTTTAAATGGAGAATTTCTAGTATGAACTTGATTCCCAGCCTGCTAAAGCCAAAGAGAAAACTTAGATGAGGCTCAATATATGTTCCAAGGGAACTTCATCTGTTTTCTACAAGAAATATTATATAAAGCAAACCACAGTTCATTCAAAAACCATACAGTCATACCTCCTGTCCATACCCCTGAATCTCCACTCCTATACCCTGCAGA
The DNA here is from genome assembly GCA_036023395.1 of Myiotriccus ornatus. Classification (NCBI taxonomy): domain Eukaryota; kingdom Metazoa; phylum Chordata; class Aves; order Passeriformes; family Tyrannidae; genus Myiotriccus; species Myiotriccus ornatus. The sequence goes on from JAYRBT010000001.1 coordinate 22,333,194, forward strand.
AATGACCTTGACTTTCTGAAGACAGACTAGAAAGTGAACATCAGGTTCAGTGAAGGCCTAGTGAGATGTGTCAGTATTCCCTTATTACAGATAGTGAGGGAAAGGAAAGGTACTGAATGAGGAGAGGCAGAATAGCTTTCTCTTTACATTTATGATGCATTTTTAGCTATACAAATCTTTCCAGTTTAAATAGTATCTCTGAGTTTGATGCGGTATTTATTAAAGGCAATAGCAGAACAAAAGGGACATACATCAATCCTGCGATATCAGCTAACAAACACTTCAGTTACATCCCAAGATTTCTCCAAACACCTTTCCAAATGTTTCTTTACATCCTGTTTATAGCTCATTACATTCTCCTGTGACCAGAGCTGGTAGACCAGATCCTGCATGGTCTAATAGTTTCTCAAGTAGCTTTCCTGTCCTCTTACATATCTGTAGGCATTCAGGCACAATGCAGTAATTGAATATAACCATTATAAAGGCAGTTCAATTCCTGGCCAACCCTCAGCATGCACATATACATTTGCAAAGCATTAACGGCATGGTAAGCTAAAAACAACCATCCCAATAATACTAAGCCAGCTAGGCAAGTTCTACAGATGCTTTCTGTTTGCTTGGGATATTTTACTGCTTATATTATTATCTTTTTGATGTGCATTGCTCTGCTAGCATGCAGGAAATATTGTGAGCGTGTCCAAAACATAAACTATTCTATTTATTTATTTATTTAGCTCTGAGGTGGGGGAGATTTTATTGTTACATTTTTTTAAGGCCTAAATACATCAACATCTCAGCTCTTCATGTCCAAGACCAGCGCAAAAGATATTATTTGGATTAAGTCAGCCTTCTTAAGACTAAATTCAATTTATACTGATATAGCAGGTTACATGCTTGGTCACGTAAAAAAATTCTGATGGATACAGGAGACAGCTGTTGGACAAAGCATATCTTCCTGCCTTTCATGTCACAGGCCTGTTTACTGAGAAATACTGAACCAACAACACTATTGTCCAAATATATATTTATTTAAAAGCAGCTTTTCTGTATCACAAAATATCCCTTTCCTGGTTTGAACAACAGAAATAAAAGGTTAAGTGGTCTAATGAATGGAAAAAAATTTCAGTTTGTATTGTCATCTTCTGTTTACCTCTGATGGGAATGAACACTCCAAAGTTTGCAGAGCCACAATTCTCCCTGAATGGGTGATCAGACTGATCTTATCTCTAACTTACAAAAGCTGCAGTGCTGATATTCTCAAGGACTATGACAATGTTGTATCTGTCCAAACTCAAGGATGACAGATCTAAATAACAAAAGTATCAATGAGTGGGTTAAGTATCTCAGTCCTTGTTCAAAAAGTAAGGATCACTGTTGAGAGAAGGTCAGATGCTTTACATTTTCCAGCAATAGAGCAATTCTTAACTATGTTCTTTGCTTTTAATCTTCACCCTTGCCCTACTTGTCCAATATACCCCCCTTACGTTCATGTTTTTCCTTTGTAGGGTGCTCTCACTGAAACAGATTTAGGCCACTCCTGAAGAATTTAAACTTAGCTAAAACCATAACGTAAAGTAAAATGCCGCCAAGGCATAAACCACATTGTGGCCCTTGACAAGACTGCTGCCAGAAGAATTTTACTGTTTAAGTATACAGATTCTACATGAGAAAGAAAAAGAGATAATGTGTTAGGGGTGTTATAAGGACAAGGAGAGACTCAAAGCAATAAACAGAATGTGCTCTTCTAGGGGAAGTTCCCTGCTAAATCAAGTCTAAGAAGTAAAAAATAAAAGTGAATGCACTAATATTAACTGCATAGTCCTTACACTCACACTATCAATTACCTTCAACTGTCTGCTCACTTTGCAAGCAATTGAACCAAGACAGGCACCCAGAATTTGGAAGGGTTGATTCGTGACCAGCCCACAAAGAAGGAAGCCAGAAGAGCTGAAATGGTGTCAAAGGCTTCCCTATTTGCTGAACAGAAACACAGAATTCCCAGGGGAGATCTACTTACAGTTGCTAAGACAGATTCTGATCAACTGTTACAGAGATAGAAAGTCCCATTATAACATCAACACAACAGGACTTCAGCATAGTCTCAGGGTCATGGAATCATAGAATCGTTAAGGTTGGAAAAGACTTCCAGGATTATTGAGTCCAACCTTTGACTGGACACCACCTTGTCAACTAAGCAATAGCACTAAGTGCCATGGCCAGTTATTTCTTGAACACTTCCAGTGATGGTTACTTCACCATCTCCCTGGGTAGCCCGTTCTAATGCTTCACCACCCTTACAGTGAAGAATTTTTTCCTGATGTCCAAACTGAACTTCTCCAGGCACAGCTTGAGGCCATTTCCTCTTGTCCTGTCAGGTTCTCACACATTTTAAAATTTTTGTCGATTCAACAGATTCAGTAGTGATGAAGCACTCCTTTAAGCACAACCTAGAAGAGCCCAAACACAACCCTATATTCTTGCTTTACAGGATAGCTAGACTTTGAAATTTGCTTTTGTTTCACAGTTGAATTAAACACTGCATTGCAAAGTTACCCATGAAACAAAAATAAAAAATCATTTCAATCAACTGAATGCTGTTTTGACAAAATAATTTTGTTTTGATTGCTAGTTTCAGGTTTGATTTAAATTTTATATTAGAATATAAAATACATTTTCAAAATAAAAGTTTGAAAAAAATGCATTTCTGTTCCACAAACGTCAAAAAGCTTTATATGGAAATATGAATAATGAAAGTAAATAAGAGTCCTGCAAATATTATTTTTAATGAACCAGTATTTCTTTAGTGCTTCTAGTCCTGACCTTCAGTCCACTTTAGTGAGCCTCAGAAGAAGCTTGTAATACCTCTGCCATACTATCAATATATCAGGGACAATCTAATTATTATTAATAACCCACCTGTTATGCTGTTCTTGTCCAAAAACTGGTGAAGCTAAGAGGCTTCTTCAGACTGTCAGTTATGTAACAACTAACGCACATCTTGTTAGGTCTAGTACCATTAATTAATACTGCCATTTGGGCAAGTATCAAAACCAGTTTTGAGCAGGATAAAGCAGCAGACTGAAACTCAGAGAAGAAGAATGTGGCGTGAGGAGAAGTGAGGGGAATGCTAGTTGTTTCTGCTCTGTCCTTTAACCTTAAACTTAACTTGTAGAAAAATGTAAGAGCACTTGTGATTAATAAGATATGTAACATCTAAAATTCCTTTTTCTTTAACCATTTGCTTCATCTGCTAAGAAGGCTCTTGATCAACGCTCATACATTTCCAAATTACTAAATCATGAAATACCATGAAGTTATGTGAAGTTTGACTGAAGCTATGAGAGAGAAATCCTGGCCTAAACAGGGAAGAACTGAGGGATTTCACCTAGATCAGGTAGCAGCAGGAGTGCCGACACCTGAAACTTTATTTAGGAAGATCATAAGGAGAGCTGAAGTACAGCTCATCCTTTAAGCACAACACTCATCATTCCCAGTCATCTCTGGCTGTTTCAGCATTGAGATGCTTATAGGAAGTGGTCGTCTTCCATGCCATCTGGTGAAGGGTTTTTTGTAATGTGATCAGAATCTCAGTAAAAACCAGATAATTTTTCTTTCTTATACAGCGAATTTCTGAATGCCTTGCTTGGAGCAGAAGTCCAAGAATTCAAACAGCCATACTACTTAGTTCCCCATGAAAGCACATTCTAACAGGAACTTGAACTGACCTACCAGAACATCAGATGCCACGATTCACAATGCTGAGATGGGCAAAGTCTTGGGGAAAACTGTTGGGATTACCTGACCTGTGTTTTTTTCTGAAGCATTAGATTTGGGGAGAGGTATCTGGGGAGAGATTGAGTAGCTAAAATAAAAAGAGTTTGGATTGCATATCCCTACCAGTAGGTTATTAACATGAAGGAAACACAAAGGTTTGTTCAAAAGCCTGAACTACAATCACCTCTACCAGAGCTTTTCCTGCTGCACACCGAGCAGCCTGTTGAATTTGTGTTCTGCATACTGGAGCCATGTGCTGACACCTTGCACAATCTGAAAGGAGTTGAAAACTCTCTCCTTCACCTTGTGTGTGCCTTCATCTAAGGCTGTCTGTAACCCTTTTTAACAGTAAGATTTCACAGCCCAACTGCCTGAGGAAGATTACTGAATCCCTCACCTTTCACAAAATAAAAATTACAGATTTAGAGATCAGGGAAAACAGAAAACACCCAAAGGCATGTCCATGCCTTAGCATTCTCATCACTAGCAGTCAATGGTCCTCAGGCTTAGATCCACATCAGACAAAAAGTTTCCCTTTCCTAAACACAGTGCCTCTTCTGAGTGGGGAACTTTCAATCCTTCTACCACCAGCTTCCCTCTCCCTTAGTTGGTCTTTTTAAAAACAAACAAAAGAGAACTATCCCCCCCCTGCTCTGCTAAGCATTTGTCCACTCTCCTCTCTTAATTTTCCTTGGTTTCCTCCCAGGGTTTGTATTTTTTAAGCCCGTGTAGTAATACCTGCTCTCTTTGTTTTTTTGCTTTTTGTTTTGTTTGTTTGGTTTTTATGGTGGGGGTTTTTTGTGGGGTTTTTTGTGGGTTTTTGTGGGTTTTTTTTGTGGTTTTTTTCTTTGTTCTTTTTTTTCTTTTTTTTTTTTCCCCCCTTTTCCTTCTGTTTGCTTAAAGCTCCAGCCCCTAAAAGCAAATTTGGAGAAAACTGGCTTTCTCTAGTTATCCCATTGTTCTTCTCATGCAAGATCTATTTCAGATGTTTCTATTTCAAATATTTAATGACAGACCTATTCATAAAAAGACATGCCAACACCACTCCCCTGTCTCTTTGGCATGATGCAGAGCACAGAAAAAGATTGTCACAAGATACAAGGACTCTGTTAGTCAATAAAATCAAGTTCTAACTTATAAACAGTACACAGCAGATTCCATACATTGACATGCTTCCCAGAAGCAAAAGCCTGACAAAAAGCAGTTTCAAGGGAGACCCCGTGGGACAGGCCCATCCATTTAGCACTACCACAATGGACCTTGGCTGACTTCCCTTCCAACAGGACGTGTGGAGAAGCCAAAGACTGTATTGAGCCTTGGAGAGTTAACTTCCTTTTGGGGTCTTGTCTTCATTGCAATGTTGTTTGTAAGTAAAATGCTAATGTTACCCCCAGCATGATTCCCACCCACAACAGAAGCCTCTTGCTCAAACTAAGTGCTATTTTAACATGACTCTGGCCTAAAAACAGATTAGAAGTGGCAACCCACGTGTTGTAGTTACTAGTGTCAGTAACACAGTGGGAATTCGTCAGTTCTCCGGTTATGGGTTTAAAGTGCCAATCTAAGATCCTGTCTTGTAACTGGGGTCTAGATTAATAACACACCACGCTTATACCCACTTATGTACAATAAGCTCAAGCGGGTAGCAGGCAATGGTCTAATGTTAACAATCTGCTTCTCCTCTCCTCAGTCTCTGCAGTACACTGCTGACAAATAAATACTCCAAATTTCCAGAAGAAACCACATATGCACACATCAGTTTAGGATAGAGAACCCTTACAAACATCAGCCTGTAACACTGCTGCAACAAATGGATTCAATGCATGTAAAACAATACCGGTTTTAAGTGTTTTAACCCACTACCTCTGCCTGCCCAGGCTGTCGTTTGGAATGAGGAGGGCTTTTCTCAAGTACCTTGGAGTCACCATCTGTGAAACAGAGCCCAGCTGCCCCAATAATCAACGTGAACACAGATTTTGGCTTTGTGAATTGCAGATCTTATCTATATAGTCAAAAGTATTTTAAGGCCCATGTGGCATGTGAGAGCAAGCTGGAGTATCCAAACAGTCAGTTGTTGTTTGGCAAATCCAAGCCCTCGCATATTGAGCGTTACCTACATAATCCTTCTCTTCACTCTAATAAATCGGCATGAGATGAGCAAATCTGACTACAGGCAACTAATACAAACTACCACAAAAGGGGCCATATTGTCATCTAAACATCTCATGCTCTACTTTATTTACAGTCTCCAGGGCTGTAATCCCAGCTGGCAGTTTTAATTAGTAGTGAATGTACTTTCACAACAAATTGAACCTTCTCCTTCTTGGGCATCAGGGATTCCTTCCACAGATGACTGTGGATTATGAAGAGACAAATTTTGGGGATGTTGGGCAGGCAGCTTTCTCCTATCACATATCTGAAAAACTAGCATCACTCCCTGGCTCACAAGAGGACTTGGCAGGAAGTCAAACTATGACTATCCAGAAGACTCTTCCCTCAGCGTCAGAGTAGTAAGATACATCATGGAAACTTGTAACAAAGCATAAATAATTCTATATAGAAGTCAATACAAAATTGTGGACTACAAGGCCAGCTGCAGGGCCTGCTTTTTGCTTATGAGTTTAAAGCCAAAACACGAATAACATGGCAAGCATCAGCAGAGAACGTAAATACATACTCTTTTGCTGTTATTGCTAGCTTTGCCCATTCTGTAGCCATTAGTAAATGGCTTACTACAAAACTGCAAGTGCAGCAGGGTTTTAACAGCTTTTTTCCTCTAGCTGCTCTGGGATTTTTCCTTTCTTGGCTGTAACCAGTTGCAACCAGTTGTGAATAAGTCGTTATCCCTCTGTGCAACTCACAGCAACTAAAAGAAACCAGTGTCATTATGCAAGTTTCAAAAAAAAAAAAAGTTTTGTTTTATGGTTAATTATCCATGGTCTATTTACAAAATAAATCAACCCATTGTGCACCACCAGGATTTGTGGCCTCATTTGAACTTTGCTTTTCATTAATCACTTTAAAAATAAAAGCTAACTAGTCCTTTTTTTTTTTTTTTCCTCCTTTTTGGTTTATTACTTGCATCTGGGTATAAATTGTAAAAATGGGGAGAGAACAAAGTATGGATTATTAACTCTCAGTTTCATGACTTACATGATCTCAGTCTTGTCTTTCTCCACATGCCTAAACAGATACACAGTCCAAAAATTCCAACATTCTGTAAGAAATGTAATCACAAGAAGATTGAAATATTTTTTAAACTCAAACTTTGAGTTATTAAAAAAAAAGGCAAAAAGCTTGCTTTAAGAAACAAAAAGGTGGGCAAGCATTTACAAACATATTTAAGCTACTGGAGGAGGCCAATAAAATTACTCATGTAGGTATCTAAGTAATACAGAAATGTTTGTGAGCTCTAAGTGCAAGGTTGTTTTGTTTAGAGAAAACCTACTTGCAGGCAGTCTGGAGAAGGCAGAAAATGGATATCTGATTTCTTTAGAGTGCTTACAATTTATACAAGAAACCAGAAATATTTTTTTCTGAAAATGTTTTAATTATGTAAGAAGTTTAGATCTTGTCCCTGTGTGATGACAGAGAACTACTGAATTTCTGAAAACTATCCAATGGAGAGGCAGACGAAGAACATTTTTAGCTGCTCTGTTAAAAAACCTAAGTGTATTAACACTTTTTTCACTTTGATAGGGAATAAAATACATATTTGCTTAAAACTGAAATTGTCCTCAGCTTCAACTAAGAAAGCTGAACAATTTATTTATGTCCACTATGGATTCTTCAAGTAAAGCTATAAAAATAAAGGCTCATAAACAAACATGATAAAAGTATATATAATGACAGGATATAAAAATGTCAACCCCCCCTTTTATTTTTATTTTTTTTTTCATTTACCAGTCACTCTTAAGTGTCCTTTGCCTTTACTATGACAAACAGAAAGTCACAGCACTCCACTTAATCCTTAATGAAATGCTTTAGAAAAAGCTGTGCTGTCTGTAGGTCAAAAAATGTGGGTTTGCTGCACTCAAAACTACAAGTTTTCATTTCAAAACTCCTGAGCTGGATGCAAGTATAAAGAGACTGAACACAACCAACAGGTATATTTTAAAAACTGAGATAAAGAGCTGAAGCTAAGAAATTAGATCATTAATACTACATATTATTACTAATAGGAGCTCAGGAAGGTAATTTTTGCTTGCCTGTTGGTGTGAAAAAGAATTGTAGAGATTTGAAAAGTTAAAAAAACCCACTGCCTCCTCCTCCACTTTGCAGATGGCTGAGATGCTTTAACTTTCATTTCCAAAAGTAAATTAGCTCCTACTTAAATGAAAGTAAAAATTAAAAGCTGCCTCCACCTGACTGCAAAGCACAGCGGCCAGGCTGGGAGAGGAATGGATAGGCCTTCAAAGAAAATAAAAGCCTTTTTAAGCGACTCCTAATATGAACGCCTGCCCTTGCAGCAGCAAGCTGTGGCCCTTACAGCCGCTTTCCATTATAAATGCTAAATTGGGAAATGTTTAACATTCTTTGTTTAATCTTTGCAGCATAAAGAAAAAACAGCTGATTCTCAGAAACATGACAGCCCGAGCAACCATTAGTGATCTGCCTCTCCCTTCCTCAAAGCAGAACAGGCCATTTCCAGCCTCAGTGGTGACTGACACTTTATAATCAGAAATGTATATTTAGATGCATCCTAGAAGATGAGATTGAAATTTTGCCTTTTTTTTTTTTTGTTCCAGTCATGTAATGGGCCTAAGGCAACCAGGATATTTAATAAAAACTGTGAGCAGAAAAACAGTTTAAGAAACATATGCAGTGGAAACTATGGGCAAAGGTGGTTTCAGATTCTTTCTGCATTGTTTTCTGTTAATATCTTTCCACAGTCTTTCCACGAAGAAGAACATTATTATTTATTTTGATTTAAAACATTATCAATTGAGTGTATTTTTCTATTGTTCACAGCACAGTCCATCTATTCTGCTGCAACCAGTCACACATAAATCAGCACAAACTCGTGAGCGAGCAACCCTCTCTGCTGCTTAGACAGGCAAACTCTCCTTGTATCTTGTCTCTGCAAGAACTTCCCTAAAGGGGTGAGTTTCATCATGCATCCTAAAAGTCAAACTAGTTACAGGCTTCTTCAGTTGAAATTATGAAATAATACCCCAAATCGAGTCCCCACAGAAACTGAACTAACTGAAATAGTTAGGTTATTTACAAGATTTTGCCCCGGAGCACACTTTCTAGATCATCAAGTCTAGTTCACTGCTCTCTTCTGCTACAGATATTAAAGGTCACATCCTAAAGAGTTGTTTTTAAGGCTCTGCATCAACAAGGTGAAGAGAGATTATTCATCCTTCCCACCCTAGCCACCAGCATTCAGCAGCAATGAGACCAGACATCCAGGAAACAAACCCGTGAGCAAATGAGGACGTACTCCTTCCCCAAAGGGGTTCTGACAGGTGGCACGGTACATCCTCTCATGGGGCTCGTGCTGATGAAGGCACTCAGTCCAGAGTCCTCGCTACATTTAGTGACAACAGGAAAACATTAACCACTGTACAGAAGAAAAAGTAAGGGACATCGAGGTGTTGACCCTGCTCTGAGCACTGCACGCATCCCTACAACTCCTCTACACCACTGGACTTCAGCGATCCTTCCCTGCAGGTGTCATGGCCCACTTGCAGACATCAGGTTTAACAACAATGGCAAGAATATACAGGTTCTCTGATGGGAGAAATATACCATCTGCTTTGTTTGCTGTGAACATGGAAGATAATAACTTCGAAAAGGAGGACTGCAGGAACATTCAGTGCAGCTAGGCCTGATACTTTTGTTACTATTCTAAAAATACTGCTTTTTGCGTCATTTTCTAGGGACTTCTGCAAGGCAAAAAGACCAGTGAAACTACTAAAGGCAGTAGCAATGAATTACTGATAGCAAAGGACACAAAACTGTCATAAACTTCAACCAAAGTGTGAGAGTTGCAAAAAATGACTGTTCTGAGGAAGGGAGGGAGGGAGGAAACCTTGCAGAATAATTGCTAGATAAAAAGCCTACCGTAGCTAATTCAGCACATTGCTGGATACAGAAAAATCATTTAGTTAGCTATTTTTCAAATATACCCCAAGTGTGTGTCAGGGAAGAAAAATAATGACATTTTAAAATAAAAATTTTTCATTTTTGTTGTTTTTAAATCTTTAGTGTTCCTATTTAACCTTTTCTCTAAAAAAACAAACTTGAATTTAAGAAAACTAAGGCACAGATCTTCATAGAGGCAGGACTCAAAACAGCTTATGTTTAAAAATAAAATAGCAGTCTTTTTAAGTTGTGAAGTCATTAAAACTGAATATTAACATCTCATTTCGGAAACTGTTCAAACCATCCCTTTTGCCTATTTTGCCTATGAATTTAGGAAGACAGAAGTTTCACAGGTTGCATGTCTAGCATCTGGTCAAGTCAAATCACCCTCTCCTCCATAAATTAAAATTAGATTTCCATTCTGCAGAAAACACAAAATTCTCTCATTCTGGTTGCTGTTCAACCGTGTATATATAACCGGAGTCTGGCAGCAGGCATTTCTAAGGTTTTTTATCTTGTTTAATTAGTAAATACTCAGAAAATAATTAAAGGTTTGTTTGACCATTAAGGAAGGCTAGTGTCTTGCTAGTAGTCCACCTAAGCACACAAAGCAAAGCCAGGGACTGAAGACTGGAAGTTTGTAGTAACCTAATGACATGCATAGAAATGTCAGAGTAACTGAAAAGTATGGAGACGCCTTTAGGACGGAAATTTGCTTCTCTACCATTAAAAGTTATCAGGTTTTGTACTGCTATTCCAAATACGTCTCCCACTGCAATCAGTGCAGACAAAAAACTTACAGACTAAGACTCTGAGAAGACAGGCAGAAAGTAATTTTCATTCAAAGACAAATGATCACTCTTTTGATTAAGTTAAACACTGGACTCATTATTGATCATGTTCTCTGTAAAGTTACACCATCTACATCTTCCGAGCATTTTCTGAAGGGCTGACAGCTATGAGGAACACCAAGGTAAGGGATTTTAAGGAGGTTACTCTCCTCTACTGCATGGAATTATGTTATAAACTGCTATTGGTATGCTGATTTAGCCCCACTTTACAATTACATAGATTTTCAGGCCCTATAATTCCTATAGGACAGTCTTCCACCATTTAGTCCTCTGGTGACTGGGGTCATTTTCATTGATATATGATCATTTATATTAGATAGGGTTATTAAGACTTATATATGGTTGGTGCCCAAAGTTTGGTCTTCGTGCAACACCAGTCTGAAGTTTAAATAATTTTTTAATCTCTACAAATTATTTCAACATCTTCTCCCTATGCATTTAAGTAGATTTTATAAGCATTAATAACATAGCTTGAAAATATTTCTGCAGGGCACAATAAAGCAAGTATCTACAGCTGTAATCCCTGAGTGATTCTGTACTGAGAAACAAATGGAGGCAGAAGAAGTTTTCATTGCCCAGAGCCAAAGCAAGGGCTAGTTTCCGAATCAGGCAGGGAATCCAGGTGTTCCAATGTGCTTTTGAATACATACGTACTCCCCAGCAATTTGGTGAAATATACTTACAGAGCTTAAAATATTCCACTTCCTGTTTTCACGAAATCCTGTTTCATTTAAAGTTTGTCTCAGGGATCACTGTTGAAAGTTGTCAGCTTTAAATAATTTTTTCTATTATGCCTGAAATGGGCATAATTCACATGCAGACTCATTTTACAGCTCCTTTCCAATGCCAGAAAAACACTTTAAAATAACTGAGGATCGAGCCCTATAACTTTATAATTGACCTAATAGACTCCTGACATCATATCAACAGAATTAGCAGCATTACACTAGGGAAGAATCTGTCCAAGAATGTGCACACAGACAAGAACGATTTGTAAAGGGCAAAAGAAAACAAACCCCAACATAATGCTCACAACCACAAACAGGTCAGATCCTCAGAGGATACAACTAGGAATAAATTGCTTGCAATAACTACAGGAATAATTTCTTCCTGTAGGGTAGGAATGAACAGGGAAAAAAAGTATGAACTTTTCTTTAGTACTGACCCTTTTGTTCCCCTTTTTGAAGCCCACAAATCCCTCATTTTTTATTTATTTATTTTTAAAAATTATTTTAGCAGGGCTGTATGTATTTTTGCTTGCTGAAATATCCCAACCAATCCTAATCAAAAGAATCTTTGGACCTTTATAGGCATCAATCACTTGAAATAGAAACTAATAAATAAAGTTCAGTACAACCTAAAATTTTACTGTTCTTCTGCACTTGCTGCTGTTATACAGAAACCAAACTGACACTTGCATTAAGGTCAGGAGAGGAAAGGGAAAAAGCTTTCATTGTATACATCCAAAAGTTGGAGGGAGGGGGAGGAGAGGGGCAGAAACACTGTGTAGAAGCCAGGGATATTATAGAGCACACTGTGACAAGAGAATACTCAATAAGAATTCCTCCAGCCAAAACCAGATCTTAAATAGATCCATTGTCTTCCCAGCCTGAAGCCCTTAAAAAGGCTCAAAATTAAAATCTGTGCTGTGGGCACCCAGTTGTTCTTTCCTTTCATCAGGATTTGCAGGTTTTAATACAGTCTGTCGTCAGGAAAAACAGTAGAGCTGTACAGTCCAGAGAGGTAACAAAAGCGAAAGGCAGGAGAGAGTTACATAACTGGCTTTTTACATAAATATTACATTGAGAGATATTTTGCTTTTCAGAAAGGAAAAAAGATTAAAAAAAAAAAGGCAAAAACCACGTCAGAGAATTCAATCCAACCTCGCTTACTCCTCGTCCCTCTTTCACTTTCAACACGTATCAAATACTTGAACTGAGGTGTTTCTTTTTCTTGTTTTCACTAAGACTAAAGAAGTAACCAATTCAGACTTAAACACTTCGTAATAGATTGTCTTATATTACCTGAAAAGTGCACCACATCATGGAAGCTGGAAAAAAGTCTTATTTTCAAGCACAAGCAAGCCTGCCTTGCTTATCTGCAGCACGGGGCAATTAGAAATGACCATGGATGTTAAATGAACTCGCCTCTGTACAGTCTGAGAAAAGGGAAAAAAAAAACTGCAAGTCTCCCCATCTGTTATTTCCCTTTTTTTTTTTTTTTTCCTCTTTTGGCTGTAGAAAAGCAAAATTATGCAAGAGCTTTTGAATGTAAAGCCTGCGTGTGCTTTTTCCCTTTTTGTCTCTGTGTACACGGAATGTGATATTGCGTAACTGAGTACAGAGTGGGCGGTTAGCGTTTACTATTGATTTACACTACTCCTTACATTGAATTCAGAGCTCTAAGAGGGAGATACACGCAAAGAAATGCGGGGGGGGGGCGGTGAGATGGGTGCGGATTTAAGGTGTGTGCCATGGAAAGAGGGAAGCAAAGCATGTAGAAAGAGAACTGTGCTTTTCTGAACTAAACATGCTTTTTCCAGCCTTTTCAGTTTTGTGTCCTTTGGTGGAAGAGCAGATGCCTAACAAAACCCACAAATCTCTCTGTCCAAAAGTAAGGTTTCTCTCCTACACCCATGCCCAAATCCTATTAGAAACTACAAAAAACTACCAATTAATGCTTTTGTGACATTTTGTGCTAGATATAAAGATGCCTAGCAAGCTCTTACTGATCATGAGGTTCATTAAGGCTACTAAGAGACGTCTTTCTTTAGAAATACTACACATGAACTTTTTACTTATTCCTTCAGGACCTACAGGCTTGTAGGAGCACAGAAATTGTAGACACTATGCATAGTATGCAATACAAAGCCCTGCATTTTTTGAGATGATTGGATGACATGGAAAAATGGGAATTAGAGACCAGAAACAAGGAAAGTTCAACTTATTTTGTCCACTCATTAGTATATCCATGGTGTTCTCTCTTTTCCACAAGCGTACACCCACAGTCACCAGTTTAGACAGACAGGCCTCTAGCTCATTAATGAGAATAATTTTGAGTCAATAAGGAGAAATCCTCTCCTTCCCCTCACATTGCTGAATCTTTGGCCTCCAAAGTGAGACATGGCTATCCAAATTCTTCCTGCTCCCACGTGCCACTAGATCCTACAAAGCAAGGAAACACCACTAGGTTGGCACAACCCTGGACTTCTGGGCAGCCATTTATTTATTCATACTGGGTTGGGTTTTTTCCTGATAATGTCAGTGGGATTCTAAAGTCTGTTAACATGGTTTCTAAAGGATGTTGAAAGACTGAAGACTAAAAGGAAGTTTATTACGAGCCACAGCAGACACTGACCCTACTATCAGAAATTAAACTGAGTGTGCTGATGAAAAAAAAAAAAAATCAACTATCAATGCTCTTCAAACTTCTTTTGCATTATCTTTACTGGAAGACACACATTTCCCATATTTATTTCTTCAAATTGTGTTTAACAGGCAACATGTTTTTTCTTTGCAGATCTGACATCAGGCATTTTTACAGGTCCTAAAATAACACATTGTGCAAACAAAAAACTCCACGTTTTAAGAAAGGCAAACCCTATTTTAAGGAACTTACACAGATATGCAATGTTTCTGACTATTCTGTTTATTTTTTGTCTTTTTCCCAGATCCCCATCTACTAACATTAACTAGGGTCCTACGAGCCAGCATGCAGTCGGGATCTCTGTCAGGATGTCAGGAAAAGAAAACATAAATTCAGTGTCTTGCACGTGATTATTCATTTTGTTTGCAAGTAACTAGAATTGCATTGAAATTACCCAGCAAATTTTACACAAAAAGTCATTTGCAGCCTAGCTGGTCTGATTTGTCTTAAAATGAAAGGGATCCTTAAAGAAAAAGACTAAGGCCTTCATTAAGAGGGACCTAGGCATGCAACTTGTATTAGGCACTTACTAATACAGATGGGGCCAACTCAAAATGTGCTCAGGCACCTTTTCTTTGCTCACCATAGGAGTGGTGGGGGAAAAAATGAGACACAGAAGACAAATTCTACTTCATTGCCTTGCGGTCTCTAGAGATGATGCTCCACAATCAAACTTTGAGTGATGCTATGGGGAGTGTTTCATGAAGACTGGACCATAGGACCAGTGTATCAAACAATGAAACTCCCCACTGAAAAGACTGCATGTGAAGAGGAACACATTTTTCAGCACCATTTATACACTTAAAGTTAGTCTGGATTTTTATTATATCCTCATCTTATGGGGTGCAGCGTAAAATCTTAAAATGTTTTAGAGTAGGATGTTATATAAAAGAGATACAGAGAGAAACTAAAGAAATACCAGCTAAAGGAAAGCAAGCTCAGATATTTATAAGAGTAGCTCCAATGCTGCTATGCCTGCTTTATCATTGTCCAGAGGACACATATTTTTAAGCACTTGTTGGCATGTCAGATTATAAGTAACTATCTGTGAACTGTACATATCAGGTTCAACCAGAGATGTGAAACCCCTAAAAATATGGGGAGACAAATTAAGGGAGTTCAGTTCTGATATATTTGTACTTGAGGGCTAACAAGCGAAGCTGACAAAAGTTTCCATCATAGTCCATCTGCCTTCAATCACTCAAAAATGTTGGAAACTTCACTATGTAAATTTTCTATTCTTAATGTTTACCTAATCTTAAATTTCATGAAAACTTGAATAAATAAAAGTTCATCTGTTTTACACAGAGGGAACGAGGAAAAAAAAAAGAAATTAAAGTATAGCAAAAGCATTAACAACTGAAAATATGAAGGGACTCATACCTATAAAGTCAGTACTGGCTAGATTCATGTTTCAAGAAAAAGTTTTCTACTATGATGGAAAGACTGAAGTTTTTAATAGTCCACACAGCTACAAACCCCTACCAAACCTGTTATGAAGTGCATCCTGGATATACATTTAGATCAGAAAATCCTAAAAAAACCCTCCTATGTATGTTCTCAATAACATGTTGTATTTGTATCTAACTGTATATTACATTCTTTAATGTCTCTGATACATGTTCTCCCTACAAGAGAACACACCTACAAAGTAACATTATTTTTTGCTACATTAGACAGCTGGTTTGGTTAGGCTTTTTTGATTTTTTTTTTAGTTTTTAGTGAAGCACATTAATAGTAGGTGCCATTTGCATGTATCAAAGATTCTATAGCTCTGTATTTGCAGAAAAACGATGTGACTTCTCATTAAAGACTGTATCATAAGGGAGAGACTAAGGTTATAAACAAGTTATTACTCTAGGATTTCATATTTTACATGTAAGCTTAATGTTTCTCAATATAGATTCTGTCTTTTTAATGACTGTAGGAGGAGATAAGCACAGTGCTAGGTTGCCATGGGCTTTTAATGGCAAAATGAATAATAAAAAAATATTAAAATTATAGAGACAAAACCTAAATATAAGCATACTAGAGACACTTGCCAACTGTCCCTGCTAGTTAAAGAATCAATAAACCTTTGCAGACCTTGTGCAACATGACTTTACTTGCAATGAAAGTAATTCACAACAAATATGCTTTTCTTGGCAATTTACCTTTACTTTTCTCCTGCTGCCTTCTCTTTCACATGAACCTTTTGGACTCAGTGTTTTGGAATGACCATGACACAGCAGAAGTTGCTAAACTATCCCCACCCCTTAACTAACCTATTAAACATGTGTAATGGTGTTATTTCTTAATGGTTCCTACAGACTGACGTGTTTCCAAGACAGTTTTAGTCAAAATGAATGGCAGTAAAATTGGCAAAGCCTCAGAAAGCAAAGTCCAAGGAGACTAGCAAAGAACTCAGTCTGAAAAAATGGTCTCTGGATATTTTTGACGTGTCTGCCAGAACCAAAAGAATAGAGGTTATGTCAGTGTTTCCATAATAAACATCAGTTTTCAAGATTATAACTCAGCTACAACAATCCGATCCGAGTCAAATTAACACATGCATGGTTTTAGATCAAGAGCCATTTTTTTCTTTAAATATATATTTCCCCTACTGCAAAAGCAATTTAATGCTATAATTTAATCTGGTAAGGAAATACTAATTCATCAGAATTAGGGAGAGAAAGCAGAAAACAAAATTCAGAATTCAGAAAGTGAATGCTTTTTGGGATTGCATAACTTCCCTTCCAGATATTCCCTATGAGATTTTGAAAAGACCATATTTCTAAAGTAATTGGTGGCTCAGTATAATCCCTGTCCAACAAACCTTAATATTTGTTTTGGTCCCTAAAAGCAAAATCTTGTTTTGAAGCAAGTGTGACTTTTATAATGTGCAGCAAACTCAGGAAAAGACTAGGAGGGTTTCAGAAGAATTTACTGGATAGACCAGTTAATTTTTGAAGTACTGTAATTTATCACATTAATTCACCTTATTCCTCTCAACTATCACTCTTAAAACACACAGGTTTTCTCCTGAGGAAACTTGAATAACTTGAGGATATTCAGACAACAGGCAGTTGGCACATCTGAGGTGTTCCTGAAGTGCAGAGGGTGTTCCTGTGAGGCGTGAGGGCTGTCCCCAGAGCTGAGTGCAGCTTCCAGTCCAAAGGCGAGAGCAGCTGCTGCCACCACAGCCACCATGAGCAGCAAACAGCACCTGAGCAAAGTCCAGGTCCTGGTTTTACAGAACTTTTTTCATTAGGTCATTGATCAGAGAAAGTGCCAACACCTCCTGTATAAGTCAGGGATTTCCCATGGCTTCATATGACTTCAAACTCCTCCTGCTTAATTCAAGTATCTCAAGAGATAGAGTAAAAACAAGCACCTTCACGGGATACTTCACGTGACTCAAAGATCAAATTTTCAGGAAGCACCTAGGTGATAGGAAACTGGGGTGTAAACTGATCAATATGTTAAAATACACCTGGAAGTGCTTATTTTCAGGTAGCAAAATAAGAAAGCTGAGTAAAAAATGGCTTGTGCCAAACCCAGTAATGAGTTCAGGAGCAAACCCCAGATGTTCTGGGATGCCTTTTCCCTTTTAATCTGCAGAGGAAAATGATTTTAGACTAGATACTTTGAGAAAACCTGCATTATATGACCTAAAGCCACAGCAAGCCTTTCACCGCTCAACAGCTTAATTTTCTGTCTTTGGTTATGTTCTGTCTTATTGAGTACTGCCGGTCTGAGTATGAATATATACATGTTAACCTTTCTTCTGCCTTGTTTTAAGTTCCTCAGAATACTGAAACTTGACTACAGTCATCAGCTAATGGCATATTTTGAATACAAATAAATTAAAAACAAGTGAATTGTTTGTAACACAACACAAAGCATCAGCAATAGTATTTTCTACTGCTATCCCTGCATTCTTCCTCAAGACTGTCAAAGTACTTTGTAAAAAGAGATATACTCTTGGTCCTTGAGTAGTTCTAGTGGAATCATGAGACCGATTAACAAAACAAGGTATTATGCAATTACCCAACTCTTTGACATAATTGCCAACAATTCTACTCACAAACAAGAAAATAAATACATAGATTTTAAATAATTTGTGCAAGATCTCACTCAAGGCAAGTGGTCAAGGTAGAACACCAAACTCTGCTGCCTCTTGCTGTAAACACCTCAGTATTACCAGTTTATATTAAAAAAACCCAAACAAAACCACAAATTAACAAACAATATCTTCAAAACCAAACCAAAACCAAACCAAAAAAAACCCACAGCATTGATAATTTTCAGGTATTTTCCAACAACCTTGATCTATCTGAAGATCCTTATCAAAATGCTACAAAATAGGAAAAAAATTGACTTTCCAGGCCCATCTGAATAGCTGTGAAGTTTTCTTTGTATCTAGTAAGGTTAAAACCTTTTTGACTGTAACTGCCTATATTAAAGCTATGGATTAACCAAAGCTTTATTGCTACAATGAAGAGAAAGACTAGTGTTAAAACAGGCATTAGATTTGCAAACAGAAGGCTAAGATACACATACATGCACACACACAACATTTTTTCTGAAAGCAATTTTGTCATGAAGTTAAATGTTTTTCCCAATACTCTGCGACCCAAGTTTACCTGCAGAGACTGAAGGACCTGAAGCAAAGATCAGTTGTACAGTGGAAGTAGAAAGTTGACAAACACAGTGTGTGAGGCTCACTGTAAAACAGACTAGATGTTGCACTTTTCAGACTGTGGGTCAGGATTTTTATTTTCTTTCTTTATTTTAAGGTAAAATTACAAATGTTATGCTTTGTTTCTATCATTTGACTTCAGAAGAAACTACACATTGACTTGTATTAAGCAAATTATTAGAGATAGTAAATGTGTCATTTTTGCTGCTCTTATTGGAAAGAAGCTTTCTTACCTTTTTACTTCGTTTGCTGAGAGCCAGCAGTGTCATCCCCTCAGTCATTTCAGTGCCAGCGACTCTTTTTATTATACAGAACACAAGTAATAGCAAAACTGTGCTGATCTGCTTGCTTTCACTCTATATATTCTCTATATTTATAGGCTTATGCTTCTATCTGAATCTATATTTATCTGCTTTATCTGCCTACAGTGCATCTGTTTCTCGTACACACAGACATATATACACACACGTGCACGCACACAAATATACAGACACATATAAACACACATACGGGCATACCCCAGAATATGTGTACTTACAGTGGGCTTCTGTTCAACAGCAAGATTTGTATAAATATAAACATATGCAGTATACACAATATAAACGAAGACACATGCACAGAGAAAATCATAAGCTATTGCGTGAATATGCCTTGCTGGCCTTAGGAAGGTTTATTATTCAGCAGGCTGCCTCGTCAAGAGGATTGTATACAATTAGTTTCCTTTACATTACTCTGCTGTTGTAGCTTTGCAAGCAGTAGCAGTTTGTGCTGTTATTTTGCTTGGAGTTTTTTCTGTTTAAGTGTACTTGGCACGGTTGTGAAATCACTGCCATCCTGTCAGTAGATGGATTCCCTGTTGGTACCACTAACAGTTTCCCTCAGGCTAGTCATTAAAAAGGCAAGAGTTAGGCCACCCTGTGCCAGTTCAGGAGACTATCCCCTAGAGGGCAGGAAGAAGGTACGACCCCAGATCCAGGTCAACCTGGCAATTTTAAGACCAAACATTCCATAGGCCTTAAAAATAAACATTTTCCCAAATTATCACAGCATAAATGGGGATGTTCACCTTCACATAAGGAGAAACCAGCATGCCACACTTCCTTCCCTGTATCACCAGAGAGAGGTGCAGGTATATTCTGCCCCATTACACAGACTGGAGTTAGGTCTTGCTCAACCTTTCTTCTTGCTGGCCAGGCTTCTGAAGTCTATCAGGACTGCCAAAAGAGATGATAGAAGTGAAGTATGTGACACTAAAGGTCTCTTTGATGCCATAATGTGATAAAGCCTCTCTCAGGCCAATTTAAACAGATTATAGCATGCCTCTGCTGGACAATCGTAGTTCAGTAGTGATTGTCACATACTTGTTCACATCCTACTATCTCAAAGGAGTGTCGGAGGAGGAGTTTCCACAAGGTAAGAGCAAAGACAGTCAACAAAGTCACTAGGGAATTCTTTCTATCCCCCTCATAGCAGAAGTTATATTTTGCCTTCCCAGTTGTTCATAAGGCAGTGAAAATAACTGCTTATTTCATGCATGACCTCTGGATTCTTCTAAAAGGAGCAGGAATCCCTAAGCCAAAAACTACTGGATAAATAGGCTAAAGAAATAAGATACAAAGAACATACTGGCTATCAAGGGCACCTAAGAAGGCCTTACCCCTAATATTTCTGAAATCCTACGAAGCTGCAAATAAGGTCAAACAACACATCTTGGCATTTTACAGGAATAAAATACTATACTCAATTACAAAAAAAAGTCTCTTCTGAAATCCAGGTTATAAGTACATTAACTAGTAACACTTAATGAATAAACAATTTATTAGGAGGTATTAAAAAACCTGAAGAAGTTCTATAACTTAAAATCAGGTTAAAAAACCAACCAAACAAACAAAACAAAACCAATAACCCAAAAAAGAAGACTTTTTATGTCAAGATCATGTTGGATAACTAAACCAGAAATGCTGCTTCCTAAATCAAAGACTTCTGGATAATTCTTTCATTCACTTGATCATACTGAAGACCTGCTCCTGTAGTAATTTTATTTTTATCTGGTATTAGATGGTCCATTTGAAAGCATTTTCAGAAAATCTACAGACAAGATGGTATTTAAATGAAATATATATAATTTTCAAATAGATAGATTTTCTACGTATCTTCTTTTAATTTCTTTTTGGTCTTAATATTCCCATTTCTCGATCGTTAAACTGAACTACAGCTACTGAACAAAACTCCGTTCATGGTTTCCTCACTGGTGAAGTTATCCCTTACCCCTGACGGCTGAGACAACCCTTTTAAAATTTTTAAAAATATAATTCCATCCTCTTAACATACTATTTTTTAACTGCTCAGCTCAACTTACACAGTAACAGAGGATCCACTCTACTTGAAAAGTTTTACCATCTACAAATAAAATGCGAATTTGAAAGAGGAAAGAGCAAGGATTTTTGGTTAACTTCTGCATTATCTGAGCACCATCAATCTGGTTTGATCCATGATGAAAATAGTGCTACAAATGACAGTTTGTGATTACTGTAATGATTCTACATTTACTTTATCTTTAGCAGTGGCCATTTAGCAACAAGTCCATTAATTTTTTTCTCAGCAGGGTATTTTATAGTTTTAGTGTATTTAAGAGCATTTCTAAATTGAAAAACATTATTTAATTATTCAGGTGGTGGCAGATTGATTACAGAATATGGTTTCTCTTTGAGGGTGCCCTACAATGTACCTTTATACATATAAGAAACTATTCAAGCATTTCTTTGATGCACAAATGTACAAACTCCTAACTCATTTGTTCAGCATTCTTTGAAATTTTGTAGGTAGAACATAAAAGGAATCTGTTTAATGCAAACTCTCTTATGACAAATAGAGTGAATATTATTGGAGTTCAAGAAATGTACCCTTCTCTCTGTATACATTGCACTGAAAAAATATAGGCTAGGACAAACATCTGATACATCTTGCACTGCTTGATGAATCTTAACATCTGACATACATCTATCCCTCCTAAAGAATTTATTAGATTTGCTAACTGATTTCTATGATCTTAAACATACTATCTTATTACTTAGAGCAGATTTAATGGTATGTTAAAATTTAAATTAAAGTAACCCTTTACTTCCAAATAAATAAAAATATTTTAAAAAAGACTCATGTAATTTTATGCTGATGCAACTGTATGGGTTTATAATGCAATCTTACATTAGTATAACTATATCTATGCATGAAGTTGATCTAGTATAATTACTTAAGTAAAAACATCAATCTTTTCAAATAGAGCAATTGTATTAGTCTAAAATCTATGCACATACTAGACCTTAGTAGATGTATGACACTTTCTAAGACAAAATGCTCAAGACCATCTATCTGCTCCAATGGTCACAATTCCTGATTAATCTCAACAAAGCTGAAACTGCCCCAAATGTATCAGAACTTAAAAGCAAATAAACTTTGTGGGCCTCACACTAATGTAGAGAATCAGAATTTCAGAGACCAACAATAAGCATTTCAATATTAAAAGAAAATATTTGTCCAATTTATCATCAGACAGACAGTAATGAGAAATTATTGAAGAGAATTATTTCGCTGGAGTTCAGCTGGACAAATTCAAAGAATTATATGGACACTGTAAACCAACCAAGTCTGTTTAGCAGCTCTGCATAGAACAGGCTGAAATCTCATCAGCAACTGATCAGTGCTGCTTCGTAACAAAGTCTTAAGCCAGAGATATACAAGTACAACTTGGCACCATCATCACCTCTTTATGAAGCAGAAGATTTCATGTGGCCAATAATACTTAAAATTTGGTAGCAGGGTAGGCAGTGAGATTTCTGAAACACATCATGCCACCACTATCTCAACTATTTTACCCATAACTGTAACAAAAAACTAGAAGTGTGACTTAGAAAAGTCACTTACAGAAACAATAGAGCTGTACTAAAATTTGAATGCTGCAGGAATACCTAGCTTAGCACAAGACAGTTTTTCTTTCTTTTTTCTTTTTTAAAGCACTCTTGAGTAATATAGATGACTTAAGAAGAAAATACACTCTTGAAACTGTGGTATCAACAGATGAATTTTAAAACATTACAAAGAGACTTCCCAAATGGAAGTGTTCCAGGGTTTTAGCACTGAGTTTGATATATCTTTTCAGAAGCTCCTAGTTCTTTATAACCCTTAAATACTTTGTGATTCTCTGAACACAGAAAATAGCCTTATTCCTCCTTAGAACACAGCAGAAACACATTCTTGAAAATAGAGGGAAAACAAAAAGAAAAAAAGTTAAACCTGTAGATCATCTTGAACAAAATAATGAATTACCTCAACAAATGAAATGCTGACAAAAACCTAAGAACCTGACTATCTTAGTCCTATCACTATTTACTTAAATTGATCATCCCAAGTTTCCTGCAGAATTTTTGCAAATAATTTGTCTCTTTACACAAAGGAAGAAAAGTATCCTACTCCCTGCTGTAAGCACTGAAAAGTTATTGAGTAAGATTTTTGTACATTATTATTTCAGGAAGTTATCTTGAAGGCTCAGGGGGAGCTTCAGCAAATATCTGATGTGGGGGAGTAAAGAAGACCATGTTTTCCCATGGAAGGACAACAGAGAATGTGCATAAATGGAAATAAAGGAAATTCCATTTAAATGTGAGAAAAAATCGTGGTGTTGAGGGTACTCAAACACTGGAATTGTTACTCAGAGAGATTCAAAGATTGAAATGGTTACTCAGAGAGGCTGGAGTCTCCATCCTTGGAGAAACTGAAAAACTAACCCGATGTATCACTGAGGAATTTGCTCTAGGTAAAGCTGATTTGAGCTGGAGGATTAGACTAGACCTCAGTGGTTCTGTGAAATCTTTTCAGATATGAATTTAGGAGCTACATCAAAACATTAAAATATCTTCCTGTGCATGGCTTTATTTGAGTTGGTCCTGCTCAGAAATATAAAGTTTGACTTCAGCCTGTATAGGTTAACAGAACAGATGGTATTTGTATCAGTATGCTTTTGTAACAATTTCAGTAGTAGCAAAAGGCACATCCTGTGTCATGTATTTTGTTGATGATAGGTGCTGGAGACTGATAGAGACTCAGGTCACCATAATCTATACACTAACGTATCTCCCTATCTCTGCATGACACCTTGCTTTAGAAATCAATCTTCATTCTGCATCTCGACAAAGCCTGAAGACTCTTTGATCCATCTGATGTAAATAGGTCCAAGAAAGAACTAATGATTGTCTGTACACATTCAGCCAGATGCATTTTTCTAGGCTAATAGTTACTTCTGAAAGTCCCACGAATGAACAGATCTGACCCAACTGATTTACATCATTAATACTAATAAGCAAGCTCTTAGCTTCCCTAAATTCAGTTTCTAAAAAGTATAATTATTTACAAGGCAACAGGAAACAATAATGTAATTCCTAAAAGTCTTTCCATTATTTCTTTTTATTTTGTACAAATAAGAGCTAGAAAGAGACACAGCAATTGCAGCACAGAAAGAGATGAACAGTAATCATTCAACTGAAGTTTCAGAGCCAGGAAAAGACAGGCAGATACCAACCACCCCACCTAGAAAACCTGTATCTGGAGAGCCCCAGTTGGATGTATACAGAGCTATCTATATTCTTGAGAATTAAAACCAGTCAAACATGCCAAAGCAATGGAGAGAAATTTAGTAAAGGCCAGCTTCCTCTCTTACTCGTGATCTCCATTCCTCTCAGCTTCTCTGAAATATGGGGAAAAGCAATAAATGGTAAATAGGATAACAGCCAGAATCCTTTGGCCATTCTACCAGTCTAAAAGATGTAATTATAAAAGACAGTGTTCTGAGGCACATCAATCTTTGCAAGCTTTTACTAGAGCACAGTGCTACTGAATTTTCAGCTGCTCAGAATTAAAATTAATTTACCTTCTTGTGATTTCTGTTACTACCTACAAGAGAGATTTTTTTTTTTTTAATGTGATTGCTAAAAAATGTGATAATTCTCTAAAAAAACTGATCAGAAGAAATGCTTGGGCATCAGTGTAATGTAAAAAGAGGTTTTATCATTGCTGTCCAATTCTATTTTAGGAAGAATTTGCATTTGGACTGTCCAACTTTTACTCTCAATTCAGAACATATAGATTTCTTCAACAGCCAGTAGGTTATACTTTCAAGGAGGCTACTTCTGAAGGTTTAGAAAATGATTAACAAAGGCTTCAAATAAATGCTTATTAATTGTTATAAAGATTGACTGGAACAAGCCAATTGATGTTTCTAATAACCTATAGATAGATATGTGATGTGCTTACAAAATGCGTAATACTTATCCCTCTTAAAAATGTTCTTAGAAGGCTGATAAATCATACATAAACTTCTATGAATTGTTTATAAAGTGTGTCATCAATATAAGTGTAGCTGGATAAACAATGCAAGAGAAAACTTGCAAGGAGGCTATTTACAGTAGCTGTAAACACACATAATACTTCATTGTGCAAAGACTTGAGTAACAGTCTTCTGCTTTCACAAGGATTAATCCTTCTCATCCCTCAGCTGGTGGTCCAAATCTTATCTCCCTCTCCTGCATAGTACCGGCA
Organism: Myiotriccus ornatus; assembly: GCA_036023395.1. NCBI lineage: Eukaryota > Metazoa > Chordata > Aves > Passeriformes > Tyrannidae > Myiotriccus > Myiotriccus ornatus. Next base: position 22,358,604 of record JAYRBT010000001.1, read on the forward strand.
GGTATCTCAAACATCCAGGGAAACTGAGCAAATTGTACCCATAGAGACATATGGACCATCAAACCCCAGACCATCAGCAGGAAGACATGTGGTTACAGGTTTTCAGAACCTTGAAGGAAATTCCACCCTAAGGAACACTAGGGATTACATATGTAGGGGGAATATGTGAATCTCCTTAAGGAACTTAATCAGTGAATGGATTACTACCATAAACTGATGCAAGTGTTACCTATGTAACAATTCTAATATTGACAGCATTTCTCCCTTTACCCCTGTGTAGTTGTAAATTATGCATTCTGCTGTTAAATCCTTTCATATTAGTCAAATGACCTCACATTTCATTGAAAGCAGAATCTGGTCCTGAATGTCACATCAGTGAGAACATAAAAAAATAGAATTCTCTTGTAAGAAGGCAGTGCAGAATTTCATGGCATATTAATGAATCTTTTCTGACTGTAGTAAAGCTTTCACTTCATTGACACAAGCTAAATAGCAGACAACTACCAGTCCTTACTGTCTTTTTTTAAAAAGAAATTTCCTGGTGACAAGAAATGCCCATCCAAGAAGTTATCTACTGTCAGGAAGTTTCCTGGATGGAAGTAAACATACTCTGTATTACTTATCGGAAAATATAAAAAATTAGGCTAGAATTTTCAACTGTGTGATTTTACCCACATTGGCACTAGAGTTTAACTTCAGTAACACCATTCCTCATTCATGTTTCTGCAGAATTCATAGCTGCTTTAACAGTAATATCATATATTTGAGTGTTGTCAGTAGAAAGTATCAAGCTTATCATGCTCTAAGAAGTAGTCTGTGTTTGTAGTTGTATGTAGTTCGTAGTTCTATGAAGAGAACACGATTGTTTATTACTTATCCCATAATTCTATTATTTTAGGCAGGTGAATGAACTATAATGTCTGAAATTCAAACCCAACTTCCTACCTAACAACTCTGACTGAACCAGTATGCTTCCACAGGTTTTCCCAGAAGCACAACTACAAATGAGTGTGATGGTTATGCTCAAGAAAATAGAGATAACATACTGGTTTGGGAAACATTGCCAGGTGAATACATTGCTCCACATCAGCTCTGACCGTGTCAGAGTAGCACATCAGAAACACATCACAGTTCTGATGGGAGGGTAAGTGAATACAGGAACATATTACACTCAGTACAGGAAAAATCTAAGGGCATCGTAGAAAACCTGGAGAGAGTGATTATATAGGCTCAGGGGGATACCAGCAATTATGAAAAGGACATTGCCAGCCACAACTGAAAAGCAAAGAACAAAGCCAACAATATGGTATTAATCACATGCCCTGACCGCATATGATGCCAAACTATTCAAAGCACAGAATGTTCTTTATTCACCCCACTTTATATTGCTTGAATGAACTTAGCATTAATGAAAATGAGAGATTAAAAACATTGATATCAACCAACCTTTGGGCCAAATCCTACTTATCTTATTGATGCAAGTAGTTCCACTGATTTTAATGGATGTAATTACTATTGACTTCAACAGAGCTACTCACAGAGTCAGGAGAGCAGGATGTGGCTCACTGCATAACCAAGCTTCCCTTACCACCATGAATGGTGCCAACTCATCCATTCTGATGCAATGTCCCTGCTTTTCTGGTAATGGATCCCTTGAGCAGAAACAACTTTACACACCAAATGCTGTGATACTTTTGATGTGAGCACAGCAACAACCTGACTGAAATGACCAATTCTACTTTTACTCCTTTCTTCAAAAGCAACAGACAGGACCCTCTGACACCTAGAACTTCATAGCATGGTTTTATTATTCATTCCTCCAATTTCTTATGAATGAAACATCTGTGTGGGGTTGGAATTACACTTCTGCAAGGACTGTCTATTCTCTGATGATAATGTATATTTGAAAAGGATAGTACAAACCAAATTGATTTACAGTCAGTCTCTTGGGCACAGGAATAGGTTGTTTCCAGTAGCAGGTTTCTAGCAGTGGATTGCCCTTTTGAAGGAGATCAGACGCGTCCCATTCTCCCTACTTTCAGACTTAGATGCAGAGTCTCATTTATGACCACACCAATTTTCTTCTGCAGTACCCCTTGGGACCACAGAGGAAGAGATTTGAGGGACAAAAAAGAGAGAACACAACAAACAACATGAGTGAGAAAAAAGGGAAGGGAATCACCTTGGGGTTTGCCAGCTTTGGAGTGATGCTAAGATGTTGTCTTTTAGGGGTTTAGTCCTTGTTCTTCAGTCACCCTGCTTCAATGCCACACAGGAAGGAGCTTTTAAAGGTGTAAGATGGCATAGAACATACAAAGGCAGAGGCCTGGAACTCTTTTTTCGAAGGATTGAAAAGGCAGAAACCCAGTTAAACCCACTGGAATATACAATAAGACAAGAATTTCTGTCTTCAATCCCAGCTTTCCACAATCCAATTCCTACAGCTTATTCTCAATGGCTATTCATGGTAGGCACCAATTCTAATATCTTTTTTATTTCATTATAAAATTTAAGTTATCTCTATCAATCTTAAATTCCTTTTGGGCAGCTAAGATAAAAACCAGTCTAAAGATGTTCTGCTGCACTGGTTCTTACTCATCTTAGTGAGAGGTTATTCGTTGCCCTCTGAAATTCCTCACTGGCTTCTGAATGTAGTTACAGATTCAAAGCTAATACAGATCTATATATTTAAGGACACAGAGTCCAGATACTTCAAGAAAAAAAGTGATCTTTTCTTGCAGAGCAAATCTTTGCATGTAGGACATTATGAAATTTTTCCTTTATAGAAATAATACAGATTTTCCAGGTTTAGGTCCTGTTATGTGCACATTTTTTAACGATTATTATCTCAAGCACACAGAATAATGGTTAATATTTCAGATTTTAAAATACAGCAGAGCCTCAATTATCCAAATTCAGTGAACCCAGACAAGGTTTTGCCCCTTGTCATTTATTAATTAAATGGTAAATTGCTTCTATTACTAATTATTTCCACAGATCCATGGGCATGCAGGGCATTTTGGTTACTGGTAAACGCGATTATCAAGCGCTATTCAGTGTTCTTCTCATGTTCTTCAGATAATTGAGATTCTGATGTACTCTGGAAACCATTTAAACTATTTTTTACAATGTATTACTGGGAGGGCTTCCAGGTCCTGTAGGTCCTCTGGGGTAGAGGCATCCCCAATACTGTGGGAGGCAGCACTCCTGACAAGCCAAACAACAGGAAAGTGTGTCAGGCAATACGTAACACAAAAGCAAAACTATTTTGTGAGCTCAATCTGACAAATTTCTAATCCCAGCAATATGTTAGTCTGAGTGACTGATTGTTTGAATAGGAAGCTAGCAAGTCAGATATTACATTAAAATTTGCTCTTTTTCTGAGGAGGGTCTTTTTTTAAGGAAAGAGAAGTTTAGCTAAAGAATCCCTTAGATGTGAGGGATCCTACAAAGAAGAAATGGTTCTAACTAGAGCAAAATGGAGCAGACTTAGAAATACTATCTTAGAGATTTTAAGGGTAGAGTTATAGAACTGTACACAGGCCAGAATGATGCATCATCTATGGGTGAAACCATGAGATTCTGTATCGAAAGAACATGAAGTTGATAAAATTCAGGTACCAAATACAGCAAAGAACTGCCTCAACAGCCAAAACAAGTCTGATATCACTGAGTATCTAGACAGCCAGGGCAAATGCATAAGCACTTCAACACAAAACCTAAGGACTAAGAGGAGTGCAACACCTATTAAAAACAAACAAACAAACAAAAAACCCAAACGATTTATGTAAGACACAAGTTCAGCAGCTGGAGATGTTATTTGTTGCAATACAGGTGCACTTCATAATTATCAGCAGAATGCACAGATGAGGGATTGTTGCTGTGAATTAAAACATATCTAAATAAAAGGAATAAGTGAAAATATAGAAGTACCAAAGGTGTCCAGGCCTAAAAAGAAAAAGAGTGGTGCTAGAATCATGCTATGCACACCATCCCACCAAAGTGCTGAGAGTGACTACAAAAAGCAAAATGAAAGACCTCAGAGGCAGAAAACCTATGAAAGAAGCAGCAACTTTCCTTTAGTGCTAAATCTACTTTAATAGGTGTGTATTAAATACCACTTTGTAGTAATGAACACAATGCACATAAATTTGGGTTCTCTATAGGACTGAAAAAATAACAATAATCCACTACATCAATATATTATTCCAGAAAGAAAATCCTATTTAAAATAAGGAACACAGAAAAAAAAAGAAATTAAAAAGAAGAAGCTAAGGGTAAAATGTTTTGAGATGCTACTGTTAGAAGATATTATATCAGAGATTCATGTTTCTTACAAGTAACAGGAAAGCCCTACTTTAGAATAGCTGTAATAATCCTGACCCCCAGTTGTCTGCCTCAATCATTTTGAGAAACATCTCAGCAGTTTGTCAGGTAGACACAGTAAATTACAGCCTGAGGTACCAAAGAGATCCCTAAACAGTTCTGATTTACCTGAATATGCTAGGTTGTAAACTGTCATAATTCGGTTGCCACTTTAGATGAAAATCCTTTGCAAGAGGGCAAAAATCTCCAGAAGAAGTGCATGATATGGTTCCTTTAGACTCAAGAATCTTTAAAGTTGCCCTGCAGTAATTTATTTCTACTCAAAACTCACAAAACAAATGTATAACCACATGTAAAAAAATAAAATAATAGGATTTTTAAACCAAGCCAAGTGAAGGGATTTACTAGAAGTAAAAAGACACCATCCAAAATGAGGAATTCATAGTGAAATGTAGAAAGCAGGAAAAAAAGCGTATATTTTGTTGATATTTCTTTAAAGAAAATAAATGTTGAATAAGTTAGGCCCATGGATATGTCGAGGAACAACTTTTTAAAGCCATAAATAACCTTGCTAAGCCCCTCACACAGAATCTGTTTCTGCCAGCAGATGAGGCATAATAGGAGTCTTCAAAGAGCAAAAATCCCAAATTAATTCTTTGTATTTGTGTTCACTACGAAACAGTTTAAAAAGTTTTGCAAGTGAAATCCCTTCTCTTCAAGGTCAAGTCTGAGAAAATGTATAATGGAAAGACTAAATGATTCCCATCTAATAGTTATAAAACAAACTGTTATAAAGAAACTCGGTCATGAAAGAGCTTAACCAGTAATTCTTGCACAACAAAAGAATGGAAAGTGATTAATGGCAAGAGTAAAAAAAGGGCTTTAGGAAGATCACTTGGTGTATAGTCTATACCATAGAAACTGGTAGAAATTACAATAAATAATAACAGACACTTGAGTAGATAGAAGAGTGAAGATACAGCATGAATTTTTGCAGAAGGAAATTCTGATACACAAATCAACAGAGTTCTCAGAATGAATCAATGGGCATATGTGTGAGATTCAAGCAGTGTTAGTTGCTAAAAAATAAAAAAGATGAAAAACCTTACCAAAGTAACTTTCTACAAGAAAGTTATCATGACATAAGAGAAGAGAGACTAAATATTCACGCAACAAAATAGAACTTAATTTAGCTGTTACTACACAGGAAAGACAGCATGGAATCCTTGTGGATATACCTGTGAAAGCACTGGCTCAATACTCAGCACTGGTCATAAAGAAGGAAAAAAAAACCCTTGGGAATTATTAAGAGAGAAACAGAAAGTAAAACTAAAATCACAGTGATATCCTTCTAATAAAATCCATAGCAGACTCATACACTGATAACTATATATATGTTTCAACTTTCAATACAAAAGAGGATATAAGCAGTCAGATAGATGCAGAAAAGGGAACAGAGATGTTCAAAGCATGGAATAACTTCTGTGCAAGGACAGATTAAAAAGAGTTGAGTTCTTTGCCCTGGAAAATAAATGATTGAGAGAAATATAAAGGAGCTTCATAAAATCATAACAAACATGGACAAGGTGAACTGTTAATAATTGCTCCCTATTTCTCATTACATATTTCTAGAAAGCATCCAAAGAAGTTATCAAGCACCAGGTTTAAAGCAAACAAAAGGAAGTACATTCTCACACAGTGTGTAATTAAATTGTGGAATTCACTGGCACAGGATGCTTTCGATGCCAAAAGCAAAAATGGTTTCAAACAGCAATCAGACAAAATAAAGAAAAAGTAAGTCTTAGGCTTTAACAGCCCTTTCTATCAGGGCTATTAAAAACAATGATGCAAAAGCAGAAAACACTACTCCACACTAAGAATTGGGAAGGTTCGCCTGCACACTTCTGAAGAGCAGAGTGAACCAATCTGACGTGTATCAGACAGCAGCTAAGCCTCAACATAGCTAACACATAGATCACAGAGATTCCGGCTTTAAAATGAATTTATGGAGCACACGGATTATGGCTGCAACTGATGATTTACTACTGCAGTGTCAACCTACTGGATGTTGATTAATATCCTTCCCCAGGTACAACCATAGTTAAAGTGTATGTTAAGGAAAAGGAGTTAAGAATGAAACAGAAATGTTTGGAGCACAAGGTATTCTTTCAGGAGACTTGTGATATACAGGTACAGCATGCTTTCCTGACTGACAGAGTCCAGTCAGTGAAACTCATTCCCGAGATGAAAGCCATCAACCTTATGTAGTTACCAGTGAGGATACCCCCTTTGGTTCTAACGGGTTCCACAATCTCACTATGGAATGATTTCTGTGGGAGCTGCACTTAGTCTATTGGGCATGTTACACTCAAAAATGCCTTTTAAAACTAAGTAAAAACATTCAGGTCACAGAGCAGAGCATGCCAAAGTATGAAAACACCAAAATGAAGTCTGTCACAACAGCTGTAGTGTTACAATACAATCTTCCATGTTATGATTGTATATTTTGTGTTCTGTATAATGGATAGCATCCAGGGAATGAGACTAATTCAAATACTCTTTTTTTATCCTCTCTGTTCAGTGTGTGGCCCCAAGCCTTGTTTACTGAGTGGCATCCAAGTCTTGCATGAAATAAGATGGTTTTTTGTTTCTGGATTTTCTGTGGTACTCATCAATATAGCATCTGAATATCTCAACAATCTTGGTGAATTAAACCTCACAATGTACCCTCAGATGTCTGGAATTATTTTAATTCCTCACTGATGAAAATTATGAGAGAAATTATGTGAATTCTTTTGTGGCCACACAGGGACTCTGTATCAAAGACAGAAAGACAATTTATATCCGTTCATTATAAGGGGTGCTGAGCATCTCCTGAACTCATCTTATGGAAGGAACATGCCAAGAATTCATGCTCTTCCAGCAGATCTGCAGTTCATCTGTACCATAAACCTCTCCAATGGGGGGAGGATACCATGGACAGGGACCTCATTTCTTCCACGCTGTCTGTCTAATCCTGTGAATTGGGAAAAGTGTCTCAAAGGATTCATCACTGCAAGATTGGTAGAGCCCTTGGAGATACTCAGATCATCAGCACAGTGAAGAACAAAATTATGACAGTCTGTTGTTACAATCCGATGCAGAAATTTCTCCTTCAGATTTGCATTGTCTAGAATTCTTGTCAACATGAGGTATTTTAAATTATACTTTTCTAGAAAGTCTGAAGCAGGGCAGTGGTCTGGATGTAAGAAGTCAACAACTGACACGTGGACTGTTTCTTCAGTGTTAAAGATGGCTATTTATAGTTGTAGTGTAGTTCGTAACCATGAATTACAACTTTATGAAACACTCTTTATACTGCACTTGTGATCAAAGTGTATAAAAAACATTAAAAAATAGCCTCATGTACTGCTACCTTAAGTGTCTGTCTCTTCCAAGAAACTAAGATTAAAGCTCAGTGTCTGTTCTTCTATTGTGCCTATGTATTGCAGCATTTGCGGTCTGTAAGATCACACATTGTAGGAACAACTTTCAGTTCTCTGTGACAATAGGGTGAGCTGAGGACAGACTGGCAATCTTCAGAGATGAATTTCCTGCCCTTTGTGGGTTTCAGTTAGACTCTTAGCATTATTTGAACTTTTGTGGTTTAATTTTCTTTGTTGCTGTTTTAATTCTAATGGCAGAAAACAGGAGACAAAACAACATCCCTCTGGAGGCAGTGAATCTCAGGATCTGAAGAGTAAATGGCCACGTTTTCTCCTTCTGCCATTTTAAGATACATCAGCAAACAGAGAAAGGACATAGCAGATCTGTAGAACAGCAAAGGGACGTAGAACTTATTTTCTGGTAAAGATACCAAAAACCTTAGGATCTGTTGATGTTTTATGGTCCTCTGAACTAATTTCTTCCCATTAGCATACAATCCCAACTACAGGCTCAGAAACTGCTCACTCCCATTCTCTCACTAAGGCCTGAAAAAGAAGAAAGGCTATTGCATGAAGGCTGTCCTGCAGTTGCAATAGTGGTCACACAAAACACATAAAAAGATCCAGCCTGAGACCCAAGTATTTGTTTCATTCAACTATTATGGTTTATAGCTGTGCACATCTTATTCAGAGAACAGGAGGTCCTAATTACTCAGGGAGCAATAGAAGTCCTTAGAAAAGACAGCCAAAAAAAGTCCTGTCTCATGTTCCTAATTTCATGAATTTATAGAAGTACATTAGACTGCATTTCTCGCTCCCCATTTCTAACATCTGTGGGCCAAATCCACTGACTATGTGCAGGCCCAGCTGGGCAAGGATATTTTTCCACAACCATTTGTGGCTTTCAAATAGCAACCCTTTCAAATAATGGTGAATTTTGGATACAAAGATGAGATCCAGAACAATACTTAAGTAACTACAGGTAATAAATTGTTAATGGGGTCAGATCTGTTTGTTATGTTCTCCCCTCACAGACAAAGAACATTATGAAATAGTATTTATTATGTATATGCAGGGATTTTTCCCTTTATATGTGTTTGAAAAAGAATCATAAAACAACGCCATTGTAAAACCAAATAAGAACTAAAACAAATAACAAATTACTTCTCCGAGGGGAAGAAGTGCCAGTTATGGGATAGCAGTCACTAACTACTGCCAGGAGTTTTCTCAGATTCTGGGTAATTCTTCAGCACAAGAGAGTTTTATTTAGGTCCATCTTGACTAACATATGTGGAAGGGAACATTTTTGATTCTTCTTTCCTCCATTCTCTTGCGTGTCACAGCTTCCTATCCTTTGCTTCTGTTTATAGTTGTCTCTCACCATGTATTTCAGGAAAAGAAAAATCTAAATAAAGATCACAGCCTGTTCCATTATGTGCCCTTCCTCTTCTTTTTCTCCTCCTATCTTGCATTTGTGCAGTGTTGTGGCACCTATTAACTACCCATGTTTTCAGAATGACATTATACAAGGTGCAGGATGTACCACTGTGCCCTAAAAATATCAACAACTACATTAGTCTCACAATAATTAATGGCAGGCATTATGCAAATGACAACTTTTTCACTGCAAAATAATGACATTTCTTCATTTTGAGCAGAGTTATGCAAAACAATGAATTGGGGATGATAAATCACACGGGAGAATTAAGAAAGCCATAACGTTCCTGCCCAGGCAGGCAGAAAGACAGACAGACCAACAATTTAGAACACATTGTTTGTTCTCAAACTGCTATTAAGAAATAAATAAAAGCATAGCCAGCCGGTCATTAGAACGTATGTATAATTTAGTTTTCCCCCTTTAGGCTACTGTGCATAAGGGAACGTTAAATTCTAGCAATTGAATTATTACAAGTCACAAGCAAATTTTTTTTTATTAACCTTAATAAGTCATTCACTCAGAGACTACAGTCATCAGGCAAATAAAATGTATCACATGTCATTCTCCTACACATTAACTAATTTCTTATGCAAACATCACAATGTATAGCAATTACCACTGCTCAAAAAACCCCCAAAGTCAGTTTCAATTTATTTTATTGCTTCTGTGCGTGGCCATTTCCTGTAGAGCTTTATATTCTATCCCCATGTTTTAGGTGCAAAAGAAAATGAATGCAAGTAAGAAGAAGCTACTTCTCTAAAAAGTTGCCACAGCTTTTCCTTATTGTGGATACTGTTAGATAAAGGTATTGGTAAGATCCTCCTGTGAACTTCAAGAAGCTTCTCAAAGGTAAAAATCTAGCACTGACCGGCCATAAGCACCCTCCCTTCCCCATCCCTTTCTCCACTACATGCTTCCCAACTCTTAAAAGAGCAACTCCTGCCCAGTCCTCCCAGTGCCTCCTGCAAGGAGCCTGGTGCAGGATCGTCTGTGAGCTCCCCAGAGCCACCATTCCCACACTGTTCCCTGAGGAGCAGGCTTCCCAGTGAGAGTGGGACTGGAGGGTAGCTTTGAACTCCCCTACGTACAACACTCCTTCACTGTTCCTTACAGTGTCTCCTGCTGCAATGGAAGTATCTCTAAGCTTTTAATAGACAGCACTCCTGGATCTTTCTTTTTAGTGATTCCTGCTGGGAGTGTCTGATGTATCAAAGAGTTACAGTGATTAAAGCTGGAAAGACCTATGGTATTTAATCATTTAGTCCATCCTCCCACCTGAGCTGGGATATTCCTTACACTATTTTTTTCTGATGCTCTATTTAGTCTAACTTTAGAGAGTGCCAAATAACTGGGCTCCCTTCCCTGGGGAGGTTATTCCACAGTGGTATGTCATGAGACTGGAAATTTCCCAAGGTATTTGCTGTACTTTTACTGGTTTATGTTTAGTTTTATTAAGAAGGCACTAGTTTTCAGACTCCCAATACTGCCATAAGATTTCTTTTCTGTTAGTAGAAACTGCAGCTGCATCAGACTTCCTCATGTCCATAGCTCAGCATGACATTTAATAACACTGTCCACTGGGGGGGGGGGGGGGGGAAGGGGAGGAAAGTTGGATTTGCCGCACCTAAATATCGTCCAAAACCTGGTTTTATTTTCCACAGTGACTGCTGACAAGAACTGGTATGGAAAGGGATCCAGTACAGGACCTTTACAGCCAATGCAATATTACCTCCCTTCTAGCCCCATCAGCCGCTCCCCTCAGGAAGTGCTGGTGGCAGTTCCAAACACACATAAAACAGAGCAAGGACTACATATTCCCCATGAGGAGATTAAATTGCATAGCTCCCTCCTGTGAAGCATAGTGAGGGGGTCTGGAAAACCCACAATTTATGCATGACCGAGAAGATTCAGTTCCAGCTTTATCTGAAGCAATAGGAAGAAAAAATGCCACTTTTTCTTCTCCCCAGATGTTAGTACCCTTGCCTCCACCAAAGACAACTGAGTAAGTCATCAACATAAACATACAGAGAGCTCAGGAAAGAGAACAGTTGTGCTGGAAATAACTGGTGTCTTTGAAAGCAAAGTGGTAGCAGTTGACCACCACCCTCTCACTTTTAAAATTCAGTGTAATTCGTTCCCCTTGGAACACTGCAAAAAATTCTCCACCTCCAGCCTCTCATTCGGAAGTTAATAACATTTTGCAGCTCTCCTTAAATAAAATCCAGCCCATCCTGGATCAATAAGACTGATGCCTATTTCCCTAATGGCAGCCGATTGCCATTTGCTATTCAAATCAGACTAGATAAATTACAGTACATGCCAAGGAACAGGCCAGTGAATTAAGACAGGCCTCCTGAGGACCAGCGATATTATTAATCTTTTAAGACACTATCATATTTCTTCTTGACAGTGTGCGTAGACTCTCAGACATGCTGCACCCAGATTGAAATATCAGCTGCTGCAAAAAATCAATAGCGTTAGAAACACAATAATTTTCTGTCTGCTGGGCCCCCAATAAGCAACACTTGTGTTTCTCCTCCTTTCCACATCTATGCTCCAAATGCATTTGTTTTAAAATCTAGGCCTCCATTCTGAATAGTCATTGTGGTGGGCAAAGTTGCTTTTGTTGTCATCCTTTGCCACAGAAGCCACAACTGTTATTCTCGATAAGGTTGTGGTTCTCAGAGACAGTGTAAGGTCCTCAAGGGTCAGATACTCACCTAGTATATTCTACCCTTCTCCCCACACCCTCTGCTGCTCAGCCTCTTGCTTTCTCACTGAAGGCTTCATAAAGACAGATATTGCTAGAGCTCATGCTATCCCTAAGAAAAATGAAAACGGGGACCTTGGACGTGAACTGACAAAGGGAGACTGCACATGACAAGAAAGCAAAAAGCTTAAGGGATTTCTCTTCAGACTGGCAACAGAAGGGGTCAATTCAAACAATTTTGATCTCTTTAGACCTGTGGATGAATTCAATAAAGGCTCTGACAGTCAAGTAAGCTGTCCCTGGTTTCTTAACTACTCCTTGTGCTGAAGGGGAGAAAGAGTCTACAACCGATAACTATTCCAGAAAGGGTATTTTATGATTTAGGAGATCAGCAAGCTTAGAGAAAAATCTGTAGCTTACAGGTTTGGCAGCAATGTTAAAATGAGGTTTGTCCTCACCCTTGACATTATATAGTTTAACTGTGTGGAAAAAAACCCCAATTGTAAAGGACAATAAAATCAGAATTCTCCACACAATTCTAAGCATGAGATTATTCTGCATATAACTGGGTAAAAAAACATCTACAGAAATGGACTAGAGTGGATAAATCAACTCCAGGTTGGTGAAGTTGCTATTCAAGATTGCCAGATTTCTGGCATCCCAGGTCGGGATGCAGTGACCAGAAAGAGTTGATGAATGTCCCAATAGGGTGAGAGGAGTGAGGCGATGAAATCATTCAAGTTACATCATAATTAGCAGTTGCCTTCTGCCCTTAAAACATTGCTAGCAGCATTGGTAGGATTGGAGACCAAAAATATTAACTCTCCTCTGACTCTTGCAGAATCTCAAGAGCTTTAATTCAATCTCCATTTAAAAAGTGGGTAAGCATGGCCACGAGCAATATAAACATAGCTCTGCCTTCTGATGAATGCCAAGGTGACCAAGCTGATGGACACAGCATATCAACAAGGTGTTGTTAGTAAATGGATGAAGAGTCACCCTGTGTGGTTCCAGGGTACGCTCTACCTTTTCTATGTTGAGCAGAAGACTTGGCTCCCCTCCTTCCTCAGCACAACATCTCTCTCTGGTGCACAAAGTTATGTGCTCAGCACTGGCACAAAACTATGAGTGAGCAAGCAGTAGTAGGGCTAAGGAATAAACACTGAAGGACCAGCATAGAAAACATCATAGGTGATGAAGATAGGATTTGAGCCTGCCACTTTTCCTCTCTGATCCTCAAACCACTTCACTGCTTGCTTCTGCTCTAGTGTCCTCCTATCTGTGCTATGTCCTTTAAATACGGATCATTTCTACTTTTATTTTGCACAGCAAAAATCATTAATTCACACAGTACTAGGGCTAGCAGCAGCATAATTCTTTGGAAGATGCCATGGTACCTATTCTAAGACAATGGACCAACAAATATCACTGAGTGATAAAGAGAAACTCATTTTGCCAGTGTAGATAAGAGGCTAAAATAATCTATACAGCCATGAACATTTTGAGTTGGGTCTTCTGACAAGTTTCTATGTCAGTCCAAATAATGTGGTGGTAGTCTTAAGCTTCCCCAGAACATGTGCTACATCTATGCAGAAAGCTCCTAAGTTATAACTGGGCTGCAGTCCAGCATCATGCACACAAAATCAAAGTATGTGAGACCCATTACATTAAGAATGCCCCATTTTTACTGTTGTAAACACCCCAAACACCTGAGGATGAACTGAGATCTTCAGAAAGATGGGAACTTCACGTCACTGAACATCGTAACAAGGCTCTTCCACACTAAACCTGTACTCCACCTGCATGTATCCTTTTCCTGTTACAAATGAACACAATTTATTCTGAGCAATAAAGACTAATTTCTTCTTTTCTTTTTAGGTGCTTTTACTTGCTACCCTACACCCTCCATTATCCTTGCATCTGAAAAAGAATAATTTCTGTAGTAACTGGCCATACAACTACTGTTCAGGTTCCCCTGATGGTTTTGTCCTAAAAGCAAGTTCACCAGTGCAGCGGACTGGTCTTAGCAAAGCCATGTAACTAGATGGACTCCTTCATGCTGCAAAATATGCTTGGGATTTAAAAGAAGCCGTGCACATCTTCCTTCTGACATTCCTGTTTCTAAAGGAAAGGATTAGACTGAGGGTAAAAGTACTGTCGAAATAAAGCATTAGGGCCATTGCTGCTGGTCACAGCTGGTTCAGAGGAGATTCTCTAGACATCCTCTTCCAGATAGATCCTGCTGGAACTGAGTCTGCAGACTGTAATGTTTAAATACCATTCAGAAGTTAAAACAGTAGTGACAAACCCAGTTAAGTTTAAAGCCAGATTTCCATTGCAAAACACCCTGCATGCCATCCCTGCTGACAGGCAATGCTAGGCATTGCTGTCAGCTACAGGGTACAAAAGGAAGAGGAAGAAAGTAAATGTATTGCAAGTTTAAGGCACAGACACATACTGCTAACAACTGCTGTCTGATATTCTTCCTCGCCCACAGCCTCTGCCCCTAGACATTGCTCTGATTTTGCAGTACAGAGGAGAAGCGGTCTGTGCATAGAAATCTACCCAGGGGCTAAAGCTCCAGGACAGCTAGAGAGCATTCATCTTACCCTGTGCTTGGCCTCTTTAGTCATAGGTGTTGAACAAGCTCATCCTTTGAGGAGAAAGCAGCACAGGGATTATTCTCAAACTTGGTCGTGACTCATGATATTCTACCAGCTCATTCTATAAAAACGAACTGATAGAGATGGAAATTGCCAAGTACTTTTAGGGGAGAGAAGCTGGGAGAAGAGCAACAGTATAAGATTTCCATGCTAAAAGGGAGAAATAGAGTCAAAACTGCAACTGAGATGGTATGGGTTGACTGACTATATCATGTAAGAACAAAAGGGAAGATCTGTCTGTAAATGGTCAAAAGACACAAAAGATGGAAAGGGAAAAGCAGAGAAAACTGAATGATAAGCAAGTAAGATAAGATAAATGAGGATTTTGAGGTGGTTGGGAGAAGAAAACCCAAGCACTGAAAAGATGTCAGTAAGTCCAACCATACTTAACCCAACCACAGACTTGGAGTGCCCTCTCTAAATGATGCAGCTAGATAAAAACTGTGTTTCTCTTTCTGTTCATTAGCATCCATGTCTAGCAATAACCTGTGAGCATTTTTGAGGGCTTTCTCAGCTATTCTTTTTTCCCATACCTCTACCACAACCTTCCTGGCATGGCCTAAAAAATAACCAAACAAAACGTGCATTAAAAACTTTGTCTCTTCTCACCTCTTGTTAATGAGCCAGTTCTGCTGAGGTCAGAGGTGAGAGGAAGTCACTGGTATTCAGTCAGCTCTGTGAAATGAGCCTGGAAAAGGTAACAAACTTCTCTAGAATAATACTCTCCAAGGTATATGGAAAGTAAATTGCTGCCGACACTCCCCAGTTGCACCCTTAATAAAGGAGGTTGCGGGGAAGAAGGCCTAACACCAAGAGAACAGGAGCATCCTATATTCTCCCTTTACTTTCAGTGGGAGTCCATGCAGTGAGTCTGCACAGAGCAGCAGGAAGTGAGACATGCACCTGTGCAAGAAATGTTAAGTAACGTGTTTCACTAAGCCATGGCCTCTCTCTTTGTCTGAAAAAACACTCCCTTCAAATTTTGGCTAGTATCTGCTAAGAGGGGTGGGAGGAAACATCTCACGCTGTGACAGCCCTACTGCCTCTCTCACATGAGTAGAAATATGATATCTCACACTCACATGATTCTACCCCTGCACTGGAACCTCTGGTGGAGACATTCCCAGATCAGTTACAGGTTTTAATTATGAAATGACAGTACCGATAGCTGGCTTTGCTTGAACCGGCATGTGTCACTGAAGCCGATGGGAAATATGTAAGAAAGAGACCCAGTTTAATTAGCCTGAATATTTTACATTGATTATTTTCTACAAGAAAACCATTACACATCTTGATTTGTCACCTGTCAGGCTGCTGTTCTTATCCACCATGATCTCTCGATGCCTCTTTGTGTCATAAAAAAACCAATGGTAAAAATGACAGACAGATGCAAACAAGGTTTTGGTAATTACAGCACTGTGGCTGGTGGTTGTTTGAACATCGTTTTATTTCTCCCAATCAAAGAAGTCCTTGGACTTCACAGCCCTAGAGCTTCAGACAGGGGTGAAACTGATTATATTATGACATTACAGTGCAGACTGGCAGATCAGACAAAGTGGATTTCACTCAGTAATTAAACTACAGTATCTTTTGTCTAAAGTCCAGGACAGGATTAACCAAAAGGTAGCTCTTTATCATTGTGATTAGTGCTGGGATTTGAAGAGTGAGTCCACAGATTTCTGATTTGATAGCTCATCCTGGGTACCAGCTTATTGGAGGCTGCACATCTGTCTGACTTGCAAAAATAGCATGAGGTCAATATGTATTTGCCAAGTTGCACCATTTCCTTTATTTTATTTTTAGCTGGAGGAAAATTAAGATTGATTTAAATATTACAGTGTCTTTTGGTTTTCTATGGCAGTATGAGGATTTCTATTGAATAACTGGGGCCCCATCCTAAACTGCATGGTATCTATAGGACAGACTCACAATTTTCTCCGTAGCCTTTACCACTATTCTTCAGGGTCCAAAAAAATACACCTGCTCTTGGGAAATTGAACAATACAAATCTAAAATACAATAGCTTTATAGCTGCTCTAAAGTGGTCTAGCAAATGAAGTTTCAAGCTTTCAAGCAGCTCATAAGATTTTTTGGATGAAAACAGATTTTGGGGTTTGTGTCAGCATTGCATAAAATCCCTGATGCCTTTTTTTTTTTTAAAGTTTCCAAAAAGCTTTTAATGCTTCTGCTTCTCCTCACAACTTTAATAAACACAGGGCTGGGAAAACTTGCTCAGTACAGTGAGACAGTTTCCTTATGCTGCTGGCTGGGGAAGTAGCACTCCTGGCAACTGCCCTGATTTACTCACTAGAGCAGACTTTCTACAAGTGGAAGCAAGGCAGGGAAAAGCAATGGATATCTCTTTTTATTGTCTTCTTCTTCAAGTAGCCATTATGTCTAAGAAACAGAAAAATCAAGGTAAGAAAATAAAAACACTACTTCTACCTCCCATCAACAAAACAGAGTTAGGAAATGACTTCAAATTCTGGAGATACTTTCCACCTAAAATCTGTCAAAGGCAATGCTGTTTTAGGTGCGAGTCTAGGGAAAATATCCCCCTAAGAATCCCAACAGCTTCCAAAAGTGTATGGAGAGTGGTTTGGCACTTGCCTTTTGAAAGTCATATACATTTTTAGGTTCCTTTCAACTAGTTTTCAAGCCATGACAGTCACAAAAAGTGACAACCCACAGGGCACTATTACAAGGTTCCAACTCTTCCCCAACAAAGGTTGACCACCAAAAAAAAAAAAAAAAAAGCATTTGTGAAAACATCAATAAAAATTTTATTTGCAGCTGACAAAAGGTTTTTGAAAGACAAATACTTTTACTGAAGATTGAAAGAATTTTTTGTGGAAAACAGCCAAAAATCCAAATAAAATAGTTTGTTATTTGGGAGTTGGTTTTCAACATAGTTTAAAAATACTTTCAGCCTTAAAAAAAACAGTCACAGTTTATACTGTTTTGTTTCACCCACAGAATAGTCCTATGCCTATCACATTCTGCACAATTCAGATGTGATTTAGAATTGCTTGACCCGTCTTTACAATAGGATAATCTCCAAAATGTTCTTTGACATTTTGCCTATAGCAATGTCTCCTCTCATTTGTATGAATCTCTGATGTAGATTATGAAAATCTAAAGCTGGGGCAATCTCTTAATTTCCACCCAAACGTTTATTTGAAACAGACCCTAATTCTGTTTGGGGACTGGATAGTACTACAATCCAAATAACAAACTAAACAATTCCCTAGGCAAACAAACTATTTTACTTGCAGTTTTATTGTTGTTGTTATTTTTGTAATGAAATTTACAGAGAAAACCCCCAAATTATTCATAATCATTCATTTTAAGTCTTGAAAGCTATTTCACAGCTCTCAGAGTCATGGAAGACCCTCAGTATCATGCAGTCTGAGTCCTATACAATAAGGAACTTACAATTCCACCCAGGAATTCCCTTAGCAATTCTAATGACTAGGGTCTGAATGGGCACATAATATTTATTAACACTTATGATCTTAATTTAAGGAATTAAACCAGCAGAATATCACAAAATACCTTGGAAATATGTTTTAGTTATGCACTTTCATTGCCCAAACACTTACAAGTGAGGAAAGAAGTGGAAATCTAGCCAAGCAAGCAGGCAGAGGCACAGAAACATCACACAGATGAATGATCAATAGTGCATTTCTTGGTCAACTAATAAAGACACAGATAAGTAATACCAGACAGTTTTAGTAATCTTCCTTTAAATGGCTAGCAAAATATGTAATAAAATCTCACTGCTATACTTGTTCTTTGTAGAGGTGTGAAGGTGTGAATTTTATTCCTAGTCCTGCTGCTGATACTGTAGATACAGACTCAACTCACATAGGGATTTCAAAGGTAGTATTCAGACCATTAAACTATTCCTCAGACCAAACTGAAAACAAAATGCAAATGAACTACTGCTGATCCTGAGCTCATGCTGATTCCCTCCTGCCTTTCACAATTTCCCCCATTTTACCCCTGAAAATTCTGAAGTTTTAAAAATATTCTTAACCAACCAAATAAGTACCAGCCTTTATATTTATATTTTTTCCCTTTCTGGGTCTTTGTATTATGCTTTGATCATAAATTCAGTGTCTTCTCTCCAATCATGAGGACTAGAAACTTATTTTACAAACAAAAACCAAAGAACTTGACATTATCTGTTTACTTCAAGAGTACAATCTTTAAGGAAAACATCAGATATTATGACACTTTCAGTAAAACTGCAACCACTTCCAGCAAAATAAAACATTAAAATAGGTGTGCACATCCCTCTGGCTTTCACATCATGCGTAAACACTGAAATTCCACAAAAAGAGCCTTGTAGTTGTGAGTTGCTCTGGAGAAAAGCTGGAGAGCATAACATATCCATGATTTCATAAAGTGGTCAAGTGCTTCCTACTAAGCAGGAATGGACTCTTATATGCCAAACCCTGGCTTTGGTAACACAGTGGTAAATTTCATATTAATGTAAACCAGTATAAATATAATGTCCCAGTATAAATATAACCAGAATTAATATTATGTTTTACAGAGTTCCTAAACAACTACAAATTTCTTCTACCAAGCACCTGGAAAAGGGGGAAATACATGTCTTGCAGCATGATATTGCTTTTTGAAATTAAATCACAGCTGAAAGCTTGGATAAGTCCAGTTAAGAGAGGAAGAGAAATTCCAAGCCATCAACACCAAAAGTGACTGCATATGTTCCCCAAACTCAGAAGATGCTATCAGCACCCATTTCCTAGACCGTATGTTAGTCAGATGAACTTAACTGACCCATAAACCTAAAGAGGAAGTTTTCATGAGGGCTGAAACTGTGATGGACTGATTAAGGACCCGTTTTTCTCAATTAAAGACACAACCATAACTACTTTCAGTTGAGTCACACTCAGATGTAATGTACCCATCCTCAAAAAGATACTTAACATTGCATATTAAGTATGTCAAGCATTAGTTCAACTCATAATACTTCGCACTTCCATTGTGCTGGTCTCTGCCAGGAGACCAAAACACTTTGTGGTCATGAATTAATTAATGCTATCACCAACATGCACTTGAAATAGTTGGCTGGAGCCCACCTAATGACCCTGGATGACAGCTGGAGATGTGATCCTCACTCTTCCTAAGTAGTAACAGTGAATAACAGTGGCTTCCCCAAGTTCACCAAGTACTGAGCACAGTAAAAATAAATCTGTCAGAGTAAGCAGAGATCATAAATTTTGCCTTTATCAAGGTAGAGCATATGAAAACCAGAAATATCAAAAATTAAAAAAGGAAAATGCAAGCTTGCAACTTCCCAAATTAACACCAAGTTGGCCAGGATAACAGTATCTTATTCCACTGATTGATCATTAGGCAGGTTTATATTCTCCATCTCCCATGCTATGTTCGCATGGAACAAATGAGACTGCCCATTATGGAAGATTCTAAAATTGGAGAATAAAATAAATTAACTGACCTTGCTAATTTCTATTCTCTAAGTTTGGTTCTAGGGGGAAGTTTCATGAAACTAAACCTATCTCTGATTGTCAACAAAATATAAGTTTCTGGAAAAGTTTTTAACAGGACCGGCCATATTCAAAAGCTCTTTGGATTTCACCATCAAATAAATCTATTCTTTCAAGTCCCTCTGAAAAGCATTTATAATCCTGATATACTTTGCTAACTTTTGATTTGGTTTCTACTTAGGTAAAAAAAATTAAGTCAGTGGGAGCTTTGCTGGAATAAGGTCTGAGAAGAAAGTTCGTAAAAGACATTATTCTTATTTTCATGGTAGAAAATAGCTGCAGAGAAATATCTGTGCCTGGAACGAAAGAAAAAGGTTCAAACTTCACAGTGTTGCTTTTAGTAAGGTTTACATCTTCGAAAAAAGGACTCAGGAGACCAGACTAATTGTGTCTGATCAGTTAACATATAACACTACTTTACCAGCTTAGAAGAAATAATGCCCATAGACTAGGACAAGATCAGGACGTTATACACTATCTAGAATTAGAATCCAAATGTTTAAAACATATAGTATATATACACCTTGAGTAACTTCAGATAATACATATTTTCCCTTTGTACTTCAGATTTTACCAAAATGCAGATATTTAATACTTCCCCTGCACAGATTTCAGTAATATGGACATAAATTGTTTTTCACTTTTGTATGATATGTATTGCAATTGATACAGAGGTTAAATAAAACAATTTAATTTCTAGTAAATTTTTCTATGATTAACAGGCACAAACTCAGGCCAGGCTGGGAACTCACGTCATATTCACAAATACAGCCAAACATGCTGAGGAAGCTTTTATACTGTGTCAGGTATCCTAAGAGTTAAACTGTATGCTAATTATTCTTAACTGCTCATCACACCCCCAGTACATGGTACAAGTAGAATGAGTATTTACAGGTAAAAATCTTGGCCTATGGGCTCATCTAAATTGCCACAGGATTACTGAGGTAATCAAATCAACATTAATGAAATCAAGTAGTCTAGATCTCTCCCCCCTTCTTTATATTATACACCATTTTAACAGACTCAGAAATTTCCTCTAATAACTGCTATAAAAGTATTTATCCTAAAATACTCTATGGTAGGATTATCATCCATAAATCATATGCTAAATGTGGTTTCAAGTATGTAAAGTTTGGGGTTTAGAGCTCAAGGCATTTGCTTAAACATAGCTTTCAAGTGCCATCAGGAAAGCCTCAGGGCTTAAGCACATCTGGACATGGGTAGCAGATATGACTTAACCACTTCTGAGATAACTGTCTTTTGGGAAAAGCAGATGAAGGCCAGGCAGTGTATCCCACAGCATCTCACGTGGTAGCAAATACCTGCGTTTGAGCCTCTGCTGTACAGACAGTGCATGTGTACCTTTCCATCTACTCTTTGCTTTCAGACTCATCGTCAGCAAAAATGTAAAAAAGACATATTTCTTCTGTTTCCGGCCAAACACAAGATATCAACGAAAACTCTGCTCACAAAACTTCACTTTATGCCCTTCGTGTCTTGGCTGAGGAAATTTATACACTATATCTGCAAATTAAACCAGCTGTAACATATGCAAAATTTCCTCTGATCAAGGGAAAATTTGGAATTCTAAGAAAGAACATCACTTTTACGTTTTATAAATACACTGAGCTCAATGCTGACAGGAATTCACAAACAAAGTCCTGACTGGACAAATTGTGTTGGACTGCATTTCCCCTGGCTCTTGAATTTTCCTTTCAAGCTTATGGGATTGAATTTTCCAGACTAGATCCAGAGACTACACTAGTCTCTTATAGCAGCCAACACACTTAACCCACTGATTTCAAATATTTGCCCAGATGCTGCAGGAAGAAAGTATTATTTGCCCTAGTTCTTACCTTCCTTCTTCATGCACTGTGAAAGCTACCAGGAAGACAAACTGACATGAAGAGGTTTCTCTCAAAACCCAGAAATACCTGCCTGTAAAGCACACACAATGCACTGTCAAATTTGAAAATATGAATTTAAAAACACAGAGACTTATTCATATTTATTCAAGATCTCACAGAGATTGTAAATATGATTAGACAAGGATTTAAAGATAAATAATATCATCTGCTGTCTCACCTTCGCTACTCTAAAATGAGAAGTCCAGCATTGGTAGAAGCATTCAAACTGCAGCCTGTATTCTT
Source organism: Myiotriccus ornatus (assembly GCA_036023395.1). NCBI lineage: Eukaryota > Metazoa > Chordata > Aves > Passeriformes > Tyrannidae > Myiotriccus > Myiotriccus ornatus. Next base: position 22,380,853 of record JAYRBT010000001.1, read on the forward strand.
ATGATCCTCCAGTTTCTTTTTATTTCACCCGTACTTGCTTTTTCCACCGCCAGTCGTGGCACTTTTCAACGCCTGCACTTTCCCCAGTACGGCCATTAGGAACAAGACTTCTGGTTCACAGCACTGAAACACTTGGTAGAGCAATGTGCCCCACAAAGGAGACACGGGTTTGGATTGAAAGCAACCTTGGGGACCTCGGTCAGTGGAACACAGACATCCTACAACCACACATTTTATTGAAATGGGAGACTCCTCAAGCAGAGTGCTACTGTTGAATTCTTGCGTGTTTTTCCTTCAGAGGCAGTATACTGACTCTGAATTCAACAAGAAATCAAATTAGGGCTCCTGGGTTCCATTTCTGGCCTGCTACTTACCCACGATAAGATATTGGGCAAATCATTTAACATAAATAAGCCTCAGTTTACGGAGCTGAAATACTGCACATGGGTGTAGTAAGACTGATGAAAAATACTATAATGGCATTATTAAAGTGCTTTCTCCCAGATTTTTAAAATTCCTGATCAGATGTTGTCTTAACCTTCCTTGCTGAATTTTAAAGCCTCCTCGTTTTCTTAAGAATCTCCTTTTCAAAGGTAAAATACTTTCGACTGTCTAAAGATTTCCTTGCAGACATTTGTACAAGATTTTAGAATAAGACTACATATCATGCCAGTAGACAAAAACAATTTAAGAAATTATTGCCTTCAAGTCCCAGCAGAGAGTAGCATAATGTGCTAGGATCTCTTTACATGTTTTTATCTGACTTTAGCTTATAGTTCTGGGTACATGTGAGAAAGGGCAGCTTTCCATCATCTTAGTTCTGCCCCAGAAGTTGTTTCCTTCTACTTCGTTTGGTCTTGTCTTGAGCTTTGTCAAGCAACTACTGGTATGTGTAACTTTTTCAAACCAATGAAATTAACTTAAATTCAGTCTTTTAATGCACAAATTAATGTTCATCTAAACCTTGGGGATCAGATGCAGCAGATTAGAAGTACTAAGGGGAGTCAGGCTTCATCAATTAATATTTAAGCGAGACCAATATATACAGCCAAATTTAGCAATAGTGTAAGGTACCCACACTGAGACATAACCACTCAGTGCTAAACTATACTCATACTGTATGTGAAACTAAAAAGAGCTCATAAATGTAAATGCAAACCATTTAGGAACTAATAACTAGTCACATCATCATAATTACGTATCAAGTAAGAGAAGTCCATCTTCCATAACCTACAAACCTGCATAGCACTCCCAGTTTACACACAGAAACAGAAAATTGAAGACTAGCATTTCTAGGGCAACTCCCTAATTTTGGTTAATAAGCTTTCAGCAACATGCATAGAAGAATCTGAGAAAGCTTTTAAACTGCTTACAGTCTTCATCCAGACTTCAGAATCTACGAACATAAGTGATCCCTTGTATGAGGTAGTATTTCAGATGCCTTTCTTTGTGACAGGCTGAATCACACCTATAAGGGCCTAATGTTCTCCAACTGACTACAAAGGGAGTCCAAATGAGGATGGAGGTACCTGCACCACATGCAACTGAATGCCAGGGAGGAGATCCTTGGACCCTGGTTTTCAGAAGCTCTGAGCATTTCTGCATTTTCATGAAATCCACAGAAGCTACAAGTACTTAACACTTACTTGAACCAAAGATGCATAAAAAGAAGCTTTCCAGAATTAATGCACAATAATTGGGAGATCATGTTGTGAATTCATCAACAGTTTGTTAATTCAAAACATTAGCACCATAAGCACAGGGTAGGAGCCTTACTGCTTCTGCAGGTTTTTTATTTTTTTAAGATGATGTCATCTCCCCAGCTACAAATAATACAATAGTCAGACTGGTCATGAGGAAGTCTAATACAGGATACTCCTCCAGGGACACCATCATTTTAACCACAATCGAACCTCTGGTGCTACCAGGAAAACTTTCTGATTAGCTATTCTGTTGTGATAGCACACACACTGTACCCGCTTCAGGGCAAGAGCAGTCTTCAGCAAATTTGTCACCAAGGGGTTTCCTACAGCTTTTGTGAAAGTTGTGAAATTGTCTCTCTTTTTCTTCACTAATACACTTTTTCCTCCTTTTCTCTTCAGTGGAAGAAAAGATATCCAATCTTCACAGATGGAAAATTAAGTATTGCCAGGATGGTCAATATACCCAACAGCCATTCAAACTGGTCTGATAAATGAAAGCATTTAAATAGTTGCAACCAAAATAAGCGACAGAAGGTGGGAAAAGAAATGCATAATTATGCCAGCTACTAGGGTACTGTTTATGTTTTATCATTTGAGCATCACGAAGCACAGAACACAAACTACTATTAGCATTTGTGCATACCTCAGTATCTGCATACTAAGTCACAGGTACGTGTGATACACAAAATTTAGAGAGAGTACAAACTAGCTCCGCTTGCCCAGCTGATGTGTCAGTGTTGTCAACCGGTCGTTCAAACCCCACTGCCAGGAAGATTGGTCAGTAATATAAAATGGCCAATCCCAATTATGACACAATACATTTGCTTTAAATTGATTCCATACCTTGCATGATGTTTCCATGTTTGCAGGTAGTGCATGTCATAAATATCAGAGATGAGGTCAAAGAGATTACATAATAGACTCATCCTTCTCTTTCACATGGTTACCTTGACCTCCAAAGGCCCAAGTAGCTGAGATAAGACAAAATAGTAATGGAGGGAAGGCCTTCATGACTGTCCTTTCTTTCTCCTTCACTAAGTAACTTTTCAGGGACTTTCCTGCATGTTAAGCATCTTTTTTGCATTGCTTAATATTGTTATTAATAATTCATATTTTTGTCTTTCTCCTCTCACTCTGACAACTTTTATTTTTAATCAATGGGCATGTGTCAAATTGCTTTGTTATTTATTTATAATGTAAGCTGACAAAAGAATGGGATATGTGGTATAAAGATGAGACAGTGTTTCTTTCCTACAGCTGATATCCTCAGTAATAACTATGTGTCTTGTTCTAATCAGTAAGGTCCAAAAAACTGATTTTGCCACAGATAATTTAGGATGTATTTAGATTTGTACAAATGGATGCCTGTCCTCTGTCCCCGTAGCCATACACTGAAATAAAAGTTGAAATGTAGGTGTATTTGTGCGCATTCACATCGTATTTGAGAAAGAAAAGGAGTGCACAAAGGTGTTAATAATGATGTGCCAAATACTGATGCACTTATTCCGACAAATGTATTACTACGAACAATGTGCTTTGTCCCCTAATATATCAACAGTTCTCTCAAATTGTTTATGGCAGAAACCTTACCATTCTTTTCTTCTCACAAAACATAAACAGAATCACTAACTTTTCTAAGATCAAAAAGAAATTCAGTAGCACAATGCCTGCTTCAGCCGGCAGCCCCCCTTTGCCACACAACACATGGGAAACCCCTTGCAACGTAATGCATGGGAAAAATGCATTACAAGGCACCTTGCCTCATAAAGCTGGGAAAACAATTAAACACTTCCTCATTGAACACGTGAAAAGTAAGCTGTTTGTTACAACTAGCTTCCACTTTACCTACTTAGGATTTGACTTTTACACTCCCCTTTCACGCACATGTATTTTACCTTGACTGCTACTTGAGAAGTCATTTAGTTACCCTCTGGATTTATTTTTGTCAAATAGTAAAAGCGTCTCACAGTTCCAGCTGAATAAAATTCACTGTTGTGACCATCCTGGTGTGCCCTGATGCAGGAGCCAGTCCCGTGTGGACTGTGGAAATGGTTTGGTGGAGCTTAGTGTTGTATTCCACAGCAATGTTTGCCTGCTGGACAGGATATTTCCATACACGGTGTAATTATTGTAAAATAAAATAAAAGCACAAAGGCATAGGGAGGAAAAAAAAAATACACCCTTTTTTCTTTTCTTTTTTCTATAAAAAGGATACTGTGCCATGCAGCTTTTAGTTCAAAGGAGGGCATAGACTGAGCTTGCCTACTTAAACCCTTTCGTCCTCAAAAGCTCCTACTTCCCATTTTCCTATAGTCACCACTATGTGCTGGGCGCTTAGAGGGGACGTGTTTTAACTTTTGATTTCTAAGCCTAGTGAGAGGGTTGGTGCAATACAGTGACATCCCTTTACATCCTGTTCCAAGCACATGTAATATCAGCAGATACTAGGTCTGAGTTAGCTGCTATAGCTCTGAAAGCCAACCAAGCACAAGGACACCAAAGACCTCAAAGCAACCATATAGTCTGGTCAGTGAATTTGAGAATGTCCATCAAAGCGAGTAAGGTAGAGGATTAGGTTGTTCAAATGTTAGGTCATTAGAACTATGGTTTGGGAGGGGGGAGATTTTACTTTGATCTTCAGAATAAACTGCCATAGTCTACACATGCACATTTGTTTTCGTTTTTAAGTTTGCTGGTGCTTCATTCTGTTTTAATTAATCCACCATGGAAGGGAGAATAAAAATTGAAACATTTTCTTTGATGTTGTCCTAGCCTTAATGCTTTCTTTCAGTGCCTTCTTCACCAAACGCATCATGCTGAGAATAAGCAAGGCATTCAAAATGAGGATTCTCCCTTCTGATTTACAGCTCAGGAATACAAAAAGCGCAAATGTCTATTTCTAATGAGTAAAGACCAGTTGGTAGCCAGATCTCCTCCATCTTAAGTCTGCTTTCGATACAGTTACTAGAGAATTCAGACTCCAACATGGCCACAATGAAAGTGGTCAGTTCACATATCATGAATACCACCAGTAAGTGAACTTCCCCTCATCTACAAAGTAAGAGACCATTCAGATTTTGAGTGCCAGGGGAAACTACAGCCATTTATCACACTTCGAAGAACAGAAATATGTAAAAACAGGATAACTCTCAGATATCGTAACTAACCCCACTGCATAACCAGGATTCAGGCACATACAGCATCTAGACAACTTGAGAATTGAAGAGTGCTGCCCTGGAGAGCATTGACCTTATCCAGGGAGAGGAACCAGGCAGTCCAGATCTTGTGACGCTGATGGAGATTTAGTCTGTGATTTCTGACCTCAAAAGGCTAATGTTCTCCTCATCAACTTTCTCCTCCCAGAAGAACATCACAGAATGAGCTTTTATTTCTATTTGTGTTATCAGTTAGAAATGGCATAAGCAAGTAAAAAAAAAGAGGGTTCTTGTCTAGTATTTTCAACAACTTTGTGGATTTTAAAAGGCCAGAGGAAAATCCTCTGGGTGCACAGAGGAGCTGGCTGCGAGACAATTAAAAAACCAAGCAATTTTGAAATAAGGCTAGGGTGATGAAAAGCACCAACTCTCTGTGAATATGAGTAATTCCCATTTCTGTTCATTGTCTTCCCTTATCTGATTCGGGAACAAAAAAGAAAATGTATGTATCAGTTATTCAGTTGTTGTTGGGGTTTTCTGTTTGGTTGGGTTTTTGTCGTTGTTGCTGTTTTTCTTTCAAATGAGCCGGGCTTTATTTAGGGGTGAGGTTTTTACAGTAGGTAGTATTGGTCTGTTTCATCTAAAGTCCATGGTAAACCACTCATTGACTTCCATACACATAAAGTATTGCTGACTTTTGAGAAGTTTATCCTGAAAAAAGGCACCCCCCCCCACCAAAGAAACAGAAATCTAAAATAATCATTTAGTGTATGTATGTAAATGATGCTTATGGGTGGTCTTTTCTCACAATAATTTTTTTATTTCCTACGAGATGAAGTTTTTACCTTTTTCTTGATTTATATTATACTTGACTAACAGATGTAGTTACATACTGAACTGATAAAAAGCTTTAGATATCTAATGGGGAAAAGGGATTGCCACAGATAATACAGTTAACTTTTCCATACATACTGATACATACGTATCCATATCATTATAATCTGTCAGCAACATGTAGTAAGTGCAGTTCAAAATGCTGCTCTGTGTGTTCAGTTTAAAATCTACTAGAGATTAAAAAAAAAAAAAAAAAAAGGAGGCTTGTCCTTGAAGAACTGAGACTACCTAGGATTACTGATTTTATGACTTGGGTCTTGGGATGAGAGGGTCAAAGCAATTGGATCATCTGAGGTTACACAGAGCCTGAAAGCACAAAAATCAGCTTGAACTGTAAGGACATGTGCGTGCTTCCAAGGACTACAGATCTTCTGATTTAAACAGAGAGGAAAAGGTCAGGGCATCTGTTTTTTTTCTTCCTCAATAGCCACTTCATTTGCTGTGTGGCCTGCTACATTTCTGTGTCTCCATTTCCAGATCCTTAAATAGGAAATGTTAATTGTACACACCACCAATGCCTCAGGATGATGTGGTGCATTTTGCTCAAGTTCTTTTGCCACTGACTGAAGAGGCTGGTGGTTTTCATGTAAAAAGTAATGGTACTACTGCTGATGTGAAACCAGAGGAAGTTTATCTTTTCACGTAGTCACTTTTCAAAGTATTTACTTCTATTCTACAAGCCTGCATTATGCAGTATATTAAGAGGTAAGTCTCCTGATTGTATTTACACCATGAGCCAAATTTAATCCTGCCTTATACACTGGGTAGACACTTTGACCTTCAAGAGATGCCAATCAAGACAGAATTTATCTCAGAACCTTTCTCTGCCAAAGTTTTCCGCAATCTTGCTCATGTGTTTTACAGTAATACTTTCTTTTTTCCCTCTTCATTAACTATTAAAATAAAATATTCACATGACAGATTTTTGCCTCAGTTTTCCCACAGCAATCATATTTCCTCACCCAAGAGGATGTCAGGAAGCTTCATTAATTGTTTCTGAAACATTTACAACTTTTCATGGAAAAGGTAAAGCATCTGTCTCCTAAAGGAGAAAAATCATTTCCAAATGGATGAAGTATCTCAGCTCCCCTCTGAAGCACACATGTATTTTAATTCTTCTCTCAGAGATAAAGAATTCGAGACACAGACATTACAATCAGTTTGTCAATTTCATGTGTATTATCTGAAGACCAGAACTCGTGCCTTTTTCCCTGCAATTCATCTTTAAACTCAAAACAATGCTGCTTTTTTGAATTACCTCTGGATATGGCGACAGGCAAGAGGTTATCTGAATTAAGCAAGTCATCCCACAAGAAACAGCAATTTCCGCCTCTGCCTAATTTCTGTTTTTAAAAAACACCTGTAGGAATTGGGTCTCCTTACAGCCTCTCCTCTTCTGCCAAGCTTGCTTAAAACCAGACATTTTTAAGCTAACAAAGGAGGAGGAGGATGGTCTCCTAGAAATAAGGCATCTTCTCATATCAGTAACTTACCAGTACAAACACCCCTGTCACCTTTACATGTATTTTTCTGCATTGATGGACTGTTATAATGAGTTGATGCAGTTGATACAGGTTAGCACATGTAAGATACAAAGCCCACTTACAGAACAAAGAAATTACCTGCTGGCAGCAATTCACTTGAGCTCATCTTATATGTGGGGTTTTTAGAATTTCTTTCAAAAGCTGAATTAGAGAAATAGAAAATTTTTTTAAAATCTTGTAAGATTTCTAAACAAAAAAAAATTAAGGTAAAAGCATCAGCAGTTGATGCAAATACAGAAACAAGCTAAATAAATAAAAAAGAAAAATAAAAGAAAGACCTTGAACTTTAAACATTTTACCAGGGATACACTATCAGAGCGTATCAGATGACGCCACTAATTTAAAGACTGTATTGTCCCTTTCAGAGAGAGAGTTTACTTTCTTTCTTTCTACATTTTAGGACTGAAGCAGTATTTTAACACTAGGTTAAACTATTAATATGAAATGATAAGTTAGGAATGAGGTCCACAGGTATACACTGAAATAGTTCTCTGCTGCAAAGTGAAAAATGGAGATTTATGCTTGGAAGAGATTAGGGATATCTCAGGATCAGGGAAAAAAAAAAAACATGTAAGAAAACTATGTTTTCAGGATAGAAAGCCACTGGGAGTTTGTGGAGGATATTGAACCACTGTTTGCTGAGAACTTGAATTAATGTACTAAGCCTCTGTAATTATCAACTTCAATGAGCATATCCAGTCCGAGATCCACTGAAGGAATGATTAGTACTGAGTTACAGATCTGCAAGCAAGAAGGCATCATATATATACTATTCTGTCTTTATGCATAATACAGGTCCTAAAGTCCTGCCTTGCTACATGCAAACCAGATGAGCCCCATGCCAAATAAACACCTGCTGGATTTCACTTGTTCAGACTGAATCTCCTCATCCACTTCCAGCCCTGCAGTCACCCAGTGCAGCACAGCACCACCTGTGCAGGGGAGTGCTTTAGCTTCTCCCCCATCTTGTGGTCCCTTGTGCCAGGCACAGCCTGGGAGCTTGTCCTCTGCTGTGCTAATGACACTGCACCCACTGCCCGGGGCTGGGGAGGAGCCACGGGCATGTGCTGCAGGACAGCTGTGCTGCCCAAATGCCCCCACACCCCAAGTCCCTGCAGAAGCAGCACACGCTGTATGAGCCCAACGCTGTGGCTCCTCTGCCACCACGGGGCTGGTCACGTGCGGACCCCTCAGTTAACCTGGCTCACGACCTGAAGAGTGTACATTCTTCTTAACTCCTCTGCAATGTGACCCTGATGCACAGCTCTCATGTGCTGGGCCTGAAAGCAAACAGTACATTTGGGGAGCCTTGGATTTATTTCAAAATAGATGAAGTCCTTTTCCAAAAGAAACAGGAACATTAAAGCCTTTGTAATGGAAACAGTGAGACATGGGTTTCAGACTGATCAAGCTGAAGCAGTCTTCAAGGCAATCCTTTGTCACAAACAAGCAATATTTTCACTCCCTGCCCTGCAGCAGACCCCTGTGATATATTTTATTTCCTTTGCAACTGGCATCAACTTATTTTCCAAAGTCAAATACATCTACCTTCCTTGCTTCTCTCTTGGGACTCTTTGAAGGAGAAGGAAAACATCAAGACTAGACTGTGTTGTGGGATTAAACATGTCAGGAGAGAAACAACAGAGAAAACAATTACAGGCATGATACATAACACAAAATAAATTGGGCAAAGTGTGAGAAAAAGAAAAAGCATAGCCAAATCATCTGAGCTATAGCTGGAGAGAGAGTAAATCCCCCTATAATTTGCCCAATCACCATCCCTTGGTTTAGGATTCTGCTGTACTTTGATTCACCACTGTCTATCATTTACACACATAAAACCTGTGCTGCTTTGAGCTACTCTGCTTTATCATAAAAAGCCTTCCTACCCCCAGCACCTGTCCTCCTGCCAGCACATAAATCCCAGGTTAATCTGCCACACAGTGTCACCTCTTCACAACACTTAGAGCTTCTGTGCCACAGCACTTTTGATCAGTCTCACTTCAAACATCATTTTTCTGAGGACTGACTCACACCATTACTTCCTTTATTTCTAGGAGGACAGGGTAATCTGCCCTTTGTAGAAACATCCATTTTGTCTGATTTCCACTCCTCTTGGAATTTCATCACATAACGTCAATTCTGTGTCACAGGCGAGTAGGTGAACTAGTGTGAGGGGGAAAATCACCATGGAAAGGACAAATGTCTTCATAAAAGGACACCATCCCTGCCTTACAACTATTTACATTTCAAATGTCATCACAGCTTTGAATGGCAACTCTCATTCTGTCTCTGACATCTCCCTGTGTAGAGATGTTTGTGGCATTTCTCTGCTTTTCCTGCATCATTTATACAATATGCTAAGAAGAATTCTAAATGAATCCATTCTTTTGCTCTCCTTCAAAACTCCTGCTCAGGTAGTTCTGAAACCTCCATCACTGACCACCTTTCACATCCAAGGCTAAAGAAGCTCTCTGGAACTTCAGTTGGCTTGCCTTTTCCACAGCTTCACCGTGACGGGATTGTACAGTAACCTGAGTGATGCCTTAAATATGCAGAAAATAAGTAACACCTTCATAATGAAAAGGTAAACCTTATAGTGAGAGAGGTCACATCCTAGTAGTGATGTGCAAAGAAATGCTAAAGCCTCATTACTACTCACAGCTATAGGGAGAGCTCCTTCAACTCAGCTGATAATTACGTGGAACCAAGGGACCAGGACAGCTAGGGCAATTTGCCTGAAAACAGGAACAGGAGAACAATCTTTCCTCCAACAGTACCACATGTTCATAGTTGGCTACAGTATTCTTCCTGCTTAACTCTCCATCAAGACCCCATCTTTTAAACAAAAGCAGGAGAAGAATTTCCCCATTACCTTCTTTTCTTCCAACTTCTCAAAAAGTTTTCCATCCTATTTATCTTTTCATTTTAACTTTTCAAAATGTTTTATAGCTCTTGTGACTTGTTTTTCCCATTTCTATAAACTTTGGTTCAACCTGATGACTAATGGAAAAATGTTTTTACGGAAAAATTGAGAGTATGATGCACCAGATTCCATAACTCCCAGAGAAACTTTTACATAAGATTATTGATCTATATTACTTTCTTATTCCTGTATTCATTAATTTTAAAATGTGATTATGGTTACGAATCTGTTTTCTAATATGACAAAACACACCAAAACACTTTCCTTGCAATCTACATTTTAAAGATTTTAAAATATAATGCTTGAGCAGTAAGAGCATCAAATGCCCAAGCATTATTTGCTCTGTCCTCATTTTTCACTACTAGCTAAAATTCTGATTAGTCATCCTCTTGGTTTTCTTTACCTTCTCTTCAGTGTTCAAATTAGAAGGCTAGAAATTAGTATCTATATTTTTTCTACCTCCAGCAATGCAAAAAACTGATTCTGTTGACTTGTATAAATTATTTGCTTCCACAAGGACAACTCTTCAGATCTCTAGAGAAAGGTTACACCACTTCATAGTCTTCTTTTATTCCAAAACTGAATCTGCATAAGAGCACCTATGACAATGAAGTGCTCCCAGCCCTGATTCAGTAAGCACACACTAGGGATTTTCAGCTGGACAGCTCAAGCTTAAGATCACAAAATTAGGGCCTAATGATGTTATTAATAATGAAGCATTGATATTCTCCAACCATTTTCGTTCTGAATTGGGATTTATGCTAGTGTGAACAAAACCCAGTATAAATTATATCTGAAGGTATCAAGAGCTCACAGAAGTCAAGTTCAATCAAAATGTGAAGAACTTAAGAAGTGCAGACATAGCTTCTTAACCACTGGAAGGCTGGCTAGATACTTTGTCTACTCCATATTAACTGTGTAAGACAGGACAGATGTGACTAGAAAGAGGTAATGTTGATGATATGATTTTTCTTTCTTTGTTAATGACCTACATGTGTTGTTTTGCTTGAGGTATTCAGTAATTTACTCTCTATATTACAGAAACATGCACTGAGTTGCCTCAGTGTCTAGCGTTTCAACAGTAATACACTTTTCCTTCCTTAGTTTATCCCAAGCAGGGTTCACAATGATCAGTAGAAGGAGACATTAGTTATTCCTCTGCTACTGTTCTGCTTTTTTGTAGGAAACAGACACGAAAAGAGTTTTGCAAATCACTCAGCTCATCAATGGCCATAATTGAATTTAGTGCAAATCTCTACCTTCCAACACTCTGTTTTAGCCATGGATCTTGCCTTGTTCTTAGCAATGGATGGTTATAAGCCATCCAGCATAAAAACACTATCCCTATATCACCTACCATAAACAGGATTAAAAAAAATATATGTATGTGCACTCTTAAAAGTCCATCTTTTTACTATTTCTTCTAGTTTTATTCTCGTCTGGGAAACAGGATTTCTTCGCACTGCAGAATCTGAACAGGGAGCCGCACCTGTTAGCTCTGCAATACCTTAGGGCTCTCTAGTCAACCATCTGCTTTTCAAAATCTATTTGTTATCTCTTGGGCAACCAAGAAGGCATAAAGTATGCTTTATCACCTTAATGCTGGAAGTGATCATTTACACTAGAAAAATATACCATGCCAGGTAGAATTTTTACTAAGAAAAAGGAAGAAAATTTCTGATGGAAGGCAGGGAGTGGCAAGAAGAGGAGGCAAAAGGAGAGTGAGGGGGGATGAACTGAGGGGAAAGGAATGGGAATAAAACTCACTTGCTTCCAGCAAAAGTCAACTTGGTATGCTCTACTGGGAACCAGAGACTGCGTATTCTATATTTCTATAACATGCCTCGATTTATCTGCAGAAATAAAAAGATAAGATTTGGGAATGTAAACTGAAAAAAGTTTTTTTTTCAGACATTTTAACATGACTGCTGGTCTTGAATTAGTGCTTGAAAAACACATCTTTCAAAGGAATGAAGTGTCACAGTACCACCCAAGGAACAGTCCCGGGTTTTGTCTGTTTTTTCCAGTAAGAGTAGACCAATGACTGATTCATACTTCCATTATATCTCAATTGTGCTTTTGTTTGGCACCCTCTCATCTCTTGCAAGTCACTTGCAGATGGTTTAGAAGCCACAGAACAAGCTGTACTTCCTTTCTATGTCAGCCATCCCCATCTTATGGAATCCTTCCAGTTTGCTGCACACAAGGTACAAGGATACTACTCCACAGATATCTCTTTTGACTTCCAAAAAGCCCCCACTTTCCTTAGGATTTTGTAGCTAGTCTTTCCCAATAGCAGAAATAAAGAAATAATTTGTGCTGCTACCATCTCTCAGTGCTCAGTAAGTTCACATAACCCAACTCAGGAAAGGAAATGGAGGGATTTGGAGGGGTTGTTCAGTGCCTCACAGTGAACAATGGTGGGGGGAGGTCCACAGGAAATACTTCTGAGACTACTGTAAGTAGTTGTAAGTAGTTATGTAAGTTGCTGCTATGCCATCACGCGGATTTTGCAGTCAACGTTGATCACCCTGTCTTCCAATAGGACAGACAAGAAACATAAAGGATTCCGAAAGTAAAAAACAAAGACTCAAGAGCTTTCCATACTAAAAGTTTAGAAAGCTTCAAACTGACAGAGAAAATGAAGAAGACTGAACAAAGTGGAAGTGATATAAATGTAACTGCACGGAAAAAAAACCCAAATCTGACCTCTCAAGAAAAGATGGGACAGTCATTAAAACTAAAAGGCAGAATACTAAAACCAATAAAAGGATTACTACTTTTTATCCACATACTACAGAATAAACTTACAATACTCTGTACCCAAGATATCAGATAGGCCAAGATTTTGCGAGTTTAAAAAGGACTAATTATTGCAATAATAATAAGGCCCTTTATAATAATAAATATAATTAGAGAAATAGCATAATATTGAATAAACAGAATATCCACAATTAGGGTACAATAAACCCTGAAAACCACCCATGTTTAAAGACATAAGCCAACTTCAATTTGATAACTGTTAATGAGAAACTATCCCTGTGTGAAAAGTTAAACCACCATTACTCTGTACTCTTTTTTTTCCCTGAAGGATCTGATACTGATTTCTGTGATGCTTACTGTGTGGCTTTCTAGAGGTGCATTGGCAATGCCCATCCATCAGGTGTTCAGCTTGGATACCCCTCCTGAACATATTTAATACAACCAAAATAAAACCCCCCTAAAATCAAAGGAACACGTTTGTTATTCAGGAGTATGTGCTATTTTTATTTGCTTGTGAGATGTGAGATTGTTTTAGCCATTACTTTTAATGCACATGATGAAATGGAGAGAAGAAATGAAGGACAACACTCTGTAGTTTTGATAAAAAATGGCAATGTTTTTGTTTTGTATGATGATTAAAATGTGAATAAGAGTTATATTTTAAGATAAAGTATTCCTAACCACCTATACATCTCCATGCCCTAACAGATTTTTTTAGTGTTAGAAAATGAAGTTCACATGTAGAATAAACAAAAATAAAATCACCCGTCAATTAGAGCCTGCTCATGGAGAGTCAAATGAGCCTCCTTTCTCATGGTTTCTGTTGGAGTGTGGTGTCTGATGCATAATTTTGAGTGCAATTGCAAAGCAGCCTCTCCCACAGCATGGCCATTAAAAGAGCTTTTCCCCTTTGCTGCCTACTTCCAAAAAAATGTGGAAGCTCAGTTATCTTGGAGACCTTCACCCACCAAACTTGGCTAAAAGTACTCAGATTTGGGAAGGAAAGGAGTAGGAGACAGGTAGGCAAACTGTATACAGGAGCAAACAGAGTGGGTTCCCAAAGGTTTCATTTCCCTAGGGAGCCACATCTAGGGAAGCCCTCGGGATGCAGGCAGTCCCTAGGAGTCGCTTAGAAAAAGTTCTTTCCCTGCAGCATCTCACAAGCATTCCTCCAGTGAAATCAGCATGGCAATGCAAGCACATGTTCCTGCCCCACATTAAGCTGATGTGTACTTTTTTAATTAGAGGCACCTCCATAAAAGCCAGGACCCATTTAAACTAAATAAAACTGGGCCGTACACTTTCTCCCAGCCCTTGTTTTGTTTTCTTGTACGTCGATACATCTGTGCTGACAGAAAAGCACATGCTGCAGACTGCCTAAAAAACTATCTTCACTTCCCCAACTTTCAGACAAAATTTAGCTGTGAAACCAAAATACCAGTACTATCAGAAAAAGAAAAAAAAGCAGTAGTCCTGTAAACGATGGACAATCTAAAGCTTTAGAAGAAATATATGCAGTAATACACACATTCTTACCTGCACAAGTCTGCACCATCAGCCTTTGAGAGTTTTTTTTACATCTACTCTGTAACGATGCATTTTTTGAAAATGGTTCTAGTGCTCAGGAATGCCAAGAATTTAGGAAGAGAGCCACAGCTTAAGAGCGCAATTATTTGCCAGTAAATACTCAATTTGCTTGTCCTGTGATTTTTCTTCTCCTAACTTGCCCTCTCCATAATCCGCCTCTTGCTGCGTCATGAGCACAAGAAGTCTTTTCTTCATAACATAACACTTCAGTTTGCTATTTTGTTAGCATTAATTAAGAATTCCCTCTACTGGTCATTTTCTATACTCTTACAAATAGCACCTTGAGCCCTGGACATTAGAAGGCAGTGAGTCAGTGTGTGGGATTCAGCCACCATTTATAAACACCTTTGACCACATTCACCCAGTTTACAATATTCAGGACATCTCAGCTGAATTACTGCTTTGTGTCCAGTTTGTATTCAGATGGGGGCCATATGTTCCTTCATGTATTAGAGCAGAGCTCATTAGCACTGCTGCAGTCACGCCACAGAAAAACATTTTTTTTTTTATCTTGCCTCCATTTTAACCTGATTAAAAACATTTTCTCCAGGGTACATTTCTAGAAAAGAACTGCTTAAATCCAAAGTACTGTTAAAATGGATACGTGTAATTTTAAAATTAGTTTTAAATTAAAATTTTCTGTAAAGAATTCAGCTCTCATATAGGCTTAAACTACTTACTAAAAGCACCTCCTAAAAACACGGAAAAGTCTTCACAAAAACTCTGTTGCATTAACCACAAGGGCTAAATATTCAGCGAGCACACAGACCTAGAAAAACTCAGTATATGAGATCTCTCGTAAGGATTTAGGCACACAACCTATTTTTAAAGAGGGAACGTATGCATGCATCTGTGCAAGCAGCATCATACAACTAGATTAACACCTTGCAATAATGGAGAGAGTGGGTGTAGTTAGAAATCTGGATGGGCAAATTGTATTTCCTAAGAAATTTTGTGTAGGCAAGTTCCATTCTGCTCAATCAACAGTAGGCAGAGAAATACTATATTTGGAGAAAATTCATAAAATACAGAAGGAGTGACTTGAATCACCCACATTAATTGCTAAATGACAATCTAGGTTCTGAAATAAAAAACAGGAACACTATTATTGGGAGCAGAAAAAAAAAAAAAAAAGACGCACTTGGGATTGAACACTATGATCCAGAACCCCTTTAAATCCATTTTAGGATAAAAATGCATCATATGTCAAAATCAATTTGGGTCTGGCTACTTCTTACATGGGCGAAAACAACTTTTGGGCCCCAAATTGAAGAACAACATCACATCATAGTCACCTTATTGCATTTAGAAGGACTGCGTGCATTTCATACAATCCAATGATATTGTAGAAAACTGTGGAATTCCCACAAATTCAAACCATAGTATGATAAAATGTGACAACAATTTGTCACATACAAATAAGCATTTCAAAATACCACCTTCAGAGCACAAACTGCATCAGAGGCATCAAACATCCCTAATAAAATGCATTTATGTTACCTATATCCCATATATCTACTGCTAAAAAGCAGACAATTTAGAAACATGCTTAAACCACTCAGTCATCTTTAGGATTATTGTACACATATATCCTACAGGGCCATATGTCCAAATTGATTGTGAATTCATGTTAGAAATTATTTAACTTGTGTCTCCCTACCCCTCAATCAAACAGCAACAGAACAGCAGGATCCATGAAATATTATAGAGCGCTGACCCTCTCCTCCACCCAAGACAGCATTCTCCAAAATCAAAGTAGGATGGGGAAACAAACGGCATGAGAAAGGTGAAAAACCCACTTCGAGTGCATTGCTCCCTTCTTGCTAAAGCTCATTTTCCTCTGCAAGCTCTAAAAACAGTGCACAAATAATACATCTGGTGGCTAATACACCTAGATGTACAAGTGTCTTCAAAACAGGAGAACTTCCAAGTGTCCACGTAGAGCCCATCCTGTATGCTTTGAAGCAGCCAACATGTATTTCAAGAAGACAGCAGTGAACATGCTCTTCAATGCCCATTTGTGGGGGAAGCACATACCGAACTTTAGTTAAATAGAGCTACATACTAATTGTACATAAGATTAACTGTTCTCCCTTAGGCTTTGACTTAAACTGACATAAACAAAGCATTTCAGACTGAAACCTGACTATTGTTGAGTTTATGTTATGTATAATTTAAGAAGAGGGCAGAGAAGAGTAGAACAGTCTTAGGAGGTACTTTCAGGTCAGATTTTCATTATTTAGATGAGAACCTGAAAATGAAACTTTAAATCAAGTTTAAACAAAATTATAGTACATTAAAGAAAACGAAAGTGACAAGGATAATTCTGTTGCTAAGGTTTAACAGTGCAAAATAAAAAAATAAGAACAAAAATTTAATTTTTATAAATAACTGTAAGCAAGCAGAGTTTGTTGCAATATTTCATAATAAATAATTCTTTCTGAAAAAATGCATAAGGACTTCCCAGTTTTTCTTGTCTTAAAATTACGGGCTTTCACATTAATATACTAATTTGCCTTTGCACAGCAGAGCTTCTGAAAGAAGAGCTGACACACTTAATAGGGACAATTGGGTTAAAAGGGAATTTCCTGGATAAAGTCAGAACATAACAAATTCTTACTTATCCAGTGGAGTTAACGCAAAATTATACTCTTCTCAACAGGGACTGCATGGTGAAAGGGATATCTGGTTTGTTTAGGAGGTGCCCCCATTAACTGGATTTTTTTTTTTTTTTTTTAATGCTCTAAGCAATCAGCTAGTAGAGCCAGACACTGTCCTCAGGTAACCTCACACAGCTGCCTCCAGTGCAAAACGCTGTCACTTCTCAGACTTCATACCCTGTGATCTGCTTCCTTCCTTCACATTCGTCCCCCGGGGGATGACAGCCAAGTGCAGCGGTCCCTCCTCGCCGCGCAGCCCGGGGAGCGAGCGCTCACGTGGCACGATGCTCCAGCAGCAGGGCTGAAACACGGCCCGTGTCTTAACGTGCACGTTTTGGTAGGAAGCCCTTCCAAATCCAACTGACAGGAAAACGGCCACATGGTCACTCTAACGTTTTAACCCCACGTTTGTTTTCTCCCTCGCTTGCAGCATCTACTTGCTGTCACTTCCCAATGTATTTTTATTTGCCGACGCTGGACAGGCGTGCTGCAAGTGCTTTTCTCTAACAAGAAAAAATTCGTCTCAAAACAACTTGGTGCTTATATTCTGTGCCACAAAAGCTCGCAGTACTAACATCTCTATCCCATCTCTGCACTGAATTAACTCTCTGCTTTATCTACATAATGTGTACTACAACTACACACCAGATACTGCTGGACATCTTTAGCTACTTTGAAATGAACAAAGTAGACCTCCAAACAATAAACTTCCAGAAATCACTAATTTTGAGGAAAAGGGAAAAGTAAATTAAACCTACATTTAAGTATGTTAACCTGATAATGTAAAGGATTCAGCTGGTTCAGAACCGTTAAAATGCAGCTGCTTAATGATACGTGTTTTTCCAGGTAAATTCCTACTGAAATCAACAGACAAGCTTCTGGTCAGTAACACTGATACAAACCTGAGCTAATTCTACTAAAATCCCACAGATTATAAAGGTGTGACTGTGCCCTAAACCTGACCTAAGGCAGTGATGCTTTAAGGACAACTGACAAGACGATTAGTAAGAAACAGCTTGCTATAGAAAGCTTTTCATTGGAAAACTGTCTCCCGGCAGGCACCAAGGTCCACTGCAGCTGAGTGAGGAGATAAAGGCTATCACCATTTCCCACTAGCAGTGTTAGGAAGCTAAGAAGGTACATAGTGACACATCTCTCAATCCAAGCATATCATGAGAATTTATATTTATTTTGCCCTCTACACTGACGTGATATTTTCCCTAAATAAACCTTACATTTATTTAGTGAAAAAATAAAATTTCTCATTATAATATAATGGATCTCAAAAATAATTTTCTGTACACATTCAACAATAGATTATTCTACAACATAGCAATATGATATAACTTAGGTCAGGCGTGGAGGCGCAGTTTGTACAGGCTGTTACTAAGTGACAAAGGAATTTAGGGCATCAGTGAAAAGGTTGCATTTGTTAACTGTTCATTTCCAAACAGTGGTGGCTCCAAGGGAGTTGCATTTGTTTGGCTGTTTTTTTTGAAGAGATTTCCTGCCTAACTCTGCTGAAAGTTGGTGGAGAAGAGCTGGTCAGGTATTTTGGTTGAAGAATTGTTCAAAAGAGATTTAATAAGCAGTCCAGATGCTAAGCAGACATCACTGATGTACAGTTCCAGCCTCTGCTATTTCTCAAGGTTTTTTTTGTTTGTTTTATATTTCCCCACTTAAGAGTTCACGCAGTGCAGTTATTTCCAGTTCAGACATAAAAACCCACCAGGAAAAAACTGTAATACTTTATCCTATCAGACTAATAATGCACAGCTTATGTGCCATTTAAATCAGAATTGCTTTCCCCCAGTGAATGGTGGATAAAACTGTTCTAGACTGCAGCAGATGGAACTGGAAACTTTGTCTTCCTGTTTGTATCTGGGGCACGTATGATCAGCCTATGTGAACAAGGCTTCAGCAAAACATTTATAAAGAAACGTATCAGGAACACAAGGATTTGAAGATGATATATCACAGAAGCAGCACTACACTGCTGCTCTAAAACAACCACTTTCACCCTGCAAAGGCTATCAAAAACTCCAAATTAATGAGCTAGGCTGGGCAAGCTCACTCACTGCATCCTGCAAGGATGAGAGGAGCACATAGAAGTTTCCTCTGTGTCAAAGCCCCATGCAACAGGGAGGGAGATGTGCAGATTTCCCAAAGCAGCTGCTGCACGGTCTGCTCAGGAAGGAGCAGAGAAGACTGCTGCAATTGCCCTGAAGCACAGAAAATGTTCTGGGGGATCTTCAGGACCATGCGCTGTCAGAAAAATATGCCACTGTGGTGCGGACCGGGAACCCGACCCACATGCACATTTTCCAGTACTCACCATCAGTTTCAGAGAGCAGGTTTATCTTTAAAGCGCCTCTGCAGCAGGGAAATAGCATCCCCTTCCTTTTACAGCTCGGGAATGTAGGCACAAATATATTATTGACTTTTCCAAGGTTACTGAGCCAGACAGGAGAAGCCGGATCTTGGTCTGGTCTGCTGATCAGAGCCTTAATAACACCGAGCAATCCTCCCTCCAGCTTCAAGGCCACAACGTCTGCGGTTTAGTATTTTCACAGAGGGCATAATCTGGGCATAAGTGAGGATGTGTAAGACAGAAAAAACCCTCTTGTTTGATCTTCACAGGAAACCTTAGCCCTGAAGTAACCTCGAGGTAACAAAAAAAATGAAAAACATGATTTTCACTTGCAAGTTTAACACACGAGGTTTGAAGGTCATCAAAGTGCTTTTGTCGTTGAAGTGAGAAATGGTGTTTTTACACTATACTTTCAGCACAGGGGTTTTAAGTTATCTTTGCAAAGATGGATACAAGTAGTTTGTTTTCCAGGTTAGGAATTAAGGAAAAAAACCCAAACAAACACCCAAATCAACAAGACTTAAAACTCTCCTTGGCTTAATTACTCTTAACATTTTATTCCCTTAATCAAAGGAAAGGAAAAAAAAAAAAATCAGCTTGACTTTTTTGACAGCAAAGTCAAACCAAGTGGAAAATTCACCTCCTACAAGAAATTTTCAAAGGGAAAACTCCAGATAGCAGCTGGATTCATGTCAGTGAAATGCTTTCGCTGCACACAGAACTGTATTGTAATGAAATATTATATTTTTTTGACCCCCTACATCCCCTTCCCTCCAAAAGACAAGGAAAACTGCTGGATTTGAATATTAGTTTTGATCAACTTGTTTCTCATAGGAAGGGTCACTGAATAGGAGATACAGCCATACAAAATTATGTCTGTGAATTTACTTTGCAGACTACCTGTACACTTAAAAACATGAAAGAAATTATGATGAGGTTAGAGAGTATGACTATTTCTTAAAAATTATTTTTCCCTTCCTTAATGCATGATGTTAAGCTACATAAGTAGTCTGAAATTAATTTCAGAAATGGGGATTACTGGAGACCACTAATAATTTTTTACGAATACACAATAAGCCAGCAGCAATGCTGGAAATGGACTGGAGCTGCGAGGTCCTCGTTCGGCATCTCCCCAGCACTTCTCTTGGGCCCCAGTGATATGTAACCACTGGGAAACAGTGATTTTTATATTCAGAGATCAAAGGGGCAGAATCTGTTCTCTGAGGACATGAAGTCCTAATACAAGCTAAAACTAAATGCTCCTAAAGTTGTTCACTGTAGGGAACTTGGAAAATAGACTTTGTTTTGCACCATTTATAGTACTCTGCAATCAAAATATTTTAGAAAAAGCAGAGGAACATATACATAAGTTTAGGTTTGAGAGAACCATTCCAGGCCTCACACTGAAGTGATATTATATAGAAAAAATAATAAAATGGATATAGATGATCTTTCATAACAAGCTTCCAGTTTTATTTAGTTCTATTTAAACAACGTATTTTGCTGTGGCCAACTGCATTCTCTCTGGTCTCTTAGACAGTGGGTTTCATGCATTCTTGCATATATTTGAACTTTTGATCGTTTTCCAAAAATTCACTGCTAGTATCCTAGGCAGCAATCACTGGGCAGTGATATGGGTCATTCTAGTTTAGAATAAAAAGGAGATGAGTGTGACTGATCCTCTTTCTCAAGGCCAAATCTCATAACAAATCATCTGGAGAACTGCCAACAACTTCAATAAGACCAGAAATTGTCCCTACTGTTAACTGAAAAACTCATCTGCCTTATGAGAAGATCAGGGTGCAAATTCTCCAGTTAGACTGGATCCATTCTCCTACAGACTTAGGAAAAGTATAATCGGACAAAGGAGCAAAGGGAGGGACAGTAGTCTTTACAGTCTTTACTGATGCCTGTATACTATTGCTCATTGAATTCCAAAATAGATGGAGGAAAAGCAGGGAAATGTGAGCAGCACTATATCAGTTTTTTTCTGAGCAAAAGTGGAAATATTAACCTTTTTTTAAAGTACAATTTAGAACAGGTTTAGTATCCAAATAGTGTATTTTATATACATAATAATATACAAATATAACACAGGGTTGCTATTGTCTTAATCCTTTAGACTTTGCTCCCGGCAAAGAGTAAATGAAAGAAAATAAAGCTGGAATATAAGCAACTTTTGAAGTTCTTTTTTTTTTTGTCAGAAAGTGACAGGACAAGGGGAAAAACCCATGCTTTTGTTCCCTTTTTTTGAATTTCATGCTTTGGAAAGATGTCAGTATGTCTACACAAGTATGCATGTGCATGTATGTATGTCGGATTTACTAGAATGGCAAGGAAGAAAATGAGCTGATCTCAAAAGAAGCCAAGAATCTGGGACTTTGAATTCTCTGACTTCAATAGTGTTTCAAGGACTTGGAATGTGACAGATACTGGCATAATGCTGTGAATGAGGGCTTGACTCTGAAAGCTTTACAGCGTCTCTGTTCCTAAGGAGGAATAAGCACAGCTCATGAGGCACATCTGAAGACTTGGGATGTGATGAGCCATTCTTGACCTCTCCCTTTCTAGTGTGCAGTGCTTACCCCAAAGAATGCTTGGCCTTTTACTGACCTTTAATTTCATAATAAACTCATGTTGACAAATCATTTCAAAATGAGATCAACACAGATAGGTAGTTTGTGCTGTGATACAGAAAGGAGTTTTCAAAAGCAGGGTAACAGAGGAGATAAGCAGTAGTAGCATATATACTGCGAGTTACATGTCTAACTGTTTGCATGTTGGGCTATCATCTTCAAGTACTGCATGTTACTAAAGTATTTTCTTTTTTTTTTTTTTTTTTTCTAAAAGCCTATAAAACTTTGGGGGCCTTTTGTTGGTTTTGGTTTTTGAATTTTATTTTAACTAGTCCTGTATTTCACTCAGTTCTATCTGTTAGCCACCTCTAAGGTGAAAGACAAAGAAAGGTGCAAAGAGTTTGAGAGGAGTACCCAGAACTAAAGAAATTTCAGGCTTGAGCTTCAGATCCCGCAAGCAGCCATTTTAGCAAAGTTACCTTGTCTTATTACTCTTTAAGTTACAGGACAAATACTTAAAGCGATAATTTAGCCACAGAATGTTTGTATTATACAGGGGCCTCCTGCTCTCAAGTTTCTATAATTTACAACAAAGAGTTTATTAAACACAACTCTTTCTGTCTAACATTCAAATCCATCTCTGCAACACACTCTCCTCTGGATTTGCGCCACCGAATGAAATGTTTTGGAAAAACAAAATAAACCAAAACCCTGCTGTGGAAACAGGACAAATCTAGTTTCACATCCCCTGCAGAGAGAGAAACAAGACGGAAGTAAAAAGCACCAAATGGAGCTCATAAAGCTTCACTCTGATCTCAGCCTCCACATTCTGGCAGAAAGCACTACCTAAGAGATGTGCTCTGCTTCAAGTGAGAACAGCCTCTGATTGCACCGTGAGCACAAAAATATATTGTCTGTGAACAATTACCCTGAACAAACTCTGAATAAGGGAAATCTGACTACAGAATAAGGGGAAATGTGGTGGGAGGCAGGCTAATTGTCCCCCTCCCTTGCCAAGGCCTTATCTTGCACGCCAGCCATCTGTAGTAGCTGTGCCTGCAACTATAGTTTTGTGGACTACGCTGAACCTCCTTTCCACAAACTCCATCACACACCACAACAAGGTGCAATCATCTTGCCCATCAGTAACCATCCACCACAGAAGGGAAGTAATTTGAGTCCTGTAATAAAACCAGTTTCTCACTTCACGTTCACTTTATCACTGGTAGCTGCTCATATTCCTTATTACATTCCATACAGCAGTACTTAAGCGGAAAGAAACCCATCCTAACCCACAGGTGCCATGGGGACTTAATGGGACTGGTGTTAAAATTCATGAGCTCATTCTCTTTCAATATATCTACAAATAAAAATAATTTATTTGCTGGGAAGTCACTGCCCAAAATAGGAGCATATTGTGAACATTTTGAACCTAACACAGCAAATGTCTAAGAAGAAGAATGCACATCTGAGTACAGTCTCTCCATTCCTGGATCCTGGACATCTCTTTAATTACATTTTTAGGACAATCAGCAATTTAGAAAGTGTGGGTCGTGCTTTCAGGTTTCTGTTTTGCTTTCTGCATTTACACAGAATCTGCATGCACTTGGTACATATACATGCAGATAGTAAAGAAAAGAGAAAGCACACAAGTAGATACAGGGAGGCCACCTTGTGATCAACCAAGCTCTCATCTTGCTTGTAAAACTACTCTCAAATTCAGGTAGAAAACAGCTTTTTCTGCAAGAGAGCATAGCAGAATGCTTTGCCCTAATATGGAAGACTAACACAATACATTGCTGACAGCTTTCTTGTCACCCCCCATGATCACATTTACTTCTAGAACTTTGAGTTTGCTTTATTAGTATACTGAACACTCTGCATATATTCATCACTGGGCTTTTATGGCAGGAACATCTTTGAATCCCATGTGATAGGACAGTCTCTGTTTTAGACTTTAGTCCTTCATTCCTTTAGAAAGGCAATGTTCTGCTGCGATTTTTTGTTGTTGTTGTTGTTAATTAATTTATTTGATATTATTCCTTAAATTTTCGTTTTAATGCATTCTTTTGTGGGGTATATTAGTCACTTCTGAAGTTGCATACAGCTGTCACTGATTTAAAGTTGTTGTTAATGTACATAACAAATCTTTTTGTGTTAAATGTGCACATGTATATATGTATGTGTATGTATGCACGTATTAAAAAAACAACAAACCAAAAAACCTTTTCAACTGCATCTTCCTCCCTCCTCCCTTCTCTGTTCTGAGCAGCTTCTTGCTATCAACTGCTGGAGTGTGCTCACTCTACACCTAGAGCTATAATTATTTTGCTTTAATTTTACAAAACCTTTTGTTCCATTCCCACGAGCCCACCTGATCCTTATATTACACTTGCTCTATTAAAACACTCATGCAGAACAAAGCACAGTTGTACTGATTCATAAGTAACTCACCCCCCACCCCCTCTTTTTCTTTCTACTAGGCTCATGCATCTTACCACAGTTTCATGATACTGTCCCTGATACCACTCCATGGTCCCATTTTTGCCTTTTTTTCTTGCTTTTAAACTGTTATTTTTATGTGCTTAGGGTCCAATTACACTATTGTGTGCTGCTGTTTTGAATCGCTGTTGTTCTCAGTCATTTTATGTTATGCTCTTTGGCACGACAACAGATATAGTACAGAGAGTGTTATGGAATTTATTTGTTGTAATCAGACTCTAGGATTGGTTTTTTTATTATTATTATTCATAGAGTACAATCACCAAGGCTAGCCCAAGACCATTTGTGGCCCACCCTGTGACACCAGACTACCCTATCTGCAGAAAGAGGGCCCAGCAGCAGCTCAGGTCAAGGTGATCACTATTACTTGGGCATGGCCTGCATGAACCACTAGATTTTACAGAAGACCAAAGACAATAACAAAACTTGTAAGAGGATCTTCACAGCAGCACTGGTCATTTCAGAATTAAAAAGCTCAACTCAACCTCTCATAAATTATTGTTGAGAAACGGAAGGATGGAGTACAGCTGGTCAGTAAAGATGGGAACAATAGAAGGGCTCTCATCAGCTTGTCCTGTACAACTTCCTTGAGCCGAGACAGCCTTCATTTTCTGGGTTATAAAGCACCAAGCATTTTGTTAGGACTAAGTAACAGATAAATAATCATCAGCCAGAACAGTGAGGAGTGGGTGTATATGAAGACAGTGCTAGCAAAGAGCTAATAAAACTGAGCTCTTGGTAGACACCTTTTCAAGATGGGGAGCAGGACATTTTGCAGTGCCCTACTGAGCATCAGAGGAGGTAGGTGAGTACATGAGAACAGACCAAATGAAGGTGTGAGAGAAGGCAAGAAGTAGAAGGAAAATGGGGTGTCTTTATATTTTTCTGGGTGACATGTGTAACAATGGTGAATACTAATGATTTCTAGCAATTAAACAGAATAACAGGAGAAAAAAAAAAGGGGGAATGTGGCAAGGCATAGAACAAACACGTCTGTAAGGGGTACAAACGAAAGTTGCAATTTACCAAAGAATAACCATTCTGCACATTTTATGTAGCATGTCAAATCTATCAGATTTTTCTCTTATTAAATCATCATTCTACAGCAACAATCATTCTCTCAATCAATCCCCCGTGTTAACAACTCTTAGTAATGACTAACTTGGCAGGAACTGATGTTTACATATATTTGAAAGTCCTGAGCACTGTTCTGTAGTTTTGGATGTTAAATTTCCTTTACATTTTGTCTCTTATTTTTTAACCTGTTTTTAAAGGATGGATGCATTCAATTGGAAAATAAAGTTTTGTGACACACACACTCAGGTTATGTTAGCTCAGGAAATTGACAGTGGGATAAGAACAAAACCATTCACCTTCTGATTGCTGATTCAAATCCAGTCCAACTGACATAGTCACAGAAGCTATAAGCCTCCAATGGTGGCTTTGTGATTTGAGATTATTTTTTATGAATCTCAATCCACTTCAGGCCAAGAACCAGAATCGCAAATCCACTGCCTCAATGAGGATTAACTGGCATCACTGCACACAGTAACAGGGGAGACGTCAAAAACCAAACTGGTCCTGGAAACAGACGTCCCACCTTATCCTGGGAAACAATCACTAAAAAACACGGTATTTTTGTTCCATGCAGATGTGGAGCAAGGAAACACATATATATCTACTAAATAGGAAACAAACCTGAAGTCACCATCAGCTAGTTCCTGCAACATTCACCTGAAGTGTGAACTGGTTCTCCAAGACTTCAGCAGTCTTAACCTTCTGCAAAGCCAGGAGGTGTCTTGTGTTGTGGCCCTGTATCACTTGAAAACTGAGAGACAGGGGGAGAGGACAATACAGCAAAGGTTTTCCATCGTAACTCCTGAAGAAGAAGCAGCAAGCCCATGCAATCCTTAAACCTTAAAATAAAAAAAGTCTCAGAGCAAGTGCAGGCTTTGGTCATTATTTGGTCCATTTTTCCTGCCTAGATAGGAGAAATAAGTGGGGCATTTAATTTTGCAGAAGACCAAACCTGAGGAGGGCTGTGTTGCACTTTCTATTTTATTTGGGACCTGACTGATTAACAAAGCTAGTAGCAAAGCTATTTCACTAAACAAACATCCTATGGCATACAATTAAATAGTGATGCTCAGGCATATTTCTCACGGCTCCTTCTTTTAGTGACCATGAATCATTAAAATCTTCTGAGAATTAGCTAGTCAGCTTCCTACGTTAGATACATTTGCTAACCTGAGAGGAGTAAAGATCTCAGGACTCTACAGTAGATTTAAGTTTGTCCACCATCTGTGCTGAAGGGCAGCCAGTGCAGATTGCACCTTCAGATCTGCACTTGGGTGCCTCTGTGCTGTGTTTCATTTCACACTTCTGATCTCCCTACCTTAGAAACAGGAAAAATGCACAGCTGATGAGCCACGTTTGCAGGCAACTTGAAATTGTTCTTCAGTGGCTGTAGCTTGGATGTGCACTTGACTATTCAAAGGTGAGATGAGCTGCCTTTAAAATGGCCAAGTATTGTTAATTTTACATAGGGAGTTTCAGAAGCAAGTAGTTATTTTCAAAGTTCTTAGAGACATTACTGAAAGTATTCAGGTATACAAGAAAAAGTTGGTGAGAAGGTCAGACATTTTCTCCTTCCTTTGCCCTTCATTAATTTTTTTCTTCTCCCTTTTTACCAACAAGAAGGAAAAGGAAGACACTAACAAATGAAAAATGAAAGTGATTTGATGATCCTTGTCCAAAACAAAATTTTTGAGAGGGAGTAACCTTACAAGCTTTAAAGTATAGCTGTAAATACATACACACATAAATGCTTCTATCATAGCAAGTTGCAGTAAAATGTACAAAAATTCTAAGTATACCTAAGTAGACAGACTAAGTACAGTTGAATTCAGGTGCTAAACTGTAAGAAACAGACAAAAAATAGTAAAACTATTAAGAATTTGGATAAAAGTCACATCTTTTATATGAATTTAAACTTAGGAGCTGACACAGAGAATGATGATTTAACTTAGGAGTCATAAGGTTAATAATGCTGATTCACTTGCAGAAAATTCAAATACACATTGCTTCCTTCTAAACCTTTAAAATTGTTTTAAGCATGTTTTAGGGAGGCTCCAGAATGAGCCAACTTGCCAAGAGAATCTGTATCTCGGTAGAAGCCAGTGTTCAGCACACTGAACACTCAAAATCATAAATTACAAGTTACATTAGTCCAGTAGAACAAGGAATCACTATTTCAGGGAACAGGTATGGCTTCACTGAAAATAAAAAGCAATAATTTTCAGAATTCCCAGTAGACAACTTCAGCTCTCTTTTTACACTAATTTTTATGGACACTGACTACACATCAAAAAACCACTTGTGAACTTGCTCTGTGTTTTTGGGAAAGTTAAAAACATCAGGAATCAGAAAGAACTCAAATCT
Source organism: Myiotriccus ornatus (assembly GCA_036023395.1). Lineage (NCBI taxonomy): Eukaryota > Metazoa > Chordata > Aves > Passeriformes > Tyrannidae > Myiotriccus > Myiotriccus ornatus. The sequence continues at coordinate 22,408,975 of JAYRBT010000001.1, forward strand.
AAGTAGGCGTCACAGAGAACTCAAATCAAAGTATGCTTCAATCTGCCTTGCCTGTTGTGATGAAAAAGGTAGCACTAGCCCAGCTTACATGCAGGAGCAGCACGCAGGCCCACGCTGATATGTTGAGCACTGTGATGATGTGCTGTGCACCAGTGTGCTTTTCACATTGATTTGATGTGATTTTCACAGTTTGATCAGTGAATCTGAACTCTTAGTGTTCTTGGTTTCTGAGAAGCTCAGGCTGTTACTCAGCTGGTTTAACTTGATAAGTGGCCTGTTGGGCTTCAAGCACTGGCATTTAACCATCTTCTTCAGTGACAGCATGTAGGCTGGTACCTGACCATCACTCTGTGTAACAAGTGACCCACAAGCTGAGAGACTTTATCCAGAGTCAAAGGACACAGACATTTACCATGCATTCCCATAACAACATGTTCACCAGTGTGGATAGTAACATAGGAGTGAATAAAATCTCTTCAATTATTTCCTACAGGAGAAAGTCTCAGATGAAGAAAGAGTACCTCAAGTAAAGATGGCATCACTTATACATGCCAGATTTGACCTTAACATGGTATCTAAACCTAGAGCAGGATTTGAATTTCAGGATTAGCTTCACATGCTCCAATTAGTTTCTCAAACTGCACAGAAAGCAGAGGAAGTTCAATAGTAAGACAATAGTAAGCTTTTGAAAAAACATTATAGAGAATAATTGTGCTCTGGAGGATTTATTTATTTACTAATGCAAACAGTACACACTGAGATAACATCTGGCAGTGTTTATCACAATGAAACCCAATCAATACTTCTGTCTACTACAATATCTGTCCACAAAATAGTCATTCCTCCTGGCACTCACAAGAAAGTCTCAACTAGGTATTGTAGTAGCCTTTGCCAGCAAAAAGGGAGGTTGACACTCCAATTCTTCTTTTAGAAAGAATTCGATGTACCTAGACACAAGGATGATGGTGGAAAATTAGAGAGACGCAGTTCACAGCATTATAAGAAGCATTAGAGATTCATAAAATCATAGAAATCGAATTTCAAACCTATGAAATTATTTGGGTTTGAAAGGACCTTCAGGATCACCTAGTTCCAAACCCCCTGCCATGTGACACTGCAATGACACCTTTCAGTAGATCAGGTTGCTCAAAGCCCCATTCAGCCTGGCCTTAAACACATTCAGGGATGGGGCATCCACAACTTCTCTGAGCAACAACCCTAAAGAATTTCAAAAAGGAATACATCCCAGACTTATTTCTTGTGCCTCAGTGGAGGGTCCTGGTCGATGGCAAGTTGAATGAGTCAACATTGTGTCCTGGCAGCCAGGAGGGCCAACCACATCCAGGGGGGCATCAGGCAAAGCATCGCAAGTCGGTCCAGGGAAGGGTTTGTCCCGCTCTGCTCTGACCTGGGGCGGCCTCACCTTGAATATTGTGTCAGTTTTGGGCTCGATATAAGAAAGATACTAAGCTGTTAGAGAGTGTCCAAAGGAGGGCAACAGAGATGGTGAAGGACCTTGAGGGGAAGCGGTTTAAGGAGCAGCTGAGGGCACTTGGTCTGTTCAACCTGGAGAAAAGGAGACTGAGGGGAGACCTCAGTGCAGTCACAACTTCCTCATGAGGGAAGAAGAGGGGCGGGCACCGATCTCAACTCTGGTCACCAGTGACAGGACTTGAGGAAACCGCATGAGGCTGTGCCAGGGGAGGTTTAGGCTGTATTTTAGAAAAAAAGTTTTCACCCAGAGGATGTTTGGGCACTGGCTCCCCAGGGAAGTGGTCACAGCATCAAGCCTGACAGAGAATAAGAAGTGTTTGGACAGTACTCTCAGGCACAGAGTGTGACTCTTGAAGTGGTCCTATGCAGGACCAGATGTTGGGCTTTGATGATCCTTGTGGGCCCTTTCCAACTCAGAGCAGCCTATGATTCTATGATTCCTTCTGCTAGTGAGCTACCAGGCCTTCTGTGGCATTTTAGAGCTACAAGTAAAGGCAGAAATTTTGACTTCTAATTTCCTTTTGAAGTCAGGATTCAAAAAGAAGTGATACTAAACCTTCCCACATAATTAAAAAGCCAAAAATAAATTTGTTTTGAAAGTTCTGTGTATTAGAATTTCCAAGTAAGCCCTTTCATTTTTTTCTATTTGCATTATTGCACATCACTGTAGAAAAACTAGCAGTATTTCGTGCAATGAAAAAAGTTACTAAGCATTAGCTTAGTACTTACTGAACCCTCACCTTTCTGAAGTCTAAGTGCCTCTTGCAGTCTAACAAATAGATTAATGTGGAGTGACATGCATTACTACTTACATATCATGAAATTAAGAAAGAATAAAATCATACAAAACAAAATCAATACTACTATTTTTCCTCCCTACATTTTTAATTGCTGTAATTTTGCTTTTGTTGAAACAGCTATTTCCAAAGAAAAATGATATGTCTGTTTAATGTGACTATACATAAAATAAATGTACATTTGCCCCTGTTTAATTTCACATTTTGCCTGCACACTGTTCAAGGCATTTCTATTTGTACAGGGCCTAGAGGTAAAATAAGACCTTCTGTGCTGCATCAAGTCCTGAGGCATGGGCTATGTTCAGAAGTTATTGTGGCAATATGTTACCTTTTTCCCCTAAAAAATTCACTTTGACAAGGTAAGTGGGATTGTAGTTATGAACTGGGGAGAGCAGGGAGAATAGGGGACACAATTTGTTTTCCTCTCTACTGATCTAGATCTCCTGGGCAGAGGAGGGCACATTTTAAGTTGGACTGGAACACTGAGCAGCCAGAGTAAGCACAGCAGGATCGAAGATGCCCATTCCTATAATTTGTGTTCCATAAGGTTTGCATTAGGATTTCATGTTTACCTTCTTATTATGTCTTGTCCTCCACACCATCAATATCTTAATATAACCTAAAGGTCCTAATGATATGGCTATGAGGAATGAACTGGGGAGTAATTATAACAATAGTGCTATATTAGCAAAGTGGTGAAAGACACAAAAACTGACCTTCCAAGCACTGAAAATGGTGAAAATCCCATTAAATTAAGTGGAGACCCTATTTGTTGGATGGCCATCCATTACTGCCAACTTAGCCAGATGAATTTGTGCCACACTTGCAAATACACAGAATATTTGACCCAGCTTTAAGTGAGAAGACTGAGATTTCAAATGTGCGGAACAGTCTCCACTATTTTTTTCTATATTTAATACAGGACAAATACAGACTCAGTTCTGAAAGCTCTCAACACTGAGAAAGATCAGTGAGGGAGTTTCCATTTGCATATCAGTGATGCAGAGTAAAAGTGCCAAACTGAGACAGATACTGGGACTTTTACCCTTGGACTCAAGCAAGAACCCAACCTCAGTCCAGCAGAGAATCAGTTTGTCAGAACTGCATACAAAATTTCCTAGTTCCTCATCAACTCCACAAACTGAAGAAGTGATTGTAAACTCGTATTAAAAGTGGGCTAGATAAAAGTGGGGAGGGGAATGACTTCTAACCACATTCAATAAGGAACATCTATTTTGCTAAACAGTGTATTTATTTTACAAGAAATAGAGGCATAATGAGCTTAAAGAATAACTACTGTATGGTATAGATATGTTTTAAACATTATGACAGAGGCAGAGTAAGAGGTTTTTAGAAATCAAATGCTTTTAAATGTAATTAAATCATAATAAAGATATCACATAGAAAACTGCTCCTGACAGTCTGACAATGCAGGGACATCAGAAATGTTTTCCACCATTATAAGGCACAGGAAATCTATGCCTATCTCATGTTGATAAAAGGAAAATTCTATAGGGGGAGAGAATATGTAATGTAACAACTGGTAATTTCATAAAAAGTAAAATGCACCTAGCACATTTGTAATTCTCTGGGATACGAATGATTATAGTAAGGAAAAAGACCTTACTAGTAAAAAATCCTGCCCATGGAAGAGTTACCAAGTTTTTAGTCTCTAGAGCTACCCTTTGGTTGCCTCTAGGTTGAACACCATCCAACAAGATGCTTCCCTTTGCCCTTAATACGTCTCAAGTACTGGATAAAGACCCTGACTCTGGGGTTTGAATTCTACTCGGAGTCATGCACCCAAAGGTTATTTCATCTAGCTTTGGATCTACTAGCAAAGTGTCCTTTCATCATTGATTTCAATATCTTCGTAACAGTCTAAGATTTACATACAAGAAAAGATGACATTTTGAGCACCCCAGAAGTTCAGAGCCTATCTGAATGCAAAGCTTTGGTTCAATACCACTCCAAAAACATATACATTATAGGATTTTATATTTTTATATATATTACAATCATACCTACTAGTTGTGAATACCTTCCTATATTAGGAATTCTGAACTCTTGCCAAAGGACAGTTCCCTGGACAGGGAAGGGAAACACTTGAGGTGACTGTGACCGGTATCCTGAGGAAACTAAATATTTGCTAGATATCTGGAGTTGTACCAGTATGTGATTGTTTTCCTCAGTGCTGTTCTAGAGCCATGTGTATCAGCACATAGGCATGAAATCACCACATAATAAAGACAGGTAAACTGAACAAGAGTTTGTCATGACAAATGTCTTCTTGAATGGAAAGCATGATCAGAATAAGGGCAGATGCAGATGTAAAGAGTAGTATTTTCTGAGCCACACACACAAAAGAAGCTGAGAAGCAGTTATTTTTCAATGTGTGACACAGAAAAAAAACAGAATGGGATCATTTCTGGGGTGTTTTTCAGATGGCTAAGAGACACCGGGACAAATTCAATAGCACTGCAGCCCCGACAAAAGTAAAAAGAAGAATCCCTTCCTTCCTTCCTGCAGGATTGAAACAACTATGAGGAATCAAAACTCTTACATTCAGGTGCCATCCATGAGCATCAGTACCTACAGCAGCTTTGCCTATTGATTCAGGGATTTTTCATTTGCAATCTTGCTCTATTTTCCTTCAAGATGATAGATTAATTTAATTCTATACCTTCTTGGTCACCTGGTTTCTGGATCCTCAGCATCCTCTCTCTGCATTCCTCAGGCTTGTCTGATGCCTTGACCACTAGAATTTCCCTCTAATTGCTAACTGCATCCAGGCTAAAGCTGTCATTTACACACTAAATCTGACCCAAAGGATGATAATTTTATAGTTGTTTGCTTCAGAAATCCAGTATCACTTGTTCTGGAGAAGTGACAGCCACTCAGACAGACATAAGAAGGTTAGTCATGTATTAAAACAGGGCAACAGACATGACAAAACAGATTACCCTCCTCACTTGAAACCCTAATGAATGGAAAAAGAAGCTAGGAAGATTTAAGAATTCATCTGCCTTTGGCTCAGATTTTTCCATTGATGGTCTGATCTTGCAAACTATATATCTATAGGAACTGTGCCACTATACCCCACTTAAATGAACTGTGGCTGCATGATTATGACATAATATTCAGAGAGATTATAGAGTGATCTGGTGCACAACTGCTACCATTGTTGTTGAGAAAATTATGACTTGAAAAGGTTCTGCTAATAAGAGTCATATGATTCTCCATCACTTATTGCAAGTCGTGAAAGAAAAGAGATAACACTCTTCCATTCTGCAAAATTTTTTCATTATTCAAAATTTCAGTAAGAACACTGCATGAACTAGAGTGAAATTTCTACAGAAACATTATGAAGACAATGAAAAAAAAACTGCCAGAGAAAGCAATAGGTTAAAAAAATTTGTTAATGCAGGTTCTGACTTAGAGATGCCTACAGTGATTGCTGACACCAAATCATCTTGCAAAGTCAAATACTTAATTTTTCATTATGATTTAAAAACAAAAAAATAAATAAAACAAATATACTTATCTTTTTCATGCCAGTGGAAACTGTTGAAAACAACAGATTAATTTTGACACAACAGATTAAAATCTCTTCTAATCTATTATGTAGATGCAGGTGCAATGATGGGAAAGAGGGCAATAAGAATGAGATCCTTTATAGTAAAATTCAGAGCTAGACAACTTATACCAATTAAGAAAACAGACCAGAAAATTTGGGTAACTTACATTCATCAGACTGCCCTATATCTGACTCTGGAATTTGAAATGATTCAGTGCGAGTGTCCTCAGGGACACTGATGTAAATATAGAATAACCGCAATGCCTTTCTCTGGAGTTCCTCCCATTACACACTGGTTTAGGGCAAAATAAGAACACGAAGGCTTGAAAAAGGCCAGGTCTGTGTTGCCTTTTTAGCTTTTGTAGCTTATCTGATGACATCTCTGGTCTAAGTTAACCTTCCTTGCTCAATAATATTTAATCTTTATTTTATCTTGAAGTAGACTAGCAAATGCTTTGATAAATGTAGTGGAAGATTTTCCACTTTCACCACATAACATCTTCAGTGAAATGCTGAAGGGTTTTACTACAACTTACTACAGCAGGGCTATCAAGGGAATCAATGCTAATATTCCCATGCCTTTTTAATATGAGTGAATCACAGCCCGTACTCCTTTATATACTAAAGCAACCACACACTGGAGAGCCATTTTCCTATCCTCATCTACTGTGACCACTGTTCTGCAAAAACAAGAGTTGCCATCTATGAAGAAAAGTCTTGACTCTACTCATTTGTACACTACAATTGATGCCCTTAAAATACAGACCTACGACAACAACCAAAGCCCCACACAATCCCTCCACCTCCCAAAAAACCCCCAAACATTAAACATTTGTAAGGAAACAAAAAAAGCACGAGGGACAATAATTCCCAACTCCCTTTCTGTGCTAAGTTGTGAATGAGACTGACTAAAACCAACCTGAGAACTAACAAAATTTTCAGGTTAGCCAACTGCGTTTTGAGATTTGCAGTTCCATTAAGTGAATACATCCTTTGAGGATGAAAATTCAGAAAACAGAGACAATCATAAGAGAACAGAGACAATTACAAAGCTCCCAATCTCCTGAGACTTTTACCTTTTTGTAGCAGGCTTTACTTTAGCCTTATTACATATTTTCTGTGATCATCAATCCTATTTGCAACTTTAAAGTGTCTCCATGTTCTGTGTCAGAGGAGTTTGTATCAGACAATCCACATTTTAAAAACCAGTAACTGAAACAAATCAGCATTTGTGCACTGACTGGAAAGAAACCCTGCAGACTCTGTGTGACTGATAATCTGTTCTTTAGTATCTATATGACTCCCTCCCCTGTCCTTCTCTAAAAAAAAGAAGGGTCAAAGCAAAATCCTGGCAGCCCAATTGAATCTTTTTAGAGACAGTGTGGTTTCAGTTATGAGAGGATGGAAAAATGAGAACCCTGGAGATCTTCTGAGAACATTAAGCTTTATTAATCAGGAGTGTATTAGCCACATACCAACATTCCCAAATGGTACACTGAATCAGAGAATGCCAGGGAGCAACAGAACCCATCCAGGCTGGTCTTATGTCTTATGGGAAGTTCTACCACACCCTGAGAGATGGTTTTCCAAGCCATTCCTCAAAAAAGAAACTTCCCCTGCTTCCACAGTACCTACAGGTTGTGCATTCCAGCACTTTACAGCTGATACAGCCAGAACAAGGTTCCTGATATATGACTTGGTAATTTTCACTGCTCATTGAACTGATTTCTTTAGGTCTTTCTCCCAGTGGACATGAAGAACAATTAATCACTGTGCTCCTGATTGTAAGTTTTCACTCACTAGATTTTTTTTTTAAATCATATTCTCCTTAATGCACAACAAAAGCAACACTTTCATAAGCATATAATGCTACGTAAGGCTCCTACATATCCTCTTGCCCCTGGGCTAGATAACAATCAAGCAGTTTCTGCTTTCTCAGCAATTTTAACTCCAGGACAATTTCTGCCTTGACAAACATTTCTGACCTCTCCACATTTCCACTCGGGTTCCACAGGTAGAAATCAGGGCAGAATTTATCCCCATGAGTTTCTGGATTAAAGCCTTTGTATAGGAAGGGGAAAAGCCTAAATTAATTCTCTTTGTTAATGCTAACACTATTCCTCAGTGACAGTCAGCCCCAAGACATTGATCTTTGTTCAAAACAAGCACACTTCCATACTCATTTCACATTTGCAGCACAGCTTCTACAAGCCAGTATCTTCTGAAAGAAGAGGAAAAAAAGAAGAGGAAAAAAAGAAGAGGAAAAAAAGAAGAGGAAAAAAAGAAGAGGAAAAAAAGAAGAGGAAAAAAAGAAG
>JAYRBT010000001.1:22417257-22432652 GCA_036023395.1 Myiotriccus ornatus
AGGAAAAAGGCTTAAACTCATGGGGGCTTAAGTTTTGTCAGAGGAACAAGAACTGGGAATTTGCAGGACTCAAAGCCCATCTTTGACCTGAAATTCTAGTTAAAACAGGAAGTTACAGGAGGGAAGGACAGATCCTATATCCATCAAGAACTGTGAGGATTCTTGCACTTTAAAGAACATGGTAGGGTAACTTGTTTGTTGCTTCAAAACTCTTCCTTCATTTGAAAGCACTACTGTGATGGACGAAGCCCTTCTCAGCCCTGACATCCTGACGCTACACATGCAGCCTGCACTCTGGGATGCCAGCGTACTGTGTCACATTGGCTTGGGTTCTGCCTGTTCCTTTCCTTATGCCTGCAAGCTCAATTGAACTTATGAAAATTCAAACTGTCTTCTGTCTGTTTCATACATCATCAGCAAACAATCACTAGACAAAATGAATTTGCTTTATGTAATTTGCAGGCTACACAAATGCCTCTGCTGTATAATACCAAAATAAGGGAATAAAGTTTGGTTAATTCAGCATGGAGGGAAGTGGCGAAGCAGCAGCACAGAGAAACACAAACAATAAAATACTCAACAGTAGGGAGAGTGACATGAGAAATATTCCTGTAAATTGGAGTTGGCCTTGATACCTTTGAGTGATGGAATTAAAAAAAGGCAGAAGCAAGTTGTGAAAGATTACCCCCACAACTGGCTCTATCTCCATCCATTGTGATCTGGCAACACAATATACTTACTAATAATAACAATGGTTACTATTTATCCTCTAAGAGCTTTGCAAACACAAATTCAATAATGTTCACAGAGCTGTATCAGTTTGAACCAGATTCAAAACAGGATCTACTGAACAAGGCACAGTGAAGTTAAATGACTTTTCCAATGCCACTCATTGATCCAGCATCCATTAAGATTAGGACATTGGACCTCTTGGTCAGTAATCAGATCACAAAGCTGCGTAAGGCTGAAACCTTGACAAACCAACTTCTTTTTTAACAAAAATGACATGTCATATACTCTTTATTGCCCTTGGCCAGGTAACTAAAACCATTGCTTTGAAAGCACATCTACTACATCTCTTGTATAGGTTTACAAGGTTATGCAAACAGAATCTTCTCCATAAACAATATGTTGTCACTGTCTCATTCCAAAATCATGCAGATGCCGAACATAAGCAGAGGTAGCTCTTAATGCTTGGCTTAATCCTATTTGGGCTCAGCTGCAAAGAGCAAAATACTTAAAATTCTGTAAGTATTTCAGTAGTCCCATTGACCTCAGTGGATCTACTTGCCTATCAACCCACAGTTGATAGTACCGAGCACACAACATAGAAATCAGCCCACAGACCTTTTCCATAAAGGGCATACCTGCACCACATTTAGAAAGAGGAGTCCTCATGCAGCTATCTGACAGATGTTCATCTGTTGTGAACATGTATTTTCTTCTAATGCCAGGCACCAAGTCAAGCATATTTTATATTAGCCAAAAATTTGGTCCATCTTATATATTAATCAGTTGCTTTAGAGACATCCCTACCCTAAAGCAAGATTTCCACCCTTCAATTAAAAAAATCAAATACAAAACTATCAGAACATGGTCTGCTTTTTATTCTTGCTGTTTTTGGGTTAGTACAAGAAAGCCATACTGGCAAGTTCACCTTATTAAAGATCTAATTACAGCAAACATACAGAAAACAAAGGAAATCCTTAAACCAAACCTTCCTCTATAAAAAAGGGCCATCATTTTTATTGTGACAAGTAATGAGTTGCATGGACACCAGGTGTAGTAAGAATCTCATCCTCATTTTACAGGATACATGTGCATATGTACAAGTTTCTTCACCTTGTTCTTCTGTATTCCAGAGACAGGTTGTATGCCAAGGCTACAGAACTTCGGAGCAGCTAAAAGTTTAAAAGTGGGGCTTTTTGTTTTAAAGCAAATGACACAAGAAACTCGAGGATTAGAAACATAGACCTTTACTTCATGGAACGGAAAGAACTAGGCAGAACAGATTTGGGAGTCGTGATCCCATACTTCATTCCCAGTCTGACCACTGATTCACTTGAAGCTTGAGAAAGCTGCCCAACATCTGTGTTGATGCACCTGACGCTCTTGATAAAAAAAAAAAAAAAATTCCTATACGTGTTTTACACTAGTGTATTTTTTTTCCCCCCTCCAAAGCCTAGAGTCTCATATAACTAAAAAAAAGCACATTCCAGGCAGCATCAATCATCAGGTCCATATATTGCTACCTGTTATTTTGCCTTAGGGCAAAACAGTTAGTGACCATTTGGATCCTAAGGATTCAAAGAACTTGTCTAAATTCACTCCTCACTCCACTGTTGCATTTTCGAAAGATAATTACTTTCAAAAAAAATTTGTCCTGGTTGTTCACACTAAATAAGAAGACAAGTATGAAATTCTGTACTCACAGATTCAGAAGAGGTCTCCCATTTTTACCCAAACACCTCCCTTTAAATTGCTGCTGGACCCAGCAAGTCCGTGAGTGTTTTCAACTCTGCTCACCAGAGTAATTGCAAGATTAACCTCTGGTGGCCAAGGAAGCTGCTCATATTCAGCAATGATGAGCAGAAAATGTTAAATACCATTCACTGGCCACAGCCTGCAGTTAATACACAATATTTAAACAACACAATGGCATGGCCCTTGCCAGTAATGTAAAAACACAATGGAATAGAGCCAGAATGGCACAATCTGCCTGTCTGAGTCATGCTTGGCACTACATGCTGGAAGGGGCATGAATTAGCTGCCCACAGTGTGACTGTACCCTTTAGCTAGTTTACAATAAAACATTAAAATATATTAAAAAAAGAAAAAGGGGGGGGGGGGGGAAGGAATGATAAATCCCACCTAATAGTTAAAATAATTTAGCCCTGAAATACAAAAGCACCACTTTGGAAGAAGGCTCTGGATTTCATTATAGACTGCACATTTTGATCTCAAACAAGAAAACAAACTGACTTTGCTTTGTAATATTCCCCAGCTTTGTACTGTTCAACTGAAATCAATCTTTTTCTTACTATCTACAAGCTCCTGGATTTTTTTTTCACTTATTATTTCATTGAATAAAGAGTATCTGAATATACTATATTTTTCAATCCCCTTCTGCATGCCTGTTCAGCCATTAGAGTTCCAAATCTTAATTATTAACCCAAGTACATTCAATAAACAGATTCGACATGAGGGTAGATCAGAGTGATGTACACTCTGACCTGCATTTATGGAATAACTCTCCTCTTAGAAAGAGACTCCTTTCTTGCTGAGAGACATAGATGTTATTTTGACTGTTTTGTTGTGTCACAGCACAGATGAATTAGGCATTTCTGCCTTCATCTACACCCTAAAGCAGCTGAAGTCCCCTGTGATGTCATCAGAAAGTTGTTTGTTTTTCTTCTTGTATAAAGGAGAAGAATTTGTTACGACATCATAAGAAGAGAATAAACTATTATTTTGTGCTATAAGGAATCTTCTGCTACTTTCTGTTATCTCTGCACCAACATGCAGAAATCCTCACTGACAAAGCAACAGGAACTGTAAGTCAATAAACAGAGATGCACAGTATTTCTAATAATACTCAAAACAAAGCAGAAAAGAATGATCTATTCAGTGGTCTGAAATTAAAGATCTGCTAGATGTAAGTTCCTTTTTAATTTTTAAATAAAACATCCTTTGAACTTCTAAATCCTATTCAAGGGGACTCTGACCTTTATCCAAAACCAGCTACTGTGCTAACACTTTGGATGCATATAGAGGAAAAATATGGACAAAAGGTACCGGAAAAGCTTTTACTTACAGGAACGCAGTGCGGCTTAATCTTTTTGTTTTTAAGGTGCAGTGATTTCAGCATCTACAATGTAACTTCAGGCAGTCTGAAAAGAAACAGGTTAAAATCTCTTTCAGTTATAATTGGTATTTCAGATTTAATTAAAAATTAAACTTTCATAATGTTTCACCATCCAAAGCAATGCATTATCAGTCAAGCGTAGCCTTTTTTTTTTTGTTAAAAGAAGCTCTTCCCAGAGTAGTTTGCAACGAAAGAAGAAGGGGAAAAAGGCAATTGAGAGTAGCAAAATATATTTCTTCAGAAAAAGATCTCGGAATAACTTGGAAAGAAGCCTTCTGCCACTTAATTTTAACAATCAACCTTATACTAATTAAAAAAAAAAAAGGCATCACAATTAAGGAAGACAGAAAAACACCATCACATACCAATGACTGTGAGGAGAAAAATGTTAATTTCAGCAAAACAAGGACATTGCTAGGACCAGAACATACGCACCAAAAGGGAAAATATGGTTTTACATAATGCCAGCCAACAACATTTTTAAAAATTCGTTCTACAGCATGTAGCACTTTCAGACTGTTGCATGGAGGAGCAGAGAAAGACAAGTTCAAAAAGAGGAAAGCTGTTTTAAAGTGTACAAGGCAAAAGGTCCCTTGCAACCTTTTGTTAAGGGATATGAAATAGCTCATCTATAAAACTGCACAGTTTTTTATCATGTAAAATAAATGTCACGTTACTGTGCAAAACAGATGATTAAGAAGTGGTAGCTGTAGACATAGCATTTGAACAGATGCAAAAAAAAATTTATTTTTTTTTTTCAAAATGCAGTTGGAATAGTTGGAATGACAATAAAACTCCAGGGGTTGCACCATAAATATGAGTTTAAATGTTAGACTGGAGTTTAAAACCTGTGGTTTTAATTATATCTAATTATAAAGGCTCCAAAACCAGGAGAAATGAGAAAAACAAAAAATATTAATAATAAATTAAAACAATTTTGCAATAAGTTGTCAGGATTCAGCCTCATAATAACAAACCATACAGCAATATACACAGACACATACAATGCACTAATGACTCCTTAAAGGAACAAATCAAAACTTGATTAAATTTTATTTTTAAAAGGTGACAGCAGAACTTGCTTAATTTATCTCATTCAAAGTCCAAGCAATTCTCTTCACCAGCAGCACACTAACAGAGATCAGCAAATAAATCCTGGATGTGAATCTAATACTTATTTTGAATGCCCCACAGGCTGGAAGCAATTCCTAAGTGAAATTTTGCTTTATTTTCCCATCAGTAAAAATCCAGTGCTTCAGACTTGAGAGTTATATGAGCCTTCTCAATCCATCCCCACATGTTTAAAAATGAAATGCACTGTATCAGACAATATCCTGCCACACAAACATGTTCAAACACACATGTACACCACAAACAAGAACGAGCTCACGAACTTATTTGTGGGTTTAACTTTCCCACGCTGTCAAGATCAGAGGTATTGAAGGTCGAGAGACAAAGCAGAGAGCACAGAAGGGGACAGCACAGTAAGAACCAGAAACAATTCTTGAGCATTTGAATAACAGAACAAGAGCCCCCTGACACAAGGGGATGATGCCACAAGATAACCTTTACAGGGTTTGATGAAATTTTTCCTGAAGGAAGCATTAGAGAAACATGTTCTTCATCCTTTAGACACACAATATATCAAAAAACTTTACTTTTTTCTCCTGACTGGTGTGTAGTCAGACTGAGAAACAGGGGAGAAACCCAGGCAAGAAAATTGGTAAGTCCATCAAAAGCAGGCAACAGCACAACTGTCACAGAAGTGATAACAGCTTCAGCCTTTGAACTTCCAATTCTTTTCCTTCCTTCCCCTTCCAAATTTACCCCTTTTCTAGTATCTTCAGGACTGTAATTCTGGCAGGAAAGGAGAGGGGCAGCAGTATTTACAATCCGAAGCTATTTCTTCTAATGAATGCAATGAAAAACTGACCTCAACAGAGAAAACAAAGAGCATTCACTGAGGGTGAAATGTATCCCTGTGTAGAGAGCCAGCATACAGACTGCACCACTGAAGCCCTATTCCAATGACCTAAATAGGAATAAATTGGTGCATGGACTTCACCACAGTGAATTTTGTCCAAATTCTTGTACAGAACGAGGAAACATGGCCCTCTCCCATCAAAGCACAAAGGCATAACACCTCCTTCCCACGCTGGGCACCATCCTGACAACTGCTCTTCAGTGTATATTCCTTGTATTTTTTACCTTAAGTCCTTCACGCTTTGCACACGTTCTTCTGATTGGAAAGGAGGGAATGCAACATTTAGCGTTACTCTGGAAGTTGAGCATGAGGGCATAGTGCCTGCAGATAAAACGGTCCCTCTCCTCGAGGCAGGCACAACCAGCACATGCTACAATCCTTCCACTAAAAGAAACACAGCCTTGGAAACAGCTCTTTATGAGAGCATGTTTATTGCCACCTTGAAAAACTTGTGATTAAATAACCTGAGCATGTATGTTGTATGTCAGAGCACCTGACATACAACAAACACAGCCAGAGCATCTTAAAGAGCTATTTTAGCTACAAATTACTGTTAAACCCAAGGAAAACCTCATTAAACTCAGAATACATATCATTGCCACTTTAGCAGTATCTTCCTTTTACAAACTGAGAAACCTGTGACTTCATCTGTATGAGTGAGAGGTAAAAAACAGAGGTAGATTCTTAAGAGGAGGCCTGCATTTCTGTCACAGGTGATGATGCTTAATGCCTGTGGAGCAGGAGATCATGATTGCTGACTGAAAGGAGTACCCTAATTCCCTTGTGGGAAGCAAGAGACATGGCTCAAGAATAAGGCAATGAACTTCTACTTGAGAGAGGTCCAAGAGCTGGTATGGCAAGAATGAAGAGTATGGCAGGTCAGGAATGAGGCACATGAGTAAAGTGTTAACAGCAGAGCAAGTGTTAGCTCTTAGGAAAGGCTTTAAAAACAAATATAAGAAGGTAAACACGCTTTGCTTTCTTATGATTTCTGCTTGCCATAAAGCTTAGGCAGAGACTGAAAACCGTGAGAGGAAAGCTACCGACTGTACGACTGAAGTTCATTAGCAATATTCCATGACTTACAAGGGCTCCTGACTCTGCCTGACTCATGTTTATGGTCTAGTTCACCACTTTCATAAGAACCACATTCATTCCATCTAAAAATTAAAGAAAAAAAAACAAACAAAAAGTATAATTTGTTGTTGGGAAACATTTCAGAAGATGTCGGCTTTCTGCAACTCTTCGCAAAAAGGAAGTTCCATATCTGTGAGTTTTTGATTTTCTTTGAATACCTTAAGTCAGATGGAGCAGGTTAATTAGAATCCTATACAGCTGATTTGTTATGAGGACAGGGAAGGCTAGGAGAGAATACAGTACAACACTTACTGAAATATTTAGAATTTTCTACATACAGAAGTTACAACATCAGTTGTAAGATCATTGATCTTTCTCAAGTTCACTTCTGGAACTGAAAATCAATCATGAAGCAATTGCCACATATAACTACTCAGAGAAGGTAAAACACTGATGTCCTGACTCAAGAAAAAAACCCATTGATAATATTCAGAAAGTCATCTTCAACAACAGGAAAAGGGGAAAGGGGAGGACACTGGATGACAAACAGACATACATGAACAAAAAAACAACCCAAGACCTTGATGAGGATTTTCAAAACTGCTCATGGGCCAGACAAGAGACCTCATTCCAACTTCAGAACCTAAATGATTACTTAGAATATGGCCCAGTTTATTTTCTGGCATTTTAGATTTGAAAACATAAGCAAGGCTATGGACTAATTGCATCACAGAAATGAAAAAAGGAATGTCAATGTTTTACAGGCTCCTCATTTAACAACAAATAAGCAAACTTTGAAATAGGAACCATAGACATACCAGCACAATGCTCTGTCCAGGTTCATCAATAATGCAAAAGAATAAATCTTATTAACACAGATATAACACTACAGTACTACTTTTTTAAGGTGAATGCATTTTAGTTGGCATTACTTCTCCACAAACAGCTTTATTTTGTTACCAGTCTCTCGTCTTGAGGTGATAGAACAAAAAAACCAACCAAACAAACAAAAAACCCAACAAAAAACAACAACAACAACAAAAAAAGTAATGCCAGTGCTTGAAAAAATCCTTCCGAAAAGCTTCCCGGAATTGGAGATCTTAATACACTTTCAAAAGTATGCAGGAGTTTTTGTGATTTCCAGTTCTGCCTTCAAACTCACAGCCATTTGTATGGTATAGCAGTGTTGATCTGGGCTTATTTGTAACACTGTAGGACTGTGGATCAAACCAGAGTCACAGGGCTGCTGATGGGAGAAACCTGAGGTTTTTTTGTGATTTAGTAAAATGGGAGCAGAGGACAACCTAGAGCATTGTGCTGGGATTAAGGGTTCCTCCCACTACAGGAATGGACGACAGGAGACCAAAAGTTTCTTTGTCAAAATGGTATATCTCCATCTGTTACTAGTTCACTGCAAAGATGAGCGCCCACAGAAAATTTGTCTTCCTTATGGCATTCATCTTTTGAGTGTACTTTCCTAGTGAAGACTGTATCCATTATAAATGTTAATTTCCAAACCATGGCTCTTTCAGCTAGAAGAACATTTTAATCAGGAAAAAGGTGTACTTTTGGCTCCATTTCACACACATCCCCCGATAGTATTCGAACTATTTTCGTTCAAGTATGAAAAAAACTACCTTTGGGCAAAGACTAACACACTCCTTGAAATCTGGGTTTCAAAAAGTTAAAGACACTCAACTGAATAAAAGCCGCAATGCATATTCCACCCTAATGGTCACTTTGAAACAGGTACTGAATGCAATTTCACCACAAGGGCCCTCAAACTTGTTAGATGTGTTGGATCCCCTAATAGCACAGCCCATCCCTCTCGTTTATTCCTACTTCTAACAGAGTAAGGAACAAGCACTTGAGAAGCCCAGCTGTGAAAGCACATGAGAAGCTGAACTTCTCAACCCACAGAAGAGTTAGTTTCTATAACTGTACTTAAGATCTGACCTGGACTCCTAAAGTGCAGTTTAATGGATAGTTCCATAATCAGGTGGGACCCAGCATCCTTCTAAATACCTCTTGAAGCTTTCCTCCTACGCAGGGGCGATGATGGTAATCAAGTTGGCTGCTGAAAACCATGATATTCCTTATTCCAACTGTTTTCTTGCGCAAGCTGTCCCTAGATCCTGTTTATGTTCCCAAGGAACAGGAACAGTGACAGCATGCAGCTTTCATGAGGCCTTGCCCAAACAATTCTTTCTCTAAAGACGCAGTTTTTTTGTGAAGCAGCTCTGAAGCTGATATTCTCTGAGCATCTCTTGGAACAAAGCTTGAAGACTTCACTTATGCCCCTTACAAGCTATTGTAGCATATAAGCTTCTCCCGGTTCTTTTCAAGGTTCATAATGCTTTGATCTTCACAGCCTCCCTGCTCCTGCTGAATGGTATCATCTCCCATGGCTCATATTATCTTTAGCACATAAAATGGTAATACCTGTTAAGAAGGAGGCTCTATCATGTAATCACAGCAGAACGTTCACATTTATTTGGGTTTAACGCAGAAACTTACATCAATAAATGCTTCATTGTGATGGGTATTTCAGTGTGGTGACAAACTGGGCAGATAAAGGTAATGTGGCGGATATAATTTGTTTGGATTTTAGCAAGGCCTTTCACACAGTACCACACAGGAAGCTCGTAGAGGCACTAGAGAATTGTGGTCTGGATACTATCACAATAAGGTGGGTAAAAACTGTCTGACAGATAGGAAGAGATGAGTTATTAATCAATGGTATTAGATAAGAATAGAAAGAAGAATCTACTCCTACGTCAAGCAATAGGTGCTCAGATTATCATTAAACAGATTCATTAAGGATAAAACAAATGTAAATATTGACAGCATCCAAAATTGATGATTAAAAAAAATTAATGTATGAAATGTGAAAGGTATCAAAATTGTAAGATCCAAATAATGCAGATGTGCATGAGACAGAACAACGCGGTATTTAATACATCTTAAAATGTGAAATTGTTATTGAAAACCAGTGGAGAATTTTGTTGTCAACTCAGAAGTAAGGTTTTCAGTGTATTGGTTTGACTTCATCATGTTACTATGCACTGGTATGACCTAGTTGTGAAACTGGCTCCCTTGCAAAGCAAACTAAACTAATAAATTGCAGTCATTGTGGTAAGGGACAATCATCTGGCTTACTTTCTTAGAGTAAGGATATTAGTTCTAATGATTAAGATTTCGAAGTTTTAAGTAATTACACATAACATCCTTAAATTCTTTTTTGGAAACAAGGTCCTCCTTTAGTTGTAGTTCCCGAATTTCCACTGCCCTGCATAGTTAAAGCCTTTTTGTTGCTGGTTTCTGGTACAGATTTTATCCCACCATGTGCAGAAGCACAAATCAGTGCAGTGTTTTACTTTGGCACATTACTTATTCTTTTGCCAGAAGGCCATTAACCTGAAGCCCAAAACCAACATCATCTTGCACAAGGTCATGCACAAACCATGCCCAGAAGTTTCACATTATTTCAGTTTATGTAACTGCCATATTAAGCTCAAGGCCCAACGAGGATACTGAACAATATCTTATTGTACAGGCTATTGAGATTCAATATTACAGGGACAATGCTACCAACCCCCTCCAATTTCATTAATTTCAGAAATCTTTGCAAATTTAATACCAAAGGGCTTTGAGACCTTTGGACTGTACTGTAAATCTGCTGCCGAAACTTTTAATGTAACACCAATGCAAACTCCCAAATATTTCCCAATAAAGTACATATGTGTAATTCTTGTTTAATTCACAAGAAGTGAAATTCAAACTCAGATGGAACTATATAAAGGTCCAGGGAAGTTCAGTGCCTGCATTATGATTTGGCAAAGCTCTATTGTAATTTTTTTCCCCAGAAACAATGCAGAAAAAAAAAGAGAATATATCAGCAATGATTCTAACTGATCACTGTGTCAGGACAGGAAATAATATTTGGAAGAAAAAAGGAGAAAAAAACCTTCCATTTACTTTCAATATGAGCAAAAACAAGAAAAAGCTTTCTATACTACCAGGCACATCCTGCAAAATCTAGATAATAAAGCAACAGCATCATGACTAGATAAGTTTAAAATGGATTTTTAAAAAGAATGGCTACTATTTTCTGGAGGCCAAGTGTATATAATACCTTGCAGGACTGGATTCAGAGACCTCAGCATCCTGCTGCCCTAGTCCAATACAAATTATATTTGCAGTTATTCCAGGGACCTTGAGCTATGGAGTGTACACACTTAAATCTATGCAAGATTTACCTCTGCTTCAAATACTTAAGATGAAGAGTACACACCAGGTATGAGCTTAGGTTTGTAGGGCTTCTGCAATGATTGAATTGTTTGAAGTTCCAAGATAAAATTCAGTCTGACTCCCTTTGCTCTACAAAAAATAAAACACCCCTAAAATATAATAAAATGTGATTTTTAGAAAAATGAGCTTGAGCATTCAACCTGTTCCACAATCTGTGTTTAAACAAAGAGATAAGATCAAATGTATCCTCCTGATGGTCAACCAAACTACAGAATTAAAACTGATATATCATTCTTTAGCAGTAAAAAAAAAACCTAACAAAAATTGTGTACAGAAAAATGCAACATTAAGTTCCACCATGTTAACACTGACACTGGGCAAAACACTACAAGACCATATATTTATTACATTCCACGTAAAGAAGAAGTTCAGATATGCTCGTGGTAACTAGATTTCTAATAAAATAACAACTTCAATCTTTTTCAAGTCTTTTCCAAAATACCAGAAGTGATTAGAACACATTATGGACTAGTCACTTGCCAAGTTTCATGTTTGAAATCAAAGCTGTTTTAAAATTTCCTGAACAACAAAAAAGCATTTTAAAACTGGTAACATTCAGTCATGGTGATATAAGCAAATACCAGCCAATCTGAATCTTGGAACATTCTTGATCTAATGCCTTTGTGTTGCAACTAAGCCCAGAAAAATATTTCAGGCCCAATTGCTGAGACAATGTAATAATATTCATAAATAAAAAGGATCATTTGCATATTATATAACTAAACTTTTTATTTCTTCAATATACCTAGAAAGAATTAAAAGGAGAGATCCTTCAGGACTGTTGTTGTCATAACTGAGATGCATTTACAAAATTTCTCAAAGATGAACCTGCCTCTAATTTGCATGGAAGATCTAAAACTTTCCTCCTTCCCTACTCTGCACCTTCCCCAGAAAGATCTCAGCACTCTTCAAGTATTTTCTCAATAAGTAACCATAAAAAGGAAGTGGGTCTGTCATGAAGGAACTTGCATGCGCTGAAGAACTCCTTCTGAAATAATGCAGGACAGCTCCATCTCATGCTCTGCCACCCTCTCCGCCCTCTCCTCCCTAAGCAATACACAAGGAACAAAATTTGAACCTGTATCTTCCACAGTAAAGGCACTTGCAAAATACATTGAGCCTGCTAGGACACAAAACACCAACTGCTATTCCACTCTGTGCCTACCTTTAAGATTGTTGCCTATTTATTCCAATGTATGCAAACAAAAGAAAGAAATACAGTAAGAAGCCGAACTTCCAGGCAATAGTTTACAATACAAAGAATAATATTCTAGGATTCTTATGTACCTATAAATTCTCACTACGCATCTGTGTGTACTAATAGAGCCTATTATATAAAATACCATATTATATAATGTCAATAGAACGGAGGTTTGCTTTCAATTACATGGAGTCAACTGTCCCTATAATCAGTTGGTGCAGTAACGGGGCTGAAATTTCCTAACATATTCAGCCTTTCCTCCTTGAATCTCAGAATTATTTAGACACACACTTTCTTTTCCATTAAGAAACACAGGGATGCCAACAACTACATTATTACCCCAGCAGATCCAGAGATGCTGGAGTAGAACTATGAAGTCCAGCTGCCAGATCTTTTGCTGTAGCCATCTGACATAAAACTCTCCCTCATGCATTTCTCTCTTTTAGCTGAACCTCTTTAACAATGCCCTACGACGTTAATGCCTTTATATTTTCTAAATGACTGAGCCTCATATTTGGGCAAGAAAAAACTTTCCATCTCCTGAGCTGTAACTCAAACCAGCCTAGGGTTTTATGTAGTCAGCGAACTCCTTTCTGTCCTCATTGAGTTCAAGTCTGCACTAAAAAAAAATAGCCAGTTCAGAGACAAAAAAAATATATCTCTAATGTATTTAAAAATGCTTTTTCGACTCGTGAATTACAGGAGAAAAGTTGTTTTTTTCTTAATTCTAAGCCACATTAAGTCCAAAAGGAGAAAGTCCTGCACAGTAAATGCATACAGAATTATTTCCTAACTCTACAGAATGCAGAAAATTTCACTGTGCTACATAAGATGGTACCAAGGCCACTTAAACATATTAGCATATTCAATCCACATCCACTAATTGTTCTTAAAAAATGCTAATGAAATGTTCCAGACCACTCATTATTTGTAGGACTTCTGAAGAGTCATGCATTACCATTTCTCTTAAAGCAGCACAGCAGTCCACATACCATTGGTGAGACTCGTGCTGCTGGCCTGCAGAAAACTCTTTAGTCACAGTGCTCTGGCTCACCTTTTTTGCAGTTGCTAAACTTCATTTGAAAACAACTTCACCACCACCACCCTGTCCCCCCGCATAAAAAACACCCCCCCCCCCCAAAACTAGCCAAAAGTACATTCAAGACTTGCACTGGAAGTAAGCCCAGTTAGTTCTTGAATAAAAAACTACAGAAACCAATGCAGAGGGGAGAGAAGCCTCACATGTATGAATAAGAGGAGGATTGTCTCTCATTTCCTAGAATGTCTCCCACAACAAGATGTGCCCATATCAGGAAAAATAAAGAACCCTATCTTTAAGTTCCCACAAGTACAGTTCCAATTAGGAAGGGTTCTTAGCTTTGAGCTATCACTGTGCTAAAAATAGAAATGTTCAGGAAACACATTACTCTTGAAAGTGATTTCACATACAATCTGTAAACACATTGCCCTTTTAGGTAAAATGGCAATTGTTTGAAAGCCAGAAGCCAGAATATTAACGTAGGAGTGATCTTTAAAGACAGTTTGCAACCCAAAAATTTGAAATCTGCACCTTTTTTTGTCTTATGTAAAAAAAAGGCTGACAGGACTAAGTAAAGTAGTGCTGAGGAAGGAAGGAAAATGAAAAGAAACTTCTGAAATATTGCTTTGGAAGTTTTTGTTTATACACACAGATATATATAGATATATAAAAGAAATGCTGGTGTTCTTTTCTTTTCATAACCCTGTGCATCTCTGATTTGTACATGATTTGTACTGATCCCAAATTTTGTCATGTTTTATGCAAATTTCATGTTTTCATTTTATCAGATATGGTTTATAAAAGACAACTTAAAATTCACATAGTTCAGATTACAAGTACAATGCTGTCATAGTTTCCTTTACTTTTTTCTTTTCTAAAAAGTCTTATTTTTCTTTTCTGTTATACCTCCCCTACGCAGTTTGAATGGTACAGTAGTATTTTATTGAAAGGTGTTGTGGACAACTTCTGTTTTAGCGGGAGCAGAACACTGGATGATTGACAGTAAATTTGGAGCAAGCAACAGAGTAATTTTTATTCTTTTGGGTTATCAAAATACTGTTTAAGTTTCTTGGTGCAAGTTCTTAAGCAATACTTGGAAAAACATGGGATTGTTAAGAACCAACTATTTGAATATGCAGTGATAATAACTAATAATGGTTAAGAACTATTTGCTATATGTAGTGTTAATCAATACCAGCCTAGTAAAGGTTTGTTTTCAAGCTTTAAGCTGGCTTGATTTCCCAGTCTTCCAAATTTGTTATTTGTAACTGATGCCGATACCCAGCTTCTCATTGCACGGCTCACATGTTGCATCACATGATCAAATACAAAAAGAAGGCACAGAGTGGCTCTAGCATACGTTACAGACAGGTGAAAGGAATGCAAAAGAAGCCCTGATGCTTTACTTTTCACAAATTTGCCAGTGTATGACCAAAAAAACCCACCCAAGCAAGTAAACCTATGTAATTTGTTTCTCGTAAGAGAAGCAAGTTTCAATTATCAATAAGTCACAGAGAGCACATGAAGAGTTAAACAAGCCTCTCCAAAATTTTCAGGAGATTATTTTATTAATGCTAAGATAATGTTCAGGTAAACCTCTCAAACTTGAAAATGCTCTCAGGTCTCCTTTCTTCAAGCTGCTCAGTCCATACCCAAACTGTCCTCAAAACAGAACACCATTTTCACCTGCATTATTCAATCAGCAAAACTTGCTCAAATCGTTGAGTATGAATCATTATCAAGACGTATGTCAGGATATCTTAAGAAAATATTGATAACCTGTTTACCATCACCTTGTTGTGGTTTTGCTTTGGGTTAATTTGCTTTCACACTTCTCACCCAATTACTTTAAGTTGAGAGAAGGTTTATGCAGACAAAAGAGACTGGATTTGGGAAAATAACATGAACATTTATTACT
>JAYRBT010000001.1:22432752-22487599 GCA_036023395.1 Myiotriccus ornatus
GGTTACAAGTTTTCAACAGGACTCTGCCTCACTTCAGTCTTCTCTCATGCATCAGCTTCTTCGTGCATCAGCTTACTTAAATGCAGGCTCCTCCACGAGCAACATGGGGTCTCCTCACCCCAGCAAACTTCTACAGGTAGCAGGGATTTATTTTCCAGTCTTTTCCCTGCTGAAGGGAGAGAGCGAAAGGGAGAAAAAAGCAGCTCTCCCCCCTTCGAACTTTTCTTCTCTCTCCGGCTGCCAGCTTCAACCTTGGACATTTCGTTATCTCTTGGCTGGAATTTTTCTGCAGCGGTTTCTTGTCTAGTCAGTCAGTCCTTTAAAGATTTTTTTTTCTCCACTCTCTTACATGAGAGAAGGGGGGCTTCAGTGCTACACCTGCCCCCGGCCCAGGCCAGGGGAAGAGGGGCCCTTGCCTTCACCTGGGCTTGCCGCCCTCTTACATGGCTGCTGCTCTTAATTTCAACTGCGCAATTCACCTTCTCTTCCATTTTTCTTAAATATGTAATTAGCAAAAGTATCACTACGAGTTTTAATTGAGTTTCATCCAAAAATCTACTTGAACAAAACCATTCACAGCCCCAAAAACGGGCTGGTGAGCAAAACCACAACACACCTGCTACCTTCTCAGTGTTTGGCAATAAAGAACCCTGAGATCCTCAATCAGGAATCCGAAAATTACCCTTATTGCAGGCAGAGATCAATTCAATCAATCAATATTTTCTTGCTGCATAAAGAGACAAGTGGTTTTCCAAAGGTCATAGAGCAAATCATTGGTTAAGCCTGGAATAACTAAGGATATCCTGCCTCAGGACACCAGGTTTTTCTCTTGGTCTCCTTAAGGCTAGAATTGTGCTGTCTGGATACATCCTCTCACTAATAATCTAAATTTATCAATTTCAATCAAATTTGCTAGAGGGTTATCACCCTGAACAAAAAGGCTGATTCCTATAAGCTTCATTTAAAAAAAAAAAAAAAAAGGTAAAAAAAAAGGAAAAAAAAAAAAAGCGGGGTAGAGACACTAGTAATTCACCCCCAGACAGAACCAACAGTACAAGTTCATACCTTAACTTAGCACCACAGAATTGGATTTATAAACATCTCAAAACCCCGCAAAATACTTCAGTGAGAGGTCATACCTTCTTAGTCAAGAAGTCAATCAATCATTACACTAATCTGTAGAAAATCTAGATTCCAGGGCTCACTAAAACAATTATTTTTTTTCTTGAAAATTACTGGAAGTGTATTCTTGTCCTCTATGACCTTCAGCAGTCCTGATAAAAGTGAACCCTATGAGAAGTAGCCTTCTCCTTAACTTCTTGAGATAGAACAAAGACTACATATCACCAAGAAGCATCATTATGCTTAACAAATACGTTATGAAGAGGAATCTGCTAGTATTTTAGATAGCTTTATCTATGAATATCTTAAGCTGCCCAGAACATCTTTCTGATTCCAAAGTAAGGGGAAAAATTAGTTTCTACATTATTTCTCTTTCTGCAACTTCAAACCAGTCTGCTTCTGGCTTCAGAAATCACGTAACTGTTCAATGGCACAAGGCACATTTAGATGTGACCATCACATGTGAAAGTTTAAATAAAAGACTTCAAGACTACATAAACCATCTGAAGTTGCTAAACAGCCACTTATTAGTACATCATTCAATTGCTTGAGGTGGGAGAAGGATTCAGCCTAATCTGAAAGCATGAATGAATTGGTTAGCAATGGGCTGGATATGGACAAGTATTTCAATCAGCAAAGAGTTTTTCCCATGGAAAAGGCAGCATAGAAGAGAGATTCTCCTACAAAGGTCACAGACAGTCATAAAAACCTAGGATATAGGTCTTGCAGCAGAGAGTAGCTGCTGCCAAGCAGAGGAGGAGGAATGATGAAGCAAGGATGGATAGGGTGCAACACAACATGGTCGGCAAGACAGAAGGCAGCCCCAGGATTGAAATGCAGTGCTGGCAGCCATTGTGATTGGGGTAGGGGTCTAGAAGAGTAGCCTGTGAGTGAATCTGCAGTGTCCTTTACACATTCTATGAGATTTTTGCTTATTTCTGTTTGAAAAACAGGCTATGTAAAGTAACAGTTTGACTTCTATGTTGTCTCTTTTAGGCATCGTCAACCATTTCAGAGTGTTGTTATAACAGACAAGTCTAAAAATAATTTTTTCTTCTCTGACAAGCAGTTTGATTGCTCCATTAGCCAATACCATCACTTTTCCAGAAGCTGTCAGTAAAATGGCAACTGATACCTACATAGGAAATAGTTGCAATACCTCAGGTCACACAATGTGACAGCAATGTGTGAATGCTGACTACTGTGTACAACGAACTTTGTTTTTCACTCACATATTTCTTTTCCTTACCAATCACGTGACTCCAAGGATTTTAACGCAGGAATCCCCAACTTGACAATGCATTTATACCTTAATCAAATCTACAGCCTTCAAGCTGTCCTCCAAGCTGCTTAAAGAGATGGAGAATTAAAAGAAATAACAGTCCTTTTCAGGGCTTTTGCCTTTTCCGTTTGCACTCTGGAAGAGTACTGTGTGGACATTCTTCATGACTGAAGTATCTGCAGACAGTTTTCCTCTCTGCTTATTTCATTATTGAGGCCAAAATTCTGGCACATAATCCCACAGTTCCTGTTTACACCCAATACTACTGCAGGGTTTAGGCACTACATCACCGAAAAAACTGCAGGACCTTCTGTGCATCCTTCATGTGTGGAAGTGATGCACAGGTTCTGGAAAGCATAAGCAGAGAAAGAGCACAGTGTATTCCAGCCACACTGGAGAAGGCCCTTCATTACCTGAACAGCTTGTTTTGCCTGTCCTGAGTCAGAACATGACCACCATCTGCAGATTAACTCTTGACAACACCTCTATCAGGGATGCAGTGTTTCTGAAAAGTATCTTGCTGTGCTAGAAATCTTAACAGGCTCATCATATGGGTAGCCATGACACACCCTCTTACTGTGCTTTTTGTTTTCTATAATTAAAGCTCCATAATAGTAATTTGGGTAGCACTGGTAAAAGAAGGAAGAAAAAACACAAAATACTACCTCCTGCACTAGCAGGATAACATAATTTAATCCTCAGGCCAAATGAAAAAAAAAAAAAACAAAAAACAAACCTCTGCATCTGAATATCCTCACCTAGTACATAAATTTGGTATTTTATCTGAGTGTGAAGTTGGTGGCCCAGGTCCCTCTGTTTTCATTTTCTCCTGTGTTCTACTTTACATCCCAACTATGTCTGCATTCAGCAGCACACATTAGTGATTTCCAAATCATCAGCTCATATTTAGCCCCTATTTTCAACTGCACACTAGAGACCTGCACCTATTCCACAAATAGAAAGAATCCAAATGCTTTCCCCTAGGCTCCTGCTTGGGATTTCATTATTAATTATATTTGAAGGTTATACAGTTAAAATACTAACTTTTTTATTTGAACATTTATATTAAGCTGCTGAGATTTCTAGCAGCTTAGCAGCATTATTTCTGTGTAAGAAAATAAGCCTCTTAAATTCTGCACGCAGGCCTCTCGTCTAAAATGGAAGATTTTAGAAAGGCACTGAAAGGTAACAGTGAGTTAATGATGCGTTTTAGACTGAGACCTCCAAGACTGATCACACAGAACTCTATTACTTATGCACCCCCTTGACCTTAAGCCCTTTCACATGCCCTGGCAGTACTGTCTGAATTCAAATAAAGTTTAGCAAAAAGTTTGTTCCGGAAGAAACAAACATTGTTAGTTACAATTCATTACATGGATTTACTATTTCCAATACAGTAATATGTTTAAATATTTGGTAGCAAATCCCAGAAGACTGTATTTAATTGTTTTCTCCAGAGATAATCAATGTTTGGCAGGACAGTCATCCATCAAGAATGGTGGATATTAAGACAATGAAATTTGTTTGCAGGTGTGGATTTTGGTGGAAAGACCAGATGACCTCAGCAAAAGGAGGCCTACACCAACCAATTCCTATTTCACAACACAAATTGAAAATCCCAAATTTTAGATAGCTGGCCAAATTTTGATTTTAGATATATGCTAGAGTAAATCCAGAATACTGAATTTACAAAAATCCAGGATTATTTCTGATTTATGACTCCGTAAGAGAAGAGAGTTTTTTTCACTGCGTCAATTTCATTTCCGATCTTGTTCTTTAATTGATGAAAATAAGCTAAGCAGTAGATACTTAAAGGGTCAAGTGCTGAAAAAATCTAAACAGAATTACACGTGCAAAGAATGCACTTCTTTTTCAAATAAATATTTTATATTTATTAATGACAATAAGACAAGCACTATCTTTTCATGTATGTCAGAGACAGAATTTTAACCCACTGATTTTTTTATTTTTTTTACCCTTCACCTCTTGGTGCATCTCAAATAGACCTTTGCTCTTGGAACTTTTCACCCACTCTTTTGATTCTGATGTACAGAAAGGTTCATTTTCCCAGCTCAACTTCAGATTTCACAGCTGGACCATTTTACTTAACAGATCTGTATAATCTCAGAAGAGTTACCACCATTCACTTCCTTTCTTTAAAGGATTCTTGCTGGTCTGCAAGGTGTTCCTTGATCACCATGACCATCTACAAAATCAAAAGTAAACCAATAGCATTGATTTCAAGATGACACCACCATAAAAGCATCCAACAACTTTGAAAAATGAATCCCTGTTCAAAACGTTGATCCTTGATAAAGTAGAACAGACAGATACACCAAACCACGCTCCTTTCACAGGATTACAGCATGCCCTGCACCAGATGACTGATTCAAAGCTAAAGTTTTATAATTATAACTACCCAGCAGTTACAACTGTATGATAGCCTTGAAATCCACCTCTTGGAAAGTATTATTGGAACCATTAAATAAAATACACATCATATACTTAGAGTTTGTTATAATCACCCAAACTTTATACAAATACTAACTAATGAGAGCTAGTTAAATGGAAATATTAAATGTTTAAGCCTTAAAGCACAGCAAAACATCACTGCATTTAAATTCCATTTAAATAAATGCATACAAAGAGCTTGATGGATTTTTCTCCACGTAAAAATAACAAGGAAGAGAACAGATAAGTTACACAAAATTTAAACAGAGGTCTTTCCAAATTTAAGACGTGCAAGAACACTGAAGAGCATCAGGGTGCCAGAATACAACGATGTAATTTTTAATCAAAGGCACAAAATGGTGGGCCCTTGTCCTTGCCCTCTCTTGTCTTTTGAAAGGAGCTGTACACACTACTTGTGTCTTTTAACACTGTCGAGAAGCTGCCTGAGGACAGCCAAAGTTTCAGCACAACTTGCAGAGACTTCATCTTGTGTGCCAAGTTCCAGCCTGGAGTGAATTTTTAACAGTCGAGTTATAAACCCGTGAAAACAGGGGCTTACAGTTGAACTGCTGACAAACCCTTAACTATAGCAGTGCACACGGCGCCAATAATAGACAAAACTGCCCCATTTTACAGCATGCAAAAAGGCTGGAATTCAGCTGTTATCAGGGATAATAATAAACTTCTGCTGGGGACTCGGGCTCTCAGCCTCAGATTTACATTCCCTCTGTCAGTAAGAGTTTTTAAGTTAAACAATTTAGCATGAAAATGCAGCACACAACATTTATATTACTGATGGCAGTTGTTCCAACTGCTCTTGTGCTGAAATACCGCGCAACTTTCCTCCTGCTCTGCATCTCCTTCTCCCCGTCCCAAGCCACTGGAACTGGGTGTCGATCCCCTCCCACCTCGTACCTCTTGCAGCACTCATCAAGCCACTCCAAAAATGAAAAGAAAAAAGAAAAAAAAAAAAAACACCCAAGGAAAAAAAAAAAACACCACCCACACACCAAAAAAAACCAACAAAAAAAAAAAAAAACAAAACAAAAAAAAAAAAAGGAAAAAAAAGGCAGCAGAAAACCTGTAGGTTAACATTGCATCCTAGCTCTTTAGCATTTCCTCCTGCTAAAGAGCCGAGGTCAGACATGGAAAAACTAGACAAAAAAAGAAGGCTTTCTTCTCACGCAACAGACACATTAGGGAAAAAAACCCATCTGGTCTAGAGGAAGTAAAAGATCTTGCAGAGTTGTCACCCAAGTTACCCGCAGTCACCAGCACACAGAGACCAGGTATTCAGACAACTTCTTATGCACAACTCAGCACTCCTCTGAAGTTCCCTTTCCTCTGGAAAACTATTCTTCGACCCCCCTACAGAGCAGAATTATATCAGTGATCACCAAGTTTAAATTTATCTGCCCAACGTCCATATTTTAGTTTTTAATCCATCTCTCAGGAACAGCTTTTAACGCATTTGGATTTTTTTTTTTTTCTGTCATAAAATATTCTATTTATTTCCCAGCAGCTGGTGTCAAAAAAGTTGTTGTTTCCTTTAAATATTACTCTTAAATAAATAAAATCTGTTTTCATATCATGTAAAATTAGTTTTGCCTGCTGTGAGTTTGTGGCATTATGAAGTGATCATTTTTCCTATGAATTATTCAAAATGAGGATAAAAAAGGAAAATAAAAAGATGACGGACAATAGCATGCCATTCAATTTGTATAAATGCAGCAGTCATATTAATAGTTCACTATGTGCAGCACAGATGAAACACTTTTTCCTTGTCAAATGTAGCCACTAACCTTAATTTAGTATTTCAGAGAGAGGTAGTGAAAGAGATTTATTTCTTTCCTGTGTCCCCCTGTGACTTATCTAGTGGGGCAGATAATAGACATGTCTCTTTTTGCTATCAAGATATCAAAATTTTAGACAACAAGTTTTTGCTTGCTTATCATCTGTACCACAGCTCAAATGGTCCTTGATGTCCTTTAAGCCTTTTTTTTTTTTTTTTAATTTTAACCTATTCTTTGTTTAAACCTCTGGCTTGACGGTGTCTCTCTGTCTTTTACAAAAAACTATTAGAATTGTTAACATTTCCTCTGGAGTCTTCATATTACCCTGTCTTTCAGAACTGCCGTAACTGCACAGCTGTAATTATTCTCACTTTGAATTCTGACTGTCATATTTGGAAGGGGATGAAGGGTGGGACTTTAATAAATCATTCAGGCTCCCCAAGGCATATAGGATCTCACCAAATCTACTGTTAACTTTCAAGGTGGAGGGGCTTATGGACTGAATGTATAGATAAACTGCTAAGACATAAAATACCATTTTCATCATGAAGAACGAGAAAATAATAATGCGTTTGTGGGTGAAAAGACTCAGTAAGTTGAAAATGATATTTGGAATGCTATTTTACTAAGATTTTCCTTAAAAAGGCTTGAAAACATAATTCTTTTGTGAAGTTTCAAAATACGGCTACTGAGTAAAATAAGTCTAGTGCTAAAAGAGTAGGTTTGAGACTCATGAATTTTATCTGTCATTACAACACAGAAATCACTATCCATTTTAACGTCTTCAATTCATACATTATGACAATTAAAATATTTGTATCACAATAATGCCCAGAGAGTCAGATCAGAAACAACAATCCCTTGCACTCTGAAGAAAGAGAGAATCCCTACCCCAAGTATTTTTAACAGGGATAACATTAACCTGCCATACAATATTCTTGATAAACACTGGCCTTCACTGTTGTCATCCTTTGAGCAAGAAATTTTAACATTCAGAAAGTGAGAATTTTTTGAGGGAAAAGGAGACTGAATGGGGTTTGTTCTTCAATAATCAGAGTGAATTTCCCTCAGAATACAGGGCGGATTCCAATGAAAATCCTGGACCTGGACACTGGAATTCCGGACTATTTTCTCTGAGCAGTATCATAAAAAAACCCCCTGTTTTATGCAGCAATGGTATGTTGATCACTAAGTCCCTTCCACAATAAAGTATAAACATGCCTGTTGTCAATTAAAAGCAAGATTACGATGAAGTGTCCCAAATTCCATTATCCCATAGCTACAAGCCATTACTCTTTTTTCCAGTTTAATTTTTTTAAGTAGGTCATTCTGGTATACTCTTTTTTTTTTTTTTCATCCATGCCAGCCCAATTTTGGCCAGGTCTCCATGCCCTCAAGACAAAACAAAATTCACACATTTATTTTATATAAAAATTCAAATGTTTTTATATACACAACTCTCATCCATCTTACAAATTTCAAAGTCAAATGCAGCAATCCGTGAATCTTGCTTGCAGAGCCTTTCAACATTTTTCATTTGGAGACCAATGTAAATGGTAAATATTTCAGGCTTACTAGACAAAATAGGGTTTTTAAATCACAAAGCATCTCAAGATCTAATAGGAAAAAACAAAAGTCACGTCTCAAGCTATCTGAAAGGAACACCCATATATTTAGCGGAATCACTGGCCTCCTGCCTCCACACCAGCACAGCTGCTTCATAGCCATCTCATCAGTACCTAAAACCCTGCAGCATTCTGAGAACTTCCCCACTAGATTCTCTTTGTGAACTTTAGAAAATGAAAGAAGAGACCATCTAAGCAACACCAAGTTTTACTCTGAGCTTCAGTACAAACAAGGAGGCAGGACTGTGTCAGTGCCATCAGAGCATGCACATATGCTGTATGCAAGATAAAAGAAGATTTCAGATCCAATTCTGATTTTTGTAATAAATTCCACAAACATTTTAATGGATTAAAATTCCAGTTAGGGACCTTCCCCACTGTCCACTCTGCCTATGGTCACTGGGACTTACCAGTGAATTCCATCCACAGCCACACAGAGAAGTTACAGACTGCTTTTTCAAATATTTAAGTACTCAAGTCTGTGGCAGTACCCTTAGCATTGAGTTTTGTCTTATTTTGTGCTTTCTTTAGTATCACTGATTAAAAACACTGTGAACCAAACGTACAAATCCACAGACACCAGTAAAGCTGCACCCATGTATGGTGACTGAAATTATTTATAAAGAACTAAAGGATAGGAAAATGATTAATGCAAGTCAACACGATTTTATGGAAAATAGGTCTTGCCAAACAAACTTGATTTCATTCTTTGGTAAGAATAAGCCTAAGAGCTTATACTCTTACACTTTTATAACCATTTGACTTAGCACTACTGCAGAAAATTCCAGCTCTGTCAATAAAAGTACATGTTGAACTGCTAACTAAATGGAAGACCCTCAGAAATCTATTACCCTGGGGAGTTTACAGACACAGGTGGGCTTAGGAAAATGCAGATAAAATTAGTGATAGCACCAACACTATTCAGCATTTTGATCAATGAATCCTAAGTTCTAAACTCACTGCTGATAAAAATTTTTGAGTGATGCAAAGACTGATAAAAGATCAAGAGAACAGGGTATTAATAGATGGGGAGAATCAGGCACTTGCAAAGCTTCTGTTCTTTCAAATAAAGCCTTTCAGTGTAGCGTGCCTTCAAGGAAAAGGAACACATGCGGTATCTATCTACAGGACGGGACATGGATGCATGTGGGGTGAAAACTGGAAAACAGTGATTCTGAAAAGGCTTTAGAGGTCACAATAAATACACAGCTGAACATGAAGACCCCACGCAGTGTGGCAAAGATGGCTAATGGAATCCCTGGAGGCATAAACAGGAGATAGTGGGTAGGCTTGGGAAGGCATTTTTACTTTTCGTTATTGCATTGTTTTCTAAAGGGATCTTTAGTTGGGTGAAGAAAGGCATAACAAGAACCAAAGTCTGGAACATGAAGCCAAGAATGAAAGAAAGAAAAGTCAAATCGAAGCAGAAACAAATCCCACATTTTTAAACAGCAAGGGAATTGACCAGTGGAACAAAACTATCAATGGAAGGGAGGAGCTTTAACCTCCTGATGGTTTCAAGATGGAGAGAATCTGTTTGTGCAAAACTGGGCTCAAAACAGGAATGACCTTTCTGACCTCAAACTATACAAAAGGAGATTTCTGGTATTATGTTTTATGTACCCTCAGAATTAAAAAGAATGTTCTTCTTTCTGAGTGACCAAAACAGTCCTCCCACAAAAGATTATGTGTGTCCACCACAGTGGAACAGGTTTCACTGCTTCTGATGGTTTCTGAGAAGAATTCTGAAGTCTGGAGACAGCCTGGAAAGACACTGTTCACGTCTCCTGAAAAAAATGTGTTGCTTTGTTTATTAGTTAAGTGACTGTATTTTACCAGAGTGTAGCTCAGTGGAGAGCCACCACTGAGAGCTCACATTCAAGCAACTCCCAGAGCTGGAATGGTTATAGTTCTCTCTGGGTCTCCTTCTAGATTGGACTTCACCTTGTGCCGAAAGCCAAATCTGGTGCTACCTGAGGAATGCTATCCACACAGCAAGGAAAAAAAAAAAAAAAGTCACATAATTGGGTTGGAAAGGACCTTAAAGATCATCTAGTTCCAATCCCCTTGCCATGGTCAGGGACCACTAGACCAGGTTGCTCCAAAACCCCAGCCAGCCAGGCCTTGAACACTTCCCGAGAGGGGGCATCCACACCTTCTCCAGACAACCTGTTCCAGAGCCTCACCACCCTCATAGTGAAGAGTTTGCTCCTTACATAATAATCTAAACCTGCTCTCTTTCAGTTTAAAGCCATTACTCTTTGTCCTATCACTATATGCCCATTTGTTGCCATAGAGTTTTTTTCCCAGTTATGACTTCTGGAATTCACAGATCCTGAAATTTCCTTCAAGTTTCAGGTTCAAGTATACATGAGATGACTCTGAAACCATTATGTTTTATCCTCCACTATATTTCCCACCACCCATGTTACTGAAACCTCAAATATGTACCTAAGAATACTGCTACAACTGAAAAAACAAAACAAAAAGTAATGAGATTTTTTTATGGCAGCAAATACATTTTCAAGTCCTACCTAAAAGTTGGAGCAGTAAAAGTAAACAACCTTCTAAATATCCTGCTGCACACAGCAGGCTTCAAGAGAAGAGCTGGCTTCAAGGGAACAGCACCACCTATTGAATTGCTCCCAAGGGTCTCTCGAGTTATTCCCGGTGGTGCTCTTGACCAGGTAGCGACCAAACAACTCTAAATAAATCACATCCCAAGATAGCACAGTTGCAGTTATTGAAAGTGATAAGAGATGTTTTCCATTCTTAACTCTAGTTTTGAATTTTCCTTCTACCTGCTGTAAATGGTTCAGCTTATAAATGCAATAATTTTTTTGATGTCACTAAAACTATGTTTTAGTTACAGTTACAAGCAAATGTCACTCATCTGCACACTCTACCTACTGCCTGAAAACAATATGATTTAAGGAGTATGTCAGCAGTAAGAAAAGACTCTTCCCACTGGATTAAAAATGTGCATTTTAAGAAAGGAAACACTTTTAGAAAGAAGGAGAGGGAGTCTTCTGTTTCTGTAGTTTATTTTTCTGCTTAATGAAACAAGGTTTCCAGCTTCTACAACAGCTGCTGTAAAGGCACTTCATTAATCTCCTGAGTGCACTGCCTCTCCCTGCATACCTGTAGCTGCCCTGTTTGAGCCTCCTGAAAATTTTCTGTTGGCATTGCTTCAAAATTCTTACGAAATCAAAAAAAGTTTGAGAAAAAGTATAAAACTATGTAAATCGCACAACTTTCAGAAAGAACACGTTAACCAACAAGTTCATTGCCTGTACTTCTCCCATATTTTGAAGACATTCAGAAGCACTGAACTCCAACTTGTTCCCATTGAGAATAAATCAAAAGACCGTCTGTAGAGATCTCCTCAAGTAAATGACAACCAGGGGAAGAAGTCATTACTGCAATCTCAGCACAGACTGCATCAAATGCCAGATGCTTGTTCAGGCCAAAGCCTTCAGGGATGGTTAAAAAAACACACAGGAATTTTCAGAAGTGCTCAAGTATGCTAGGAAAACAAATGCATGGGAAGTAAAGACTGCTGGTCTCCTAACATCATCTAGATGATCTGAAAATCCCACATGATAACATTTGGCCTGACGATTTAGACAAACTCAAATTTTCCCACCTTGTTCTGGACTATTCACCTTGACATCATTTGAAAATGGATGGATATACACATATTAACGCCCTCTATTTTAAGAGGAAACTGCATCAGTGAGCCTCAGACCTCACCACCTTGTGTTTCTTAGTTTAAAAACTAAACACTAATTATGCATGGGCTTTGCAGGGTTCTCAGATCTATAACGGCAAAGCTGCATACAGGAAGTGTTAGTGACAGGGCAGTACTCACAGGTCTGACTACTAATTACATTTGTTTCCTTATACTTGCACCTGCCACAATTATGATAAAGGGTAGAGTTTCAAGTAGAGTAGACAGGGAATTTTATGACATATTTCCCCCTAGAAAACTGGAAAACACCACACTTTTTTTAGCGCAGTGTTTGTTAAAAACACAAAGATCTGTCATAGCATCCATGCCATGGTTAACCCACACCTCAGGATATTCCCTCGCAGATGACCAAAATGGTCTATACAGTGCAAAGTTTAGTTGACTCCAAATATGGACCTTTTTAATAGTATGGAAAAGATCTTTGCTTACAATTAATTTCATATATGGGTTTAACAAAAATAAAATCATTATCCCACAAGTGAAAATTCTGGCTTGTGTTCCACTCAAGGTTTAGAGAACGAAAGGGAAATTAATACGTACATTTGAGTCTATTCACGCCGTTACATTTTAACTCTGCAGTATAATCTCTTCTTCTTCACAATATCACAATATTTTTCCTAACTCATCTCCAAGCTCGAGCTTCACTTCTGCATAAACCAGGACATACTGTTTTCCACATGCATACAGTGCACACAGTAATAAGAAAATCAAATGAAAACTACAGAAGTGGCCAAAATGGAGATAAGAACAGGGGCTTATTTGCTGCAATATTTTTTCCAGTTGTGGAGTGACTTCCACAATGGAGTCCCTTCATTCACTAAAAAAATTGCTCTTAATTTCAATGCCCATTCTAACCATAAAGCACAGGAAAAACGCTCGGTAATACTTATTAATGCAATAAAACAATAAATGCCATTCTGCCACCAGGAGAACAAGCCAGCTAACCCTACTACTTTATTTTTTAATTCATAGGAAAAAGCAGAGTTGATTAAGTAGGAACTAGTCCCTCCCACCAGCTACCCCACCCCTACAAAAAGGAAAAAAAATAAAGGCAAAGAAATAAAGACCTTAAAGAATGGGCAGTTGAACAGAGGAGAAAAAAATATCCCATGCATCAGGCAAAAGTCTGTAATATTATCTAGAACGACAGCACAGCCATTGTTAGTGCTGCCAAAGCACTGCATGTTTGCTATATCACCCCAGGTCCTCGGAGAATAATAAACTAAGCAGATTAGACAGAGACTGATGTCTCTGCGCAGCTTCCACCTCCACCCAACACGGGCGCTGGTCTGTGCTGTGGAGCACAGGCGGGCAGGTAAACCCAGAAAATGGGGACTCCATGTTGGCGGGGGCGGGGGGGCCTGGGAGCTGCTGCCAACAACCAGGGCCTGTTTATTATTTAACAGTTGGTATTGCTGGAGGCCTGGCACTGCAATAGAGCAATCTCTGTTTCAGCACGAGTAAGCCTGATTACAAGAGCGCGGGAGCCAAATCGTGTTTACCATCATCGGCAAGAACCCCAGTGCCCCCAGCAGGCATGGAAATCCTTACGGCAGCGCCTGTCCGCTCATCCAGCCTCAGGCTGTCTCCCTGGGGCAAAGGTAAAGAAGGGATGGCGACCCCTGTATGGGACAGGCGAGTAAGGTTTTGGACACGATCATCCTCAAAACTGTAGGGTACTTCCTGTACTGGCATTGGCCAGCCCACGTCCTCCTCTCCATTTTCATGAGCCAATATGCAGCCTCAGTTCACCACCTCGAGCACCTGATGTCACCCAGGGCTAAAATAAACTTCCAGCTCTGGGCAGGAGGCAACAATGGTCCTGTGCACATAGTCTACCCCATGCCTCAGCAAGGACAGTGTGCCATAGAGAAAGGACTGGAACAGGCTGCCCAGGGACGCTGGGGATGCCCCAACCCTGGAAATGTTCAAAGCCAGGTTAGAGAAGGACTTGAGCAATCTGATCTAGTGGGAGGTGTCCCTGCCCATGGCAGAAGGGGTTGGGAATAAATGATCTTTAAGGTCCATTCAAACCCTTTAACATTCTATGATTCTATGACTTCCCCAGTGTAACTCCTATGATTCACAAAAGATAGCACTGACAAATAACTTGGCATTGCAAGTTTTCTCAGCTTCTGCTGGAAGTCATTCCTGTACACAAGAAAAATCTGGAACACCTCCCTACACACACATGAATTTCAACTAATCCAGTTTAAAAAGTTTATTTACAGGAATGCTCACAAAGATTCAGTCACACTCTAAAACAGAATTTGTGAAGTATGGAATCTATTGAGTAAATGCAATTATCAAGCACCATGAATAAATAACACTGGGTCAACCTTCAACAACCTATGGCTATAAAAATCATAATAAAGGAAGACCAGACCATGTTGGTGACATGAAGCCTTCAGTTTTAGCTTGTTTGTTTAAATACTATCTCATTTTGGTACCCACAAGCAGCTAATCGTATCTGATGGCTGCTTCTCAGTCTTCACAAAAGAAGCTCAATGATCACCTTCTACTTCCCGATGAACACACATTTCTCCAATTCTGGTGAGGTTCAGTGCAAGGGTGGGCTGTTGGAAGACATGTAGTCTACTCGAATCGCCACCACTGGTTTGGTACGTGACACTGAGACCTGGTAGAAAGTAACTTTCCTCACATCCCCTCTTCGTAAAAAGGGAAAAATGAAAAGCAATGCATATGAAAAACAACAACTGACTCTTTAATATTGATGCAGAGCTTAGCAGTACTGCCATGGTACATTTGCTTAGAAACACAAAGTTTGATTTTATTCTGCATCACTACAACAGACCCTAACTGGTCTGCAAAGGGACAGCAATTGCAAAAGCCTGAGGAAACTAAGGTTTAATTGTAAGTTGAGGTCACTCCCAAGTTAGGGCAGCCAGGAGTCAAACAGGATCCTTTAATCCATTCAAAACAGTCACGATGGGGAGGGCCCTGAGCATCATGAGGGATCCCATACCCAGGGAAAACTGGAGCCTGCCATAGCTTCTGGGCAGTACAGGAAAGTGTTACTCAGACAGGTGGTTAGAAGCACAAACCACCACCTGCTCCTGGATCTCCTCTCACTGTTTTCCCCAGCTGACTCTGGCCCTAACTGCTTTCAGCTGGCCAAGGCAGCTGCCCCGCACTGCTGCGAGGGAGATGGCTGCAGGCTGCTTGCAGGCAGAGGGGGGAGCAGCAGCTGCACACCCCTTCCCTGCCACCTCCTGCACACAGTTCTCTCCTCTGCTGGTCCCTGAGAGGGGGACCAGCCTGAGGCTTCTATTCGAATTCCCTAGTTTAGTCAAAAACCCCTTGGCTGCAGAACGCTCAGCCACGGGACCTACGCTATGGGTATGTTCAGCAGACTTCAGTCCCCAGAGCTGCCAATTTGGCACTAACACATAATTTGTACTAAATAACCTTTCAAGAATTCAAACACAAATAACGTAATAATAGCAATTAGAACCTTTACTGAGCATAGCTGTATCAGACATGCAGTCCAGTCATTTCACAGAAGGCAGAAAGCACTTGACAAAGGAATCTGCACCTTCACAGGCACTAGAGGTGTGCAGGTATATGTAATAATTGCATTCCTTGTGTATTAATGTTTGCATATGAGAAATGCATGCTGAGATAGCATAACACCTCCTTCCTCAAATAATAACTAAGTTTCATACTGTGCCTGAAGTGCTCTTTATATAGTACACAGAAATGGGTTATGTAAAGATTAGAGCTGTGAGAGTTGTTCACAACATAACTAAAAATTTAGCAACCAAATCCGATTCTAACCTAGGTTTACCCAACACAAGAGTCAGGACAGTTTTACAGAAAGGTCTGTGAATTTTTGATGGTTTTGACACTTTGAAATCATACCAATCTTATACCAATGAAGAGAAAGAATAATACTAGGAGAATAAGAAAAGGATAAAATGGCATTGAGAGAGGCTGGAAAAGAAAAAGGAAAAAAAACAGGAGCAGTAAGGTTTCTCCCCTTCTTCCTGTGCTACTGCCCTTCTTTCCCATGGAGAAAAGGGAAAAAAACCAGCCCCCAGCTTTCAGTCAGTGAATCTTGTCATACTGGAGCCACGATGCAATGTGTGGAGTTCAGGATGTTCAAATGCTTTTATATGTACATGCATCGTGTTACTAGGAGATGACTAGATTTGGTACCAGGATAATATTCCACCATTGTGTGGTGTTTTCCCATCTGATGTTGCCTTTTCCCCAGTTTGAAAAAAAAAGAGAAACTAATAAAAAAGAAAATTAAAAAAGATACAATAATTGTTACTGCACACTCTAATGAATTATTGTGTTCAAGGTTCCTACAAAAAAAGTAATATTATACTCGGCTTATGTTTTAATTGATTTATTAATATTTTATCACAGGAATGTAATTTAAGCTCCTCATGATTTAGATCTCATAAACCTTTAGCATTTTGCAAATTCAAATTCCAATTTAAAGCCAGGGCGAGCAATTAACTTTTCTATCATCTTGTCAAGGGAGAAGGTTCGTGTTTAATTTGAGACAAAGTGACAGAAATATATATACACTGTATGCATTACCCCAATTTAATTTATGAGTCAGCACCATCCACCTTCCAAATGTAGATTTAATGGAAGGGGAGGAGGGAGTGGGGGGGAAGACCCCCTGCTACTGTGGCACTTGCTGCAATATCTGCCCCAAACTCACAATTGAAATAATGTCCCTGGTTTATTGAGATGCAGGGCTAGATTGATTACAGCTCTATTTTCAACCCTTTTGTTTTAATTTCCATTCACTCATCACTTTCTCACACAAAGTATGCTCTCTCAAACGTCAACTAGCATTTCCAAGCTGGCAATGGGCAGTTGAAGCCATAACAGGTACTCCCACTGCCTGTCCCAATTTCTCTGCTTTCTGCCCCCATCAGTCCCCCTAAAAGGCAGACAGCAGACAAAGAAAGCTCCCCATGCGATTGACACGGGTGAATACCTGTGGGGACAAATCCTGTAGTCCTCACTGATGCAGCCGTCACGCCCAAGTCTGCGTGGTTGTCGTTTGTTGAAGGAGAAAACAGAAAAAAGATGGTGCTACTAAACTATTTTTGTTGTTATTACCCACTAAAAAGGACATTCTAACCTCCTTCTGTGTAATGAAGGAAACCTGCAGTCTAAATTTGCATGGGCAAAAATTTGCATGAACAAAATAAACAGTTGGTTAGCATTTGCATGTGCTGTTTTAATAAAGTAAGGGAAGGGCTATTTTATGGCTACCTGCCAGAGATTTTTCAGATCTGCTGTCCCCACAACACAGCTAAGCATTGCACAGGAGTTAGCTCATGAGCTGAAAAGAAGGTGACTGAGAAGATGGCCCATGTATTACCTACTGGTCTTTACTGTGTCCCTAAATACTTATATAAAGCAAGTATACTTTAGCTTTCTAAGGGAGGAGAGGCTTTATTAACATGTCAAAACGTTAGCATTATTGTCAGCAAGTCTGACAGTCCTATCATATCTGAGGGGATTGTTTCAGAAAGGAACTAGGGGCTCAGCTCCAAAACTTCTATACACAACCAAGCTGAATCTCAAGAATCCCAAAATCTCAGCACTGCAAACTCAAGCCCCGACAGTCCAAGATACTGGAATTATCAGGTCTTGTCCCCATTTACAGAACTGTTATACACACACTGCATATGCAAATCCAGCTCTACATCCAAACAAAGTAAAATTTTAAGTTTCAGTGTTCAACAAGCATGTCATATAGAGCCAAGACAGAAAAATTCTTCCTCGTTGTGAATTGAAAATTTTTGCCTTCATCTTCAAAACACTTGAAAACTGAAACTTCTTTGAAATAAGCAAAAAAATCTCCACCAGCTTAAATTAAATATTTTCTTTCACTAATTTCAAGCCATTCCTTGTGCAATTCTTAAGCATATTTAGTACTATTTTATTTCCTTAGTAATAGAAAAAGAATGCTATTGTATAGGAAAAACATGATTCCTTTAAACAACGAAACAAAAAAATAACATATCTGTATATATGCACACAGACCAAAAGTTTATCCAATGCTTTCTTCCCAAACTTCTTGTGCAGTCTTATAGCAGCTTATGGTCAAAATTTGCATAGCAGAAAACAGACTTGAGGTACAGTCATTATACAAAATCTAAGATGCAGAATATCTGATATTCAGCCATATTTCACTTCCAATACACACTGGACTTAAAGCCATACTTGAAAATCTTGTTTCATGCCTGATTCATTTATGAAGCTTCACTCTAATTCAAAGCCTTATTGCTCTCTAAACTAAGGTAAAAATGCTCTGCTGTCATGGATATTTTTAGGCAAATTATAACAGTGTCTTGCAATTTCTTTTATTTTGTGGTGTCTGCAATGCTGATAGACACCAGCCCACACTGGTATCACTGCTGAGGTGTCCTAATACTTGCCTGAAAAATACTATAAACTGCACGTCACAGGCATTTTGGAGTGCATAAGAAAACAAAAAACTTAATTACACTGGAGTACTGGTGTGATCTTACATGAAATTTGAGCTACTGTTATTAAAAATAGGGAGATTGCATTTACTTAATGCTTCTTACAGTAAACCAGTCAATTTTAAACTTTCAAGGTTGTATAATCAGACAAAACAATACTGGATGGGGGGTGGGCAGAAGAGGCTGCGGAATTTACTAATGCAAACATTTCACATATCAAGCAGCAAAATATTGTTTATTCTGACAAAACAGAATATTTCTTGAATTACTATTGCATATGAACTAGTATAGGTAGTCAGACTGCACAGCATAAAGACTTGACTAAAATAATTTGCAGAAAAGATTGGTTGCCTTACTGCACCCCCAATATATCCCAACACATTCTGCATTTAAACCAGCCTTTAAATTACTCAACATACTGGGAACATTGCCCCCTTTTCCACGCACTATCCACTCCTAGAGGGGGAAGAATTTTGATTTCATCACTTTTCTTTTGCTATCCAAGATTTACCTGTCTGAGCCTACAAAGTTTATCTGGGGGGGAGGGGAAAAAAAAAAAAAAAGTGAGGAACCCTTCCACTTCCAAAACCACTGTTAGGCAAAAAATCGGATATTGCTTAAACTTACGACATGAACCCATGACACTGAGCGACACCAAGATTTTAGATACTGAAGTCAAAAAATGCTCCTTGGAATGAGTCACATCCAGAGACACTGACTTCCCTACAGGTACCTCTGCACTTGCCAGGTCTCCATTTAGAGGGAGTGGTAAGGGTGGGTGTGGAGGGGGAAGGAATTAAAAAACTTACTCAATCTTTCCCTTACCCTCAGAGTAGCAGAAGAGATATATTACATCATCCCTCTGCTTGGAGAAAAGTAAAACTATGTCTCTTAATTTCTCTTCCTGTGCCCTCCAATCCTACCCCGCCTCTTCAGTTTCTGAGTCTTTGATAAGGGAATACATGTACAAAGCAAAATGCTTGCCAAGTAAAGGTTTGCCAAGTGTGCCCATGTCGCAGAAAACCAGAAGTCAAAAATCTTTTCCAAGGGAAGAGTCTTAAATCTGGTTATGACATGAACCTGCCTTGGGGTCACATGAGCCGGACTCTGAAGACAAGGATGTTGATTCTCACTTCTGAACATTACAATGTGCATACTTAGATTAGGAAAAAAGTTTAATTTTATACGTTTTATCATCAAAGACGTCTCCCAAGGGCTCCAACAGGAGTGTCAAATCTTATAGTCTGTGTTGTCAGAGTTTTTTATGCAGGAAAGTTTGCTTTTCATGCATTATTTCAGACCTTTGCGAACAACTTTGATTTGGGAAAAAAATCCTATCTTCCCCAGTATTTGAGAGTTAATGATACATAAGGTAGCATAAGAAAAATCTTTTCAAATTAAACTGACTTACACCTTGATTTTAGCTACAGTTCCTCCTTCCAGCAAACAACGTGCAGTCACTCCACTTGGACATAAGCATCACAGCTTGTAACATGTAAGGTAAAATTGTCTACTGAGGAGTGCATTGCTGTAGTAGTACCCGTGGACCAAGTCCCCCTGAGTTATACTCATTTGAAAAGGGGAGGTGCATAAATGAGGGAACAAATAATCTCTTTCCAGTCTTCTTGAAATTTGGCATGCAAAAAACAATGTTGCTACATAATCTTGCAAATCAGTATGGTTTTGAATAAACACACTCCCCCTCCCATCAAATTACAAAAAAAAAAAACAACAAAAAAACACAACTCAGAGTGACACCTTAAGAGATTAAAAACAGAACCAGCAGAATAACCCGAGAGGCAGGGCCACTCTCTGTGAAAGGGCACTCTTCAAAAAAATAGCTTCTAAAGTACACCTACACAATTCATACACTACTTTACTTAACGTTCCTTTTCATGTTTGCCCAGGTTCATGTGAAGGGTACAGCAACCCAAGGTGTTTTCACAGCAAACTTTCATGTCCGCTGCAATTTTCCCTTTCAAATTCAATACAGCAAAATGAAATGAAGCAAAATGAAACAATCTTTATATATCAGTTCAGCAAGCATTCCCTAGCTCTCATTGTGCTGCATCTCTCATCAGCTCTCATTTACTCAGACAAGACAGAAAAGATTTGCAGATCCTATTACATTTTCCCACCCTATTTCCCATTCTGTGTGTAATTTTTTTCTTCAAATAATACTGATTGTGTCAACTGGAGAAAAAAAAAAGAGAGAGAGAAAGAAACAGGCACTCTTTGTGTTCTCTTTGTAGCAATAAAATATGAAAAGAAGAATTCACAAGAAAACAGCTGAATTCCCAGTGCTTAAAAAACGGAC
Organism: Myiotriccus ornatus; assembly: GCA_036023395.1. Taxonomy (NCBI): domain Eukaryota; kingdom Metazoa; phylum Chordata; class Aves; order Passeriformes; family Tyrannidae; genus Myiotriccus; species Myiotriccus ornatus. The sequence continues at coordinate 22,453,576 of JAYRBT010000001.1, forward strand.
CTGGATACACATCCTACTTAGAGCAGCATCTCCCACTAAACTGCCAAAGTGTCAGGAAGAGTTGTGTGCACTTTTGTCAGTGAATAATGTAGAACATAGTGCATTTCCTACCAACTGAAAGTCAAAATCCTGGAAACTGCAATTTTAGAGGGAGAATAAAAAAAAAATAAAAGAAAAAAAAGAAAAAAAAAAAGGAAAAAAAAAGGGAAAAAAAGGAGGAAAATAAAGGAAAAGTATTTTGCATACCAGCAAAGTGATGAGAAAGAAGGCAAGAGCAGGATAGGCTGTTAGTACTGGTATTGACTTTATTTTTGTCTTTCAAGGAAATCAAACAGAATGTTTTAAAAGATAGAAATAGTGACGAGTTAAAATAACTAAGTGAATTGGTAAGAGAAATCAGAAATACTAGCTTGCTTTGAGGCACCCTTTAGTTTACTGCTATGTTCTCCCTCATATAATAAACATTTTCCTGTGTTTGCAGAAAGTGAGGCAACTGATCCTAAAGAAAACAACCTCTTAAGAACCTCTCTCCACCCTCAGACCAGGTCCATCACGTATACTATGAGAAGACTGATTCCCACCAAAACCAGCATGTGATAACATAATTAAAAACTGGAAAAGCACAGGGAAGCTGAATTAAGGTTGCTCTGTCAACTTTAATTCTAGTATTCACAGGCTTCACTTTTAAATATATGAAATATTATTTCACTTTTTTGCCCCCATGTATTTAATTCCCTGGATTTTCAAATAGCCAAGTGGAAAAGAGAATCGGATACACACCAACATATCAGTGCTTTGTGGCTATCAACTGTATGGTAACCTGCAGGCCCACCAGACAGATCTCTGCCCCTTGAGTTCATTAAAAAGCTGATAATGGTACGAGGTCCTCCTTATTTTCAAGGAACAGCTACTGTCAGGCTGGTGAAATGCACAGGTATCGAGTAGAACAAAAATAATATGCCCTTACCACAAAGGTCATTCAGCTGATTTCATTCCAAACCATAAAGGCATGAGAACTCTTAAAAGATGTTATCAGAATATTTTAGAATGGGTAACCCAAATGTTTTCCTCTAGCATCCCATTTGTAAACAGCCCACCTGTGGCAGAAACACGTCTCTCAAAAATTATGTTTAAAGCTACTATAACTAAAAATGGTTACAACTCAATAAAACTTTCACTCAAACGAGACTGGTTTCTGTAATGGTAACTGCAAGGCAATGAAACCTATGTCTAATAAATGTAGACAATGAGCATGAGACAGAGAAGAAAGGAAAGTGCTAGTCAGGCTTTAAACAATCTGGAACATCAGAAACACGTAATTTTAACTTACATAAACACAACAGGAGCATGGATTCAAGGAAAATTCCACCTAATAGAAGAAATGGTGACTGATTAAGATGCTGATAGTAACAGCAAGTGAAAAATGGAAGATTTTGTTCAAAGACATAGGAGAGAACTGTGAAACAGGAATAGAGGAGCAGGAGAGGTCTCTGACACCAGGAATTTTTTCATCTGTAACAACTTCAGTCACTTCCCCCTGAGAGAAAACATATATCACCACTGAACAAACTGAGAGCGTGACAGGTATTTCTTAATTAGATGAAAAGTTAAAGTAACTTTATTCCTCCCAGGCAAATCCTACATGGCTTTCCTCATGCACCTACCTGCATTAATCTGAGCAGAAGGTCCTGCTTTACTAAAGTTCCTGCCACCAGGAACTCTTCACAGCCTCTCTTTCACTGGGAGCACAAAGACAAATTGACTACTTTGGAAGGAGGAAAAAAAAAATACTCCACCCACTATTCACCTGTTAGTGTTCATAGGAGGCACTAACCTGACCATACGCCCAAAACAGCACTTCTCCTGTAAATGTATACATTACAAACATACAGGTCTGGAATTTACAGTCAACAAACAGCAATACTAACAACCACCAGGGAATGTATAAACACTCGTAGAAGCAAAAATACTCAGAGTGGCTGCACCACACACAGTGTTTATTTATCTCCCTTGAAGAAGATCAATGGGAGAAGACATTTGAAACAACTTTTTAAACAATATGTCACTTGGTGTTAGTTTATGTCAGTGGGGTTTCTTCCAAGTACTTGTGTCAAAGATATGGACATGTTTAGATAGTTTTCTTGTTCCTTTACTCCAGTCATGGCAGCTGGGCACAAGAGAACAGAGAGAAGGGCTGCTAGTCTGATCGAGTTACTGATTTAACATTTAGAGTCTTTGCACCTCAAGAGAAAATTGCCGTGTATTTGTAACCTGAATGCAGGTCAGTAAATTTAAAAGGTCAGGGTGAACGTTTAAAATCTTTTTGTTATTAATTCCCCACCAGCTCCCACTTGTGTGAATGCCAGTGAGCAGACTCAACTCCTACAGGGCTGTGCAGCAGCTAGCCTGCACCTCTGAAGACCAGGTCCTCAAGAAAATGCAGGAACAGTTTTGAAGCAATAACTTCCTGCCATATAAGCAAATGCTTTCTCTGTTCACTCAAGACACACTTAAAGCACAGGAGGCACAGTTTCTTTACTGGGGTTTCCTCATTTGTTGCTAACCCATTAGTTTAATGTCAATGCAACTGGGTTTTCTCCATCCACTTATTTCACTCTTTAGGAATACATAAACTGTTTGGGTGCCATCTTGCACTAATTTACACAATATCACAAGATTTGTTGATGCTTCTTAATAACACAAATAACTCCCCATAGTACAGAGCACTTCTACAACTCCTTTAGTCCAGAAACATCAAAGCACTTTACAAACAATATGTTTGCCTCATAAACTGCCTCCTCTGCATTAGGTCCACGCCATTAACCATACTTTACCACCACCAAGAAAAACTAAAACAGAGCAAGGTAATGCAATTTAGCAGGGTTACAAAGAAAGCAGTAGGAATGGGAGCCAAATGTGAGTTTTTGCCTTTCTAGCTCCCCAGTTCATCAGCCATCCAAGATGGTGAAATTCAACAGAAGTTATGATTATGTCTCAGGTAGATTTATATTTCTAAGATGCAAATACTACGGCGTGAGGCTTTTGGCCTTTCAAGGGTCTTCTGCCTCTACAACAGCTTTCAAACACTACGGGGAAATACACATAGTAACAAGAAAACTTTTGAGTTTTCTTTCAACAGGATTTGACTTGCATTTGAAAAGATGTGGATGATAACAAAGAACATACCTAAAGCATCACAATAAATTTCAAACTGATTCCCTTCTGATACAACAAGCCCAGCCTCCAAAAAACAGAGAAATGATCAAGAACGTGTGTGACTGACACTTTCTGTTGCTACAGCAATCTAAGTAAGCATCTGCTTCCTGCAGGGCTGTTTAATGCCAAGGGATCGCATGAAAAAGTCAGTTTTCCCCTGTTTTGGTAGATCACACTCCTATTGTGCCTCATCAAAATGGTCATGAGGGAGGAGTGGAGTGCACTGAAAGAACAAACAGGCACTGGAATTGCTGACAATAGATGAAAAAAAAAAAAAGTAAACCTATGTAAATAGTCTGGCTCTGGAATGGACTACTTCAAGTCAAAATCAGCTCTGAGGCAAACAGACCAAGTTCTTCTAGAGCAGCACTTAGAGACAGCCGTGAGCTGATTCATCATCAGTTTATTAGAAGCTGCACATCAGCTTCAGAGGATTCTTGTCAGACAGGAAAGCATTCAGATCTCAGGACCCTGATGTCTGGTGCATCTCCCCCTCACCTAAGGTTACTTGCATCATATACTCCCCTCCTCCACATCTAAGGCTCTAGACTTGACACCAGACCATTGGTTTGTCTAGATTTTTAACACCAGAATGAATTTATAAGAGTAGATGACTATTTATGATCACATACCTGGTAGTGAACTTGTTTCAAGGATCAGTGTCTTGCGGAGTGTCTTGTGGAGTAGTCACAAAGTCAAGAAGGCAATACTATTCATTTTCAGGCTCTGGTTTAAGCCATATATTACTGATGCTTCGCTTTACTTTCTACCTTAAATATGCTTGATAATTTGTCAGGAATCCCCATAAGTAAGTGCCCTCAATGATTAATTTTTCAAAGAAAATTTCTCTTGCAACGTTGGTGCAGTAACCTTCTAGCACTGATGGCCTTATACAGAAATAGTCTTCTGTTTTAATGACTTTAAAAATCTCTTAAGATGCTTTACCCAACACTTTTATGAGCAAGTAGCTTTCTGCTCTGGGAATGTCATCTCCATTACTAACTGAAAAAAGCGATGCTTATGTATCCCACACCAATACTGAAACATAATCAAATAAGGAATACTGGTTAGATATTAGACACAGAGCATAGTAAGAGAGACAGAGTCAATCTTCAGTAATTGTCAGGAGAACATAGCTTACTGAAAACAGATCTTGTTTCACAGGAAGACAAAATTCTTGTTTCTAATTTAGCGCTAAAGAGGAAGAAGAAACACAGCCTAACATATGTTCCACTGATAAGGCACCCTAAATTCCTACAGTTCTTAAAGGCATTACACTGAAAGAAATATATTTTGTATGCTCATCCAGTATCCTGAACCATAAAAACATATGAACAACCATCATCCAGGTTACATTATCAGTATCCTACTTACCAGTGCTTAAAAGGTAAGTTGCTGCTGCTACATTGACCAAACTCCCTTAATTTGTGATTTTTCTAGCTATGCACCTCAACCTATTAAGTGGTTGCACCTTGTACCCTACCCATTAAAAGACTACTCTGCAATACATTTTCCCAAATCAGCGCACTCAAACTCCTACAGAAATTATCCAACAGCATGAGCTGACTTGGAAAAAAAGTCTGCCTTGCTGTGAAAGAAGAATTACCCCACCAGAGCTATCCCCCTCACAGCCTTTTTTTTTTAATTTTTTTTATTATTTACTTTTTAATGGAAGCAAAAACCCCTATCATCTCACCTACTCCTCTTTTAATAAGGAATGACTGCCGTGACTACCCCCATCTAGAACCACCATTCACTGCCAGCACCTCTGCTCTCCTCGTGTGCTTAGAGAATAACTGATTAGCACTTTGCATAATTAACCTGATTAGCACTGTGCATAATCAAACTGATTAGCACTTTGCATAATTAAAAAGAAATAATAATAATAACAATAATAAGCAGTAGGTAATAGCAAAAGCTCCTAGTCCCAATGCCTGTTCGTTAGCTTTAGGATTAGTTTAGTGTGGCATATTTTATTTCTTAAAACTATTTCTTTAAAGATGCACAAGCCCCTGAGAAATACAAATTCTAATGTACTATCAAGATCAATAGTGAAAAAATTATTTTTTCCACTATTACAACTTAGGATTTCTTGTGCCTCCCACTGCCGCAGCAGAAGACATTTAACAGGACGGAGGCCTGATCACATGGACCAGTGGTCTGATTCCCACCTCTGTCTACACTATTGCTTTTGGATTCGTTATCACAGGATACAGAAGTCTCACATCTTTGAATGCATATGCATGCTTGCAATGTACTTCAAGGGTAGGAAAGCTGTAGTATAACAACTGTTATTGTCGAGATGAGTAGGGTAGTAAGATGCATATCCTCAAAAGTATGTAGGCACTGAATTCTCTCCTGCCCTGAACAGTTACTCCAGACCACAGGAAGTATGGAAAGGAATATGGAATTAATCAGATCCTTGCCCTTAAGCCTGCATCGTTCTTCCTCCATGTGAACATCACTTGCCTGTGTGTATTTTTTGCAACCTGTTCAAGAATGTGAGGGACAGAAGGTACTTTATTTGCTAGCCTGTCCCATTTCCAGTGTAAATCTCCTAATTAGTGCTTCAGGATTAACAAACATCTTCCAAAACCTGAAGAATGTGCATAGCTACACCTAGCTAGATTGAAAACTATGTGTAAACATCCATGTGAAATGCCTGCATCACTAGTAACCCAGTTCTCCTGGACATTCAATGCCAGAAAGCCTAGAAGTCTTTTGCCCCAAGTGAATCAGCAAACCACTAACGCGGCCTCATCCCTCCAAGTCATCACTATACTCCATCTTTCCCATCACTTCAACCTTATCTCTCTCTAGAATCCGTATATTACAGCTCAGATTATTCTTGCATTCCGCACAATCTTCACCCTACATATTCTATTATACCTTCAAAAGTACCTGAAATATTCACTGCCAATGCTCCACCACCTCCTTCAATGATCCTGCCTGCATTTCCCACTGGGTAGCAGACATGTTATGGCTTCTTTTCTGAATGCTCAGGCAGTTGTTGGGACACTGGGCAACTGGGAGGGTCAGCTTGTTCCGAGTGATAAGTCTGACTGCCCTTTAGCTGAGCAGAAAGGAACTGCAGTGCCTAGACTGCATGCAGCCCAGATGCAGCACACTGCATGGACCTGTCCTAGAACCATAGCAAAAATTTCCCACTGTGCTACTTTCCCTTGTGAATTCTCTCTCATAAAATGAGGCAATGAGAAATTGAGGAGAAAAAGGGCAATAAAAGATAATTTTACCATAATTAGCTGGAAATGAATTACCCATGCACAGAGGTCTCTCCATCACCCCAAGCTAAAGAACCTACATGAACAACAAAGGGTGCAGAACTAGTCACTTATTTCACAAGTTGTTTAGTTTCACAAGAAAAGTGTTGCTGTAGAGATTTTTCAAGTCCAAATGTTCCTGGTGAAGGTAGTTCCAGTAATTCTGGGAAGGAAGCCAATCCCTTGGCTTTATATGTAAATATTTAAACAACATTATTTTTATATACATATATTTTATACACATATATGTCTTTAGACTTCCAGACTTGCAAAACTGCAACAGAAAAAATATGCAAGTCGACCCACAGCTATCGTCTCACCTGCCTGAACCATGTTAACTGACCATCAGAAACAAAATACAGCAATGACTTCAAAGGAATTTAGCCATGCCATCTTTGTATACTAGTGCACCCAAACAGAAGTGCTGAAAGAACAGGACTACAAATTCTAAGGTAGAGAGATAAAGGTCTAAAAATTTTTTCTCCTTGGAAGTGGGAAGAAAATAAGGTTTATCTATTTTAAATCTTCCAGAGCCTAGATGGATACAAGTGCTCCATCCACTGGAGATGTGGAATCTCTAGCTCTGGATGACACAAAGCTTCACATTCCTAACATCTTAGTGCTGTGGCACCTGACAGTAAAGCTGTGACTTCATGTTTAGAAAGGTCACTGCTGCTTCAGACTTAAATCAGGTCCATACCTCAAAAGGGGTAACTTGGCAGAAAATGCAAGTGAAAGAATGGAAAAATATCTAGCACTGAGATTTGGTGGATAAATAAAATGGGGGGCGGGGGGAGAGGGGGAAGCTTTAAAATTGTTGAGGAGCAGTTTGGTAAAATGGAGGAAGATGATTTAGTGAGAAAAAGGCATCCAGTCAGAGCATATAATGAATAAATCAACCCATGAAAATAAAATTTATCATATGGATTCCACCTCTATCTACTCAGTAAACAAAAAACATACCCTAGTGCCAGGTACACATATGTAAATTCAGAGCTATATGATTTAAAGAAATAAAATACTTATGAATACAATACTTATATGTCTATGTATGGCAGCGCCAGTGTGAGTTTTAAGAAAAGAACACAGAAGTGTACAGACATAAAAAACCACACAGAAAATAGGACCAAGAGTAGGGCAAGTCTTTTAGAAAATATCTTAATGGCTTTATAAAAAGCCTTCACCCAAAGTTTGAGGGGCTTTTGCAATCATACATTTTTCTATTGCAAAATACACCTGCTTTCTTCTCTTTTTTTCCCCTAAACTAAATATTTCTTCCATCTAATGACTCTCTTTATTAGACAGCATCTAATTTGCATACATTTACATACAATTTAACCGCTAGCTTGTGAGAACAAAGAAATGGCTCTGTATTGCACTGAAGGACAATACTCAGAAAAGGAAGGTATAAAAACCAGCTAGCTCGGTGGCTGTATATTCTCTTTGTTTCAGAAATACTAGGAGTTTTAAACACACTACTTAAAGGGTGAAAAAGATTATTTCATCAAACAATGAAAAAAGATACAGTGCAGCTTCCTTTTAGCGCATTCTCTCTCTGGCCTGGTTAATGGGATTTAAGGGTCCAATATTTCTTTGCTTTCTTCTGTTTCCTTTATTAGAACTGATGGATTTAATTCTGTCACATATTTTACTTCATATTTTATTCCTATAACAATCTATGCTGAAGTTCAGTTCCTATGCTAATTCAATGCTATCTTCCTTTCCTTGCAGTCAGCCTGGAATACAACTGAACGATCTCTGATGGGCATGAAGTACTCTGCCCTCAATGCCCAGTGCTAATGGATTTTAGAGAGAGTCTGCCAGAATTTTACCTTGTGGCAACAAGTCTAGAGATAATGAAAACTTACCATGTAGCTGACTGGGAATCAAAAGGAAGGGAAGCAGGGCTGAGCTCCACTGGTGAGAACAGGGAGGGACTGTGGTCAGAGTAAATGCAGGATGTAAAGGATGCGTCAAGCCCTCTGGTTCCCTGAGGAGGGTGGGGGGAAGAAAGAGGATAATTTTATCTTTAAGATCCTGCATGAAGCAAAAAACTTTAGTAACAATTGCCAGGAACTCCAACACAGGCCCTACCAAAAGCATGATACAATCAGCAAAGGGTTTTTCTCCAAAGGCTTTGCAACTGAAGCACCAATTGCTCAGGACATCTACAAATCCAATCCATGTATACTTGACATAAAAATCTTGCAGGGAAAAAAAAAAAAAGGCATTTCAGGCTGCATGCTGCAAATCCCCATATCCCCTCAAATGTGTAAAATCCAAGGATACAGACTAGACTGCCATTTGTCACTGCCTGCACAGCAGAGCCACTATAGCTTCACTTCCGAACTCTCCCCTTCCCAACAAACTCAATGACTTGTGTGCAGTGGGGCAGAGAAAGTAAAGTATCAACATTCAGTGGCATAAGGATGGGTTGAAGAAAACCCAGTCACTCTGGCAGCATGTTCTGAGCGCCTGTCCTACAGAAACATATCAAACATAAGCTCTTCTGGTGTAAGCAGACCTATTGCAATGGAACAGAATAGGAATACTCATGGTGAAAAGCGTTAGGCCAAGTGAGTGTGCATACAAAGCAGGTGCAGAATTCAGGACCCAGCAGTCATCTGCTCTGTTCAGTTTGCCCCAGCCAGCCCTGTCGTATGCAGCACACCGGCTTTATGCAATCAGCAGAAGGCCAAGTGTTAATTCAATGGGCATACTCACACCAGCATGAGTGGCACAGTAACACTGTGACTGACGATACAGGATCCATATCACAAGCTGTACAAACCAGAAACTTGGACTGATACTGCCCTGATGTGACTCATCGGCACTCAAAACATGCTATTGATTATTTTCAGATGAAAATTTTAATTTAAAGCTGGCTGAAATGTTAATGAAGTTTTAGCTCTTTTTCAAAGGGGAAAATTCCCTACTGCTTACCAATTTTTTTAATTTTTTTTCCCTGCTTGTTCTGCTTCTAATGACATATAGCAACCAAACCTCATAAAAGAAATTAATCAAGTCTTCATATTATTTTCCCTTTTCAAGGGTGGAGAGGTTGAGGTGTGTGATCTTCAGCGTTTCTGATGCGTACCAAAATGCATGTCTTAGAATACTGTGGAGGAAGGAAATTCCAAAGCCACAGTTCCTCTGATTATCATATCCTATGCTCACAGATATATCTTGCTGAAACCACTAGGTTATTCTTTCCAGAACCTTATGAGCACAACTGCACTAAGATGTAAGCTGATTTTAATTGGAGGTGCCAAAATTTCACCCCTCCCTCACCTCCTTTCTCTCCTTGCCACATATTCCCAAGTCCATCCTTGATCCAGGACTGGATAAAAAATGTCTGATTCAGGGAGCTTTCAGCTGAATTAAAGTTTCTTTCCCATGTGTTTTCAGCCACATCAAGCCCCTGCTGCAGCTCAGCTTCCAAGCAGGAAAGTTGGAGGTTATAGCTAAAGAGGCAGCGGAACTGTTCAAGTGAAGGAACAGCAACAGAGCAGCATCAGCATTGATCAGTTTAAGCTGCTGTGGGCCTACATCTTGTGATGTCCAGGGCTGCTTTGGTATGACACAGAAGAAAGGTTCTTATCACACAGCTGGAAGCCAAACCAATCACAACTTTATAGGTAACAAAAGCCCCCACCCCACCTGCTAACCTAAAATAAACTGCCGGGCTATGCAGATCATGCAGAACAGATGCAGTCTGCTTCTGATGAAAAAATAGCTTGAGATAATGGTGCAGTGCTACAATCTGCACCAGGGGCATTTTCCAAGTGGCAGGTTGAATTCGCCTCAAGTGACATGCACTACAGTAACACTTCCCTGAGGCAGTAAGGCAAGGTCCCACGTTCAAAAGGAAAGAATTAAGCTTTCTTGCCAAAGGCAAATGATAAAGCATGTGGTTAAGAACCACTGTTACCAGAGCATCAGGAAGTTCCTGAACAATCTTTCAAGGACTTGAGAAAATAGATCTGGAAATAAAGAGCAGGAAATTTCTTTTACATCTCTAGAGCTACCATACTGTGCATATCTTTTGCTACTTTCCAGAGCACAAGCATCAATTCTGTCCTGACTAGAAAGTAAGCTTTCCCACCTTCAGTATTTCTAAAGTCACTCTGCCCAAACAGTTGCACAGGAGGTTGTGGGATGTGTATCTGGATTTCAGCTGAATACAGAAGACATTGCAGTTCAAGCCTCTTCCTTTAGCCTCTGTGCTCCAGGAGTAAAGAAAAACTGCAACATTTTAAACCCTACAAGAGAGATCCTCTGGTCTTAAGGAGTCATCTGAAACCACTATCCAAAATATCTTCAAGAGAAGGAGTTGCTAAGTAAAAGCTTCACTAGCCAGTTAGCACCCACAGGTGCTACAGGGGATATACCATTTTTGGACATTACAGTAACTGAGAAGACAAAAAGAAGCAGTGCAGACACCCGATCTTCATCCACTTTCATCAGCTTAACAACCATCACCTGCCTTTTCAGTACTGCAGTTTCAATTTGTATTGCCAAGTTACAACCAGGCCTCAAGGGCAGGACTCCAGACCAGGCATAAGAATTGGTGACTTTTTCTGTTCAACAATATCAAACAATGCTTTCACACGTAGCATTACATACCAGCATATGTGAGTCTGAAGCAATGGCATCCACACAACTACTTGTTTTCATTCCAGTCCTCTACACACACTCAAGATGGCTGCAGGTATTCTATCAATCACAGGCAGCTGCACAGGTTGTTACACAAACTTAGACATGTTCAAGTTACGTGACCCCTATACAATAGGCTTGGCTGGTTTCCCCAAAAGAAGACTCCCATTTTCCTTCAACTGCCTTTAAGGTACAGCAGTTACCAGTACAACCCACTTGAGCATTAGATTATTCTTGCTGTGGCTCCTCACTGAATACATGTCTCTATAAAATAACTGTTCACTGGAAAACTTGCATACTTAAGTATCTACATGCTAACATACATATGTACAAACATGTAAAATATTCCGGCAAATATCTGTTTGATTGAATTAATTCTACTTTTTTACAATACAACAGATGCCCACATCAATTCTGTCTTTAAAATAATTACAGGAATCTAACAACTTTAAATTATGCCAATATTTGAATACTTTCTATTCAAGTGCACCTTGAAAGTGTATTACCACAACACCAGCCTCAAATTTTATCTCTTTAACAATTCTTCTTGGAGCTTAAAGTAGGTTAAGCAAATTGTTCATCAGATTTTTCCCTTTCCTTTCTTTTGTTGTTATATACTCCATTGAAGCTGAGAGATGAAAACGTAAAAGTTGGTTTAAGCAGAAGAATAATTCAGTGAAAAGGAACTCCTATTGCACCTAATTAAATTCTGGCATTTATCAAGTTCTACTTTTTGTACATAGCAGTGGGATTATCCAAAGGGACAAGAGTGTGATTCTCTTTCCACTCAAATCGTGGTAAAGAATTCTAAGTCGAATGCATCAGCAGCACATTGAGACCAGTTTCAAGCACTTTTGAAAATCCTCCCCTTCCCAACCTGCCCAGAAAGTAGGCATAAATAAATAAACTTCTACCACCTTGTGTCGTGGAAGCAACATCCAGAAGCTGCAGTGCTGAGAATTTCCTTTTAAACACAAACAATATTTCTGAAGTTAGTAAATTCTTCCAAACATTCGCTTTGACTTGATAAGTTGTATTTAATACAATGTGCTTCAGCAGCATTTTAAACCATGACAGCTAAAGCATGAGTGGGTCATTTTTACATAGGAACGTGAAATCTCTGCAGTTGTGTACACAGCCTAGATTATGCATGCAGGTCCACACTCCCCGAGATAACAAAATTACCCGGCTTGCACTCCAAGCCAGTCAGAAACTGTGTAGTCCCAGATAGCAAAGTCAAGCCCGAGCCAATCAGTCCTGCTAAGCAGCTGCTATCTCTGTTGCTTATTAGTTCACCAGTACAGTAGCCACAACCAAAGGCTTCAGATGGGCTTAGAGTATGCACAGAACAAAACTGTCCCTGCTCTCAAAATACCACAGAAACGCAACCGTGAATGAATACTATCAAAGGGTGGAGGTAGGAGAGAAATCTATTTTAAATTTTCTCAAAACATTATTTTTTCAACACTGAAGAGAAAATCCTTACTCTTGAATCCTGTATAATAACAGAACCATGCTGTTTCCTGGCAGAATGCTAAGTTTCATTTTCAGCGGAAAAAAATCATATAATAATTTTTCCTGATTTAGATGGGGTTTAGGTCAACCTTAGCTACATACAAATGAATGTTTTGTTCAAATTGCAGGGTAATTTTAATTAGGACACCCTGTTAGACATCCTGTTGTTCTATTTAATGGACTTTCTCAATTATGAGAAGAAACACCTCCCCACCAGCCCGCGACTTGAAGTAAAAATTATGCTGAATAAATATACAAAGACAAAAATTATTATTCGGCATTAGACCTTTTTATTTCTGTTAATCTTTATTTGGCAACTGCTGTATCAAAAGGGCAGAGTTCACAATCCCACACCTATTAAACACCTGTTTAAAAACCACTTGAAGCACTGGAACCAGCCAAATATGTCCCAATTAAGCAGAAATGTTGGCACTGCTGTCCCGGGTAAGGAACACCCATTGCCATTTGCTCTCATTAGGATAAACGGGTTTCTTGGGACATAACTGAATTCCTGATTATGTGCACTGCAAATGGATGGAGAACACCAGAACAATAAAATTTAATTCAGCGTAGCCTTCTGTCCAGTTGTCAAGCACGGAATTTTGGGAAAAGGGAAAAACTGAACCTTTGGGGAGTGGACAAGGGTTATGTGTACCACATGAGACAACTCATGCTTCTTTCAAGAAATTGATGTAACAGAAAGAACTGGGCTGAGATTTCTTCTTGAAAACACTCCAAGATTTAGAGTTGATTATATTTTTCTCAGTACTTCCTCCTCAGTACTTTGTATTAGTTTGATTCCCTTAAATAATTTTATTTGTTAGTTTTAAGTACAAATCAGTATCTTTTTATATTCACTTTAGTGTTAAATTGTTCACCAGCTTCTTCATTTTGTACGTTTATGATTCAGTGCTGGAATCCAAAGTCTAGACAATAAAAGCTTTGTTCACAAATCAGACACAGTACTGCAAGTTTTCCAAATATTTTTATCAACTTATTTAAAGGCTCTTCTAGAGAGACCAACTGCATGGCAAACATAAGAATCTTGTCTATCATTCATTTAACCTCTTGACCCCCGTCAAGGATGCGGACATGTTTGCCAATAAGTAACAAGTCAAGTGGTCTTTTTCCAAATACTCAACAATACATTACAGGGTGGTGCCACTAGAAAGCCACTAGACAGAATCAGAGCAGAGTGGTAGTGATTAAAAAGTATGTTTGAGATGGTTCTAATATCCATGCTCAATCCTCTATAATCCCACTTCATTATCAATTTATTAACTTCCTTTGTTGTCCTTTCTGTCACCCTCCTGTGCTAGTCACTAATACATCTTAGTTTGGAAAGTGCTCTACTCCATGTGCACAAAAAGCTAGAATACTTCACACAAAATTGATCAGTTAACTGTATACATGTAAGAGATGTAAAGAGTCTCTAAACTGATACCTTCAAATTGAACGCATAAAAAGGATGGTTCGGCACTGTAAACACTACTTAATTCACAACTCAGAGTCAGGATGTTAGTAAACTGAAATGAACAGCTATATGTTTGTCTCTTCACTTATGCCAGATAGACTTCTTGAGAACATAAATCCTCTTGGTTTTCTACTACCTCTTGTACTTAGTGTAGAATTCACAATTATTTAATGCCTACATTTCTAAAGTAAACTTCAGTACATGAAAGAAAGTATTTTAGAAACAAAATATGTCAGCTAGCAGTTGCTGCTGACCTAAAACTATATTTATTTTCAAAACAACCATAAGAGTGGCAGATGCTTTCTTGTTCTGGCTGGCTACAAATGGCACCAAGAAATGCTAACATAGACACCTGCATACTTACTCTTTGCTTGTTTCCTCCCCACACACACACTCAAGTATTTTTGCATACAAACAACACTGTCTGATTTTCTATTGCTATCTGTTTAGATATCCATGGGTGCTATATTCATTGTGGTTTCAAGAACAGTTTCCCTTCCATAATCCTACTGATCTCAAGGATGCTTGGTACTCAAAACATGTGAAAAAGATAAAATATTCCATATTTACTCTCCATTACTGAAATCACAGATTTAAGTGTTGCTGCTTACAGTGAAAATGCTTTAAAAATCACATCCCTAAAAACTGAAAGCCACAAACCTTGGCCAATTTTAATTTAAGCCCTAGTAACCTCCCCTCTTACAACTCGTTGCTGATATTTTGTTCAGTAGATGAAATCTGTAGCTGCAGCACTTCCAGACTACAAGGAGTTGCAAAAGCTATCATTACAAATGGATGTTTTTACTGGTAGACATTTCGAGACTAACCAAAAAGGAAAAAGGAAAGCAGGAGCCTGGGTGGAAAGAAAACAAAATAAGACCACAAACAAACAAAACACTACAAATCACAACAGGACAAGAGAAAAATCAAGCGGTGACATCACCTCACTGGATTAGTAAAAACAATTCTGTCTTGATTGAAATGTCACTTTTTTTTTCCCTTTGTAGTTCCATTAAACAACTATTAAAATGTTTAGCTGCATCACTTTCACAGATACTCTGATAAACTACTCTGTATTACATGTATCTAAGTACATTTAATGCAACTTAAAGATAAAAACAGTAGTATTCTGTACAGTAAAAACAAAGAAATAAAGGGTAGCATCTCCTTTGTACTAAAAAAAAAAAGGCAAAACCAGTTAACTCTGTAAGTTTCAACTAACATTTCCCTTCCACTGAATCGAAAGTGTATTTTGAACCCTAGAGAAGTTGCCGTCAGTAACACCCTTCAAATGCCTGAGCTCAACAAAACACAAAGAGCTACGAATTAGCACGTGAGCGGGAGAACCAATTCAGTGGTAAGGGAGACTTCTCCTACATTCCAAATACCTACAGACAAATATTTTTATATGCTATATAAATGTAAGATATAGGTTTACAGAGCGAAAGAAAAACAGCTTCAGAATAACCCAGAACACTTTGTGGAACTGACTTTTAATTGCCTACAACAACTAGGAGGCAATCAAATCCCCATACACCAGCTGAGGACAAGGCCCTCTTGACCCTAGAAATATGTGGTAATAGCCAACAAATGAAGGGAAAGAGAAAAAAAGATAAAGAGAGAGAGTAGAGAAGCCAGCCCAAATATTTAAAGCCAAAAGAAAAAATTAATCATAATTACTCTAATGTCAGTAAATACACTCGCACTCACTATCAGGACTCCACAGTGGAGTGCGTTTTTCAAGACGAAGTCAAAAACTGTGGTCCACAAAATAAAAACTCAGGTAAGCAAAAGAAAAGAGCAAGAAGTGAGGTGTGGGGCTATCATTGAAGATGACTGGAATTAAGAATCCAGATGCATCCTTTGTCTCTGGAGCAGGGAGGGACAAAATAAAATGGAGGCACATAAACTTTATTCACAAAGTAAGGCAAAGTCAGTGGAGGGATATATTAAAAAAATTAATGTTGCAATATGCCATCTTGTAATATTACATTGAAAACCACACCACTGTGTGTTGTTAATGTATTTGGCCGAGTGCACTACTGTGTTTAATTTGAACTTTGATTACAATAAATCACACGATACAGAGAGGACACCAACTGACTCACAGTCCATTCCGAAATCTTAACCATATTAAAACTTTGACTGTAGTAGGAACACACTAACCAAAATCTATGTACACTACACCAGAGGAAGGGAGCAGAAGTATTGAATAGAACATCCCAGGACTCCGTGGTCATTTGTTAGACACGAACAGTAACTTGCCATGCCAGCAGTTAGACTGTTAGAGCAGTAGATAAATTTGATACTGCCTGTATCAGATACAGCAAACCATGGGCTGCCCAATTTTCTAAGGAGGGCACAGACGCTCTGCACACCTGAGCACTATTAAGTCTTACTGCTTATGAAGAAGAGAGTCAGTATTGGCAGTGCATTGGCGTGAAGAGGGGGGAGGCAGTTGGAGGGGAAGCATAAACCTGTTTCTGCTCACTACCAACAACATTATTACAGGCACCAGTAATGAGGTGGCTAGGCTAGAAGGGAAAAAGGATATAGGAGCTGGAGTGCTTTATCAGCTCCAAGACCAATGCTGGTTTTGGCAGTATTTTCACTCTAGTGAGTTACAAACAACAAAAAAAACCAACCAAGCAGGTGCTAGCAATCTGAGAGACCACATGCCAGCTACAGCTGCTTCAAACTGATTCAATTACATCTGCCTGAATAGTCCCAGGACATTGAATCCACTAACGGCAACCACAGGTCGAATGGAGACCCAGTACTTCGGGATCTTAATGCTCCATTAAATTAAAGTGGAAGCCCTCCCAACTGAAATGGGAGGAGGATATTCAGACAGGGTCTGAAGCATATGATCACACTCAGTCTAGGATAAGATGGAAGACAATACATGCGTGACACTGGGATACACAGTAAAAGCCCATTGGAAATAATGCCTCAAAATTTTCTTGAAGCAGTCCAACAGCACTGCCTTGTCTCCCGAAACACTGGGTGCAGTACATTTGCTTGAACATGCTCTTGGGATTGGGACTTCAAACCTTGTTTGTACAAAAAGGGGCCAAGCAGCTGGGAAATTCTGGAGTGTAGTGTGTCCTCATTAGCTTCCATCTGCCATCAGAACTCAGCTCATGGCAAGTTTGGCTAAGTCCTGGTGTTCTCAGGTCCAAATCTGGGTCAGTTTTAATTACACTATACAGAATTCAGTGTGCAGTTTTTAAATCCTTATTATACAGCGCAGAAGAACGGGCAGCTCTCCAACTAATCAATTTTTTAAAAGTACATATATAAAAATTTTAAACCAGGCTAGACAGACAGTGGGTGGAAGAGAAAAAAAATGTATAAGCGAGTACAGGGGTTAGTTAAGAGAACTGTTAGCAAAAGTGGGTCACCAGCAAGTTCTGCTTTAAAACTTCAAAGGAAGGGGAAAAAGGAAAAAACTCTTCATTTTTTAAGACATTGAAGCTGATGTGCAAGATGTATACAATTCATACTGCTTTTAGAATCAGCATAGGTTACACACAATAATACTGCAGCCAGATTTGTCTGAAGGGAAAGATCGGTTTTCTTACAGCTATAGGACCCTACCATGCACTGGCTGACCTACTCCCATACCTTTTAACTGTGTTATTGCCAGGCTTGGGAAAGTCATTTTCCCTAAGGGAAGAGTGTTTAGCCCATAGGTACAGAAAAGGTGTAGTGATTAGAAGTACAGTTCACTGGGATTCTTGAAGGTGAGAGAGAACTGCAGAAAGTTCGTCTAAATCCTTAAACAATTAACGTGTTTTGGACTACTTCAAGTGTGTATTTATTTCCTCTTTTTCTATGCCATCAAATAGCCATCAGCCAGGTCAGGACTTGAAAAGAGTTTTGCTTGCCAGGTTGCTGGCAAACAAAATGATAGGAGGCACAGAGAGCGGCATGTTTTTCACTGAACAGACACTTGGGATAGGACAGCACGCCAAATCTTATCTATGTAAATTGGGCTAAAATCTACTCTCAAAGTCAACAACCAGAATCTGCCCTGTTTAGAATCTTTGTCAGATGCAAGGGAGCAAGTGGAAGTCTTCAGTGACAGCTACAGACATAAAGGTAGCTCAGAAATGAAGAAGGATGATCAAGGAGCAGAGTAAATAGCAATGAAATGATAGATGCTTGTTAGACAAGCATAATATTCTGCCATCTCCTACACAAAAGCTACACCTTCTTCTGCACTGTTTCCAAGTTTGCTTAAACCATTTCCATGAACGACACCTGTTAAAACAAGATTTCCCTTCATGCACCTTGTTAGTATTATCATAGCTTTCATTTCAGAACTATAACACAGCAGAAGCACAACACAATCCTGCACTCTCCCTTGTACTTCTTCACTTGGTGGCTAATCAATATATATCCAGCTTCTAGATTAATCTAGTACATTCTGAGACAGGATGAAATACTCTACTCTTTCAGGATCAACAAAAGCTACAGGCCTGGAGTAACCAGTGAATTCTTTTTATTTGCAAGGAAGCTTTTTCTTTGAGGTAAGGCCCATCTCTCAGACATTACCCTTCATATATGAAAATCCACACATTCAACATATTACACGACAATCCAAGCAGAAATTAAAAAGAAAACAAAAAACTTACTAGAAAAGCATTGCCGTCTTAGGTACCACCAGCTTCTCCGTTACAGTACTAGTTCTCCAACAGAGGAGGGCTTTTTGCCCATACCACCTGACTGGTCTCAAGCTCTATTCCCACCTGGGTCCACTTGTATTAATTAGGACAATTAGCCTCACTGTCTCCAAATAATTGTCAATTTAGTTGAGCTTGGATTAAAAAAAAGGCAAGCTGAAGCCACAAGCAGACTGGGCAAGGTAATCTCCAGTTATTGAGGAAGAAAATTACTGTGTGCAAATTTGTTTTCTGAGGGTCTAGTTTCTTAGCGTAACTTTTTGCTATGAAGTTTCAGTGCAGATCAGTAACAGAACAAAAGGGTGCAGAAGAACAATAGCACAGCAAACACTAGCAAATTTAGCTCAGATATTATTATTGTAATAGAAAGAGTACATTCTTGTAATAGAATTTTCAGTGCTCAGATGCTGACTATTCTCTCTTTTAAAACATTGTTATAGCTGTTAAGCATGTTTGATGGACTATTTGGACACGTGACCCACCAGTGACTAGGAAGAACAGCCAAGCTGCAAATTATACACAAAGAAGAGTGGAGTAACAATGCTATCTAGTGCTGCATGTCAGCTGAAACAAGGAAGCTCAGTGATGAAACAGGGTGGCTACTTGAGAAGCTCAGGCAGAGAGAGCTCTGCAGCTTGGAAGGAAAGTTCAGCTTCAAGTTAATTTTTTTGTTTTATGTCATCTACTGATGCAGCTTTATTAAATTATTTTATTTACCCCTTACTTTAGTGTCTCTTGCTTTTCCTCTTCCTCCATTTGACATGTATTACAACAATCCAAGCCAAAAGGTAAAAGTCAAAGATGACTAGTGTTGTATCCAAGTGCTAAGGTGGATTTTTACTAGGTTTTGAGTAAACTTAAGGATCACAAATATGACAACAGGTGTCACTCACTACTCCCTGCAATGGAGGAACTATAGAGTAAAAGGAACACAATCCTCTGAAGCGTCTTTACATGTCACTATGTAGACATGTGGAAGATGCAGGGCTAAGAACAAGCTTTCTTCCCTTTCCCCCACCAAAAAAAAACCCCAAAACAAAACCAAAAAAAAACAAGATGAGAGACTATAGGGTGAGAGATTCTGTTCCTGTTGACGACCCTAGAAATAGACTTTTATTCATTCTTCTCCTCCATCTAAAATGGTGTGTGGATGTGACCCAAGTTAAAGTCATTATACTCTTCAGGTTCTTCAGCTGCTAATGTAGCTACTTCAGAGCTGTCTCCTGTCACAGTAGACACTGACTTCCTAAAGGTGTATCTGCTAGCCCCAAATTCTGACCAAAGAGACTATGGAAAAGAAGACTGATTGGTATTTCCTGACCAATCCACACTGTTCTTGCATAACTAGGTTCCCAAAGAAGCGTATCATCCTTTTACAACTCCCTTCATGGGGAAACAGTGAAAGATGTGTCATGGCATATGAACACAGATATAATCTACAGCAACAAATCAAGTATCCCATTCTGAGATGGGGGACATTTCATTTTGCAGAATGTCAACACCTGGGGATGTTAAAAACATAGGAATAATTCACAGAATTAATTAAAAGATGGTGGTCCCAAGTTACAGAAAATCTTGTCTGACATATCTCCACTAAAATTTCCTTCCCCTGTATTCATCTTACTGTACCTACACATAGCTCACATAATCCTCTTATTGGGGTCTGTCCTTACCACAAAATCAGTTGAAATACCTGAGACAATAGCATGATTTATAAAACTAATAAGTCTCCCAATTTTATTGTGCTTGGCTGTGAGAGTTTAAGTCATATCCTTAACATCTGAATGCCATTTTTCTATTGCACTTTATTTGTGAGTGGGTGTTTTTGGTGCTATGCAATTTACGTAAAATGAATCAGTACATAGGAAAATGCAACACCTACTATCATGTGCTTCATAAACATCCAGCCCCTGACTCGTGTGTGCTGTGCAGCAGAGTTGTTATTACCAGCTAACAACATGTTCCAAACTAGCAGAGTAAGTCCCACCGATTTAATTTTTTTTTCCAAATTTTAAAAGCAGTGGATCCTTGTTAAGAGGAATTTGCCAAATTACCTGCAGAGGAGGAAACCTGCAATTCTCTTACTGCAGTGATGAGATGGTATCAAGAACAGTGCTAACCAAGGCCAACCAAAGGGATCACAAATACTTTCGGAAAGAATAACACCCTTCTATATTGTCCTTGAATGAAAACTGTGAGTCCACACTCAAGTGATGTCACTTTGAAAGTTTTATGGTCCTTTCCAGTCTGCATGACAGAAGACAGCATAAAAGCACACAGAATTATACACATATCTTGGTTTATTCCTTTCTATGATTTGATAGCCAAACTTAGTTCAGATGGTGAATTCAGAAGACCCTCTACAGCGAGAGAGTATAACCCAAGTTTGAGATAGAAAATGAAATTACAACAGAAAAACACAGGAACAACCATGAAAAGAAATTTTACAACATAACTGCTTTTGTATAGCAATATGAGATAAACACCAATTATCACCATTTTCTAGATGAGCAAACAAAAAGCTCTGATCACAAAATAAATCATGGGACTCATGCTGAATATACATGATTATGGCATACTCTGTTTTTTCTTAATTTTTTTACATTTACCCTCAGTACCTGACAACTAGTGGTTTCTATATTCAGCTAAAGAAGTTAACAGCAGTAGATAAGCATTGAATCATGTATTTGGAGCATGGTTCAACTGAAAACACACCATGTCCACATCACATCCCTTGTAGACCAGACAGACAGGCTCAACAGCATGTCCCTGACATTAGCCAGGGCAGTTACTGAATCTGTGGGCAGGGCAACTCAGAAGTCTTATTGCCCTGCACTAAACCTTTCCAGTTGCTGGCAAACCACTGCCCAGGGATTTTCTGAGCAAGTGGTTATAGATGTTATACATATGTATGTATATGTATATATATATACACATACACGCACACATTCATATATACATATAAATATACATTTGTTATATTATCTGGGCATTAAATGGATCCTTGATGTGCTTTTCTTTCGTGAGTTTATCTAATTTGCTTAGTAGGCAGATTTCCTTCTGCTTTTTCTTCAGCTTGAGTTAATGACTCCCATTGTCAATATTATCGTGTGTTTAAACAAGATTTTCTGGAGCTGCAGAAAAGAGATCGGTCTATAGATCACTCTTTCTTGGCTAAAATAGCATGTAGTGTAAAAGATTTCAAGACAATGGCAGATCTGTTCCCATATTATGATGTAGATTTCAACAGATCATAACAATGCCATCACTTTGTGGTTTGTTTAACTAGATTTATAACATACTAACTCCCTTTTACAAGAGGAAAGAGAAGCTTGAACTGAGCCAAGAGGCACAAACTGAGTAGATATGAAGGTCAAATGGTCTGAATTTGCCAGTCAGACATGCAGTATGACTGCATCTGCTGCTTGGATGCTGCCTAAATAGGCCAAGATCAAGATTGCAAAGGTTGGTTAGATTCTGATCCCTCCAACTAACAAGATCCAGAAATCAAAGCTCATAATAAAATTTAAAATTATCCCATGAAGTCATCTTGTATTTCCACACTGCAGTGCATATATATGATGTATGCATGTGTCTGCGTGCATGCTTAGACACACTTTCACACTCAAATCCACGTTATCCCCTGCGTTTCTATGTCACGCCATTGCACATATACTCTGAAAGAACATAATTGCTAGAAGAAAATAGCACCCATTGGTGCAGAGAACCTATATGCTACTGTTCCCCTTTTCTAAGCAGAAAACACTGATTCACATCTATTTGCCTCACCTCCCTGCCCCTTTACCAATGAGGAACTCACCTTACATCCCTATAATGCTTTCCTTGGCCAAGTCTGCAACCCAGCCTCGACTGTAGGCAGCAAAGGCGGCGAGCTCAGCTCAGAGTTTGACATGGTTGGTGCATGTCACATAACACAAGCAACCTGCTAACGAGCTGCTATGTGCTCTCTCAAAGTCACAGCTGCCAGCAACAATTGAGCAAGTGCAGCCTAGCTTTTCAGGATTCCTGCCTGTTGCCCAGGAACCACACAAAGCACTGGAGATTTTAAACAGGTGCAAACAGTGCTTTTCTCCCGTGCCTTGTCCTCCAGCACGTCACACCGCACAGCCTCTGCAATGGCAACAGAAGAACCAGAGAGCAGGAAATGAACTTTCAAAATGTGATCAGAGCTCCTACTGATAATGCAACGCTTTGATGACATGAGAAAAACAGCTTGTACGTAGCACTATAAGCAGATGCAGGAAGGCTTGGTCAGGCTTGCCTTCATGAAGACCTGCTTTTTCCAGAAACACGCAGCTGTATCATAATTCTGGGTTACACATTTTTCTGAATTTGTCAGTATTTCTCACCTGCAAAATATTTTGTTAATGTAAAAGGTAATGTTTCAGAACGTGCAATGATTCAGAACGCGTAACGAGCACCAAAAATAAATGAAAAGGGTGTATTTTAAAGCTTACTTTTACAATAATTTGATAGCTGCATAGGAATTTTTAATGCACAAAACTGTCTTTCAAATAAATGTCTTTAAAAGCATAATACAAATTACGCACATTATCTAATTGTGTGTATGTACAGAAATTATACACATACCATCTGTTTACAGCTCACTGCTTAACATTATAACCTTGTACGTACACAGCTCAGTGCATAGGTGGTACTGTAGGTAGACAGAAATCATATATCCTGAACTGAAAATCTGTGAGACAATTTTTAACAGGCTCGTTAGAAAAGGCTGCACTAACTCCAGAATGGTTTGTTTTGTCAATATTGCCTACGCTGTGTTAAGGTCATCAGTACGAGTTTGTTATTAGCCACGTTCCCACGTTAGTAATCAGGCAAATTCCTGTTAATTTCAGGCAGAATCTTGCCTGAATTGGAAGGAAGCAGGAACTGGTTAAGGCCATTATCCAGATGGCCACTGAGATCTGGCATTCTAAAGTTATGATCAACTGCTAATCTGGTGTCTACCTGCTACTTCCAACAGGTCAAGCCTCGAGCAAGGGTCTTTTGCTGTTCGTTCCGAAATGTTACAATGCTGACACGCATGCTAAGGGCTTCTGTCTGAAATGAAACTGCTTAGATAGGTTTTACCTTCTCTTTTGGATTCAGCTTTCCACTTGGATGGGAGGCTGAAAAGGCTAAAGGGTTCTCTTGTACAGACGCCAACAAAAACAAAGGTAAACTTAGAATTTTCATTAACTGTAAATTACAAGAGCAAACAGAAATAAGGATTGATGTGAGCAACAGGGAATGCTAAAGCTTCACCAAATGTAATGTGTAATGCTTCAACCCAAACATATTTTGGGATGACTGCCAAGAAGATGGGTATAAATGTGGGAGGCTTAGTAGAGTACAGTTTGAGCTAAAATGTGTAAAGTTTTCACTTGTGCTAAGGAAACATTCGTAGCTAGGTAAAAACAAGGCCTTATGAAAAATCCAATTTTACATCTAATCTAAATTTCCCTGGGCAAAGCAACTGCTCTCTTCCTAAACTGATCCTCAAGATAGCTGGCACTTGCATATAATTACTGTGGACAGTATTGCCATGGGTTAGGCACTAGCTGAAAATTGTAAAGTCTAAAGGTATCTTATCCAGTATTACATAGTTTGATATACTCATCTAAACCAGAATTGGAATTACTCATTATGATGCTTTTGTTATTTGGTGATCCAATGACTTCTGTACAACTACTAGACAGAAATGTTGGCTCTGTCTAACAAATTTTCTTGTGCTATCTTAGCTTGTACTATTGTCTATTAGTTCTTTTGACCCAGAATCTCCTTTTAGTGAAGTATACAGTATCCCTAATCATCAGTTTCCCTGGTGAAGAATAATTATAGTGTCCTACACATTGTTGGTGCTGTAGGGGAGAGAGCATTAAATAACCCAAATAATCTCAATTTGTTGCTAAAAATCCCCCAGCAGCATGGCTGCATTTTGGTTTTCTACTGTTAGAGCTGTGCTTCAACAGTAAGAGTATGAGGTTCTTCTAGCTCGACTAGAAGACTAGTTTATGAACTAGGACTTAAGTTTACTTTCAATGAGATAAACAATGGATAATTCTAGTAAATGCAAGAGCCTGAAGAGTAAAAGGCTAAAAATTCTACAGAAATTTTCAACACAGGCTCATTTCTCAAAATTCTCTCTTTTCTAAAGATACTTTCTTCTTGAGTTGACAGGCTAATTATTTCAGGAAAAAATATCATCAGTTAAGTTTCTTACCTATTTCTTCTGCACAGACTTCAGAAAGCAAACACAGTAATGAAGTTCTAAGAAGGCATCTTACTGGCTATCACTTCAGCTTTATTTATGTGATTGGTTCCAAGATCTTGAGGCAGTAACACAAGTTACTTCGTGTTTCTCTGTTTTAAGTGTAAGGTATATCCTTTCCTCTCTGTGCCTGAGATGATACTGCATCTGCAGCTGACAGATACTAACAAACTTTGGGAGTCCCTTTTGTGCACCTCCAGTTCCACAGATATGGAACCCAGAAATTCCTGTTGAAATACAGTACAGGAATCATACTGACAATGCTCAGTGTATCCCAATACTTGACAAATAAACATGACCCTTTGGTAAAGAGATGGTGACAACAGAAACTTATCCTATTTAAAAGAGAATTAAAATCTCAAAAGACACCTCCTATTCATTCCATTGTTCAACATGTAGATCTATTCAGCAAGGAGGGCTGAAGGTGACAAGTAAGCCTAGCAATATATGCACACAATTCTCCTTGCCACCAGAATAATACAGCCTCCACTGGTAACGGAGACTGTGTTGTTCCATTTGCTGGAGAATGTCTTCCTTAAGGCTAACACAGGCATGAGAATGGTGAGAACATTTAGGAAGGACTCTAACGTAAATGCAGCTCAGATTTGTTGCCAGTTACTCAGGGGCAGGCAAAGACATTTCTTAGATTATCCAAGAACAGAAAGTACACAGTGTGCAATAGAGTTTAATAACAACAGTGGTTCAAAAAACTCTCTTTGAACCCTAAGTAAGGATCCTAGACATTCTAGAACAGGCCAGGATTCAGTATTTTGGCAACGACCTCAGGGTGAAATTACGCTCTCTGTAAATTGAAACTTTCCCTCAAATTGTGTAAGTGTGCACACCTCAGCAAAGCTTTGAGGAGTCTGAAAGAAGAATGTATCCTTTTCTGCAGTCATTTCTGTAAAATAAGAGACTGGATTAACTACAGTCTTCACTGGTGCCAGCCAGACCACAAAGTGTACCATCAACACTGTTTGTAAGGTAAAAGCTATTGTAATTTTTAAAAATATCAATTATACATCTTGCCCCAGAAGTACTATAACCTGACTTCAAATTTTTTACAAACAGTGTCTTCTTACACCCCTAAATAACACCAGAATAAGAAACATCAGATTACTTTCTAGGAGACATTTACAAAACTCTGGGATATTTCTAGAAGACACAAGCTAATATCATTATTCTGAACAGGACTACAAGCTGCCCTCCATCCACAGCACTATGCAGGCTGTCATTTTTGTAGTTAAGATGCGTTTTGCAGCAAGACTTAACTGTTCTTTCAAGTGCACTGTACTGTTAGTTGTTGTCACAATTATTTATAACTAGGGACATCCATCTCCTACTAACCTTCTGTTCTGGTCCAATATACAGGAAACAGTATTTGAAGCACTGAAGTACATTTATAAGAATTTCAATTCAATATTTTTTAGCTAGATTCTGCCCTCTGGTTTTGCCTCTAATTCCGGGCAAGTCAAAGATGGTATTCAGTCTTCCTCTCTACTGTGGGGTTTGTGTGTATGAAAATTTAATTTTGATAAAAGGTCAGGATAGAAAATGAAGATGTTCAGCTGAAGAAAAGGGTTTTTAAAGAGACTTGAAAACATGAGACCACTAGTTGTGTTTCTTTTAAAAGTGCATCATAAAGGTACTGTAGCATTCTTTAACACAGAGAGGCAGTGGAATAGTGCATGAAATGCTCAATGCCAAGAAATAATCTATCCTTAGTTCAGCCATGAATTATCCTACAACCTTGAGAAAATTACTTAACTGTTCTGTGTTTCAGTTTCCGCATCTATCAAATCTATCAAATGAGAACAATGACAATTTGTAAAACCACTCTAAAATTCTTTAAGAAATGCGTTATCATTTGGAAACTTGTAAAGTATACTGCTATTTCTAAGAAAAACCACCAAGAATATAGGAATCAATATTGATTTAAATGTTTGCTGCAATATTTTAGTATTTCTTATAAGCACTTTACAATATTCTCAAGTGTTTCTATGTTTAAGTGAATCAACTACAATTATCAGCATACGGGATTTGAAGATACTATATGCTTTAAGTTTAAACTCACAATATGTTGATTGAAACACAAATTTTCAAGGACCTCAGTAGGAGATGGACTGGCTACTATACTTTTTCCTAAGCCAGTCAATAGTCCTCCAGCTGAGGTAGCACCGGATTCTCTGAAAAACATAATAGTTAGCAAACTAAAAGAAAAAGAGATTAACATTGCTTTCTGCCTCCTCAGTATTCATTTCAGCACCTACATGATACAGATGCCACAGAAGACTCACTCTTACTCTGAAGTACAGGAAAATATATCATGGTAAGAGACTGAGTGTCATTCAAAGCATCCTTCGAAACTTCTTAAAAAACTGCATCTGAGTTCTGCATTTGTATTGACGTTTTAATGATTAGTCTATTTTCCTGTACTTTTGGAGGCCAGAACAGCAAATTCATTACATGTTTAAACTCAACAAACTTTCCAGGCTTTAGATTTTCAAATGCTTCTGTTTCTGAAAGCTTAAAAATATATTCGTAAAGTGTAATCCAAAAATGGCTGGACATACATATTGTAGGTCAAATTCCAAGTCATCAATCAGTTGTTACAGTTTTTAAGGCAGGGATTTTAGTGCAGAAGCAAAGTGTTTCCTCAACTTCATATTACAAGAGTGGATCACAGAATTTCTCAATTAACTACATTACAGATGGGACCAAATGTGGAAACTGCAAGGCCTTAAAGATTATATTCTCTGGACAATGTTAACTATCAAAACCAAGATACCAGAACTGGGGATAGCTCACAAGTTTAGAGACAGCGCTCATTAGAAACTAAATGGTAAAACAGTTATGTTACTGAGGGAGATTCTACAGCTATTTCATCTTTAATAAGTATTTCATTCACTAACTTTGTAATACGGAGAATTTCTATCCATCAAGTTATACAATCATATTTATAGCAGATGAAAATTTACAAGCATTACGTTAGGTACAGTTACCTTATCTCCAAGTAAAAAAAAAAATAAAAATTTACATACATATTTGAATACAAAGACAGAAAACTGAATTTTCTTATTCTTATCAAGATTAATATAATACTTGAATTCAAATAGGACAGCTAGATGACAGTTACAACAGAAACATGTGAAATTCCCCTCATTTTTAGGTGTGATTAAAAAAGCAACACCAGAAATATAGGCAAAAGTGAAAAAATAGGGTCATCCACATTAAAACTATGTTAAAAAAAAAAAGTATGGGCCCAAATCTATGGTAGATCTGTGAGGAGAGATTGCCAGCTAGAAGAACGGGAGTGAGGTGGGATGCTCTCAGATATTTAAGAGCATAAAGTGTGGAATATAGTGGAAGAGCAGGAATGTGCCCACACAGGCTGTGTTAGAGCTCCAAATGTCTCCAGCTCAAGTGACTAATGTGAATGTGCAAAGAGACAACCACTTGAAGCAGAACTTTTTACTGATTAAGTCACTACCATAAATCTCAATATGTTCCCTGCCATATTGGCAGCCTGTCCCTTTTTTCCTTTTAACTGTGGGCCAGATCCTCAGCTGGTATAAGTTGGCATCGCATTTTGTTGCCTTCAGTGGAGCTAAGCCAATTGATGCCATCTGAGCATCTGATATTATATTTCTGTAGCAGTGAAAAAATGATACAGTGGCATTAATTACTACATAGCCATGTCTCATAACCTCATGGCAGGGGTGGAAAGACTTCTCATTTATAGTCAGCAGTCAACATACAGAGTGGAAGGGTCAGTTGGTCATTCCAAGCTCAATTTGATGGCTGTAAAGTTACTAGTCATTCCAAACACAGAAGAAACCACTTTTAATTTTTCTATGTGATTTAAATACTTAAAATTTGTTAACTCACAGGCATGTAGTAGCTACAGTATGTCCTTAAAGCACCACAATCTATTGCATCAAAAATGCAGTGGATCTGACATGCAGAAGAACAGGCAACTGAGACAGACAAAAATTTGTTTAACTGAGAATCCCAAGTCCCACTGCCAACAGTAAATGCTAAGGGAAAGAGGGTAAGTACACTTTCATCTGTAAGCATTCTGCTACAGACTAACAGCATATCAGAGATGCAGACACAGATATTCTTCAGTTTTGATATTCTAATAGAGAAGGTGGTTGGGGGTTTTCTGGTTCAGCAACGGAAGAAATGGAGCACAGGACTAATTACAGACTCCACATTAGTTTGGACTAGCTTTTACAATGACCTGACACTCATAGTTTATACTCTTTGTGTAAAAAGCCCATATGTTCCATTTCACTGCAGAAGGAAATAATCTTAACAGGAAATCATAACACCCAAATAAAACCCTTCTTCTCCGATGAAATAACACTTCCCACTTTCTACCTAACACAAAAAAAGTGTAGGTTGAGACTCCAAAGAACAAGAGTGGACTCGGACATCCAGTAGAAGTAAAATGATCTTTTGCATCAACATTGTAGATGTAGCAAAGTGTTCATTAACTCAGCTTTCTGAGGGTTATTGTCAGTGTATTTGAGGGAGGGGTAAATGGGGAGTTATTTTGTGGCACTGAATCTATCTTGGCCTGCCTTAATTTGTATTCCCTGCCCTTCCCAATATTTCCTCTCATCGATAATTATCTCCTCAGCTCCTAAGTTCTTTTGTTTTAAGCACTTCATACCCCCCGGACACTTAATACCGAGATCTTACTGAGCATTAAACAAGCAGATTGCTGTCTTTGTCTTTAAATGGGTAAAATAAAATTACTAGCCTATCAGACAAAAACATACTTATTCTTCACCTACTCATTAGAATTTGCATATTATAGCAGCATGCACACTCCTAACAAGCTTCCAAATGGGGCATTGGAAGTAAGCAGATTCATTCTACAAGTAAATGTAAAATAAATGGCCTTATGTTGGCTGAAGCACATCCCAAAATACAGATCATTTCCTATGGATATAATCTAACTACTTGATGACAAGCAAAGGCCAAAACATAGGAAGATAAACCCTGGCTTCACTGACTTCAACAGGCATTTTGCTTGTAGAAGGACACAGTGTGAAATTCAAGGCTTTAGCCATAAATGTGCAGAGCTACCGAGAAACAGGAAGCAAAGAAAGAAGGAAAACAGAGAGGAGATATTAGAGAAGACAACATATGGGGGAAGGATAAGAGTAAGCAGGAAAAGTTGAGGGAATTAATAGGAAACAGGAGAAGCAAGAAACTGCAAGTTTCAAAACACAGTAGTATTTAACATTCCAAAAGACAGATAACTGAATCTACTTATATCTATCAGGAAAATGCCAGGATGCTTCTGAAGTGTCCTCACAGCCATGCACATTTACTGTGAGGTTCTGGTATGAGGACACTGACAGAAGCTCTACTACTGTCATTCTAGAGAGAGCTTTCCACGAGCAACAACTTCAGATAGCGAAATTACAGACTTTCTCTTGGACCTGAGCGTATCTGACTGTCACATGTAAGATCCACACTACAAAAAGGTTTAAAACCTATTACATATCCAGGAGAAAATATAAGAGTATTTCAGACACATTCTGCCTAACTCCAATTTAAACCAGTTGATTAAGAATATGACTTAAATTAACATGAAGAGTATCATCTATCTTTTAAAGCTTGGCCTCCCATTTTTATATTATACTTGGCAGAAATATGTCCATACATATTCAGTCATTTTGTCTCAAGTCAGTGATGGGATCCAGCTGTTCTGATATTGATGAAAATGAAAATCATAATCTTCAGATACTTCATTTAACTATTATTTAAGAAATATTATTGCTTAAATGAGACACTCCCTTCACAAAAGAATGCTCATGAAAAAATATGCCTTACTTTTTTTTTTAAATGGATTTTTTCGTGTCTAAATTTGATAACAATCTATAAGTATGTTTAGTCATCCTTACCACAGGGGAAGAAAGTAAGCAGGGAATTTTTGCCTGACAGAAATCCTTCAAGTGACAAAGCTCTTAATTTTGACTTCAGTGGAAAGTATGAATTTGCAGGATTTGACTTATGCTTTGCAGAGATGACTGGGATTCAAGTTTATTATTACGTAGATAATTGTTTTGCTAGGATCTCAAAAGTACTCTTAAAAAAAACTGAAGGGAATGAGTTTGACAAGAGATCAAAGAAATCAATTATTATTGTGTCCAGTGAACATAAAGTGTCCAGTGGACATCAGCTGGATGGGCAGTAGATGGGAATTAATACCGTTTGGTTTTAGAATGCTGACATCCAAAGTAGAATAATTTATTTCTTCCCCAATAGCGTGGTTAGAGTTTATATTCCCCTTTCTTCTGTAATGGAACTTTCCTAATATTTATCATTTATCAAAAATACTTGTTTTCAATGTTTCCCTGGGAAGCTGATATATACCCAATTTCTATTTCTAATCAGAAAAAAACATGCAGCTGTTACTATCAGACCAAATGCTGAAATGCTTGCCCGGGATTTAGGCTGTCCACTGTTACAGATGCAATGTGACTAAGACTCCCCATGACATTTAGCTGGTAAGCTTGGAAAAATCTGGCCAGGCACCTTGATAATAAACAGAAATATAAAGGCTATGCAGCCTCATAACTTTCATGTCTCAAGTCTGTTTCTCTGCTTCCTATACATTGACTCTTCTTTCTTCCTTTTGAAAAGATGTGGAAGGGAACCAAGAAAAAAAGCTACAAGTCCATAACAGACGGTTTCTAAATCTCCCTGAAGAAGGAGACAGGAAAAATAGCTCCTCAAAGTGAATTCCAGGTGAAAGCTCCTTGCTGCAGTTCTGTAGTCCTAAACAAGAGAAAGGATGCAAATATTTTTTCATGCTGGAAGAACGTAGCCTCTCAATTTGTACTGACTTTATTAAATTGTTCTTACCTTAACCTGTGATTTTGCTAGCTAGTAATAATTTTGGACTGTTGCTCAGAGGACAGACGTCTCTTTTCTTTGCTTACTATCTGTTATGACATGTATGTCACTGAAGAATTTAGCCATGCAAATCTTGAAAGTAACTTGCATCTCTGAAAAAAATTTGAAATATTTCTTTCAAATTCTATGCTGTCAAAACTCAGTGAAACTGTGAAAGGCATATGAATATAACATCCATAAAATGTGCAGCTGGCTACACAAAAAGCTGCAAAGAATAAGGGTTACCAGAGCAGGAAAACACTGTTAATTACTAAATATTGTTTCTTGAAGCATAATATACCTAGGAACTATACATTCCTGCCTGTAGATCACATCAGTATTACAGGGGTAAATCTACATAATAAGAATACCACTGTGATGCTAAATTTCCACCTTACACATTAAATACTAGTGTGCTCAAGCTACCCCTATGCTTGTGGCTTGGACAATGCTCTGCTCAGGAAGTTCAGGATAAATCCATC
Organism: Myiotriccus ornatus; assembly: GCA_036023395.1. Lineage (NCBI taxonomy): Eukaryota > Metazoa > Chordata > Aves > Passeriformes > Tyrannidae > Myiotriccus > Myiotriccus ornatus. Next base: position 22,486,095 of record JAYRBT010000001.1, read on the forward strand.
CTCAGATTATGCTGGTGTGAGCTAGCTCAGTGGAAGAGACTTTTATTCTGGTATGGCTCAACCAAAAAAGTACTCTGGACAGATAACCAAGGAAAATAGAAAATACCCCCAAACAGCAATCATATCATTATCATGTATTAAAAATTAAAGTATTTACAGGATTAAGCAGTAACAGCACTGCCACGGTAACACATAATATGGCCTCACCTTGCAAACGTCTCTCATCTGAATAATCCTAAGTGTGTGCAGTCCCTTGCAGAAATTGTTAAGTGCAGAAAACTATGAAATTTGGAAGGAAACAGATCAAAAAGCTGAAGCACAGAGCAGCGACGTGACTCACTTAAAATTCTACAGAAAAGAAATAGAACTTCATAAATTAAACTGTTTCTGACTTTTGATCTTGTCTGCGGGACACAAGATCTCTCCCATGAGAATAAGTATAACAAAGCAAAAGCAACACCTCCCTTGACATTTTATTATATTTCTATAATTGTCTCAATATACCAGATCAATTGCATTTGAAAAGGCAGATATTAAAACATAACTAGACCATCTTTGGAGCCTTAGTTTGTCAATTGCATCAAACAACAATTCTTCTGCAGAAAGGAAATCAGACTGTATTTTTACAATAATTGCAAGTCATTTCTAGGAGAAAAAGGTAGCAACAATACCCAAGGAAATAAAATAACACACTTTTGTGCTTTCCCATCAAACCCGACAGTGGTATGGGTTTAAATCAGTCAGAGGCAGCTACGCATGAGAGATTGCACTCTGCAGGCTCTATCAGTCAGAAGTCAAGGATACACGTCCATGATTTATCATACTTTTCATGGTAATTAGCTAGAGTGCCATTTTGCTTCCAGTAGCATCACTCAACTTTCTTTTTTTAATTTGGTCTTTTTTTCCTGCAAATGAATTTACATATTTCTCAATCTCTCATCCCCTACTATATTTTATTTATGAATATAGGCCTTGCTGATGGTAACTTTAATGTGAAGAATGTAGTAATTAGTGTACCTATCTGCTAAGTTAATCCCTTTCCCAAAATGTCTGCAGAGAAGTTTAAGGTAAGTAACAGTTTACAGTCAATATTAAGTTTAATTATGCTTAATGAGGGTAACTATCTCTGTTTACTAACTGCACCTAGGTGTGTAGCTCCTCTATGAGTTTTTCTCCCAGCCTCATTCCGCACTGTTAATAGTGCCATTGTGCAGGGTGTGTGTGGTGCTTTAATCCATAAAACTGCTCCAGGAGAGCCAAACAAGTAAGGCACCTGTTTCAATACAGGTTCAGAGGGAGCAGAATGGCCTTAAAACATTGACAGCTTTGTGTAAGGAGAAAGTTTTACTGTCTCATATTTTAATGTATGCACTAGTGAAAAGAGGACAAAACCCAAAAAAGCCACAGACATTCCCCAAGCCCCTCCTCTAAAAAAATAAAATAAAATAAAATAAAATAAAATAAAATAAAATAAAATAAAATAAAATAAAATAAAATAAAATAAA
>JAYRBT010000001.1:22510195-22557251 GCA_036023395.1 Myiotriccus ornatus
GATTAAAGGGTGGGCTCAGTTCCGCGCACACTGTAACTCACCTAAAAAATCCAATGCGCAGGCTGGAAGGTTTAAAGACCTTCCCCGGTTCTTCGTTTGCGAAGTCTGGCCATTTATTTTATAATAATAACATTTTCTATCACAAATCTCACTGGCAGGATTCCTACTTTACAAGTGAGAAAAAGCCATCAGAAAAACAAGTCGGAATGGGATAATTAACAAAAGAAAATAAAAGGCTACCTAACTTCCACTCATGTGTTTAGATGATTACGTTTCTGTTTCTAACCCAGAGACATTACATCACTTCATTTTTTAAAGAAAAACAAGCCTGCCTTTTCAACATGTCTCTTGTATATCCACCTTTGCATCCATATTTGTGTAATCCACTATCATGACTAAAATAATCTATCAAATAGGTATCACGGCCATTCAAATCTGAAAGTGAGTGCAAAATTTCAGTCCTAACAATCCTGAGTTTACCTGTGTGAGCCCCTTAAAATCTTGGGTATTTCTGTTCAGCAGAGTCCCTTCAATGCACACACTTAGACAGCCCCCTGTGACACCAGAGGCAGTGCTTTCCAGTTGCATAGAGCCTCACCAATTAGAAAAACTCAAGAGTTAACAGCAGGATGCTGTAGAGAAAAAGCTTAACTTATGAACATGTTCAGATTGCCATTGCCCAAAAATCTGAGTAATGTTCCAGATACGTTATGTTAATCTGTTACACAAGATTGTCTGTAATGTGAATATTTTTTTAAAGAGTACTTGAGGGTGGTGTTGGGGGTTGAATGAAGGCAGGTGGCCAAAGTTATTACCAAATTGAAGAGGATTATTTTAATTATTACTGGACTATTAACCCTCTGCATGTTCCTATTTAACTAGTTGCATTGTATTTACAATTCATATGATCTATAACCATTGTACTTGAAATTACTGCTGATCACTGAGCATTTGGGAATAAAAATAGGTATGATTAGATGTGTAAAGCTCATTTGAATGCAGTTTTATGCATAGACTGGATTTCTATCCACTAAAAAACAGCCCTTAATAATAAGATATCAAGGAAAACACAGTGAGAAATAATATTTTCTGTATGTGATCTGTGTATTCTAGATACACCTCATAATGAACGTGACCAAACACTGAACACGAACTGAAGAACAAACCTTTTGTGTTGATGCAAAATTTGAGTGGCAGGAAAAAAAACCTAACAGAAGATAAGGGTTTTCATTCACAATGCAATGTAAATTAAAAACCCATGGACACAAAAGAGTAGAAACAAGAAAGGTAATATAACAAACTTACATTTCATCCTCCATCTTTACAAGGATCAAAAAAGGGGCATACGTCTTCATTCCAGTTGAATGGTCACTATAATAGTAAATTACAGTAGCTCATACAAGAAATAAAATATGAAGGACTCTGTTATGTTTTAAATTGAAACAATGCAAATCATAACAAAAAAAAGAAACAAAACAAACTGTGAAGTCTTTTGTCTTTTTTTAAAACAAGGGGCAAAATATCAATGCAAGTAAGGTATATCTTCATTTATGCAATCACTTTGCCTTTAGCTTCACTGGGAGCAACATAAAGCTCAGAGACTTCCCTTACCAAACCTATATTCATTCTAAATAGGTCTTGATGGTGCTGTAGCTTCAGAGCCAAAAAAAAACGAGGCCAAATTTTATGTGGTCGTGATAGTGTGGGGGAAAAGCTTTTGTGAGGATTTGATGCTGTAACTGCATTTGTACATCTGGCCCCCCACAGACCTTCAAAGACTTAGACATCTATAGATACTTACACGGATTATTAAATGGCCTGTTAGTAAAATGGGGTGGATTCAGGACACTGACACATTTGAAATTGATATCTGCAACTGGACTCTGACATTTCATTTGGATACTTAAAGCATTAATGTTATTGTATCCTGAGGACCTATATTAACAAGTTTGACGTAACAGATGGAAGCTTTTTCAGAAAAATGTAAACAGCTGATCTGAGAGCCAGCACTTTCTATAGACAGAACTTACAGTGAAATACAGCACTCTACTGTTTATTCCAAACACATCACGGCATTGTAAGTAGACTACTTTATACAGTGAAGAAATACAGTAAACGTAAAAGGAACACACATCAAGAATTTCTCTTCCCATTTTCACTAATTTTAAACAGAACATTCTCCTGCAAATTCTCTGCTTCTGACCCATTTAAAAAAAAAAAAGAAAAAAAAAAAGAGAGAATTATTGCCCTCTCCAAGTCAGAGCAGATAATTTGAACCACGCCTCACTGAGTCTTCTTGCAGGGCTACTCATTGTGCATTCTCAACATCACCACAATTCTGAATTTTGCTAATTTAAAGATGATGCTCATTTACATACTATCTGTTACACTTGGCCTTATCAATTGTCTGTAATGTGAGTAGCTTTCTAAACATATACTTTCAAAACTGTTTCTCAGTAAAAATAAACAAACTACTTCATAAATAAGAGAAGGACAAGAAAGCAGTGGGATATTTCTGGAAATAGGGTCTTAATTGTTCTTGAATTAACCGTTTTGGTCTTTGAGTTGCCTGATTGTTCTTGCACATATATTTTAAGGGCATATTAATAATATAAATGGTTACAAATACAGGACCATCTACTTTCTGCGTTTTTCACATTTCATATTTGCTTTTGCACAACGGAAATTAATAACAATGGGCATGTCTGACTGCCGTTGCTTCTTGGATTTCTGTGCTGCACTTATAAAAGACACTCAGAGTTCAGTGCTCTGGAATGATAACTCTATTTACTGTAATGTTTTACCGCAAAAACTTACCTACTGGATAACCCTGCCCAGAATCCTTAGCTGGAAATGGGACAAATTTCTGTTTGTGGAGAGAAACAGCCAGTCTGGTGCATCGTTAGCAGCAGTGCTTGAAAACTGTCCTTCGTTACATACGATGAAAAATGGAAAACTGCAGCTCCTACATGAATGCAAAATGCAATAGATTCCCAGAACTGTATCTGAACATGGATTGGGTTTGGGTTTTTTCCCTTGGAAAATAATGAAATCAAACTGTTTAAGGCAGCACTCCCAAGTAGTTGATATTATTATCTTAATAACTTGATTAAATAAGTAAACAACAATCAAAAAAAGATCCCTGTGAAAGCAGCATAGAGCTGCAGGATGGGAACTGCTTAGAGGGAGCACTAAATCTCTGTGGTCAGAGTCCACCTTCCATGCCCTTTTATTCAGATGCTCTTCTCTTTCTATGAGTCCATAACATGCTTTTACAATATGTCTTGTATGCATCAGAGAGCAAATATCCACATTTATTAGGCTTATGACAGTGTAAACACCATTAGAAGTGGTTCTGGTATGACAAGCCTCATTTTGCACTTCTCCGAAGCTTCATTCGTCAATTCTCACTCTTGTCCACTTAGTGCTTCCATTTTTTGTCTCAAGGCCAGATTTTTAGTACTTTCTCTTCATCTCCAACTCTCTCTGCAGCTTTGTCTGACAACCAAACTGACTTCCCTGCTGTCATTTGCTGTACTTTTAACATTAACTGGACAAAGTCCACATTCTGTTACTTCAAATATTTCTTGAATATCTATTCACTCTATGTTTTAGTGCTCTCCAGGCTTTAGTTTACATTCTTTAAGATTTGATTTTTGCCCCAAGTCCAGTATTTTTATAATATAACCTTCATAAAAAACAAATGTTCCAGTACATGCAGAAGATTAAAGGAATGAAGGAGGTACTCAGCCATCCTTTAATTTTACATATGTTTAATGTTATCTTGGAGAAATGTACTATTTTCATTTTGAATCTAATCTACAAGCTATGTTGGATGACTGTGCAAAGAGTCAGCAAGCGAGCTGTTTAAAGAAACAAAATGGAGCCAGGAACAAGCACAGGATGTTCAGTGGCAAAATCCACTGGATAATGTTTGTTTACTCTCTGATACTTGGTACCTTTGACTTTATTTATCATATCCAGAGGACTGGAATCCAGAGGCAATCAGGCTGGTGGTTTTTTTTTGGCCTCTTACACACAGAAAGCAGCCAGACATTTCCGATCTGGGTTCAGCTACCCAACTCTTCTTCTAGTCTTGGGAATGGAGATGAAAGCAGGCTGTTTCAATTAGCCTGGCTATAGAGATGATCTGGAGCTGTGAATTAATTGATTTGAAGACCAAGAGGGACAGCTCCTGCATAATAGAGGCCATGGAATTTCACTCTGTAATTACAGTTAAGTTCAGCTCCAAATCCAATAGAAATCAAAGGTGACCATATAAGGCCCATCTCTAATCAAAAGTGGCTCTTTTCCCTAACCACTAAGTGCAAAATATTCCGCGTTTCCTTCTATTTCAAAAAGCCATTTGGGTCTAAAATGAACCTGTGTGAAAGATCTTTATTCCTGCATGGACAGGAACAAATTTTCCACTGCTGCATGAAAAGACTAGAACAATGAAAGTATTGGGAAGGGAAGTTGCAGGGGGGGAGGAAAGCTCTGCCTTTTTGGCAGTAGTCACAGAACATTAGTTAGGGTAGGTGGAGTCCTGCTGGGTCTAACCAACTGCTCAGATCCCCCGTAACACTTTACTGGCCCCCAGCTTTACACTGTGCATCTCGGAACATGGTGAAAAAGCTCATATACGCATATATTTTAAAAGACACAAAACTCCTCAGTGCATATCCGAAGCAGATCAATTGCCTTTGCAATATTCTCAGAACAAAATGTTCCACCAGCAGATCTGATAAGAAGAGCCAAAAAATGGAAAACACTTGCTACCAATTTATTGCAGTCACCCATAAACTATTACTAGAACATTATGTATTGGGGTTCAAGCCAGAAAGCTATTAAAGCGGACTGCACTAGAGTCTTTCCACTATGCTACTGAAGCATTAATAAGTCTTTAGAGAATTGTGTTTATGTTGAAAGAATAATCTTATAATCAAATTTTCACACACAAAAAAATGCAGCTCTTTCTAGAATTACTGTGTGCCTTTGCTCTCTCCCCCACGTTGGCTAGTGTCTCCACAAATACCATCGTTTTCTATGTTCTGTCTGGCCCAAACCCTGACTAAATACTTTGTGTTCCAAGCTGGACAAATTTCAAGATAAATGGTGTTAATTGACAGTGTTAACGGGCGCAGGGTGTACCACATCCTTTCCCCTGTTGTCACTGCCTAAGTGTCTTTCTCACTCCTTACGGTCATTCTTTGTACAAGAAGAAAAGGAGTTAAAAAATAATGCTAAAACAGCAGCACTTTTTTTTTTTCTTTTTTTACTTTGACACACAAACAATAAGCATCCAGTGGTATTCTGTAGGGCTGTGTTTCCATCCCTGTTACAGGAAAACCTATAATAAATCAGAAACCTCCTTTCCCATTTTAGAGACAACACTGATACCCAGCAAGGTGATGATTAACCCAATGAATCACTGCTTTTACCTCAGGAATTGATGTTTTCCTTTGAAAAGGTGTATGCTTTCTTTTCAGACACTTTCCTCTGATAGCACACAGGTGCAAAACATATGACTGAACAGGCCAGGTGGAATTAAGGCAGCTCCTGTATCTCCGGAAGCTCCTTAAAACTGTACATTTTGAATTTAAATGTACTAGGCCATCACCCCAGAAAGACTTCAGATTTTACTTGAATTAAGTAAGAAAGACATCTAAAATTTCAAGAAGGGAAACCAAGTCCCTTGTATGAATTTATTTGTATTAATTAAGCAACTAGTTTAGTTAAGAGCTGAAAACTGTGGTGTTTATTATTATCATCATCGCCACAATCATCAGATATCACCTAATATCCCCACTTGGAGTCCTGGAGAGTGCAGGCCAGGGGAACAGTATGACAAGTTTATGAAAAATTTATGTTAACATAACACCTTTCCTGATTTGCTCTTCAATTCCTGGAATATCCTTAAAGTTTGAGAAATGACTGGTAAACCACTCCTGGCTGCCAGCTGACCTGTAGGTTGCTCTCACTGGGCAGGAAAAGTTAAATTTCCTTGCAAACAGGGAGAACTCTCAGCAATAAAATACCATTGCAATGGCTGTAAGTACTAATTTTGCTATTTTCTAAACTTCTTGAATAAATGCCATTAAATTTGATCAATACTTGACGTCAAATAGTCTGATTCGAAAAAATATTAAGAGCTTGAATCTCTCTCTGATATTAATGGGAATTGTAGAAACTTAGTATCTATCCTTCACTTGGGTCTTTAGTATAAACTGAAAAAACCTGAATTGTGGGACAAATGTATCCCTTAAGTAACTTCACTCTATCCCACGTGTTTTTTATCTCTTGATTAATGACTGTGGGATATACTGCTTGCCCAGGAAGCACATTTATGTGTGGAGCTTTTCTACTTCCTTGTGTAATTAGTTACATTTCAATCAAACTTACAGCAAAAATAATAAGAAATCATTTCTACCTGCACTAATGCACAGGACGCCAGAGAGTGATTTTGCAGTAGATAAACAGACCACATCTACAGCTGAATCTCTCTCTCTACGGTTTGCCTCTTCACAGCAGGACTCAGGCTCTGCTGTCATCATTCAGTTTGAGAGGTCCTTTTTTGATTCTTCAAAGAACACAGAGACATGTGCCGGCATGACGACGTGTCAGCGAGCCGCTTTATGGGGAACCCTTAGCATAATGCTTAAAAACTCTCACTGTGCCAGGAAGAGAAATGAAAATACTTAATCACAAAAATCAACACCCCAGAAAGGCCTGGAAAGCGCGCAGGTCTCCAGAGGAGATTTCATCCAGGACCTCTGCAGCAACTGAGTTATTGCACCTTCTGCTCCAGCTCCATTAGTCCATACGCTTGCAAAAAGTTGTCCACTGCTTCACTGAAAGGTTTACATTAAGACAGAAGTCTGGTGCCCAGGAGAAATGCCCTAGATGTTTTCTGTGCTTAAAAGGCAAGATGTGCCTAATACGATTTTTCTGTAAAGAGCAACTGAAGTATGGTATTAATAAAAAATAAACTATGTTAACTTATGTTAAATCTTTCTCTCTTCTCCAAAAATACACAGCTGAAAAAACCCTACCCCAGCAGTACTAATGCACAAGCAAGTCCTCTCCATCTGCCAAATATGTAGGTCATTTCAATGAGTGACAGAGACAAAGAGGCCTGATTTTAATTCATGAAATATTCCTGCTAATAGCAAAGTTATTGAGACATCTGTTAAAAGCCTGACCTGTTATAATGGGGGGATATCTAAAATGACTGAAATTTCTATTTAAATTAATGCTACAGTATTTTATTGGGCATTTTAAAGAGGTATTGCTATTAACAAAAACATTATATAAATTAGAAACAGGCCTGCAATAATCCTCCAGATCAAATCTGGTCCTGTCTTCTAATACTACAGTATGAGCTTTTGTTTGCATGTGCACTATGTGTATATATTACAATATAGCAGATACGTAAAAAAAATATTAAAATCTTAAGAGTCATAGCAGCCCAGTTTAAAGTTTGGCAGGGAACAGTTGGCAGATACTAGAAAAAAAGAGAAAAAAAATGGGAAAAAGAGTAAATATGTTTCATGGCCTGTATATAATTGAACATTCTTCCAATTCCTGTAATGGAAATGTCAATACCACGGAAATCCTTGAAACACGGACAGAGACAGATAAATGTGACTGGTGCCAAACACCTCCACCCAGAATGAATAAAGGGCCTTCAGACAAAGAAAATCTACATAAAAATAAACAACCCGCTCAATAACACTACCTAAATTAAGTTTTTGCCTTTGGGGTAGTCGTGAGGTGAGCAAAGGGAGGTGAAAGTTGGTGATGAAAGCCATTAGGAGGACTGCACTGCAGAGGCAAGGCATGGATGGGCTCTCCCTCCATTAGCACTCAGAGCAAGGGAGCTGAGCACCAGGAAGGACCCTCTGGCACTGCATGCAAGTCTGTGCCCTGGGTAGTCGTGAAGACAACAGCTCTTCTGTTACTGACTTCAGCGCAACAGCAGTAATGACTGGGTTCCTTCTCCTTATGTTAGATGATGTGCTGGAGGATGCATCACATACAATGAATGCCTCATTCTTGGAGGCTGAACAGGGAGCTCTTCCTTGAATGCTCTTTTTTCCTGCTGACTCACTCCCAAAAGCCAGTGTTACAAAGGGGAGGCCAGATTTTCCCAGGACACAGGGAGATGAGCTAGAATGAGGGGCACAAGTCTCGGGTCTTCATTGCAATTCCTAAGAAAACACTCAGGAGATCATCTCAATCCCAAATCAAAGCGAACATACACCATCCTTTCTCCTCTTTCTCACCCCTACCTTGGTTTCCTCACAAGATGCTCCATGCCCACACTGGTGGATGTTGTAGGGCTTTCTACAGTACTGCCCTTGCTATGCATGCCTTGTGGATTGATGAAATACTGAATTGTAGAGCAGAAAATGTGTAAACAACCAGATATAACTGAGGAACAAATCCTAAAAAAGCTCCTAAAATGCTTTGAATCGTGCTGCAGGATAAAATATAGCTCTGAAAGTTTACCAGTAGACAATTTATACGTTTTATATTTAATTCAAGGTTTTCTTCTTCTGAATCTAAGTAATGCTAGTAGAAGATCAATATATTTATATTAAAAATGCCACTTTGTTTCCAAGGGAGAAAATGCAAAGATGTAATTTTTTAAAAAAGTGGGGGTCAGCCAAGAGAAACCCAATACCTATGAAAAAAACCACTAGCATATGAAGAAAATAAGAAGTCTAATATATGCTCCTCCACTATTACAAGATATTGTGCATTCCCCCACAACACGCACTTAAGTCATCAAACCATACATCCACTTGATGTACCACCACCCATGTGAAATCTAGTCTTTTTTTATGAAATTAGCTGGGCAGAGATGTGGTTTTAATGTTTCTCCTGAGATACTCTTTGAATGTTCAGAGTTTTACAAGCATATCTTTATTTTTTCCCTCCATGATCTATATTTTACCATTTCTCTTATTGCTTTTTCCTTCTCCTGTTGCTGTGTGAGACATCAATGTACAGTGTAAAATACATAAAACAAGGAGGCAAACTGCCTCCACTGAAGGTCTACCAAACATACAGATTCTTTTTGTCAACATTCAGCTATAAAAGCACTGCACACCCCTAACAACAGTAAGAGGGAAAAGTCGTGATTTTAGGCTGCCAGTCTCCTCTTAGAAATTAAATGTTCAGTCTTGATTTCACCGCTGCTTAAACACTAAATACTTCTCTGTGCAATTCTAGTAACTTTCTAATTGTATTTTTTTAATGGATTATGAGCACACCTTAACAAAGCAAATTACCAGCAAACACTGCCTAGATGGGTTATATTCTACTATCAAAGGATATTTTTGTATTCCATGCCTCTCTCTAAATTTATGCTCTTCTGGAGCAGATAGTAATTTCAAGGAAAATTCTTAAAATCCCTACTTAACTGGGATCAAACAAATGTCACTGAAGAAGCGTAACTGTGCCTTTGCTTGCAGTCATTACAAAATGGCCATTATGAAAATAAAATGGAGTAAGAGTCAAATCTGCTCAGAAGCTTGAAAATGTCCATCCTTACTCAGTAATACTTTCTACCCTCTCAACCTCATTTGGGATCTTACTTGACAGATCTTTCTCTTAGACCACTCTTGCAAACAAACAAAAAGCCCAGTCCTCCCGTGTACTTCAGAATAGGACAGAAGGACAGTGGATGTGCTCTATAGAAACTGAACTTGTGGGTAAAATTCCTTATCAGAGAACTGCACTGCCACCTTCTCAGCCCAAGGAATGCTAGCAAGTGGAATGATGCTTAAGAATTAAGTTACCCTAACCCTAACCCTTTTTATTAACATCAACGAAAATCTCTTGTAAAGAAAGGTTTTCCACCTGGGGGGAAAAAAAATCATTTGTCTGCAGATTTTTGTATTTAGTATGGTTAAAAGTAACATAACTGAGAGATGCTATTGGGAGAAACCATTATCCAATTTTCAGTGCCTGTGCACTTCACAGCTTCTGTAATAAGAAGATTCACAGCTGGCCCATGAAGTCAGGAGGTCCCACTCCTGTCAGCAGGTCTGTCTCCTCACACCCTGCACTCAGCTGAAATCATTGCAGTTCTCTATAGAGATTCCCCTCAGGAAACTTCTGCAAGCTCAAGAGCTTAAGTTATTTTCCCTCTCATTTAGTAGGTCCTTCTAAATTAATATTGGCAGAAACAAAAGTCCTTATTTACTACAATTAAGCTTTTTAAAGAACATCAGCTATGCTCCTCACAAGCAGTATAGAAGCTGTGATTATCTTGTTTTAAAATACAGTCATTTTATGAAACTTTTTTTTTTGCTTTAATGCTGAAGGCTTTGCTTCAGCATTTTTTAGACCAGAGCAGAATCCTTCCCTTGTTCCATGAGACTTTACAGTGTCATTTTTTCCCCATTTTGGATCAGAAGAGAAGCACGTTCTCTTGAGTCTTTCATTAAAAGAATAAGGATAAAAAAGATTTCATTTCAGACTTGTGAGGCTCAGGGACAAGACTTTGCTGTCTCATTTAAAAAGAGGACTTGTACATGGTTGATCCCCATCTCATGTAAAGCGACTTGATCATAAGACAGCTGACCATTTTAAATGGATTCTCAAACTTTTTGTTGCTTTGACTGTTTCTTTTTGCATGGGAGTCAGTGGGTGTGTGGAGGGGGAGGGTGGTTGGTTGGTTTGTTTTTTGTGTGGGTTTTTTTTTGAGGAATGCTATAAAACTCAGGGAATCATTAATAAGATCTGGTAAAACACTAAAAAAAAAAGCAACCTGAAAAAAAGAACATCAAAACCAAATGCAATCTCCACTAATGTCAATAATACCATATATAATGATTAAATATTAGTTTCTTTGAGTTGATCACTTAGTTTCTAAGTGCATTTGCACACAATTGTTTGTAAGTTCTTTTTCTGGCTAACAAACTGCACTGAAAAGCAGATGAAATGTTAAAGGAAATAAGTATAATATTCTTTAAAATCAGAAAGCAACTCCTTCAGGTGGCCAAGGAGCCCCCAGGCTTGGCCCAGCTTTTTTTAGCACCCCTGTAAACACAGGGAGATTGAAACAGAGGGAACATGACAGGAGAAGCTGGGGGACTAGACACCATAACGAGTCATCACAAGAACTTTTAGGCATCACAGAAGTACCACAGAGATTTATAGTGGGCCCAGAGCTACCAAAGGCAATTCAGAAGTTATCGCTTCTACAATGACAGAACACAGCCACGGTTCCAAACTCAGAAGTTTCAGAGCCAACCCTTCACTGACTGATGACAACTGCACAAGTACTGCACATTCATTTCAGAGGGATATCGTGGAGCAAAGCAGAGATCAAGTCCTCTGATTTAGTCTTTAAACAATACGGTTGAAATCTCAATTCCTTTTCAGCTTCTTGAAAATAAAAGCCTTGGGATGCAAAGGGAAGGTGGAGAAAATCAAGCACTTACACTTCACATTCCTGTTTTGTCTCGCACCTTGGAATGCACTGGGATAATGACTGTGAGGAGACCAGGGGCCTCCATAATCTGCATCCTGCTCTGAATTTTGCACTCACAGTTGGTTTTTCTGATTTCCAGTATTTTTATTTCATAAAAGAGAATAAAAAGATAAGTTTCAGTTTCCCCTCTTCTTTCACAGCCATAAGGTGCTTCCAAGAACAGTGCCTGACCATATCCCTAACATGCCCTCCAGGTGTCACCTGGGCAGGAAATTACTGTTCGCAATCACAGTAAGGTCATTGTGTATTTCCACTCAAGAAGGTGTTCGGTTGAAAGGGATTATGTAAAGGTACCAAATAGACTTGTGAAGCTCAAATCTTTGTAGAGATTAGAACTTTTCTGAAGTTCCACTACACAAACATCTTGTATTTTAAGGTATAAACACAGAAACCTCACTTCAAAGCAGACAAGGCTTAAGAGGTTGTTCTTTCTTCCCTAGGAGTGAGAGAACAGTATAAAGGACTTCCTAAGTGGCTGTGAAAGATCTCTCCACAACAGCTTGGCACATGTGGTATGTACTGATACTTTGTGATAAAAGGATGATCAATACTCCAGAGCACCAGCCATTGGCTGGGGAGCATCAGGTTCACCCAGAGGCTCTGCACATATGCCATTACTTTTGGCAAGTGGCAATCTCACCATGCTCCAATTCCTCATCTGAGAAACAAAAATAACAGCTCTGCCCCTCTGTTAGTGTTGCACAACTAACCATGTTAAAGTTCTGTTGTTGGTAAATATGAGGGTTAGAGGGGTATTGTTCCCTGTTACTGAAGACTGAACAATTATTAGTTTTAAGCCTATCTGGTAGAGCTTTCCCTGCTGAAAGCCAGGAGTGGTTTAGGATTAAATTTATGGCATATTGGACAAAAGCTACAGGCAGAGAAGCTACTTTTCTCATCTGTGTGTCTCTCTCTCACTTCTAGAGAACTACAGTGAAGGAAATACTTTTAGTTTCAATGCCCTGAAAGTTATGGGATCTTTAAGTATTATGCTAGTCATAAAATAAGCATTTAAACAGTTTCTGAAAGTGAAAAGGGTTTTAGGGAATTCAATGCAAAGAGAAAACACAGGATGCTGGAAGACAGTATGGAGAAAAACAGACCGAAAAGATTTAACTTGAAATATTTCTAAATTTATTTTCTTATTTGTATTTTGAGCTCTAATATTCAACCTAAATCTTCAGAAGTTTCAAATAGTACTTTAAGGCCTCCGGAACACAGTCTGTCAACCTGAATTCAAAGCTTTTGTTTTTATAGCTGTTTTCCAATGCTGTTACTATCTCATATATCTTAAAAAAAAACCCCACCTAATCCATCAAGTTGGGTTTAATTTACACAGAAAAAAAATAAAAAAAATTATATATTTCTCTTGACATCAGACATTTTTATTTCCAAACTCCAGACCGAAAATACAAAGTTAGACCTTAACGTGGGCTTAATGTAGACTCAAACTGTCTCGGTTTGGTTAAAAGTAAGTATAATGAAATTTAAGAAATAAGAAAAAGTTACATGAGAAAAACCACTGGGGGTTGGATTGTGTTGGATTTCTGTTCATGTTTATTAAACATTTCCCAAGAAAGAAAACACTTTTACCATCGAATGCCTTCCACAGGAACCCACTAAAGAACATTCCACCTAGCCTAAGAAATAGAAATACGTCAGGGATAAAAGAAAGCAGCCATGTTCACAGGATCAATCAAGTTCTCTTTCCCCTTTTGCAGGCAAGACAAAAAGTAGCCCAAACGCATCTAAACAGAAATTATGCACATGGGCCAGCATAGAAACCTCACATTTTGATTCACTCTTACCAAGCAGATTTTCAGCAAGCATAAATCATCTAAGAAAATGGAGGCAGGCTGACAGCAAATATATGATTATTTGATCATATACTTTGTCCTGACTAATGCTGGAAGCAGAGTCTACAGGGGAGAACTTCCATTTGCCCACAAACTCACTCGCACAGTATACCCTTAACAGCAAGCAGAGAAATCCTCAATTCTTCATTTAACTTCAGCTGAGAATCCCAAAATGGTACTAGAGTGCCTCAATAATATCAAAGTGAATGTGGTCACAGACACCTTTCAAGTCCATGAGATCTGCTGGTGTTCTGCCTTCCCAGTGGAAGAACAAACCCCAAAACAGTGCATGGCACAGGCAATTCTCAGTTCACATATGGCAAACTACTACTATTCCACTTCAACAGGATCTTCTGTGCAATCAACCCTATCTACCCCATTCTTATTGAGACTGTCTTTTTTGCCCCAGGCAGTTGGCTCCTTGCCACACGTCTCTACAGTGACATTATGTTTTAAACCTGAGAGCAGTCCAAACTCCTAAGCACAGGTGGTAGGGCCTAGCTCATATCCCCACTGCTCAGAGCTAAACGTCTCTACAGCAGACTTGGCTTGAACAGAAGTACTTGAGAAAGGGCAATGTGGAGTCATAGGGGAAGCTAACACATGAACAGCATAGATGATCAAGAGTCAGGTGCTCAAACTCACCTCCTGGCCCTCTTCCATTCAGGAGAACAAATCAGCCACAGAACACAATTTTCAAACTTTGGCTGAAGTTACTTTGGCATCTACAATTCATTTTCAAAAGTGACTTTGGGTATTTCTGATCCGAAGACAAATCAAGCCTGAAAAAAAATGCAGAGGGCATCATCTCATAACAGATGATCCACTACTGAAAATGGATTTTAAGAACTTCAGGCATGATTGAATCTACTATTGAAAAACTGAGCTGACATTTGAAAAAGACAAAATAATGTGTACAAATGGAAAAC
Organism: Myiotriccus ornatus; assembly: GCA_036023395.1. NCBI lineage: Eukaryota > Metazoa > Chordata > Aves > Passeriformes > Tyrannidae > Myiotriccus > Myiotriccus ornatus. The sequence goes on from JAYRBT010000001.1 coordinate 22,524,487, forward strand.
AATTCTAGAGTCAAGCTTTTGTGGCAGAAAATTTAGAAGGTTCAAGGTGTTTTTCACACAAGAACCAATGAGAAAACCCTTTCAAATGCAAAATCAACTACCTGGAATATAATTTTGTTCTTCTAGGACTACTGAAAAAACCCTCTATTTACTAAAGTGGTAACAGCACTGAGCTTTCTGCCTCTACTGCCCAATGTCATGCCATCCCTAATTTATGTCTCACATAGAAACCAGTTTCCATTAAGGAGCTACTACAAAAATGTTGAGTACTGTGGTTGTAAAACTCTGAGGGTGTCAGCAAACTCAAAGATTGACAAAGTTCTGTCCCCACAGATCATCACTGGCGAAGCAAGTTGGAAGACGAAGTTCAGCTCCTGTCCAGGAAAAAAAAAAATCACTAACCACAAATAGAAGTTTCAAGTCTTTTGATCTGGAGTCATCATTCTGTACTCAGTTCTGGCTTATGTAATGCCTTCTTCCCTCCACACCCCAACTTTCTTTTTTAATTTTTTTTTTAAATTTTTTTATTTTATTTATAACCTCTGGAAAATGGAGTTTAAACATAGTTATCTGTTATTCTTGCTGATCAATACCATCTGTGGCAAAAGACTAGGGGTTACACTGGACAGGTCAGGCACTGAAAAGCTAAAATTACCAAGAAATCAAGTGCAACATACAGTTCTGTTGACTGGCCTGGATTAACTACCAAAATTGGCTGATAGAAAGATGTGAGAATCTTTCCAAGAAGTTAAAATTTGTAGCTAAAAAAAGTAGCTGTAATATGAAAAATTAGGTTCTTCTCCCTTTAAATCACAGCCCATGGAGGCACTGAAGTAAATCCCTTAATCTCTTTTTAAGTAGCTATTTTATCCCAACTTCCTCTGCGGTTTATACCCTCAAAGCATCTACACCACAACTCAAGAACAGCATAGGCAAGGAACTTCAACTTCCTTTTCTTCAAAAAGTATCTAAAATAAAATTAAATAAAACATACACCACCACCACCCCCCCGTCTGCCGAAAAAGCCCACAAGAAAAACAACACAAAAGAAACAAAACCAAAACAAAACGAAAAGCTAAAAAAAAATAAAATAATAAAATCTCAACAACAAGAAGAAAAAAAAACCAAACCACAAAACCACGAGAACTGCTAACCTGAGTTTGGCCTTCCTGATCTTTTAACCCTTTATCCAAGACCATGCATCAAAAAGAAACCTTCAACAATCTTTAAACTACCACCATATATTCACTGAGGCATGCAAGTGATTAAACACTGTATGCTTGCATCTTTTACAAGTATATCAGATCATGAATCTCTTCTCATCCTTGTAACTGATTAATGGACAAGAAAGGTGGAACAGCAATTTTAAGGCCTCAAGTCTGTACCCATGGACAAGTTTTGTGCTTCCTTCACCACAGTATTCAGTAGAGCACTGGGAAGATCCAGCAAGATCTGTCAAAACTCAGTGCACAGCAGCCAATTTAACTTGCTCCAGGATTTCTAGCAGGCCAAGGATGGATTGAGATGCAGACTCCATTTACATCTCTAAACTCTTGCTGACACTGAACAGCCAAAGAAAAACCTTTGTAAAAAATTTCAGAAGAAAGATTCAGCAATAACTTTCAAATGATGATGTTGTTTCTCGAAGAAAAAAAAGAAAAAGTGTGTTTTAGATGTTGGACCACGCCTTCCTCAAACAAGGACAATTCCACAATGTATGACTCACTAATCAATAGCATAAAAGGTGCTGGATTATGAAGGTGAAAGTGTTTCCTTAGACAGTCTTCAATTAATTGGTGACACATAATTTTTATATATATATGTTTGGGGGGGGGTTAAAAACACTTTGCATTTTCACTGAACTTTACAAACATTAACTAACTGTCATAAACTTCACCAGGAAGAAAAATGTCATTATCTACACACTACAGATGGGAAATTCCAGGCAGAACAGTTGAGCAATGCATCTAAGACCAGAGAGGAAGTCCTGTTTGTACCAAGGGGAGTAGATCCTCACCCTCAGACTCACATTCACATCATGCCTCTCTAACTGCATACTAGACCAGTCTCCATTTGATAACAAAGGTCACTCCTCTCTTTCAATTTTTACGAAGACTAAGACTGTAGATGTTGACAGCATTTACCTTGTGATCTCTACAGCTCCCCTAGCACAGCAAAGGAAACACCAGGGTAACGTTGAAGGCTACAGTCTGAAGTGTAAGCTCACCAGATTTTAAGGAACATGCCACAGGCAGATGGTTATACAGTTATGAAAAGAGAGCATTGTAAACTAAAACCAAATTCTACAATCCCCTTCCTTGTTTAGACATATGCACCCTGACTATTTACTAAACACATCTCACATCTTTACATTTCATCATCTGCATCAGCTCTGAAAACTTTTGTGTTTGTTTTTGCTTGAATAAAAATAAACAGAAATCTTCACACCTGGTGCTCACATTTAAAGTTCACAACACAGATAAAGAACCACTCATGAACAGGGAAAGGGACACTTGATAGTTGAATTACGGGTTCCCATAACGTTTGATTCCTTCGGTTAATGCATTTCTTTGAACTCCTCTGTCCTAAGTGCACAGGATATATGAGCACATCAACAGTTTCATGACAGCCCAAATCACCCACTTTCCGTAGCAGTAGACTGACATGTCATGGAGAGTGTGATTAGGAGGTCATCAGAGTACACAAAGCACCAGATTAAAGCTCAAACTCAAGACATATTTGCTCCTTGGGTTATTAAAAAAAGATCAGCAGAGGAAAAAAAAACCCTGTTGTAATTGAAAAATATGAGGCTTAATATACTGTTGAAAACCCTTCTGTGCAAGGCTGTTTGTGATTTTTTTTTTTAAGCCAACAGTATGTTATCTTTTGATAGCGAAAATATGTATTTATTATAATGTGGCTTCTACTTAGGCTGGCATCAGGTTGACAGGCCAGCACCATTTGTTGCTGCACTGAACTCTTAAAAAAGAAAGCAAGGGGGGGTGGAGGGGTGGAGGGTGTAAGCAGGAGGATGAATATGTGTTCCTAACTCTGAGATCTTTTTGATTCTGTCCGTAAATCACATTGCTGATTATGTTACAAAACAGAAGATAATTCTCTGGATCTCCATATTTCTCTCAATTCTAGCCCACTACAACCCACCTTCTGCTTTATTAATACAGGAATCTGAGTCTGCCAGTTTGCTATCCATTCTGAGAAAATCCATCAGAAAGAAGGGAAACAGGCAAGCTATCATCATATCCCACTGATGTCCAGGAAATGCCAGCCTAACAGCTGTCACAACAAAGGAACTTCAAAGTCACAGCAAAAAAAACTAACAATTGCCCTTACTAACACTGAATCATTGATGAAAAACTTTACGAGAAGCAGAATCAGCTTAAGAAGGAAAAGAAAGAATTAAAAAAAAAAAAAAGTAGGCAGAGGGGTATTTGGTTGTTGATTTTTTCCCCCTTTTTTGAAGGAGAGATCCAAACAACCACACTCTCCAAAATGTCCTTGATTAAAATCTTCAAGAAAGTTACCATTCATGCCACCTCTAACCTTATGTCTTCTTATTGAATATTTTCAAGGAAAAATGCTTCCATCACGTCCTTGGTGCAAGAACTCAAGGATGTGCCTTTCTCATGAGCTCAGAAAATCTTAAAACCCCTTGTCTCCTTGGAGGAAGTAAACAGATGTCTGCTAAACACTTAGGTTTACATAACATTTCTTCCCCCTTCTTTATTGAAAAAAAGGTCTTTTTAGAAAGCACTTCATATTTTGAGAACACTGAATGCTTCCTTTCCTTTTTTTAGTATTTTTGTCAAAGTATGTTTTTGATTATTTAAAGATAATCTCTATTCTAAATTGCCTCTGACTCACATAACCTCCATACTTTAGAAACCACAATAAAAGTGCAATATATTAGCTATAAATGAATAGGGAGTGAGTCAGTGAATAGTTAAGGACATTCCACAGAAATGCATGAGCTGCATACTAAGTTTTTAGAAAAATATTCTATTTCATTTTTAGAATTAATAGTATAGATTAGTTGGAACAAAGAAAATACTCTCTTTTTTAAATTCCCAGATGCAATGTGTTTTGTTTTGCTTTCCTTATGTGTCTTTGTCTACTGTACAAAGAGACCTTCAGTGAAGTGACAGAAACACCGGTGCTGCAGAGAAAGAATAGTCAAAACTTGCACATACTAAAGGCTTTCTGTAATTATGGAAGGTTTTTTAACACTTTCACTGGGAATACCTCATTTGATGGCCTTTGCAAGGCCATTTTACAATATCAGCTTACAGAAATTACTTCAGGGAAATCACATGTTTTTCTCTAGCTACTGAGTTCAAGTGTGTTTAAGTTCAGTGCTTTGAGTATTAAAAGAAAAAAGAAAAAAACCCTGATACTTCTACTTGCCAAGGCTCACAGTCTCAGCAAAGTCTTCATACTGAATATATGAAGAAGTCCATTAAATACTAACTGAAGTTTTCCATGCATCATCATGTTTGCAGATCCACACTAGGGAGTCATGCCCCTTAACACATGCATCCCAGATCCAGTAACCATGGTATAAATAACTACACAAAAATCATAAGAAGGGGACATGAGACAAACAGAATTCTTACAGCACAGGATTATGGCTATAAAGAGAGTCATAATAACTCCCACTCTATCAAAACCGTAGCTACTGCCTGAAAAACAACTTTTTGCAAGATCGAAATCTGCCAGAGGTAAAACATTTACTACAGATGAACCTAAGACAAAGGTTCTCCATTCCAACTTAAAAGAAACAAAAGCTGACTGGACCATAACCTGAGCACGAACTTAAACGTGACATGGAAATATATCCAGGATAGGGCTTTAACTATCCTGGCAGACATCATTCACTTCCAGAAAAAACATGAACCATATAGGTGTTGAGCATGCTGGAGGACCTCAGCACAAAGCTAAGGAAAAACAACAACAACTAAACAAAAACATGGTAAATAGGGAAATGCTCAGTGGATCTAGGTGTACTAAAACCAAAGGCGTGCAGTCTTACTGACTTGGGCTTCACTAGGTATTTGGATGCAGAATGCAGGGCGAGTTCCAACAAAATTATCCAGCCTTAGCTAGTCTCAGCTATCTCCTGAAATGGAGGAAAAAGCAGTCAAGGACACCACAAAATAACAGAAGATAACTATGGAACAGTTATTAATCTCACACTGAACCATGGGGACTGAAGAGGACAGGTTCCTGTAGCCAGTATTCTGCATTCATAAATAAAAGTCATGCAGAGCTCTGGGGACAGACCATGTATTCATCCCAAAGCCTGTGATGGTGGAATCTCACCTTTTTTCCACTCCTACTTGTCTGTCACTACCACACAGAGAAAGTTCAGGGTTCAAAAGACAGTCCACCCACCTATACCTTTGGTTCACAGCAATATTAAGCAATCCTCTCTGTTAAGTGACAGCTTGGGACAGCAGCTCTTTAAGCTGAGTAACTAAATAAAGAACCCCTGGGCAAGCTATTAGTAACAAATCTTAAATCAGCTGCTGCTTTCTATACATGATAAAATAAGCATTTCCTCAAATGAGACAGGTGTGGGAGATCTTAAACCCCTTCCCACATATTCTCCATAGAAAAAAAAAAAGGAAAAAAAAAAAAAAAGGTGTTCACCCACACAGCCACTGCAAAACTTTTCACCTCTTCTCAGATGCAGATGTACGCTCCCCTGATATCTCTGCCAATAAAACCAGAAGGAGGAGCGAAACTTAATGAGATATAAAAATATAACTGGATTCCTTTTTGTATCGTTTGCTGGTTTTATTTTTGGACTGTTTACCCACTGAGGTGACATGATCTGTAGCAACAGAGCATAACCCCAAAACCCAGCATCCCTCTCGGCAACACTTGCTCTGGCGCATCCAGGCTGAAGCTAAACAACGGCTGATGGTGCAGAAGAGGATCATCCACACTCAGAAAATGAAAGAACAGACAGAGGGATAAAATAACTCTTATTCTTCAGGGTTTAGATTGTAGCTGGCCCACATGTGCCAGATAGCTAAGGATGGGAAAGGCTCTTCACAAAAGTATGACTGGGGCAGACAGCCCGGCATTTTCAATTGCGAAGATAACAGTTCTAGTGAGCCTAGGAAAAACAGCAACTGCTTTGAATCATGTAACTTTAAGGAGACATTTTTCAATAGCAGGAGAACTAAATAGGTCACAGCAAAACCTCACGTGCTGTCAGCAAAGACTGTAGTGGTTTTGCTGAAGTAATCTCTTCTGTAATCAAAAGTGGCCCATCCCTTCAGCCTTCCTCTGTGGCCTCGGTTTGACAACACAGTCTCTCATTTTGCCCAGTCAGGTGCTTTTACAAAGCAGAACAAGGTTCTTTTATGAAATCAAAAGCCCCAGCCTAGAAAACTAAATGACATTTCAAAACCTATCTGGCTCACCTGGTGCAATTTCCCCCTCCGCATCCAGCAGATTAAAGATAATGTAGTATTACCAAAGTTGGGTGTGCTCCCAGCTTTGTATCTGGAGTACTGTAAAGAATGGCATTTGGTTTGCTTTCTCCTGTACATACCAGTGAAGTAGGACCTTCTTATGTTGAGCCACTCCAGAACTGAAATATTCTAGTAACCTAATATCACATAAGCTTAAAGGCCTATCTCCAGATGTGTTCTCAGAGTTGTCCTGTGAATTCAAAGCCAGAAATACAAACAACTCCTATACACAGAAACCCCTTTAATACAGCTATTGCTTCTCAGTGAGAAACTGTAACATTGGGTACTGCTCTGAAGTTGGAAGCAAGCACTATTTATACTGCAACAGAGAGCAAGTTTGGTCTTAACAGGAGGGATGCCAGCTTCCCAAGCTGGCATGCATGATGGTTTTGCACACAAGAAAATAAAAATGAGGAACAGAGGGCAGCGGGGGGAGCAAGAACTGTAGTCCTCACTCCTTCTGTCTGTATCTATTACGAGTGTAAAACCAGCTGTAAACAGTAAAGATGTCCCTATTAAGCAAAAATACCATCCCGATTAAACAGTGGTCATGAAAGTTAAATATTTTTAGACTTAAACTAGTCCACTACAATTTCCTAGAACCTCCTAACTAAACTAAACACACAGTGTAAATCTGCAGCCTTTATCAAAAGGAATAAATATGTGTTGATGACTTAAGTTGTAGGAGAAAAGTCTACACAAAAAGAGGTTTTAATGTGATTGCACCAACTTACAGAGGTGAAAGAAGAGGGTAAAATGAAAAAGAAAACACATAACATGTGAAATAAATCCTTTGCTGGGATATTCCAGAATGTTATTCATCATTACATTGAATCTTCTGCATATATTCTGCTGGTGACAGTTTGATTCTGCCTGTGCTTATCAAAGGACAGGAGCATGTACAGCCATATGATGGAAAAGGATTTCTCCATAAAAACAGCAGCTGAAGGCAGTTTGCTGCCACCAGAATGAACCCTCCATGCTCTAGCTCATTCTGCAGGAGCCCTGGGCCAGTCTGGGACACAGGTGAATGTGTCTGCCCAGCTGGGCTGCAGAGAGTCCAACAGGCACTGCTGAAGCATCACCTGGTCTAGGCAGCTGCTCGGAAATGGATGGGACCAGAGCAGTGAGGTTTTGTGTGCACCCATGTGTGAGATCTCTGGGCTGTGTGAAACTGTGGACTTTTTACCACCCTCTTGCACAACACACTCCGTGACTTCAGCACATGCAAGTCTCAGGAAGTTTTTATGATTCACACTGAAATTTTTCCTGCTGAGTTTTACCCCTTTGAATATCTTAAAATAATTCCTTTTTTGTCTTAATATTTTACACCCTTCAAATACTTGTAGATTGTTATCATATGTCTTAGTCATCATTTAGTCCAAACTGTACATATTAAAATCTTGTAATCTTTGCTCATATTTCAATCTCTTCAGCCTCTTAACTTCTGTTGCTCTTCTCTGAATTTTCCACTAATTTCTTGACAACTTTTTGGCAACAGAGTGGCCAGAATAATAGTGTCATGGACACCTTACGGCTGTACAGAGATGAAAAGGGAAATGTGCAACACCAAAATGACATTAGCTCTTCCTCAAAAAACAACAAATATGTCTAATCTGTTGTCCAGGATCACTTATTTTTAGTGGCTGCATCATGAAATGCTCTGAAATACAAGTACAAATATTCACCTAAAAATAATAACTTTGAGACAAGAGTTTAATATAATTGAACCTGTGTTTAATCAGTCTTCATGTCATCTGTGAGGAAGGTACCGTGGAACAGTATTTACCTGCAATACTGAAGAGCAAATGGCTGAAGGGAAGTCTCAAAGGACATAACCCATAGAAAAGAGATCACACACAAAGAATCCCAGCAGTTTCTTCACCACAAACCAAGTAGCAAGTTACAATCAAAGAATAAGACAAAGCAGTTTTAAAAAAAGAAATATTTTAAAATAACTACAAATATATACATTATTTTAAATTAAATACAAATACTCCTCCAAACTCTGGAAAATTCTAACATACAAAATTTCTACAAAATAAGACAATGCATAGTAGTTTTCTGCATTGTCTGTTTGGACTGTAGAAATATTCTTCAGATAAATCTGATCAGGCCGGGGACTAAGATGCATATAATCTAACTATTATCTTCCTAAAAGTTAGATATCAAACTGAAGCCACCATAATCATCTCCAGAGAGCCATTAATCCCATCCTAAAACTGTAATATATTTAGGATGAATAACTCTCTAGAGGTATTTCTCCTCCTCTCCACTGATAACAGAGGGAGACTAAATAGCTGCCTTGACTGCGTTTTCCTTGATGATGACTAAAGTTAAGTAACCCGTACCCAAACATCATTTATAATGGCTGGTCTCTAAAGGAATAAATGTAAGCAATTAGGTTGTGCAGGCACTTAAAATACTATCTTCTCTGGAATTTTCCAATTATTTGGTATTAAAACCAAACCAACCAACCAACAAACCAAAAACTAAAAACTTACAGATTCTCATTCAGATGTCCTTCCCACTTTCCAAGTACTAAACAATGACTACTGCATATCCACATCCATGGAAGATTTCCTTCCATACAAGCCTCCAAACATTGGTAGCAACACAACAAGTTCAGGATGACAGGAATCTGTCATTGCCTTTAGATGTAGGGTTCAAATGCTCTGAAGTGGCTCTTAACTAACTGAAGTTTGGGAAGCAGCATTCAAACTTCATCTGGTTCACAACAGGCTGAAACAGAAAATGAGCATGAACAAATGTTACTCAGTAGGGAAGACCCAAACAAAGCTGAGGCAGAAATAGGACAGAAAGGGTTAATTTTAGAGGAAAATTATAGGGAACCATGTAGTTGTAATAGCACTGATCTGCAAAACTTCCAAAAATGCTACCAAGGAAATTATGTATGAGGAAAACTGAGAGAACACCAAGTCTGTTGAGGCGTAGCTGACATGAGAGAACACAAACCCTTGCCACAAGGAACTTGTAAGCAAAGAGGAAGCAGTAATTTTTAAAAAGAAGAAAAGAAGGGGGGAGTGTTTAAAGAGAAAGTGGAAATCAGAAATATAAGAAAATAAATAATATAGTGATACTATAAACAACTTCAAATATATAATCTTTGTGAGAGGTATATGGAAGAGGAAAAAAAATCAGGAAAAGAGTGTTGTCTTGCAAAACAGATTCCACAAACATGCTCTGAGACCCAAAATGTACAGAGCATCAAATCTACTGAGAAACTACATGCAGTGATTAAAGGCAAAAGAAACCAGTTCTGCCATGACCAGGAGCTACCACAAACTACCAAATCAGGAGATGAGTGTGATTTTGAAAACAATTTGTGAAGACAAAGGATTTGCATGGAAAAAGTTTGTGAAGATGGGAATTAATTATGAATATTCTGTGGAGAACACAGCAGATCTCAGCTTTCCAGTACTGTCATGGAATGCACATTGGGGGTTTTTTATTTTAAATTCAAAAACTAAATAACAGACCAAAGGTACATTATTTCCAGACTGGGCTCTAGTCTATGTGGATGAACAGACTGAGTAGGTGAGAGTACAAGACAGAGTAATTAAGTTCAAAATTCTTTGGAAAAGAAAGAGGGATAAAAGCAAAGTAAAAACAGTGGAGTTCCAGAACGTAGATCTCAATGACCTTTAAGCACTAGTAGGTAAAAATCCCTGAGATTCTGCAGAGATAAAGAAGTTAAAGAGGTATAACTGTTCTTCCAAGCAATTTTAATAATAAAAGCACAAGCTACACCAATAAAGAAGGTAGAACAAGAATAGTAGAGTTTCATCATCACTAAAGTATGAGGTCTTTACTACTATCAAGACAGAAAAAAAAATCCTGAAGAAAACAAGGATATCAGAATATGTAGGTATAAAAATTACATAAACATGTAGAGACAAAATCATAATGGTTCAAAGCACAAAATTAACAAGGAATGTCAAGAATAGCAAGAAACCATTCTATTAGTACATTTAGGTAGATGAGGAAAAATGTGGCTCCGTTAATCAATGCAGAGGAAGTTCAACTGACAGATTATGTGAGTAGGCTGAAGTGCTTAACACCTTTTTTGTACCACCATTCATTCAAAATTTCAAGCTGAGAGACATGGATAATTCACTTAATACTCATGAAGAGGGGTATGGTCTTACTCCAGAAGAAATGGCAAACAAATTAGAGAGTACTTAGCAAAGTCAAATATTTTTCAAGTCATTTATATATGAATTCATCCTGGTCTCCTTAAAGAACTGTCTGAAACAGACTTTGAGACTTTGTAGAAGGTAAGAAAAGACTCAAAGAATAAATCTAGCAACTACCATGAAAAGAGAGAGAAAAAATAAAGAATGAGGGAATTCCAGACCACACGATTTAAGCTTAATTCCCAGAAAAACTACTGAACAATGACTCAAACCAGCTTTTAAGCACCTAACTATAAAAGACAAGTAGCACTCAACATTGATTTGAAAACAAATCATGCCAAAACAGAATAATTTCCTTGTCAACGGGAAAAGAAACCTTGTAGAAAGCAAATGTCATGTTCTTTGACTTTATTTTGGCCTTTGACATCTTGCGTAATATTCTTATATGCAAGCTAGGAACAAAACAAGCATATCCATGGTATCCCACAGATGGAAAACTATTTTGGATAAGGGAACACACAGTAATTATCGAAACAGAAGAATGCATCAACTGGGTTTCTGCCCTGAGTTTTTTTCTATTTGAATTTTTATTATTAACCTAGGTGATGGAATAGAAAACGTGTTTATTAAACCTGCAGACAAATGAACCTAGGAGAGCACTGAGTGACTGAATAAAATTCAAAACTACCTTGGGAAATAAGAGAATTTGTCTAGAGGTACTGGATGAGATTCAACAGGACTACAGGTAATGTACCTGGGCAGAAATTATTAATGACACAAATACAAGACAGTGATAACTGAGTAGGCAGCAGTTTTCAGAAAAGGATCTAGAGTTACTGTGAATTATAAGCTTGATATAAGTTAGCAATATTTGACAGAAAAGGAGTCAATCATCGTTTTGGGTTTGTAAAAAGACATTGCTCCAAGGACACAGGAAGTGATCTTTCAGCTCTACAAAGTCTGAAGAAGTTTCAGGATGTAAACAGGCAAACTACATAATGTTTTTCAAGAAGATGTGAAGCAAATAAAGAATATCCACAAAAACAGGTGTGTTAGAGACAACAGAGAGTCTTTGCAATAGAAGCCAGTACCTGGTAGACCTTTCAACTAGCCTGATGCCAGCAACGAGTCACAGAAAAGTGGCAGATGGAAATCCAAAAGATTTTGTCAGCTGCTCACTATCAGGGAAAGAAAAATTACTAAAAGGTATGAAACATCTTGAAAGCAGCAGCAAAGGTAGAGAGTGCTGGAAATCAATTGCACCAGGGCACAGTATTTTGTTTTTTTAACCAAAAATTGATAAATTTGTTAAAAACACATTCACCAAGACTGGACTACTGTCCAGAGAGCAGAAAATCTAATTAGTGGGCCTCAACTGCACTTACTTTTAAGGTTTACAAACTTTCTCAAAAACAGTGAAGCCTTTTATGGTACCAACACATGGGCAATGACATCCCCAAGTTCTGTGATGAACCCCAAGTGTGCACAGTTGGAGGCATGTCTGTACTGTTCCTTCTTTCCCTTCAAAACAGACCTCTCCAGCTCATCATCTTCCCATCCTTCTAGTGCAGATTCTACTCAAACCACTTATTTACACAAATCACTGTCCACACCCTTCTATCATGGCTAATCACATGGCACCAGTTCCTGCTTAATTCCCTCCCCAAGTTCCTCACCTCCAACAAAGCCAGGGTCCAACTCCATCCTCTTACCTCATCACGCTCCCTGCTCCCTTCCCCATGATCCCTGCCCTGTGTTGCCTGGGTCTCCTCCCCAGTCTTGAAGAGAAAGCGCAGATCCTGACACGGTCAGTGTTTTGGCAGCAGCTGCTGGGGGTGGAGCAGCCTGGGTTACCACCACCACCACCAGAAACAAGTTACCACCTGCCACATTACTTGCCTTAAGCACTTTCCAGGTGTTCGGGGCAAATACCTGAGGAAGAATGTTTATCATGTGGTCAGATAAGAATCTCCAGGTAGGCAGGGCTGGGAGCTTCTAGCTGTCTGAGTGGCTCAAGTACCGCAGTGTATTGCTCCAGTCTGCAGCATGTATCGCAAAAGAATACCGCAGGGAAATTATTTCCCAAGTCAGATTTCATAGCTTTTCGCCTGCCTAGAAGACAGGCACCTCAGCTGGCCCAGTGCGTAAGACTTCACACGGCAGTTTGTGTCACCTGGGCTGTCACTCCAGACAAAATGCCTGCTGGCAGATCTCTCTGAGCTCAGGACTTCACTTGGAGGCATAAAACCCTCGGATACTGCTAAGCACCACAAACTCCTTCTGATTCCCGGTATCGCACACAGAAGACACAGCTGGCCAGCAGGGTGGTCCGATGCATCTACAATATGCTGACACACAGCGAGAAGAGACGCTGCCGTGTTGCATTTGCCAACACATGACTTGGAAACAGCATGGCTGAGGAGTGTAATGTGGAGATTGACGGAATAAGCAAGTCCCAAACCTCACAGTGCCCTGCAGATCTGAAAGGCCTTCACATTAAAGAATACAAAGGGTCTTCCCACCAATTAAAGTCCACCTGCCTGACAGGGAGTTATAAAATACCAATCATATCTTAAAGACTGGTAAATACATAATATCTCATGCCTCAGGAAACATGGGAAGTTTGCAATTCTTCTTGAATAAATACTGAAGGCATAGGTAAGGCCTACTCCTACAAATGTCAGTGGCAGAACAGTTTGGCAAATGAGAACAAGATTAAGTTTTCACATTTTTCGAAAAAAAGGAAACCATTACCCAAACTCATTATTCAAACACTTTTTATACATTCAGACTCTTTCCAAATGCATTGCTAGTAAACACAGGCATAAGCATAGGAGTGAGCACATACATAAACTATTTTGTACACTTCTGTGATGACTGCAGTTAACCCCGAAGCCACTGGAATTCTGCTAATCACAAGACACACATGCTCACAAGGTAATAAAACTGAAATACCAGGAAGCAAATCCATGTCATACTGAATCATATTTCTGACTCTGTCTAGTTGCTCAGTGCTGTCTGCTTCTACATTACTTGAAACCTCAAATATACAGTTTTCCCAATATCCACATATAAAACATCAGAAAAATTAAGCCATTTCCTTTCATGTGTGAATCAACCTGTAGATTAGATAATATCTACTCCAAAGTAACAGTGAGACCAAGAGCTTCTTAAAAAATAAACAAACAAAAAGTTGCTTTCATATGGCTAGTATGAATATCCATTACTAAGTCAAACAGAATTCAAACTGAGTAGAAAACCTACATTGTTCAAAGACTTGGCCAATTATCCCATGACAGAATAAGGTAGTAACATCCTCCATGGCTAGTTTTTTCCATACTTGCTCATGAGAAGGCTTTCCTTACCTACCTCAAAAGTGTTAGGTACTTCCAGAAGCTGAGATGACCAAAGTATGCAAACAACTTGATTTCTTCAATAGTTCCTGTCTTCCTACAGATACCCATATGTTTTACTTTCATGTAAATATCACACACTGCAACTATACAACTTTTTAAAACAACATTTTTGGCAGAAATGTTACACCATTTATTTGGAATTTCTAAGCTCACTAGAACTAAGAGTATTCTGGCCAACTATTATCTAAAGCTGCGCTTCTAACTGCATATACTACTAGAAGTTCTCTGCATCCAGCAGCTTCAGCAGGTGCATCTGGGCATTAAGCACTCCAGAAAAAAAGCAGCTACTTATTTAGAAATCTAAATAGAGAACTGGGCAAGTAAGATGAGATAATCACATATTGCAAAGTTTAAGTCTTGACAGTTTTAGGATGTATTTTTATGTCTTTAGATCATGTGAAAAAAACAGAGAGCAGTTACCATACTTGAACAAGCACCCCCTCTATGACGCAAGCAGAGGACTATCCCCAGTGAAGCTTTGAAGTTGATTGCTGACTTTCTCTACTGGCCTGATAGAGCCCACAGATATTTTCAAAATCCATCCTTACACAGTGGGTTTTCACTGTGCAAACCCAATGTTGTTTAGCATTGAGATTTTATCAACTAACTCACAATTTTTCATTAATGATGAAATTTACACATTAACAGCATTGTAACCTTATATGTGTACTTAGGAACAAAGTAAAATTAAACAGGTGTAATAAGAGTAAGGCTGACAAACGTGCTGTAAAACACTCTTCAGAGCACAATCTCAACATACAATTATGAGCTCCTATTTTCACACTTGTACACAGGCCTCTTTAAGAGAAGATGAGTTTCTCCCAAGGTAGCTTGTCATTACTGTGCTGCCACCATGTTCTGTTCTGCCATCACAACCAAACAAATCTACCCCAAAACTCTCATCTTTGAACTACACCAGAGTAGACAAATTTAAGGAAAGCAGAAACAGAATTTGTGAATACACTTGCTTTTCTTGTAATAATTCTACAATTCAATGCAAATACACAGTATATCTACCTTTGTTATGTTTGATACTGGAACTCATGTATGTACTAACAAACTGTAGCAGAAAGCCATCTTCAGTATCTGAAGGCCCTTCGACAACTGCACAGGAACACAACAGTGTCCAAGGAGACCAGGGCAATCATTACTACTCTGTCAAGAACAGTGCAATAGTTGGCCTTATATTTCCCTCAAAGCAAAGAAGTTATTGCAATTTGTTTTGCTTTGGATCCCTTGTATAGAATTAATTGCTTGGGATAGCTTATCTATCTCTTAAGCCAAGTCTGTATGGGGACATTGAGAATGCTAAGGCAAAACAACTAAAGGTTTGACACCAATATGCACACATTTAATTGTCTTGAAGCTGTGAGTAGATGCTCTAATTCAACAGCAAAGCTCCCTGTAGCTTCTTATTCAGTTAAGCTACATTGGTCTAAGACTAATTTACTCCTGAATTAAAGCAGTCCCCCAAGGACTCAGCACAACTCATTTTTGCATACTAACTTCATGCAGTTAGCCAATTTGCCTCAGCTCTTCCTGAGTTCCCAAGCCTTACGGAGTTTTCAGCTGAAAGGAGCTGAAGGGAGCTTGGCTACTTCATCTCCAATGCTGGGAACATCAAACCCACTGTTTTCTTCAACATTTTCCTTCTAGAACACAGAAAAAAAACTAAAATAAATTCCTCACGTTGATTAGCTGCTTCCTCCTCCCAGATGAAAATTCAGTAGGTTTGGAGTTTATCAGTACCTTGCTCCTTCTCTCACTCTTCAAGGTTGTGGAAGCCAGTCTTGAGAACTGGCATGATAATATACAGGAAACAAGAAGAAACAGACAATGAAAAAAATGCAAGTGTATACTAATCCCGTAGTGGGATTTGAACTGTCACATCATCTTTAGAGGCTTCAAATCATGTTGGAGCCATACTCTAGTGACACTGGTTTTGTTCATCACAAAATGATTTGGAAATGGCAAACGTATCACCATGCGCTACTGTTTCTCATCGCAATCACTGCTGTGGTACCTCAGCACTCTCTGGAAATGAATCGCAGCATATTAATTCAATACTAATTCAATACTAATCCTAAACTGGGACGGATATTTCTCAAAATATTCTAATAAAATTACCTATAGAAAGGATCAATTATTTTTAAAGAAATTAGTTGCTTCCTTACTGAGAGAGTTCAGACTACCATCTTATTTAAGTCAAAATGTAAAGCACTTCTATAACTATAAGCATTTAGGAGAAATAAAAATGTCCTTCTTCCACCCAGGGTCATTAGAACTTACCTGGATACTGGTAGTAGTTGGGCAACGCTTTGTTTTGGCCTTACTGGGCGGATGTCCAGATTTCAGTGATGCTTTGGGTGTACCCACACAGAGACCCTTATGCACACACTTGTGCAGACAATATCCCAAGGTACTTCATAAAATTAAGTTCATTGACTGAGCTATCAGAATGATAAACTAGTGTTAGAGGCCCTACTGTACAGCAGCTAGCTGAAAGGAGTGTTTAGAGGAATAAACACATATACATAATGCCGTTTCCTTTCCCCAAAATAAATTCATTCATTATAAATGAACTGTCACATCATCATCTTTAGAGACTTCAAATCATGTCAAAGCCATATGTACTGACACTGGTTTTTGTTCAGCACAATTTGGAAATTGCAATCTTATCACCATGCTCTAACATTTCTCATCACAACCACTGCTGCGGTATCTCAGCACTTTCTGGAAATGAACCACATTCCATGGATTCAGTAATAGATGTAACACTTTAAAACACCACTCAAGCCAGGCATCACCAGAATAAAGTGGGTAGTATGCAACATGGGACGCACTGGAGCATGGACTTTTAAAATTTTTATTTTCAATTCTAGATGTTTTTAAAACTTAGTATTTAACCTCTCAGTGTCAATTAAAAAAAAATCCCATTCCCATGAGGATTTGTATAGCATTATCAAGCAAGAACTTTTTAATATTTTTATCTATTTTATTACTTAAAATAATAATAAGTATACAAATGGCAGTAAAGCCCTCTGAACAATATTTTCATTGACTTGCTGGAGAGAAGGACCCCTAGTGTCCAGTTGGATTTTAGCCAGCCTGGTGTCTGGTGACTACACAGCATCCAGGATGAAAAAACATCTTAGCTTGTAAAATATTTTCTGCAAACATTTCCCCATACCTTTTATTTGGAAACCGACTGATGAAAAGAAAACGTACACATATGCAGTTCTGCTTTCCTAAACTAATTATTTCAAAATATTATCAAGGTATCATGTGATCACCTGGACTCTGAGGATTCATCATTACTGATGAACAAGAATGTGCCTTGGCACAATAGTTTCAGTGGTTGATTATGCATTGCAGACACCTATAGATAAACATCTCTATTTGTAAAAAATGAGCACTGTCTCCGAGAGCAGTTGCTGATGAGGCTTTAAAAGCAGCATCAAAAAAATGTAATGCTAGAAGGATGAGGCTGCCCAGCCCTGTCATGTAGTAGCTTCGCTTTCTAAGAGGGAAAAAAAAATCTGCACGATTCCTTATGATCAGGGTTCTACCCATTTATTTGGCTAATCATTCAAATGGCTAAACAGACCTCTAATTTGAAAATAAAAACCGATTGATGCAATCACAAACAAGTTCTGAAATTGTGATTTATAAAAAAGAGGAGAAATCTTGTTCTAAGCCAAAACACACACACAGTTACCTTTTTCTAATCAGAGCATTCATTTCTCCTCATTATGATCTCACAAGCACATTAAAATCTTATTAACATTAATTACTTCTGAGCGTCTATGCATGAGCAGCGACAGGCTTGCGTGCGCGCGCGTGTGTGTGTATGTGTGTGTGTCTCTGGATCATATCTACATTTATATACCTTGCTGCACTTTGCTTATAAAACATGTGAAAATATTGCTGCTAACACCAATTAGCTAATTTCACACACACAGATAGTAAGCTGCTGTCTCGCTGCACAGCTTATTATAGACCAGCAGACAGATGGACGGACAAACAGACGCAAAAAGCATCACGGCTCCTCCTAAATGCAAGATCTAAAATGCCTGGCACCCCCAGGAGTGCGAGTTTTATCCTCGTAAGTCTGAGGGAACAAAATGACACAAATAATAATAATAAAAAAAAAAAGAACAAGACAGCCAAATATCCCATTTTCTACACAGATGGGTTCAATGATGAAGTGATAGAGACAAAGAAAAAACTGGCAGGCAGACAAGCAGCAGGCGCACAGAGAGATAGACAGAGACAGATAAACAAAGCAACAGAGAAAGAGATGAAAGCATATTCATGTATTTGAATCTGGGCTAAGCAATATTAACTTTAGCCCACCAACAAGGTAAAGAAAGAAATGGCAGAGGCAGGAGTCACCATAAGACTGACTTTACAAGCAAAACCCTGACTCTTTACAAAACTATTCATGGGTTCTATTTACTCTGAGCACACTATATGCAGCAGTGCTGCTGGTGACACTCAGCTCCACCACAAACTCCAGAACCAACACAGGAATCTAGGCATTACTATGGAACTGCACCTTCCTCTTCTTTTTCACCCTCTGTCTCCATCTAATTTAGATTCACCTCTATCCTTCTTCCATATCTCATCCTCCTGAACCCTTCTCTCTAGTAGGGGTTAAGATATAAACATCATGCCACAGCCATGTTTCTTCTTCCGTGGGGGATCAGCATCTCAGCTGGGTCCTTTGCAGAGCCCCACGTGGATATTTGCTGGTTATTTTCCTCTCTACCCAAATGCTCATGTCTGCTCATCTTCTTCAGCTCTGAGAAGAACTGCAACCCTTAAATGGAATTAAAACTTACACTGACATCAGTAGGGTATAAGGTTTAGGACCATTAAAATTTGCCTTTCAGAACTACTACCCTTTGTTTCACTTCTGTATTCTTCCACTGATTACATGATCAGGCAAAACACTGTAAGGAGGGAAACAGTCAAACCTAAGGAAGATGGTTTTCTTGAGAAATTTCCAGATGGCATGAAAAGCTTCTTTATTGGGAAAATTTTTGAAATGAACACATCTTAATTTCTCAAGGTAACACAAGTGTTTGCATTTCCTACTCACTCTTCTCAGATCAAGAGAAGGTAAATGTGGCAATAATCACTGTGTAATCCCCAGCCTTTTTTACCTAAAGATATTAGAGCACTTCACAAAATGTTCATGAAGCTTCAAGGCACGCAGAAGTTTCTCCCATCACTCCATTTTACTTCTAGGGAACAGAAGAGCAGAGAGGTGAAGTACTCAGATCAGTAAGAAGGTCTACAGCAGACCCCAAACGTCCTCTTATTTACATTTGTCACTTTTCTCTCCTTCCACATGCCCTATCTAAGGTCATTATAAATAGTACCTGAATTTTAAAAAGAATAAATTTTGTGTCTGAAGATTGTACTTGATTTCTATTTATCTGACTCATGACCTGCTCCTAATGCTGCTTACCCAGAAGGACCCACTGCCATACAAACCCAGCACAGCTGCTGAGAAAACTACCATGAATTCAGTCAAGCAACTTTGGGGCATATTGGTTGTATTTCAAACATCGAAATCAGTTATGGTGCGTTTTTAGTAAATCCAGTGATTCCAGGGAGCTTTGGAGCTCCTGAGCATGGACATTATTAGTTATATCACACACAAGGGGTAAGCTTGGTGCACCTTCACCGAATTCTGCCCAGCTCAGTTTTACTGTGCACACAGAACAGATCTGGTTTCACTGCAGAGCAGGAACCATGGCATATGGCCCCTTCTGCCACAACAAGAGGTACATGACCTGCTGAGGCAGAAAATAAGTAAGCAAATTGAACACCACTCCACTTGCTCAGCTTACTGTGTTTCTTTAGTTTAGGTTAAATATACAGGCTTTGAGAGTAAAGATAAAGAAAAGTAAAAGCTTTATAGAATAAGCAAAGAGCAATAAAGAAGCTTTACAGTTTTATGCATATGACAAAGTAGGCTTTTCCCTGCATATTTCCTAAAAAACAGAGTGTAGACCATTAAAGTCTCTCTAGAATCATGCAGAACTACTTCCTTCCTGGCCTTTCACCAAAGAAGTGCTCTGAGAGGAAGCAAGATTCTCTCTGACAAGGCATGGAGCCTCACCAATTCTGGTTAACAGTGGTTCACCCAGAAGTTCAGTTCATTTGCTCAGGCTTCCCAGAAAGCTTGGAGAAATCCATGGCCTGTCATTCTTCCAGATTCCAAACTCTCTGCTGTGCTCCCACATCACTGATCTCTAGGCACATTTGAAACTTAGGAAAACAGAACACCCGCGGAGAATTTCCCCCTAAACACATCAGTGATGCCCATCAAAAACCAAAGAAAGGCCACACAAAGACATGAGTTCGATAAAATGGCTAAGATATAAGTATCCAATAGATTTGCTGACTTAATGCCTACATAGTTGTTGACTCTTTAATCCATCTTTCCTCAAAACCCATATAGATACGTAATGGTTCATAGCACCCAGAAAGAAGAATGGTGTGTCCTATAAAGCACTGCTTTTAAGTTTTGAAGACTACATGCATCCTAATTAAATATAGCCAAAGTTGTACCTCAGTAAGTTAAAAAATAAACCCAGAAACTGGTTTATTTAAGTAAATGCATAACGGTGAATATGCTTAATGACAGAAAGAAGTTGCCAGTTTTTACTACCACAACAGCATGTAGCGGCAACTATGCAACTTGGAACCTCTGCAGAACTTCCCTGTGTCTGAATTTTGCACGTAGAATGGATACAAGGGTCCTAAATAGTAAGAGGACTCAAGGACAACTGGCTTGAGGATCTCTCAAAGGACATATGCTTATCAGCAGAGACAAATGAATCTCAGAGACCATTCAATCTGCAAAACTGGTGATGTATATGTGAAGGGGGGACAGGGGAAAAAACCCTTCTTAGGGGGTGTAGACAAGGGAAAGACATTACTGCCCTTCCGGTACAAAGGAGCTTGACCTGCCTTTTGCAGGTGGAATACCCCACTAAACGTGTCTCCATCTACTGTATTCATCTGCTTTGTGAACCTTACTGCACTGTGTCTGCCAAAAGTTACAGCACGCTGAGACAGTATGAGAGTACTTAGGATGTGCACTTGGCATCCAGACCAGCCTTGAGGTCCAAACCCCTTTGTGTCCTTCTGGAGGTTAATAAGATGAGGTTTTACTGACTCTATCCTGGCTTTTATAAGCTTCTTGGGGATTACTGAAATTGGAAATTGCATATGAAAAAGCTGGTTCCTCAAGTTTTTAGAAGGGACATTCATCTGGTTTGCCCTTCAACCCTTGAAATGTGAGACATGCGTGAGGAGTGTTCTTTGTTACAGTGTCTCACAAATATATCCCGTGATGGTGAGTCCATATGTCTCTGATAAAGGAAAACCTTAGTGTGCATTCCAGCGTTTTCTTTTGTAAACATACTACACTAGATGAATTTGGCTCTCAAAGAAGAAAGTATTAATTGTGCTGGCTAATAAAACTTTCTGTTGCTGTCCTTCCAATCTGGTCTTCTAAGCATCAACAGACATTAAAACTGGCTCTTGGGGAAGTGAAAGCAGTACAAACCCCAAACTTGTTTGCAAGTTTTCAAGAATTGAGATCTCCAGATCTTGAGAATGTCATTCTCAAGCTAAATGCAGCTACTCATTGTACAATTTTCTGGTTGAATGTACAATAAACTGAGTTCCTCCTGCTGTTCACAGCAATACACCTGTGTTCTGCCCAGATCCAATACTTGCAGACTCCTATCATTACTTGCATAGGCTTTTCTTCCACTGACAAGTTTAAACAGAGAAGTAACAATCCTCTTTAAATTCCTGTGTCCAAAGAACCCGCAGGGGCTATGCTCTTCTTTACACATTGCAGTTCTTAGAGGTTAATAGCCATTGCACATACAGCAGACATACACACAAGGAGGTCAGAACAATGTAATTATTTGAAGCTTTGTTTGTGTTTTTACATGATAGGAAGCTCCAGTCTTCTCTTGATGACTAATTAATCAAGCAACACTGTTATGTATTTCAGCCAAGTATAACTTTCCCCTATGATTATTACTGTACAAAAAGAGGGGACAGACTGGTCCAGTTTTCAAACATCTACTTCTTGGATAAAGCTAACACTGGAACTCAACAGGATATATCTAGCTAGGAGAAATCCAACTGGAGAAAAACAAAAAACCTGAAGTTACATTAACTGAGTTAAGAGATTAATTATAAATAATAATAATTAAAAAACAAACAAACAAAAAAAGAGGATTTTGTTTTCTGAAAAATTCTGCTATTAAAGACTTTGTTGATGTGTTGGTATGTTAAATGTATTTGGCATCATTTTCTAGTTACTGTAGAGTTTTATATCTCATTTGGAAAGTAGAAATAAGACTAATGGCAAAGAAGTTGCATATGTGTTACAATACCACAAGGGTATTGTATGTTTAAAAAAAAAAAACAACCAAAACCTAGCAGTCTTTAATATAGCCAAGAATCATCTGAGCTTCCTTTGTCCATGGAAAGTGGTCTTTACTTTTCCAGCTCCCATTTGCATGTACAGTACATTGAGGAAGGAAGAAAGAAAGGCCTCACTTCCTTTTTCTCTCTGTGCTTCAATTGTTTCTGATTAAAAATTGGAAATAATAATGTTGATTCAGCTACTGGAATTAAGCAAAACTAAATTAACTACTTTCATTAAACACTGTAAGATATTTGAATAAGTTTCTTCAGAAATGCAAAGTACTACTTATTCATATCAGCAGCTATCTATGGCTAAACTGTCCTGGAACCTTTTGTGAGCATTCCCTCCTCCTGCTGATAACTGTTCTCTGTTTTGAAGTGTACGTGTCAGTGCTTTATCTAGAAAAGCCTGGGAAAGACTTATACAGAACTGGTGCCTCTCTTTTTTGGTTAATGAGAACAAAGCAAAACAGAACAACAACAAGCAAAAAAAATCAGAAATCACTCAAGGTCTCAGGATTAAACCTTTGCAGATGAGAAAAAAAAAAAAAAAGGCATCTTTTTGTACATTAAATTCTTTGCAGGCTTTGCCTGGGCATTATGAGAATTATCAACAACACCTCGTAAAAGGAAGCTTTTTCATCAGTTCCATAAGCTGAGATTTCAAGGAGAGATCTCGTAAGAATCTTATTAATACACCTATATATGCTGCCACAGGGGAGACAGTACCTAATACAGCAAAAATGAGGTCAAATTCAGCAGCACTGTCCTAAAGAAAACTCTCTCCTGGTCACAAATCACTTGTGGAGTACCATGCATCATCTTTACTGCTTCAGACGTATGCCAGCTGCACCAGTAGGCTACAAATACAAAGCTAAATTCAACTCCTGCTTCAATGTTATTTTTTCTAAACTTAATGGAATCGGTTCACTTTTATAGAAATGTAACATAGGGCAAACTGTAACACATAAACATTTTAGCAGAGACACAGACATTCAGAAATTTCACGTGGAACTTCTTATCCCAAGAGCACAGTCCTCTGAAGATGATTATTGTATGATGATTATTCCAGCTCACTGCTCATGAGGAAAAAGGAAAGGGCTGTGGCCTCGTCCCACCCCACTCTGGTCGCACTCACACAGAATCCTGCTGCTAAAATTTTCTCTCTCTCTTGCCAGTGGTACCAAGTTAGCCCCTCTTTTTGCATGAAGTTCAGACTTTTTGTCCTCATTTTCTTTGAACAGCTCTGCCCCCTGCCTGCGTCTCAGCTTTTATTTCTTCTAGCTGCTCACATTCTTCACAAACCTCCCTCCTAAATGCTCCATTTGTATCCTTCTACCACACTGAAGCCAATGTTCCATAGTAACATTACTCCAGATTTTAATAACTCTAAAAACAGCCTACAGTCTACTAAACTGTGTTACTGCACAACCAGACTTAACCAGGCAACTCCAGAAAAATGCATTTTAGCTCACTTCCTTTTTGTTTTCAACTTTTTTTCACCTGCAAAAGATGTGGAATGAAAATTAAATTAATTTTGGGAGCAAAATAAATTATCACAGGGCTGGATATGGATGTGACCTAGACAAGAGGGCTCTCACCCCACCACAGAGACAGCTTTAACTGAGCTAGCACAGTTATTAATAGCAGACTGGTCAAGACAGCATAGGGCTAAATGCAGTGAAAGTACGTGGCTTAAAACATACGCAAAATTCACCTGAGATCAAACATAATACAGCCTGCATGATCAGGGCAGAACAATTACTGTCATCCAAACTACCTAAGAAAATGCTAGCTCTTAATTTCCATGTGGTTAAAAACTCTTTCAAAAACAAAACTGAACAGAGCAAAACAAAAACCCAAATCCCAAGACTTCAGGTGTTAGTTCTAGTCTTACATGCCAGAGAAATACCACAAGTATTCAAAAACTTTGTGGGGAGACTAAAACAAAGTCAATAGATTAAAGGAGAAGGTTGCACAGCATTTCAGGGTGATAATAAGGCACAAATCCAAGAGGGAAGGGCAAAAGTCACTAGTATAGCTGTAACTAATGCCTCCTAACTGCTCTCAGAAACCGATAAACATCATTTTCCCTGTACCAAAGACAAGTAACTGAGACACTGAGAAATAAAGTGACTTGTTGAAAGTAACACATAAAACTAGAAACAAACTGTGAATCCTGCTTCCCCTGGTTATCCTTACCAGTACCTTGGATACAGTAGAGACTGCACTGCAATGTGATTACAGCCTCTAATATTGCACCATGACTTTGTGCTGACAAAAATATTTAAGACCCCTGTACACAGGTTGAAAAAAGAATTTTCTACAAAAGTATTAAAGAAGAGTTGGAATGGGATCCAATCCCATGTAAAATGGGACTCGGAGATTGGAGGAAAAAGCAAGTGAATTCCAGATCCAGAAATGTCCAGCATTAGGGAAAAATAACTGAGCTTTCTCTTGTCCAGCAAAAAGCTCTGCATTGCCGGCTGTACAGTAAAAGCACAACTGGCTTTTAATCTCGTTCAGGAGCAGCTGCTTTCACAGCAGTGAAATCTTCCAGGACAAGCCTGACTGACTTAGTGGATAAATTATTTGAAGTTGGTATAGCTCAGAAGTAACCAGCTCATTTAGGAAAATGTCGCCATCTTAAAAACACTTTTTCTCTCCAATTGGAGCAAGCTTTGAAGGTTTCAAAACTTGGCCGTCGTTTGGATAGGAAAATAAAAGCAGCATTTTTACGAAAGGCTGGAAATTACAAAACACGGCTTGGACTTCAAACAGTTCACCCACGAGCCAGGACAGGCTGGGCCTTCACTGGGAACTCACGTCGCTTCTAATCACTTGTATTAGTTTAGCACCAGGAAAAGGTGCCAGATTGGGAGCCCCAGGCACTGTATTCTCTATTTATCCCCAAAGCAGGTACAGCAGGATGGCAAGCTATCACAGAGATGCCAGCCACTGCTACATTTCCTCATGTCCAGGGACCTGGTGAGAGGAGGGTGATGAGGTCTCAGGGCTATCTCTGCTGTGACTGCCCACACGGGGGCCAGTACCACACACTGTTACAGGAGGATGGGCTCCTAAACTGCAGGGCCTATGGAAGGGAAATAACAGAGCATCAGTCTACAAGTATCCTCCGAGACTCTGAGAAAGAAGAACCAGGGATTCTTTTCTTTGCATTCTATTCCAGCCGTCTCAAAATGAATGAATACTAGAAAGAGCAATGAGGCCAGAGAGAGTCAACGTACTGAGTACAAATGAGATTTATACGTGGCTTGAGTCACTCCAGACAATTAGCTACCCACCAGGCTGTTTAGTTTATTGTCCCTACTGGATAAAGATTTAATAAGCAGTCACCTAGATGGGAAACATGAGACTTGCAGAAAGGAAACTTTTCACTACTCTACACGGAAAATTTGAGCCCAGTCCTGCAACAGCCTGCACAGCTGATTCCCACTGATGTGTCAACGCTGGAAGATGGGGCTCTTGAAGACAGTCCACATAGGTGGAAATTACAGGAAACACAGGACAATCTTTTGTTATATTATTACTATGTCAGAAATCTTCCATACATTTCAAATATTCTATGGAAATTAATACAGCTTTCTTCAGTTTTTTTCTCTCCAATACTCAGTCTTATCCAGGACTTAAACCTTTTCTCATAGTATGAAAGTGCATAATGCTGGATTTTATTAACTTATCTACTGGGGAAATATGCTGTGTAGGGAACATATTAAACAATTCAGTCTATGTTTGGAAAAGAAATACAGATTCATCACAACGAGGAAGGATGTTCAAGAGTATCCTGAAAAAACAGCCGGTATTCAAGCCAAAGGACAGGATGAAGTGGGCACAACAGTACAAAGCTGACAAGCAGATTTAACTGACAGTGACAGAAAGAATTGGAAGCTGCCAAACCCTAAGCTACGCTAGGGCTTCTTCAGATACTACATGCACTAAAATTGAAACTAAAAGCATCAATGAGGATATCAGATAAAACTCCTTAAGGTGGGAAAAATCCTAACAGCAGCCAAAGCACAATGGAAAATACAAACTTTGGGAAATGATAGAAAAAGGAACGCTTATCAAGTATAAGTAAGACTGGAAACAAAAAAGGCTGAATTACAGGATTGAACATTTCAGGACCTCACAGCAGTCATGCCTGGAATACAAATCTTTAACACACTTCATCAGAAGACTTCTTTTGCCGTTAATATTGCTAGTTGCAAGAGAGCTCAAAACCATTCATTTAGGCAGAATTTTTGTCAGGCAGTGTCCCAGAGGGTGTGGCCCGGTCTCCTGGGAATAGCATTTGTTAGTTTTAGAGAACCAGCAGAGGGAGCACATCAGCAATTAAACATGGTTTTCTTGTGTTTGTGCCTAAACAATGAGATTTTTTTGGTTGGGTTTTTTTTGTTGTTGTTTTGTTTTTATTCTCAACATTCCTCTTTCACTAATGCCTGTGACTCACTTAGCTATCAAATTGTTGGGAGTTTAGGAGCCAAAGCTATGGAGAACAACAGGCTCCACATCCACCCCACATAAAAAAAAACAGTGGACATATGGTTTTACCTACTTGTCTTTCTTCACTTTCTCCCCATGTCAACCTCCATCTTACCCATTCCTGACATTCTGCCCATGAAATCTTGTGTTGCCACACGATGATTGTTCTCATATTCCTGCACTGTGACCACTAACTTTCTAGTCAGAAAGAAAGGCATATGGATCTCTAGGGAGGAAAGAGAAATCAATAATTAACTTTCAGCCAGCTGAAAGGACAACTCTGAAGTCCATAAGGCAACTTTCCCAGTCCTACTTTTGTATCCTCAAGGGATTGATAACACAGCTATTGATGATTTTAGAAGAAAGATATTAGAAAGCTCTTCTTTTAGTTGAGAGAAAAAAAATAAAAAAGAAATCGGTAATTCCCATGCTGTATTTACCACAGAAGCAAATGACACACTACACTTGCCTGCATTTTTAGCTCTACCACAATCCCAAGCTAAATTCACTAGGAAAGTGTAACAGTAAGAGGTTATCTACAGGTGTATCTTACAGAATGGCACCATGTCTGTCCTGGAAAGGGTTTCCCACAGACACCCTGCAGAGGGTTGGAAGCACTGCCTATTCAGGTTTCCTTTCTTCTTTGCTGTAGTTACCAACTGGTTTAAATACAGACTTTTATAACCACTGGTTTGATAGTAGCTCAAACATTCTGGAAGACTCTGTGGGTTTTGGTTCATCCTTTGTACTGTCATTTATACTTGTGCAAACTGGCCGTAAAAAGTTACCTAGTGATCTGTGTCCACCCACTTCAGAAAAGCACAAGGAAAGGATTATGACATGAGGTATTGAAGAGCCAAGTCCTAAAGACGCCGACAGTGTCTGAATTAGGTAGGACTGGTTTCTGTTGGAATACCTGTCTGCCATAAAAGATGTTGAGGTACGGTACCTGATAACAACATGTACAGCACAGACTGCAAATCTGCCCTCCACAGGGCTGGCAGGGCAAGTTGTCGCTGATGGGATGAGACCATTCTTGGCATGAAAGGATTTCAGCCTTTGTTCTGGCATAGTTCATGGCCTTTCTTCCCATAGTGCCACCTAGTGCCAACGCAGTCAGCAGCTCACTTTTCTGCGAGGTGAACATCAGCCCCATCACAAACAGGCTGGGACTCTCTACACTCACTTCACCCAGGCCCAAACTCAGCTGTCAGAGAAACAGTATTTTTTTTCCCTTAAAGACAGCTTTGTCCCATTAGCTTGATTTCCCGCTCCTACATTTTAACTACTTCAAGGCACAGATCCTTAACTGCACGTGGTAAAAGCTGAACTTCTGCCTTCTTGCAAACCTCTGGGGTGTGTGGCAACCTGCTCCGTGGCACTGGAAGCCCTGGTTGCTCCAGCAGCTATGGAAGACGGAGGTGGCACATGTCCCTGTGCTTCTGGTGCCCATTTTACAAGACTCGTCTGCAAACAGAACTCCCGCCAGCGCCGGGCGGTCAAAATGCCGTCACAGTACTTACTGGCACTGAAGGATTAAGTACAGAAATGTAAGAAAACATAAAAGACATAAGCACCAATCATTGTGAAGTGCCAGTTTCCTATTGCAGGAGAACTGGATCAGTGCGGTTAGAACTAAATATTAACTTTTATGATAAATTATAACCAAGAATATAGGCAACACTATCAAAGCAAAAACCACCTGGACAAAAGCCTTTATGTTTTTTCACTCCTCACTGAAATATCTGTGAAAATATCCCCAAGTTAAAGCTGTACAAATATTACAAAAGTACCTCGAAATTTGGTGTATGGTCAAACAATTCTCTTCACCAAGAGAAACCTGGATTACTTGCATAAATAGATTAATAAAATCCAAGTTATTTTTCACACTTGATACTGTTTGTTTACTTTCTGATTTTTTTGGGGCCAAACTAACAACAAGAGTGAAGTCTGTTTCACTTTGATTTGCCATCATTTTCCCTCTGCAGCACATTGTGAATGTCAGACCCTACAGAAGGAACAAGTTATTCTTTAAAAGTAACTATTTCCAGTGCATTGTTTCATTAAAAAAACCCAACAAAACAAAAGAAAAAAACATGTATAAAGGATTTCGATTTTCTAAAAGTTTTGCTAAAAAAAAAAATCTAAGTAACTTGAAGTTAAATTTTAGTCTTTAAATTTCCATTAACATTTATGAATCTCTTTCAGTAGAAACTCTTCACCATAGAGAATCCAGTGCAAAAAAGTCCTATAAAAACAGACAGGAGTGAAACCAACTGAAATCTATCAGGCCACAGCATGCTACCAATTTCTAAACAGAACTCCTATTCAAATTATTCTGCTTAAAACCTCCTATGGTCTGCAAAAATGAACAGGGTTTTCTTGAAACGATTTAAATAACAATTTATCTAAGACTGTAATCTCTCTTGTATGGGATTTGTAAGCCATCCCACAGAATTCTCTAGCAGGGGACACTGTTCCCTATTTACATCAAAGTTTTATATAAATACTATTACATTTTTTTTAATATTCTGCAGCTGTTTTCCCTTATGAATAAGCTGGGCCTATGAAGAAAATGCGAAAATAGGAAAACTGTGAGTAATATTTATAATAATGATATATTCAAAGCAGGAAATTGCTACAACTGTCTTTATCAAAATAAACAAGATTGATATTTTTTCCTCCTTTAAGAGAAAAGCAAAATCCTCTACTATTAAAAATAATTTGACTTGGTATTTGCTAGGTATTTGGATTTAACTGTCTTATATCCCATTTTTGGTCCTGGTAAAAAAAAACAAAAACAAAACCAAAACAAAACAAAAAAACCCCACCACACAAACATACACACAAAACCCCCAACAGTGCTGCTTTTCGTCTCACAGGAGTGAAAGAGGCATATACACACGCCAGTCAGCCCAAAATTACTCTAGCTACAGGGCATGGCAAAGCATGAAATAACTGCTCCAGAGCACTTCCTCATGTGGGTGTGTTAGATAACTGTCTGCTCCAACACTAAAATAAAGCACACTGTGACCCAATCAACACCGCGGGCTCTGCCCCGCACGGCTGCCCGGGCTGCGAGCAGGGGAGCCCAGGGCACCCCGCACACGCCAAGCTCTGTCCTACCCCCCTGGCCAACAGGTTTGAACATTCCATATGCCGGATTTAAGTTTACTTAGGCACACTTTACCCTTTGCTGCTGTATCCAGATTGCAGACGGACTTTGTGCTATTGAAAGGGCTAAGATTTTTTTTTTTTTTTTTTTTGCTAGAATATATTTGGGGTTCAAAGAAAATTACAGCTTCCTAGTGAAAAAGGTTTTAATATTAAAAAAAAAAAAATCTTACTGGGTAATGAACAGTGTTTCCATCTCTCTGACTCACTTTCTCTGCTTGAATTCTTCTTGCCTGGAGTTTTTATAAAGTGAAGAGATTTCTTGTAGTCAGTTTTCAAGTTTCTCAAAAATGTTAAGATGAGTCTGGGCTTCTGCTAAATGTACATGCAAGAATCCTCAGGACAGGTCCATGTGCTTTCCTACAAAAAAACCCTGAGCTGCTGAGGAACGTACACCTGCACTGGTTCAGAAGAAAATGACAGGTGCCTGAAAACCCACCACCCATCCCATGAGGAGGACGGCTGCTAACACTCCTGCTGCCTCACTCGAGGCTGACCACTATCTAGAGGGATTAGCAACTCCACCTTTAAGACCCCTACATTTTTGGCATAACTTCAGCATCCCCTCTACAACCAATGTGAGTTTCAAAGCTTAAGGTTCAAACTTTAGGAGGGGAGGAAATACCTTGCTGCAGTTAACAGGTCACTCGAAGCAATAAACACATTTAAAGTCTATCAACAAAATATTAATTTAGAACCTTGAATAAAAAGAAGGAGGAAAAAAATAGTAAACAATGAATGTCATTCCCCAGCTAAGAGATGAGCCACCAATTCTTGGCACACTGATATATAAAACCTTGAAAAGTTTCGCTTATGTTCTGGAAATAAAACTGCTAATAAAATGGAGCAAGTAGTTTCTGTAGTTGCAGTGCCAGTGAATAGATCTGCTGCTTTGGATTTCAATTAACTTAGTTTGTTCAGTGAGGAGGCTCTTCTGTTGAAACTGGGGACTGCTAAGTTAAAGACAGCTAAAAATCCCCCAAACAACAGCAAAAAAACCTGTTGGCAGCAAAAGTTCTTTCTGGCTGTGAAATAATGGATTTTTAAGAAACATTTCAAAGGATTTGAAGGTTTTGGAGAATCTCCTAGGCAGTCTCAGGTGGGTTAGGAATATTGCATTATAGACTTCTTTGTGCTAAAAGGAAGGCCTAATGCATGTTTTTAAGAAGTCCGCCTCTTGCTATTAAATAAATAATTTTGTATTAAAAAAGGTGATTGTTACTGTTGAGAGATCTCCACTGATCAGCGTCCATTTTATATAATTACTTACGATTCTCCAGAACATTTTATGTAACTCACTTCCACTATCCCTTCTTTCTTTTTTTTTTTTTTTGTTACCGGCAGAGTAGCAGTTTTACTCTCCAACAGAAATGACAAGAGCTCAGATAAAAAGACCATTGCAAATGGATCAGTTTAAGCAGTCTTTAGAACCCATGATAAATCTGGGCTCCAAAAACTCGACAATGCTAAATGGGCTATGAAATGCATCACAAATCCCTTCCCAGAAAAAAAAAAAAAAAAGAAGAAAAAAAAGAAGAAAAAAATTAATTCAGAGAAAAGCTTCAATGTTTGAAATTACAAATAAGCAGCATATTTGTGGAATGAAAAATGGTAAATAAATAGTTACTATTTCTGGACAAAATGGCTCGATAGATTTCATAATTTGCCACCACTGTAAAAAATATCTATTCCCTTCCCCCCCCCTTCCCCGTCAGTACACACGGAAACACAAGCATAACCATGCATAAAGTGGGAGGGTGGGGGGCAGCCAAGGATACAAACTCCCTCTTAGAAAGTTTGAATTCTTATTAACCCAGTGATGCCTCCATAATGTTACATTAGATCAGCAACATAAAAGTTAGAATATATGTCTCCTTCTTCCTAGTAAAGGAAACTGGAAAAACACTAATAATGAAAAATAGATGTTAAAAATATCCAGGAGGAAAAAGTACACGTACAATAACCAAAATTAACCCCCTCCGCCCCCACACCAAAACAGATAAACAGCAAAATCTCTGAATAAAAATCCTGTCAGGAGGAGTGGAACCTGCTTTCTCTTTTTTTTTTTTTTTTGCTTTTATTTACAGTATGCCAAGCATGGACTTTAAACTTACAGTGTGCATATATATAGAAAACAAAGAACGAGAGTCACCGTTAACCCTGGTCACCGGCATTACAGCTAAAAGTCATTGGCAAATACTAATAAAACCCCATTTAGCAGTAAATAAGGAGAACATGATATATGGACAGACAGATGGAACTGCATAAACAGAAAAGAAAAAGCAGAGAGACCCACAAACATACGGAGAGGGCTGTTTTAAAAGAGTGAAAGAAATTGATTTACTTGGAACTAGTGTTGGAAAACAAACGTATTTGTTTCCTTCGTGATTAAAAAAAAAGTAATTAAAGTGAATCATAAGGGGGCACACCCTTGAATAAGTGGGGGGGGAGGGGGGGGGAACATTTGTAGAGGGGAAGGCCTTCTATAGATGTTCCGAATTTTAAGCTAGCAAATAGGTCTGGCAAACTTACATCTCTAAATTAAA
>JAYRBT010000001.1:22560871-22591735 GCA_036023395.1 Myiotriccus ornatus
AAAAAAAAAAAAATCCTGAATGGTGCAATTTGAATAGAGAATCCTGATTTAATGTTTTGCCAACAAAAAGCTGCCCATTTGCTTGATTCAAAATGCTCAGTGAAAGCCTGCTTGCCATCACACCACATTCCTGTGGGTCTACAGTGCCTCCTCCCGATTATGTGAGGAGGTCGATGGATGTGCACTTGGATCACTTGCAGGAAGAGGAAAGAGGACATGTAACTGCTGGCAGCTTTCAGCTCTGTCACAGGAGAGGGCACAGACCTGCCATGTGACAGTGAGGGCCTGCATGGCAGTCACATGGCTGGTCTACACTTGGCCATGCAACAGCACAGGCAAGCAAATTCTTGTCACGTGCCCAGGGTTGTATCTCTCCCATGACAGAGGCACCAAATTATGGTTGTGCCACACATGGGGTCACCCCACAAGAAAGAGGCTGGAACAGAGGGCTTCAGAGCTGTCTAAGTGAAAGGCTGCACTATCCACCCTGAATGCAAGAACAGGCAATGCTGGTCTACCCAGCAGATGATACTCCTGGTTTTCTTTTCCTGCAAACTTGTCTTCTCAATTCAGTTGGTCTCTAGCGACTGTCATTAGGAAGGCAAAGGAGCCCCAACCCCTCTAGCAAAGCCTTAAAAAGAATGAAACAATTGCTAGCACCATAAAGGCAGGTGAAAAAATCTGGTGCTTGGTGCAGCAGGGGCACCCATCTACAGTTCTCCCAAGAAGCTACAGAGCCCTATGAACACACTGATTTTCAGTAGTAAGGGGAAGATAGGGAAAACCAAACTGCCCACCAGAACTGTGAAAGACTTTGCTGCAAATTACAAAATTCTGGATGATGGACTAAGAGGGAAGGAAGGTGCTTCGGTGCCAAATAGTTCGATACTGCTCCTCTCCTATCCTTTTTATATCCCCAGGTGCACCATCATGCTGAGTTTAGACATATCTTGCTGGTATCCAAACCTGGAAAAGGAGTCACAGCGTCATATAGTCATGTCAGAGGCTAAGAGCTACTTCCTTTGAAAAAACACCCAAGTAAAACCTAGCCCCTTAGCAGATATCTAAGGGTTGATTTTCAAATTCTGAAGAAATTTAAAGTGGGACTGACTTCCTAAACTGGTTGGATACCTTGCCCATCCCTGTGGTGGGCTAGCACACTGTTTTTTATGTACTTCACATACCTGCCTTACAACAGTTCCATTAATACCTTCGGGGAGATCCGTTTTTCCAGAATTCCAGGAACTGTTCTTAGAAGCCAGGCTGGTTTAACAGCATACTGCTGTTAAAAATCCCAGGCAAATTTATGTCTCAATTCTGTTTCAGATGGTATAGGCAGGACCTAGAAACACTGACAGCAACGTGTCTGAACTTGATTGCTTCACTTAGTCCCTTAACCACATACGCAGATCTCCTAGACTCCCCTGGTATATCACACCATCATGTTGCCAGCCCAACAGGATTGGTGATTCAGATGTCTCTACTGGTGTCCTGCAGTGTCTCTGCAACTTTGTGCAAATGTAATGAGAAAGATGCCAATTAAAAAAGCACAAGAGTCCTGCAGTGTGGCAGGCTGATTCAAATTAGATACCTGTATGAAGTGATTAAAAATAGGTTTTTTAAACCTGAAGATAACAGGAGGACAGTATGTTTGATTTCCATCAGCAGGGGCCAGCGAAAAATGTAGAAGGACCACACAAAGCTCTTTATTCCTGCAAATTTACTGGTGATGATGTTAAGGATAGAAAGGGAGAAATACAGTGTACTTCTGGTGCCTTTCAATATGCAAAGAATCTCAATTGTTCTCCCATCTCAGCAGCCACTACTTACTGCCAGACCTCCAAATAAGTAATACTTTTCTTTAGCAACTTTGATCCATCATTCAGGTGCACATAATCATTAACAAATCAAATCTCACAACTTCCTTTGGCAAAAAACTACTGTCATTCTCATTTTACAGACAGTAAAAAATAAAAGGAAAGAGTTAATCCCTCTGTTGAGAATAGGAGTGAGATTGGGATGTCAGCCTTTCCTGATCAGAAGTTCAGGCTATGTTGCCTTTATGGATCAGTCTCTCAGACAGCCCAATTGATTGGCAAGACTGGGATGCACTTACTGAACCAGAACTGGCTTCTCTAATCTTGTTTGTTTTGGTATTTTTAATCTCAGAATGTCCTGAATAATAAATCAGATGCACAGCTGATATGTCTCCAACAGTTTCAATAGTTTTGTGTAAATCTGTCTGCAATAGTATATACCAAGTACCATTAAATGCCTACTTTCCTTTATGATGACACGACCTGCACTTCAGTAAAGGAACACTTTGCCCAATGACTGTACCCTTACAGCCCTTAGGCCACCTTGCACAAAGGCTGCAAAATGGTGTTTCTGTTGCATAATCATCCCATGCCAGATACAACAGTACTGCATTGCTCGAGTACTGTGTTGGGTAAGTATTACTGCTACATCAGTAAATTGTGACAGTGAGATCTGGCAAAATAATAAATTTCGTCCCAGCAGGACCAATCCCTTGCTTCTATACTCATCAACACTGGTGTATATCAATCACCACCTACACGGACTGAGAGTCCTCTTCAACTCCAGAAGACCAGTATCATACCAACATATCACTTTCCAATTCAAAAACCAAAACCATACAAAAAGTTCTCATACATACATGCACACAAACTTGGGATGTTCATGTGTTCAGCTTTCTGACCTGAGTGTGTAGATTGTGTTGCAATTTTTTAACGCTTGAGGTGCAGTTACTTGTGGCCTTGGCTATATATGTGTTCATCCTCCCCACTTACAGCGTGCTGTAATAATAAAGGTGATATCTTTATTTGCATCAGCAGGCCATTTGTGACCAATTTAGCTGTTGAGCTAACGTGCAAGGCCCTCGTGCAAGCTGTGGAGTTACAATGAAGTCGGATCTTGTTACATAGCCTACTGCATTGTATGGTGCTCCCTCTATTATATAACTATATGGTTCCCAAAGGTTACCTCTAATTTCATTATTAAGAGTCATGCTGCTGTTCAGTCAACATTTAAGGACTAGAAATTTGATGATTTTCTTATGAAAATCCATACTGAATCCATCCCAAACTGGATAACAAATTGTAAAAAGTAGTTTTAACATCTGAAAGCAGCTTTGGTAGGAAACGAGTCAGGATGCACATTCATCACTCTCTTCTACCAGATAACTAGGATGACTATCAGAGATTTCTATTTTTGTCCTGAAAGTTAGGGAGTGTGCAGAGGATTTGATTGCTGTCATAATGATTGCTGGCTATGACATGGACTGCAGTGAAAATTCTGAAGCTCAAGGTGGCCAACACTTCTGCTTTTACCCTTTTAAATAGTAGGGGGAAAAACAGCCAACAAACCAAACCAAATTTCTGCAACACTACTGATTGTTGTAGCAGTTGAAAGCCACTAAGTTTATCACGAATGAAGATCTGATCTAGATAGGAAAAAAACTGAGATGCATCACTAGCAATATTTTGGTAGCTGTTATTTTACCCTCTGGGTGCAACTGAATATTTTCATAAGCCTATCATTCTACTTGGAAAATATTTATGTCAGCATTTTCAAAGGTGCTACTCCTTCAAGAGGTAATTATCTCCTAGTTTAGAATATCACATCTGAGAGTACTGCGCCCCAAATGAATAGCCACTTCTGGAAAAATAAAACCAAAAATGCAATCTAAGTGCATCAGATGTACAAAGACAGAAATTTCATTTTAACTTTTATTTGATTGACTATACATAAGGTGGACAAAAAACTCCTCTACAGAAAAGAGACAAACAGTATTGAAACTTCAAACATCCAAAAACTCTTCAGTAAGCTCTAAAAGTTACATCATTTTATCTTAAAAGCCAGGGACTTTTTTTTTAATCTCTATTATGATCAGAAGTACTTTTTAAGCTTTTTTAAAATGCAATTACTAAAAGTAGAAATTTCTTTATTTATTTTCTTAAAGCTAAGCCTGTATGACCAAAAAATAAAAATAAATCTCAGCATTTACAATAATGCCGTAATATTTGAAAGGAGCAACCCCAAGCGTCATTATTCATCTAATACTTCACTATGACATCCCTTCAGTGGATGCAGGATTATTTTCCTCAAATATAGTCATTGTGAGAAAGTTCCTCTATGAGATTTTTCTTCATGTATTCTAGGCAAGGGTAAACCAATGCATTTACCAGGCAGACTGAAGTTGTAAGTTACTGAAAAGGCTCAGACCTCTTAGGCTTGTATCTCACTTTGAAGCAGTTCATCCCAAAATTTCACTGTAGGACCCAGTGTCAGTTGGCCCAAATTCCTGCTAAATCCCCACATTTAGCGTTTCTGGATATATGCCTCTAAAAACCCACCGCCAGCTAATAGAAAACATAAAGCACAAAGACTTGGGGGCATTTAGGCCAACTGGCTCTGACCTGTGAGTATGAAAGAGTCCCTGATTCTGTTGTGGGGCAATCTAAATATTATGAGATAATGCAGTAAAGAAATAGAAATGAGTAAAACATCAAGCAAAGGTTTATCCTTGATGGCTTCAGATGCACGCTCCAAAAATAAATGTAACCACTGACCTCTGTATCAAATGCACAGGAAAACACTACTAAGGATGTAACCATCTTACTAGCAGTAATGCCACCAAAATTATGTATAAAAGTTTCACTTTCACAAACCTTGATTATGTGTAGACCACCTCAGGGCGATTATTTTTGTGTCTGTGTGGGCAGGATTTATCAGCTTTGAAACATTTAATAAAAGATGTTTCTGAAGAATAAAAATCAAGATAGACTAGATGTAATAAAGAAAAGGAATGTCGAGGTCTAATTTTTTTTTTTTTTTTTACTTTGTATAAGCTACGTTCCATTAGAAAAACTAGGCAAGACTCGTTCCAATTAGTCCTTTAGTTTTAGCCTAAAGGAGAATATTTTTTATAAGGTGAACACAGTTTGCTCAGCTGTTTTAAAGGACACATTTAGAGTGCATTTCTTTTCCTGAAATATTAATTGAAATTCATTTTGTAAGGAAAAGATGAGAGAGTTTATTATTGAAAGCCAAAAAATTAAATCCAAAAAGTTGTATTAACTGAAAATTAAGCCTCAGGTCTTATTTTACACAAGAACAGAGATAAGAACCTTTCTTTCAATCAGACCTATCAAAACCCGGAAGATCTAATGAGGTTAGTGGTGGTGTAAGTCTGATAGAAATGAACTTTGGTATCCTATAGACAAACAACCCTTCTATTTTGCCTTATTTGAACAAAAGGGTCTTTCATTACAGAACTAGAAGATACAGAACAAGGTGACATAATATTTTCAAAATGATATAAAAGAAACAAAGTATATCAACTTCAATGTTACTCTTCAGTCAGGTTTTGTAATGAGCCCAAGTCAGATATTATTTGATGGTCAAAGGGGTCCTTTTCTATAACTTTCTTTGCAATTATTAGCTAATACTGTATTATTTGGCATTGCTACCAGGATTATCTATGATTATATAATGAGAGATCCCCTTTGTAATATCTTTGCAATTAGACATAATTAAGTTTGTCAGAGGAACGTTAATTTCCTGATTTTTGAGTAAATAAAGAATCAATGTTAACATTGCACTAATCAGTACTAACTAACGTTTAATTTGTTTTGTTTCAAAATCAGAGGTCACATTGTGAAACCATTTGATAGTATGCAACAAAAAATCTCAACAAAATAAACAGAAGTTGGAATAAAGATAACTTTATATTAACTGGTACTTTGCTGTCCTACTGTTCCATTTGTTGAGTTGTCCTGAAGCCAACAAAATACTGGTAAGGATCAGGATACAAATATGACTTGAAGTACTCTCTGTTGTAATCTTGGAATGAATCGACATTGGTTTTTACCACACTGTGATAACATCACAGATGTCAGACTCATAAATGCCTGTATACCTGTAAGCTTTCTGTTTCAGAAACAAAGGTACTACCACTACAGCTAAATGAAAGTCTCACTAGCTTCAGCAGACCACTTGTGAGCCAGGCACCAAGCAAGAGATGAAAATCACGTCTGAGAAAAACCCCATATAAATATTAAGATATACATCACCCATCCAGCCAGCTGAGTAAGTAAATGAGTTTCAACCTGAAATTCTCAGGGATTCCTATAGCAAAGCTGCAACATACCATAAAAATTCTCTGGGGATTCTCAGATATAGGCTTATGGAGGCAAACTGTGAGTGAGCTGTTGAAGGCTATCTGGTGCAACACAGCTATTATCAGTCATGAGAGTTCGGATTGGTTGTTTAGGCACCACATCCAGCTCATGCAAGCATCTAGTGCCCACAGTTTAAAAACAGGTACAAGAAAGGTAGCCACAGGTTTATAAAGAAAAGAATTTATGGGGCATTACTCTCCTAAACTGCTGTTTCTATAAACAATACTCTGGGCTCAAAGTATCAAGATGTGACAATGCTGAAGCTCTCCATAAGAGGATTATCTCTTTTCTTTTTCCTGTCTTATTTGTTGAAAAAAAGGAACAAAAACAGTAAAGCAGTAAATAGTTTCTACATTTAAATGAATGTCAGTAGTCTTCGGAGTCAACACTGCATCAGATATGAATCAGACGTCCAAGACTTCTTGTATTAGGAGACCGACTGGAAATAAACAAGTGTCAGTTCACATCTGATGCAATCTTTAATTAGAACCCCACAGTCAAGTAGGCTACAAGCTTTTTACAGCCTAAATTAAGGCTGCAATTTTGAAGCACAAGAAATCAACCACCAGGGAACAAAAGCACCAGTTTACCATACTGCTAAAAGTCAACTCAGTCTGACTCTTGCTTCAAAATATGAAGATAAATTATAAAGTACATCATTTTCTGGAGCAGACACAACACAACAGTTTCTGCAAATTTTTGGTATTAGGTACTTAATGATGTTCAAGTTCTTTGGGATAACTACAGGCTACTCCTGTGAGAAAAGTTATGTGCAAGACAAATAAAGCCCAAAAAGTTGATTTACAGGTGCTACCCACATGCATGTAACAGCACTATCCACAGGTCTCAAAGCTCAAGATTATCCATCCCTATCTACGATAAGTGTTCACTTTCAGAGGAATGAGAATACTTGCCTCACAATAGCTCAAAGGTGTTCAAATCCCTGCAAGATACTAACACTTTATTCCATTCATTTTAATGGAAAATAGATGTCCAAATTCCCAAAGACAGCCCTTTTACCACTGGGCCCAAAGAAACAGATTACTTGAAAATATCTTTTTATCACAAGAGAAGACAGGAAAAAAATTCCAATTAAAATTGATGGAATTGATCGAAGAATGAAAGCCATCAAGGAACAAGACAGGCAAAATGGGGAATAAAATAAGGGAAAAGTGCATAAAGTTATCTCATTCTCCTCAAGGATTATTAAAAAACTTCCTACTAGAGTAAAAGAATATTTCCAGTTTGTTTTCTAACAGCTAAAAAGAAGTGTAGATTAAAAACTAGGAACCATACTGAAAACTGTGGCAAAGGCAGACCATAAAGCAGGAAGTCAAACATTGTACCTTGAATTACTCCATTGTCACAATTAAATGGCCAGAAAGCACTTCAGTGTTTTAGGAGTAGCCATGAGCACCTCTAATATCACAGATTTGCCTTTGAACTGAAGTCCCTTCTGCTAAAAACAAATTCCTAGTTAATACTGCTTGGGCTAAAAAAGAATTTCCTATAGCTGCAGCCCTTCGGCTTATCATAGAGATCTGTATACATCTGGAAAGATCTGTGGATTGTGGAATGTGATTAAAAAAAAGTACATTAAAAAAACACAGCTGCTTTGGAACCATAACCCCGCTCCTCTAGCACACCTCCATACTCCAACTCCTTCCTGCTAACTTAGCCTTTCAGTCCTCGGTTGTCTCATGTGCAATAAAGACTAGATCAAGTCCTGGGAATTTCTGAGGAGAGCTCTGGACCTAAGACCGTTTCTGTGGGGACAAGGAAGTACTCGAGGGATAAAGAGCAAACCATCCCACACAGTTACCACCCCACACATTCTCCCCCTGTGGCCATGCTCCAAACCCACAGAAAGCTTCTTGGAATTTCCTGCAATACCCGCTAAGTCCTTCTCTTAAAGCAGTATCTGCACCTGCCTCTTTGAGAAAATGTCAATAAACAATTTAAATTGTTGCTTGTAAAACTAATAGCTAGATTTTCCTTTAACAGAACTACCTCTAAGATTGCACAGAGAAGGGAATCATAAAATCATAGAATGGTTTGGGTTGGAAGGAACCTTAAAGATCATCAAGTCCCAGCCACCTGCCATGGGCAGGGACATCTTCCACTAAAACAGGTTGTTTAAAGCCTCACCCAACCTGGCCTTGAACACTCGTGGCACATAGATGCATACTACTTTGCAGCCATGAGAGACATTAAAAAAAAACAAATAAAAAACCCAAAACCAAACCAAACAAACAAACAAAACAGCCAAAAAAGGCAATAACCTATAAAAGACAACAAAATATGACAAATATGAACAAAAGCAGCACAAATTGTGTGGCACTGGTAAATTAGCATATTTTTCTCTTTTCAGCAACTGAAAGCATCTGAGGAACACTGGCTTTTAGAGAGGTGCTCCCCATGTTCCATGCCCTCCCATTTAAACACCAAACCAAAACTCACACAGATGTGATTGATGGGACAGAGACCCGACAGGCAAAGCTAGGGATGGTTTCAAAAGCAGAAAGACATTTGACCCAAGATGTCAGCCCCCCACAATAGACCCAGGGAAGATCTTATTACGTTTTGCTGCGTGGGTGGCTTATATCTAGTTTGGCCAAGAGTCCATGAGACATGATACCTGTATTACAATGTCAGATACAGGAACAATGCAGTGGTATTTTTCTATTAGTCCTGACTTTTCAGGATCTGACACTTGGAATAGGAACAGGTGATGCTTGAAAAATTAGGCTCAAATTTCTATTGGTAAATAAGAAAATTAAGCATTCTAAAACTCAACAGGAAAGTGACAAGAGTACAATGATTTCCGTCCCTCATAAAAGACAGCAAAAATGTACACTTTTGCCTTTCTACTTACATGGAGAATAAGCAATGCTTTCAGGGCCTGATGAGAGAGGTGCTGCTAGTTGATGGAATCATTTTTCATCTGATGCTAAAAAGAAAGTAATAAATGAAACGAGTTTTGAACATGAGCTTACAATACTTTTAGTATGTAAAAACTGCCATTAAGTAATCTGAGTATTCTATAACAAGGGTCTAACAAAAGCTAGTGTTCTCACTTATGTTTTCCATCCTAACTGTGAAATCCAGGCTGCAGGCTTCTTGCTGTACTGTTAATATTAAAGATACCAGTGTTACAAACTGGAGCTTAATGGTTAACACACATAAAAATATTTATTTATCTGATTTCAAGAGAAGTTGAAGAAAGCAACAAGTGTATACATGTACTGAAGTAATAGAAACCCCAAGATAATTCTTTAACAGTATAGTGTAGGCATTATTAAAAATTGTTCAAGAATAAGATAGGATGAATTCATATCCATCTCAAAAAGTGCAGACAATTCATTTTTGCAGACCCTTCAAGATAATATGTTCTTTTAAGTGAAACTACTGAAGCAGAACTCTGATGAGTTTGATGATCCTGAAAGTGAGATGTTTTAATGCTATCATTATCATTATTAAACATAGCTGTAATGATGATTTAAATCTGCGTTCCAAACCTCCTAGATGCTCTTCAACATTAGACACCTTTGTGTCTTGAAGACCCAGAGATACGCTTACTAGTTGATTATGCTATATAGAAAAGCTCTGCTTAACAAGACAGATGCAACCTTATTTTTATTTAATGATATTGCCTTCAATGGAATACAAAAGAAGCAATTGATAGTAATGATTGAAACATTTCTTGAAGAGACTTGTAAATTCAGCTGTCCACTACAAGAATCACCAAGAGAAGAAACAGGGGGATAATAAAAGACAAAGTAGCAGCTTTGAACAGTGACATTAGTGCAGGCTGGCTATCTGAACATGACAAATGATCTAATGTCTACAAGCTTATGGAGAATGAAATGTATGTCCTTGTTTGCTGCTATTAATTCTGTTCCAAAATGAAAGCCACAAATCTCAGTGCAGTGTTACCAAAGATACCATCCAACAACAGAGAGATACATGAGAAAGGTGTCTTTGCTCTTTGGTGGGACAACAACAACAACAAAAAAAAATTGAAACAGGAATGTTTAAAACTATTTCTTCTGATTCTGATACATGGCTGCTCACTGCTGTATTGCAGCTACACTGAGTGAAAAAGTAACAGCCAAATTCTTCCAAAACTATAGAGCCTAAAGACAAAAATCACTCTGCTATCACCAGCAGGCTGCCTAAATCAAGCGAAAAAGGGTAACCTGAGTGAAAAAGTGCCCCCAGTTCTCAGAGACACTTGGTGTTCCTCTCAGGAACATGTGCCTCTGCGTTTGCATCAACAAGTGTCTTGAAATTTGCACTGAGAACAAGAAGGACTTTGATCAAAAAATAGC
This sequence comes from Myiotriccus ornatus, assembly GCA_036023395.1. NCBI lineage: Eukaryota > Metazoa > Chordata > Aves > Passeriformes > Tyrannidae > Myiotriccus > Myiotriccus ornatus. The sequence continues at coordinate 22,571,406 of JAYRBT010000001.1, forward strand.
ACACATTTTTCTCTGCAAGGAACTTTACAGAGAGGTACTAAATTTACAAAAGCAGTTGAAGGAGGTTTCAGAGGGACTTGACAGATTACAGGCTGATGACACTACCGTTACAGCCTCAGTGGAAATGTGGTTTGATCTAATTAACAACAAAGAACTAGAACCACTGAAGAACAAAATTAAAAAATTATTCAAAGACTCTTGGAAGCTTTCCATTTCATAGCCACCAGGACTGATTTGAAACACAGACGGATGGGATTAAACCCAGGGTAGGTCGTCAAGGTTGGGACAGGCACTGAACATATTCTAGATATCTCAAATCTTCTAAGATTAAAAACTGAAGATCCATATTTTGCCCTAAATATGCAATTAAAAATGGATTTGATTGAATACAATTAATTTAATCATGCAGGTGGAAAATACAGATGTTAAATTAGGGCAGATAAGATGGCTGAACTTAGAAATGCTGGATTTTAGAACAGATGCATTGCTGTCCAGCCAACTCAGCATCACTTTTTTGAACATTTTTAGTTTATTCATATCACCTTCATTGAAACTGTGTAACAGCATAGGTGCTAAAATCAAAGAATCTGGTGAAGTGCACCAATATGTAGAGTTAGATTTAAAGCCTCACAGACCTAAAGTTTTCACAGGCTACAGAGACCATGAAGATGTTCTTGTTTTTTAATTACACTTTGCATTATAAGTAACATGTATTGCAGGGATAAATATGCCTATAAAATACTTCATGTCATTTGAATGCACTGTTTCAGTGGGTAAAATGCTACATTTGTGTTTTCTCCAAGAGGCTTTTGCAGGGGAAAAAAAAAAAGCCATGCTGGGGAGAAAAATTCAACTCTGATATGTTGGCTGCTGTTTCCACATACAAATTTTTTCTCCACACCCAATAGAGAACACATACCTCAGCTAAACAATTGTGAGCATCTGTTAGCTATGCCAATATCCTGTGGAAAGTAACAAAAGGCTTTAACTTATTTTTAACTGAGAGAACCACATAACTAAGAAAGTTTTTGCTTGAGAATTTCAAGTCAGATTTGGGATTACTGTATTTCCCTCTTTGGGAAGTTGTATGATGATTAATCTTATAATTAAAAAAGTAGAAGTTAATGAGGAAACATGTTAACATAAGATGATTTACGTGCCTATTAATAATAAAAGTGTATTGGGAAAAAAAAAGGGGGAAAAGGAAAAACCCATTGTGTAATCCAGTTCTGATGAAATGCCGGACAATTTTGAGACTGATAAAGTGAGTCACTGCCAACTGACTCAGCATGACAACGGGAGTTCATTGTTGCCTTAGGACCGAAGGAAGCAAGCAGACAGTTGGTTCAAACTGGATTTGTTCTTTCACTAAAATGTGCTCTTCCCACCATCTTCTTGTTCTTCTTTCACGTCTTCCATCAGACCCTCTAGTGTCTCCAGTACATACTGCATTTATTAAGCCCTGCAGTATTCAGCTAGCATTGGATACAACACACATCAAGACCTCAGATGCAGCATGTTACAAAATTAACTTAAAAGGCTGGAATGCAGCTCCATTTTTAAGTCCCAGTATATTTATATTTCACATATGGTTTTTGCTAGGCTATTCACAGGGGGGACTATAAAGCATCTCAACATGTGAGGTACTCTTGTAAACCTCACTATGTCCTCAGTTGCACTTAGTGTCCTCAGGCCTGGGGGATGTTGTACTGTAAGCATTAATATGTATATAAGTGCCGCTTTTTACATCCACATTTCCCTCTCCCTGCTTGTAAGTTTGGCAACAGCGGGATGGCTGAGTTCAGCTCAAAAAATGGAATTCCTGTTTATCTCCAAGGCTTTCCAAACATTACCTTCTGCCAGTCACTGCAATTTCCCCGGGCATCCTCTGAATTTAACAAAACAAGGAGAGCTCGTGGGACTCGGGACCCTTTAGACTCTGGGCAACAGAACTAAACAGAATATGCTGCCCCCCTCCTTGAAACCTCTCAGCTATATGAGAAGGGTTTACTTTAATACTGCAATAATGTGAATTTACATTGGTAATGTACACAAGAGAAAGGTTCACCTGTTGCATAACATTGTATAAAGGGTACGGAATAATATTAGAAGATCTGGTTTGTGGCTCTTTACCTTCAATACACTCAAATCTCCATCTCATCATTCATTATTTTTTCCTTCTCTCACTAAAGCTGCTTCTCCTGAAGTCTGTCTGAAATGTGAAAGTCACTTTTTGCTTTTTCTTTGTTTTACAAGGGATTATTAGAGTCTTAGAAGTTTATTGATTTAACTGTAGCTTATGAAAGGCTCCTAGAAATAAAAATAAATTATTTTTGAAAAGAAACAAGCAACAAGAAAGGTCCAAATTTGTTCAAGCAGCTAAAGTATACCCAGCCATTATAATTTTTTAAAATGCATACTTTACCAAAAGGAACTATGCCACATCAAAAATTATCATGCCAGGTAAAAGAAACTCCTGACAACTAAAGGAAAGATTGGTAATCAGCAAATTTGGGTTTTCAACTTGAATGTAGACAGCTTGGCAGGTGACTTGAACTCAACATCTCTAAATATGAGTTTATCCATCAGTGGAAGAGGCTACTAATGCTTCCCTATTTCAGAAGGGTGTATTAAAAGCTTAATTAATTGTTCATAAAGAACTCAGATTCTCAGATGAGAAGCATAAGAGAACACCAAAGTATTATTAATCTCAGGTGCCAAAAAATTATCCCTGCTCTTGCATGAAACAGGTCTGAATATTTGTAATTTCTATGGCAGCAATATCCCCAGTTCAGTTTGCAAATGATGAGAGTTATCCAAGTAAAATAAATGTCTGGCCATCAGAGTAAACAAAGACATCATTTTACGAGTCCAATCTAAATTGTAGAGATAATCAATATGAGAATAGCAGTGCCCACAATGAAACCTGTATTAATTATGAAGAGAGTTTATGAAAGAAATTAATCATTATTATGGAGTTCGCTGTAGGAATTTAATAGCATGAGCCAATTCTACATGACTCTTATGATGCTTGAGGTCAAATATGCTGAGTTTGAAATAAACTTTAATCTACTCTGAACTAACTTTGTATAAAAAAAGAAAGCTTCTCATAAGTTCCACATTACTGCCCAAAATAACAAATCTATTCTACCCCATAAGTGCGTGTGGTCTGATATGCCATCCTGAAAATAGATTCTAATGTCTCTATTCCCTCTCCATTTTTATTTTGGTTTGTATTTTTTTTTGTTTGGATTGGTGCTATAGGAAAATTATATACACTGATTACAAGAGAAAATTAGATATGGGAGACAGGCAATATATTTTTAAGCTTACTTTGTTGGGTTTTTTTTCCTTAAGTAACCACTCTCCCAAAATAAACACAGAAATGTTTATGGAAATAAAGAAACAAATTATAACAATTTTAGGTAGCATACCGCAGTCAAATAAATACCATTTTCTAATAAAACAAACTGGGAGAAAGCCTAATAGAACTTAACCCATAGTAACCAAAACAGCAGGTCAAGGGAATTTCTGTTCCAGAATCAGACCTGTTCTTGAGAGCTTAAGATTCATATCCATTGATCAACTTCAGTATTAATCAATTAATCCCTTTTCTAAGGGAAAGGCTATGACTGGGAGTGGTGAAAATTACCAGTGTGGGCTTAATTCCACCTCCAGTCAAGTCCAGTCCTGATTGTTTGCAAAAGGAGAAGAGCAAGACTTATGGTAAGAGCTTTTGAAAGGCCTATCCTTTGTATTTATTTATTTTTGTGAAGTTTATCTTAAACCAAATAAAAACATGAAGACATAAGTAATGAGCCCATCTCATTATTCTGAAGTCCATGCATGGCAAGAACTCCATGAATCAGAAGTAGATAGAGAATTCTTGGGAGATTTCTCGTTTGGGGTACTTCTGAGCATGTGTGTGGTGTTTGTGAGGGGAAGGAGGGCAAACTCCTGGGATGCAGTCAGGATGAAGGGGTTGGCTACCCCTACAAGTGCACAGAGAGATGCAGCAGAAATAGTATCTTCTTGCTTTTGCAAAATGCAGGATTAGCCATTTTGGAGACTCCTAATAATGTATGCAAAGCTTACAATATGGTCAATAACAATTAGATGTGCAAGAGGAAGAACACACCCTTAAAATTTTACAAGAACAACGGTCTTCAATTAAAAGAGTCAAAAAGAGTTCAGTGTGAATATTTCTGGGCTTCCTTTGTTGATGCTGTAGGATTTCTTTGAAACTGTACAGTTCTGCTTGCTAAAATCCTCTTGGCAACTACAGACTTCCTTACTTCTGATCTCATCACACACAGATGGCTAAGGCTTGTAAAATATTATTAGGGGACGTGTTGGAGTGGCCTGAACACGGGTCACTCCAGCAGTGTAATTTGACTCTCACAATTTCTCCGGATTTGTATAACCTTGAGTTCTGCCAGTGTTTCCCAAACTGCAAAATGGAAAGGGAGTCTACCTCCTCGTGAAGTGACGAGAACGCATGAGTTAAGATACATACAACTCTATATAAAAGGAAAAGTGTTACTGCTATTTGGGGAGAGTAAGATAGGGTCATGTGGACTTCAGTTTTATTCTCTTCTCTGAAACAAACACCGACACAGATATAAATAGCGCCTGTAGAAAAGCAAGGGATGAACTTCTGCTTGTTTTTTTAAACAATTTGTAGCTTTTGCATGTAAAATCTGTTTAGAAGAGATCTGAATAGTTTAATAATTAAACCAAAAATCTTAAGTTCTAAAACTATTACATTTACCAGAGTGGATTTTTTTTTTTCCAGTGGTGTCATAAATTCACAGTATTTGCCCACCAGTTCTGTTTTTCATAACAAGACTGTGGTTTTTATTTTGATCACTGGTTAATTTATTGCTGCAGCACATCATTTTGCTTTTCTTTTGGAGGTTCTGAGGAAAAGTAATTCTTTACAGACACTGTTCAGATGGTATTTTTCAATTAAAAACACTTAAAGCAGAAAGGAACGATTGTCTGGTGGGGGACTGAAGATCAGAGTTCAATGCTTGGCTCTACAATAGACTCCCTGGGGAAATTTTCAAAGGCACAAATGGCAGGTTGGCACATCACTCCCATACTTGCTTTAGTGGGAGTTAGTTGCCTCTGAAAACCTTCTATTTCCTTTCCCTAGATTATCCTGATCAAGTCACCTATTTTTTCTCTGTTCCTTGGTCTGCAAGCACAACAGTGGAAATTCTAACATTTTGTTTCCCTCACCTTTCTCCCGACTTGCCTTATTAACTGTAAGCTTCCTGAGGTTTTACAGCATGTAAAATACCCAGCACTGGTGAATGGGGCACTGATCTCATCTGGGATTCCCTAGTTTCTGTTAGAATACACACATGCAAATAACGCTAATACTAATTGGGAGTCTGGACTTAGCATTCTTATCATATCAAGTCCAGGTTACTGTGCTTCCCAGGAGCAGCACTGCTCTGGTAAAAAGCACCAGATTTATCAGCCCAAGTGAATGGGATCCACAGAACAGGTGCAGGACAGCAAGACTGGGTAAACTGGTACCAAAATCACCCATTCATTGAAAGTGGGATATTATTAACCCTCTTCATCTCAGTCCTTGGTTGTTTTTTTTTTTTGGTAACTTTAGTTTAAGCCAACCTGCTCCATTTAAGTAGACACCCTTTGAACAAAATGTTACATTTTACTGGAACAAAAAGCAAAGACTTAACAAATGGCCACAAAGGCTTTCATAAAACAAATCATTAAACTGAGTATGCATTTGCACCACGAGAGTAGAAGTACTCATCCACTGTGGTAACAAAACCAGATCAGTCTTACTTAACTTGCAAGACAATTTTTATTTTCAAATGACAAATGTAAATTTCCCAAAAATGTGACACATGGAACCACTTAAAGGGAGTGAATGACAATACACTGAATAAATGTGCGTGACAAGTAAATTCAAGAAAATGTTGATCTATACTTGTTTATCCAAAAAGTGGAGTGCCCCACAGAATTATTTTAATAAAACTAATAATTACTTTTTCCTACTCTACGGAACTTAAATGCATTGTGACCACAAGTAAAAATAAAAACCAATTCATATTCCACGTGCACTCATTAATTATCCACTGTCCTACCAGGAATTACCATGTTTGCCAAATGAGATGAGGCTAGTGCTCATTATATTCCAGAACACCACCACTGAGCAATGACGTCTTTCAGATACCCACTAGTAGTTAAACTAGGCTTTTTATTTTTGTCCTATTTCATAAATTATTTTCTAAGCCATTCATCTTTCTCAATGATCTCTTTATAGCTGTAACCAAGACCCTAAGTTTCTCGGGCATTTTTTTCCCCCTCAAGTTAATGCAGCTAAAGCCAGCAGCATTACATTAGGAATTATTTTTTATATAATATATTCACAAGATTAACACATATCTTTATGTACTAGGCACATCCTCCATTTCTTTCTGCATCATTCAGTTCGTATCATCTATGCAATCAGTCCAGTATGCAATGCAAGATAGAATTCCTACAGTACATGTAAATAATTCAAGAAAGTTTGTAACTCCTCAGAGAGATTTACTCACAGATCACCTGTTCACAGAGTTTAAAGAGATGTCGGAAGAGTTCCAGGATTATTACAGACCAACGATGGGAAAAGTTACCACAAAGTATCCGTATTCTTACAGCGTAGAACTGAAGCTGGCTTTGATTTTGGATAAATTAACAAACTTCAAAAGGATTGGTCTAAATCTGCCAGGGGAGGAATGTTGTTTGATTGCATCATGTACTGGGATGCTGCTGCAGTCGGATCCAGAAAGAATGACGCATCACAGTCTGACATGGCTCTGATAATAGATAAGTAAACCGTAGGATTGCCAAATGAAGAGGTCAAAAAAAATCCCAACAAAAACAAAAGAGCTGATAAAGCAAATTACACCAACAGAATTTGCAGTGCAACATGAACAAAAGAAACCCAAACAAACCCCATTCCTATTACTGATGGGATGCCCCTGTGTCCCACATGGCATCATTGCAAACGGATTCTGCACAGAGTGAGAAAGGTACGAGCCCATAGTTCTGCAGTAACAGCAGCCCACACAGAATACCACCATTTGCCAGCTGAGAAACCTTGACCTACTGGCCATGTGCCTCCATTTCTGTCCTCCTGATCCACTAAATCAGTCACATCTTAAGGTAGGTTCACAGTCATGGGTGACAAAACCCAAAGCTTTTCTGTTTGCAGCAATCATTGTATTTTCCTCCACAAGGCAAAGCATGCTAAGGACATTTTTTTATATGTCTGGAGGCCAACAGCCTGTCACTCGCTTTACACCGTGTATCACATGTATCTAGGACATAGAAAGGATTATTTAAAACTCTGAACAGACATCTATACCCACTACATTTCCAAAATAACGATGGCAAGTTGCTGAAATAACTTATTTAAAACTTTTTCTCAAGTACAGAGTGATAGAATTAGAGTAAAATCATCTAGAAGGGGTTGGAAACACTTTCTCATGAAGTCTTAAACATCACTTCGAGTGACATTAACTTGAGCTACATGTCCCATTGGAGAGCAAGTGTCAGCAAAGTAAATGCATTAGTTAAAGCTTAATAGTAGTTTGGTGTTCAATATCCTGAAATATTTAATATGTTTTTTCCCAAAGTAAACTGGTATTCAGTTTTAATGAAGACATTAACCTGCTTGATTTGTAAGCTCCTGTGGGAAGTCAGTCTAAAACACTGTCACAAGAGGTAGGCAGATGTAACAAGAGCTGTGACAGGAAATCAAGCACATTTTAAATGTTAAAAAAGCAGCCAGACAATAAGTCTCAATATGCTCTTGTTTTCTTTTAGTTTTGTTTATTTTTTTTGGTAATACGATTTCTGCCTTTTAAAAGATGGCAATTGAGGCTGGCTATAATGTAGTCTGAAGGTAACTGTGGGTACCGAAGCCTATTGGAGTCCTCACCAACTGTTTTGTAAACAAGTGGTAGAATACAAACTAAAAAAAAAACCCACAAAAGTTTGAATCAGATTCTGAACTTCAAGACACTTTGCAGTTTCCAGCATTGTAGGATGACAGCTTTAAACTAGAATCCACTGTTAGACTTTTAGTCACAGTTTGAATTTTCCAGGCTGACTTTGAATACAGTCTACACTGCGTGAGAACAGCCGGTCTTGTGAGTTTTCAGCTTGAAATGATAGTGATATAACAAGATGAGCAAAAATGGTGAGACCCCAAGCAATTAAGGTGGGTGTGTACTCTTCCTGAAATGCATATTGGTGGTTTGACAAGGGAGACAAGCTGGCTGCTTTGTTTCACAGTAGCTGTGTTTAGTTCATGCTGTCAAGCGTGGATTCTGACACTTAACAGTATTAATATTGCTATTTCTATTGATATAATTAGCACTTCTATAAATAATAGCTAAAGCTGCCATAGCTAAGTATATTACTGCAATCAGCACCATCAGGCCCTTCTTCGTTACACACCCTCCTGGAAAGACAAGCTGATTGATCTCAACAAGAAGACAGCCAGCGAGCAACTCTGTTGATTCTAGCGGCCCAGCTAAGAGCACCCACCAACCACCATGCAGAAGACTCTCCTAAACAACTAGTTTGTATGTGTGAGACTAAAGTTTCTCACCAGTCTTGCACCTGCCAACGTTTGAGTGCTATTTTCAGCCACATGATAAAAAAGCCCTCACATTGAGTTCAGTGGGTGTTGTTCATACACAACAATGGGGGAGAAGTCCTACAAATCGTTTTGGAGACAAACTAGAGTCAACATTTAAGCTCCACCTAAATAGCACAAAGATTATATTTATTTACTTGGCAGCTACGAAACAGAAAATTTCTTAACAAAACATATATTGCTGCTTTTAACAGAAGAACAACAGCGCCTGCCATTTCAATCCCTAACTTCATTCTGTTACACTTAAAAATACTGAAGAATGACAACTTTTCTAGAGGCCCAAACTTCAAGCACTTCCAATCTGTTTCAAAGAACTTTGCCCTTGTTTCACTACACCTAAAAGCCATAACTTCTACATGAGTTTTGACGGTGTTCAGTATCTTCCTTGAGGTAGTTATGCTTAATGACTGCAACTTACAGCTTATAGCACCAGTGGGAGAGGGAAGTGCACAGAACTAGTAGTGCTGGTGTTGGAAATAAAGCCTCAGGGTCTCAGAAGATGCATGCAAAAACACAAGCAGTTAAAAATTCCAGTTTTGGAAAGAGTGGGTATTTTCTTCTTTCTTCATCTTCCATAAAGTGATGTGGGTAAACACTGTACAAAGCTCTTCTGAAGGCCAATATTTACAGTGTCTGGAAATAGAAAGTGTTACGTATAAGGAAAGCAGCCTAGATGTCTGACTGGAGTTTGTTACAAAAATGCTTTAAAACTTCTATGTTCTTATGCTTTAGTCAAATGGATGTGCTGAAGGCCGTATGGGAAATTAAGTTATTTGTGTGTTCAATTAGTATTGAGTGTGAGACGTGCACATTTTTGAATCCTGTAAATTCTTTCAGAAACACTACTTGCTAGCTGCAGTACTTGAAAACTTAAAATGGTAAAGAGGAGACTACAATTCCAAAGAAGTTTTGTACTCCTGTACTAATACAGCTCACTTTGTATGAGTCCAAAGCACTCACAGAGCACTATGTTTTTCAGTAGTATCAAAGCCAAAATGATTCCTGTATAATTCCACTGATGTCACTTCAGTTATTTCAAAAAGGAAATTCATGTCTAAGCCACCTTCTGTTTTCTGATGCAAACCCAGAATAACTACACCAAAGTTTATAAAATTACTGGCATTGGCATTTATTGTCAAACCAAACAGTCAGTGGGAAAACTGGCACCTACCGTTTGAAATTATTGCTTGAGATATTATTTATAACCCTAACAGCAGCATTTTGGAATTCTCCATGTACATACCTTTGCAAATATTTGTGATGACAGCACATGGTATTATTCCCGTTGTACAGATAGGAAACAAAGACTGAGCAATTTTCCCTAAAGTCAAATATGCTATTTGTGGCAGAGCACAGAGCTTCACGATGCCCAAGTCTTAAGCCAGGAACCCAAACCAGTAAACAAGGACTCAGTCTTCAGCATGTTTTCATGAAAATACAAGAAGCAATAACTGGGTTGGACCCTATATTAGATTAAAAAATTAAGGAAAGATGAAGGAGTAATTATTTATTTGAATAAGCAGCTACAAGAACCAGAATCAGAACTTTCCCTTATGAGAAAATTTGATAACAATATGTTGTATTTTGGTATTGCTTGAGGTATCTTTCATGAATATCTGGGAAAATGGGAGTAGAATCCAAGATCTACTGATATTGGTAAGCACAAAACCATCTACATCCCAAGATCTTTTGTTTTCTGCTCACCCTGCTCAGGCCACAAACATGGGACCTCCCAAAGCAACACAGACCTTCTAAAATTACCTCTAGTTGTGAAAAACAGTCAACGGCAATTCTTTGCTTCTGCTTCAGAAATGCCCAATGATTCATGCCAGTGTATATATGAAAATTAAAGAAGTGAATTTTGATTTGCTTTGATGCCCAAGATCAAGGGTCAGCATGCCCGTGTAAGGGTAAACAAGCAAAGTTTATTGAAAGCCACCAATTTTAGACACTATTTTTTTTTTGTTTGTTTGTCAATACTGTAATGATTTGTGCACACTTCCTGCAATAGCTCTTCAGAGAGCTTAAACTGCTGGTAAGATTTCTTGGGCAATTACAGATGAATTCTGCTTACTTAACATTAATCTGGTACTTTGAGCAAATTAAAAATAATTATTTTTCCCCATAGCATCTTCTACATTAATATCTGCAGTCACTCTGGAATCTTAATGAGCTAAACTCAGTAAGTTCTGTCCATACTTGGCTAGAGGACAGCCTTTTCCTTCAGGATACACATGCGATCATTTGGGAACAGTTTGCAAATCTAAAATTCCACCTCGCTTGAAGGGATTTACAGCCTCACATGACAAACTCTACTGAACAATACCGAGGCCCTGTGAAAAATAAACAGAAAGAACACACTTATTTTCTAATACCAAGATGGAAATAGTAAGTCTTGAGGGCCGCCTGGAATCTGACCAAGGTTACCCAGCAAGGATCAAATCCTATTTGTCTTAGGCAGGCAGCCCTGCCGAAATCAAATAAGCCTACAGCACAGATCAGTATACTAAGGCTATGGTTTAACCTCTGCGGCATGCTATAAATCCTGTGCCATAAAATAGGTGCTGTGGATTAATTTCTAATCCAAATTACAACTCCTCATTGAAGAGCTGAAAACCCAATTCCCCTCACAGATTTCCATAACAAGGACAGGAGCATGCTGAGATTTTTTAAGACTTCACTTATAAAATTTTGAACAAAACATTTTCCAGGATACTCAATTAATGCAGTAACAAATAAATCACACTGTTTGAGGTAACAGAACAAATCATACACTATGACACACCATCTTTTTTTTTTTTCATCTGCCTGCGTACCTAGTCATTAATTTACCCAATAAATTAATTCCACAAGTGGCTCTCCGAGTCATCAGTTTGAATTATCAAGTTTCTGCTGTATTTCCAAAACAATGCCAGGCATGCATGTGCGTAGGAAGGATGGGACAATGAAGCCAATAGGTGCAGCTGTGGCCTGGGAGGCAGAAGGTCTGTTCAAACTCTGTCATTGACTGCTCTTTGACATTGGGAAGACATTTCCGTGCTGTTTGATTCAGGGTCTTTCTACTACATAATATTTTAACAACGAAGCCACTCCCTAAATGCTTGGAAGGCAGAGACAAGCCTTTATGAACTTTATGAAACCTTATTTTCCTCTAAAAATCAGAAACATGGACGAGGGGGAAGAGGTGTGTGCAGCCACTCTGTTTGGATTTCTTGGCTTTGAATCTTCCCCATGTGTAAAACAAGAAATAATTCAACTTTCACAAAGCATCTTTATGCAAGTACAGGTGAAAGACCACCTCTATAAATTCAGATGATTGAATGAGCTAGCCTGTATCTTGTACATCTGGTACTGCTGCTGCACAGGACCTGAATTGTTCTCCTCTTTAGTCTGAATGCTGGCAACCCTGATTTTAAAGCAGGGGGCTTAGGGTTCCATTCCTAATGTTATAACATAGTAAGAGCAATCATGAAATCCTCGGCCAAAGAGATTTTTATTTTACTTTTTGTGCTAACACAACAAACAAGATACGTTTTAAGACTCATAAACTATTTCACTTTGGAAGACACAAGGCATTCATAGCTTTAACAACTGACTAGGCACAGATTCCACATGCTATCAGAAAGTTTTCTTTTCCTAGAAATGAGGATTTTTTAAAAACACCTACAGATTAAATGATGAGATTTAAAATAATGCTAAAATTTTCTGTAATGTTCTTCCTGCATTACAAATGGACTATTAAATCAGTGAAGTGCCAATCAAATGCTTTTGTGCGTTGAAAGAAAGGTTTAAATAACAAAAGCAGTTTTTCGGGCCTCTCTCTCCCTCGGTAGTCAGTGTCACCTATGCACTAATTACAACATATTTACTCGCTTTTCTAGTAAGATCACAATTGAATAGAATTTTCAGAACACGATTTTTAAGAAAAGTTGCAATCAGAGCCTTGTGGATTCTGGTTCTTATTAATCCAGCTTGTCTAAGAAAATATAATGTTGTGCAGTGAACTTCAAGATATATGACAGGATTGAATAATAACAGCTCTGGATTCAGTCTCCAGCTTTAAAAATCAACTCGCTGCATGACCTCGGGTGAACCATTAATTAACTAGGGCCAAATCCTCTGTGGACTAAACACAATGGAACTAGCCAGTTTGTACAAGCCAAAGATCTGCCCCAAGTTTCCAGAAGTTTTGAATCAGGCTGGTCAAATACTGGAATTTTCATCCTATGAAAAAATGTTCAATTCTGTGTCAGGGTAAGAAGCAAAGCTCTCATGTCATTTGTAGAATAAAAATTCCAAGCAATTCCTTTAAAGGGGGAGAAAAGGGGGAAAAAAAACCCAAAATAAAAAGGTGGAGGCCTCTCAGCAGAAGATTTTGTTAACCATGCTTTCTCCTTGCAAGCAGAAGGTAGAGTCGACAGAAGTCTTCAAGGCAGGTAGCCATGAACCATCACTTTAATTTTCTGGTCAGAAAAATCAAACTTATTTTTTTCCAGCAAAACTGGAACCTTCCTGCATAAAACTGCAACTTCACAGCTACCACATTTTGCACTGGGATGGGAAGGATACTCCCCAACAGCTCCAATATTGTGTACTCATGGCATCCTGTGAAGACAGCCTAGCTGCTAAAAAAGCTCTTTGCCTCTCAGGGTGGTTTGTGTGCGTGTGTATGCGAGAGAGAGAAAGAGAAGGGTAACAATACTTTCGTATCATAAATTTATTTTTGTCTTCAGTTACCCATTCTTGCAGAGCACCCCAAGATTCAGGCATGCTAAATGATTCTGCATTTCTACCACCTTGGCCCCGTAAATTCCAAAGACATCGTTCCTACATCGAGAGTACATCCCTGGCATTGAGAAAGACCCAGGAAGGCGCTCGGATTTCAAGGCTGTGATACAGTAGCTGTAGACAACAACAGGTTTTACGGCGGTACTTTTCACTCCCAAATAATTACTCTGCTCTGAGAGCCCAGCTCCAGGCTTCGCGCATTACTTCGCTTTACTAGGCAGCGACTCTGTTACCATTTCCCGCCTGCCGTCCAGCAAAGAGGATACAGGGCTGGCACGGGAGGGCTTTTACCCTGGGAAACACCGCCTGACTCCGCCGCGAAGGGAAGCAAAGTCTGGGAACACGGCCGGCGGTTCGGCGGCGCGTTTCCTCTCATCCACCAAACCCATTTTCTCCGACTTCAACACCCGTGGGCCCCCTCCCTGCCGACGGGGCTAAAGAATCCCGGGAGCGAGTCCCTGCCAGGGGCGATGCCCGGAGCTGGAAGCACAAGGCACCGTGGGTTTTTGGGAGTCGCGCTTGGTGGGACCTGCCAGAGCCTCGGCCGGGAGCAGCGAGGAACAACTTATTTGCTCCGCGAGCCTTCGGGCACGGCACAAAAATTTAAAAAAAGACTATAAAAAAAGGCAGCTGGGCTCCGAGGTGCGGGAGGACGAGCAGCTCCAGCCCGGCCCCGCATCCCGCGGGGCATCCCGGGCGGCGGCACCCGCGCCGCCTCCATCCCGGGGGTCAGGCTAGGTCAGGCTGGAAAGGAACACAGCGGTTCCTCGCGTCCAGCCTCCCTGCTCGGGCAGGGCCGTCCCGGAGCACAAGGACGCGGTGGCACACAGACCCCATGGCACAGGACCGCGTCCGGACGGCTCCGGGATCTCTGTGCCCTCCCCGGCCCTGGCCAACACACGGGCGCCGCCAACTTTTCCCAGCGCCGCGGCAGGAGGAGGAGGAGGAGGAAAAGAAGAAGGAGGAGGAGGAGCGGCGCGGGGGGGGATAAGCGGGGGGGTGGGATGTCGGTGCCAACTCTCCCTCTCCGGCCGCGCGCGCCCTCGGGGGAGCGGCCCCGCCTGGTCCCAAACTTTTTTCCAGGACGGTGAAAAAAAACTCCAGGCGGCGGCGGGTGCGGGCTGTCCCCCGTCCCTCCCTCCCTCCCTCCCGCCACACGGGCTGCTCTCCCTCCCGGAGCAGGGTCTCTCTCCCTTTCCCTCTCCAGCGGGACGCCGGAGCCCCTCGCCCCCCACCCGCCCCGCCCCCCTGTGGGCGTGTCCCGGCGCGGCCCCGCCCCCGCCCGCGCGCTGACCCCGGAAGCGCCGGTACCTCTCTCATCTTCCCGCGCCCCCCGCGCGCGCCGCCGGCTCGCGGCACTTTCAGAGGCGGCCGCCGCCGCCCCGCGGGGGCCCCTCATTGGCCCCCGGCCCCCCCGCCCCCACGGGCCGCTCCCATTGGCTCCCAGCGCCGCCACTCACGGCTCGGCCCCGCCCCCCCCGCGCCTCCGCCCGGGCCCGCCCCGCTCCTCGCGGCTCGGCGCTAATTGTCTATAGGCGAAGCCGGCCCGCTACGCGCACCTCCTATTGAACGGTGCGAGCGTCAGTCAAACCGCCGGCGCCTCTGATTGGCCGGGTTTTAGATTGCCAGGGGCCGCCCTCGCCGCCCGCGGGCTGTGATTGGCTCCACGGGGATGTCACTCTCCCCGGCGGCCGGGCGCCGATTGGCCGCCGCGGGCGCGCCCGCCCCGCAGGCAGCAGGTTCGGTTGCGCCCCCCCCGCGCCCCGCCCCCCCCGCCCGCTGCGCATTTTCCATTTCCCGCTTTATTTATTTATTTATTTCCCTCCGTAAACTTAAATGACCCCGCGGGGGGCGGGGCCGGGGCGGGGGCGGGGGCGGGGCCGCGAGGGCCCTGGGCCAATGGGAGCGCGGCAGACGGGTCGCGCGCGGCCAATGGGTGGGCGGCCCCCGCCCGGAGCGCGCGGGGGGTCCTGGAGGGGGGAGAAGGGGATGGGAATGGGAACAGGGAATGGGAGTGGGAGCAGGGGGATTGGGGGCGTCTCGCGGGTGGGAGGAAGGGACACTCACAGTCGCTTCCTTCCTTGCAGGCCGGAGCCGCGGGAAAACGCCCGCCCCGCAGCCTGTCCCAGGCCGGTCTCGGCTGCTCATCCCGGGAGGCAGCGAGGGGAAGGGGTTTTCCAGGGAGTGCTCCGGTCCCTGCCATGGCCCTGGGACGCCTTGGCCCGGCACAGGGCACCTCTGTGTTGTGGGACCTCTCTGCTTAGGGCTGAGACCCCCTCAGACAGAGCCGGCAGGTGTTTGCAGAGCAAAGGCTCATTTGTGTGTGTTGGGTTTGCAGCCGAGTCCAAATCGAGGAGACCACCGGGGTTCTCAGCCCCAGGACCTGCTTGCTGGTTGCTGCTTTCTCCGGAAGGGAAGTGGGCTGTGTCAGGCTCCATCCTTTCCCATTAAAAAGGCCAAGACATTCCTCAGTTTTTATACCATTAGTATGTTTATGTTATATTGTATTAGTATGTTTATAGAGCTTTTCACTGTCCTTGACACCTCTTTTTTTTTTTGAGATGGTTTTGATTCGGTGGTTTTTTTGGTTCTCCCAAAACTCTCCACCTGACCTACCTTTCAGCTTTCTGAATGATGCTTTTTTATTTCAGGTCAAGTAAAACTCATGCTTTATCCAAATTAATCTCTTACAGTACTTCCTTTTCCTTCCTGTACACCAGAGTAGTTGACATTTGGTAGCTGTCAAGCCTTTGAAGAATCCTGAGCCTCCTATTTCCTCTTTTCCTGATGGACTACTCCGTTGTGATCCCCTGTAACACTTCTCCCTCATCCTGGAGGACGGTTGTTTGCTGTTCTCTCCTTACCTTTGCGCAAGCCACCCAATTCAGAGTTACCACCCTTATCCAAGTTGCCTCCCATGTTCCTAATCACAAGTATTTTTGTCTGTCTCTTGGAGCCACACGGGGAAGCACTCCCATTCCAGATGGTTTCTCCATCTTCCACGTCAAAGCTTGTCACCTGTGTTTTCCAGGAAACATCCCTTGTTGGGGTCCTTCCTGTGCAACAGGGTGTCCTGTTGCCATGAGCTTGGGTGATCCTGCTGGCTGTTTGCACAAAGCACCTCTGTCTCATGAGCTGGGTTTTGTAGGAGGTCCTCACCAGGATAGTGCCCAGCTTCTTTCCTCTCAGCATTCCCAGGGGTTTCTCTCAAAGAAGCACTTGGGTATAACACTCAGCTTCAGAAAAGGTGTGTAGAAAACAAGGCCATCTCTCTTTCTCCCCCTAATACCTCCTTGAACAAGGCATTACCTTTGTATTTATATTCCAGTCACGTGGGTTACCCCACTACCCCTCTGTCGCTCCAGTTAGCAGATACTCTTTATTTTTTAGTCTGTGTAGCCCTTTGTGTTTTGGAGGAATTTTTGGTTTTGGTGGGTTTTTTAATATAATGGCAGTAAGTAAATGACAACTGGTAGTAAAAGAAGGTAAGGACACTCATCAGACTCAGCTCAGCACTGTAGTGAAGCACCTGGAATTTAAGCACGGGTGTTACCTGACTGCACAGCTGCTTCAATGTAAGCATATGCTGAGGTTCTGTGCCGAATCAAAGCTTTAATTTCCTTCTCATTTCTTGTGGCCTGTTCTGCATTTTTAAGCTGAGACAGAGTGTGAAATAAAATACTTAGAAAAATAATTTCTCTAGGGCATATTCTGTTTGATAATGTCATACCTGGAACTTCATCTGGGCTGTCAAAACAATGGCGCATGACAGTAAAACTGAGCACACCTCATATACATAAATCTTTCACAGCCTGTAACTAGGTATCGAGAATGAGCTGAAGGCTCCTCTAGCTGAGTTATTTCACTGAGTGAGAAATGATGTGACCATTAGAGAGCAGGTACCTCCCAGCTAGTAACTCCAGGTAAAAACAGGTAGGGGTGGCAGTGAATAAATACGTGGATGTACACTTATGAGGCACACTGTGGAAGAACAGGGAATTTTAAAGAGATGCAGAAGAGGAAATTCCTCTCCTTGAACAGCACTTGTTATCCACCATGGATCATGAGGCTGCATTTCTGGTGGGAATTGCAGTTGTATCAAAAATGCCCAACAAGTTATCGGTGGTTTACTGACAAAGGAGGGAACAGTATTTCCAGTAGTGACGTGGGTCTGCTTATTTTTGAGATCATCATTGACAACTGTGGGACACCTTTAAAATTTGTGGTAAGAAATATGTTACAAACCTCTCAGAGGATGTGCTGAGAACCAATTGTGATAACTTGAGGAAGCAGTCCAACCAACAACCTGGTATTTAATAGAATTGCTTAGCATATAAATCAACTATAGAAAGAGTTAAGGAATTTCCTCCTGGAAAAGGAATAACTAAGGAGGCAAAAAGACTATAGAAGAGGACTGAAGAGGTCAGGATAGATCACACAGGAAATAAAAAGCAAAGGTGAAAAGGGTAAATCTCATTCCAGGGTATCCAAACAGGAGAGTCGTACTTAATCCCAGGGAGAAATCGTTCTTCTATACTCAGTGCCAAGGAGGCTTCAGCTGGAATACTGTGTTTGGTTTCAGATGCTGCATTTAAAAGAGGTTTTAAAGATCAGAGAATGAAATCTTTGAAGTGGCAATGGCAATGATCTTAGAAAACGTGGCCTACGAGAGAAGGGCAAAAGAACTAGATTTGTTTAGAAAAGAAAGAATGAGGGAAACAGTACAAAGTTGTAGCAATAAGCAGAATTACTGTGGAGCAAGATAAATAAATTGTTCTCCAAATCCACTGTGTCAAAACAAAAGGTAACAGCAGCATTTTCCTTCAGATATTGGGAGAACCCTTTGTGGTTTCAGCACTGTAATAGAGTCTTCGGAGGCCACAGGATCCCTGATGTTGAATGTTTTTAAATTTACGACAGACTGGGGCCAGCCACTCTCCAAGACAGTTGCCCCGAAAAGCAGGAAGATCTTGAGGGACATGCTGCCTTGCTTTGCTGGGACAGACTGGAAACTGCAGCACTGGGAACAAAGCATCTGTGAGAAACAACCCAAACCCCCAGGTCTTTCAGCAACAGCCAGTCAGCTCCATAGTAGCATATCACCTCTCTAAGAGGCAGCATTTCCAGTTTCTGCTTAGTTGTGTTGTCAGGTTTCATGTCAAATTGGAGATGACAAATATAGTCAGGACACCACTCTGGGAGACTACCAGACACTAGGTGTCAGATACTGTCAGCTGTAGCCTACACTTGTCCCTGCAAGATCTTTCAGGTCTGTCCTAGGATTACATTCTTATGAGCAGAGGTTTGACGAGAAGAGCATTATAACAACAGGCCACTCTGTAGATCTACACCTCTGCGCTGCTTGAGCTAAAATCCCATAGGGAACAATTCCTTTCACGCCAATAGAGTTGCAAGCAAATGCCTCTATTTGTGGAATCATTTGAAACAGATGTTAAAAATAAGGTGTCTGGTCACACAGTAAAAGGACTGGTAAGATTGGATTCTTGTAAACAACAGCATTGAAATGTGTTACATTTTTTAGTAACTATGCATGTGAATATCAAATGCTGTATAGATGTCTACTGAATTCAAGATTTGGGGGCTGAATGTCCTACCTTAATTGGTAAGAATGGAGAAATAATCCCTCATCAGGCAGAGCTCATAGTAAAAGCATAAAAAGTCTAATTTATTGCATTCTTTGAATATGACTTCATTTTCGAGTATTTTGTGACAATCTGACCCAATATTGCACTGATTCAGACAATAGAGCTGTTCTATTGTACTTTAATGGCTGGAAATGTAATTTGCTTCCTGTTTAATATTTAAGCCAGCAATAATATCAAAAAGGCTTATTGCTCCTAAGAAAAGATGAAAGGGGCATAACTCTTAAGGTTTTTTTTGTGTTCAAAATTTGACCTACTTAAAAAACACTAGAAACTCATGGGAATGGTCCTCAGAATTAAAAATACCAATATAAGATTGTTACCTGGGAATTTTGAGATACATCACTTCCAGCTCATTGAAAAGCAGAATTTCCTTCCCAAGAGAAATCCAGATAATTCAAAATTAATTTTGTCCCAAAATACTGATTTAACAGTTTTTCCACAGAAAATTAGGTTTGAAAAGAAAAAATATTCTGAACTTCAGAAATATTTAATTTGGGTTTAATGACTGTCTTGAAATTTTTCAGTCTGGCTCAGCTGAAGAGCAGTCTGTGCCTGCGCCAGCTGCCTCAAGTGACTCTCACATCACCAGTGCTCTGTGGTCTTGCTTCATTACTCTCCTTGGAGAGAGCAGCTCCATGGCTATCCTGCCTTACCCATATAGCTTTTCCATGGGGAGTGAGGAAGAGAAATTTTGGCGTAACATGTGTGGAAGACAACTTGCAAAGGCTGATCTGAAGAGGATAACGTTATCTGAATTGCTACAACAATGAGGTATATGGTAGCTCAGACAGGGATGCAGAGCTATGAAACTAAAGCAAGACCACTAAAACAACCTTCACATGAGGTGCAGCTGTGGATCTGCCTTATCACTTTGCCCAATAAAGGCCTGTTGCCTTTTCATGTGGCGTTGCTGAACATCCTGCTATCCTGTTGGATGATATTACACAGCTCTTCAATACCTCTCCTTGTCCCCCATCCCTTCATTTCCTGTGTCAGACCCTTTGGCAACCCCATTCCTCCTTGTTGACCTCTTATTAGGGCTCCATTGCAGGGCTCAGTGTGCTGAGTCCCACATCTACATGGAGAGGAAACCTGAGATCCGAGGCTTCATGAAATCCCTCAGGGACAGAGCCATTTCTAATACTTTACATATTACAAGTAGTTAGATGTATACTGAGAAGCCTCTG
>JAYRBT010000001.1:22591835-22616099 GCA_036023395.1 Myiotriccus ornatus
TGGCTGGGCTTGCTTCCTTTTTCCGTGAACATTTCACTTTACATTTGACTCAGACTTTTCTGACAGCTATTTCGTGATATATTGAGTGCGTGATTGTTCCTGATATTTCATGTATTAATGTGAAATCCACTCCTCTTTCCATGAGCTTCAGAGATTGGCTTCTTTCCCCCACCATCATTAGTCTGACAAGCGAAGGTTAAATCAAGAAGGACAAAAATCTTTCATGTTCAAGGCAAAATACAATAAGGTCGCTTTCCCTGCTGCCTTTTACCCAGAGTCTGAGCATGAAAAAGAGAAGTCAAGAGGCTGCCATCTGTGGGAGAAACGAGGGAGGACACCAGAGCTTGGAACCCTGGCAGCACCTGAGGAGAGTTGAGCAATATTGGGCTAATTGTTGGTGTAAATGATATCAGCATTTGGCCTAGGATCAGTAGCTTCTCTCCGAATAATTTAGTAAGTACAAATATTAAAAATACTTGAAGTTAGACATTAACCAGATGAAATGTTTAGACAGCAATAGTAAAATGCATTTGATCAAACTTTATGGACTGAAACTCAAACAGAGGTTTATTTAGTAAAAATAATGGGGATGCTGATGCAATTCTTTGTTAATTAAAAAGGAAAAATTCAGAAGAAACAGTCTTTTGAAATAAAAAATATGATTTCGAGAACAACTTTGGACTTGTTCACAAAAGCTTTCCTAATCCACAGATCCCTTCTGATGGCTCTTTTCCCACAGGCATTTGCTCTAGGTGCCAAGGCCAGTGATGTTTTCTTCAGGTTCACTGTTCATTTTGAAGCCATGGAGCAGGACACTTAAGAGCAGAAGTCCTGCTGCAATCTTGCAAGCCACCCAGGAATTCCAGCTGCTCAGCCCTGCATTGACTCAGTTGTCTGCTACACTGCATATGAGAGAGACTCAGTTGCTACATTATCAGGAAAAGTCTGGAGTTCATAGGCCCCAAAAGATGCCTACACAGAATAGGATACATAGGAATGGGATCCTCTGGATTGTCAGACTCTAAAGGTTTACATACCTGTGTTTTCCAACATTTTAATAGAACATATTTTAATCTGCATCATGGACATAAAACCCCCCTCATCCGCTTTCTTCCAAGAAGTACACTTTTAAGCAAAGTGCAAGGACACCAGAACAGCCAGTCTGCCTGCTGAATGATAACCTGGATCCAGAAAGTCCTTTGAGCTGGAGGAAAGGCGAGACCTTCAAAAGCCCCACTGGATTTTAAGTCAAGGGCCTTCCATGAAGCTGCAATCCAAGTTCCCTCCAACAGCATGGGACTCCAGCTTCTCTTTCATGTCTAGGGAGGGGGTCACATATGGCTTGAATTTAGCATTTTCTCTTTGTTAGTGCTCGAAAGACTGTTTAATTTATGCTCAGCCTGTGTGTATGTATGTATTAAGAGGCAGCTGGTCCTATGCAGGCAAGGTTGACTGTTACCCCTGAGGCAAGAGGCCCATGGAAAGCAGGGTGACCAGTGTTTTATTATTGCCCTTTACCATTCTTTTGACCTCCACCTAATATATTTTTCCATAACCCTAGGCAGTGAGCTCTCTGGGGGTGGGAACTATCAGTTATTGTCTGTTGAATGAGGACCTCACTGTGGAATACAGCTTCTGAACATCACTACTAGACAAATATTACCAATAGGCAAGGTGGCCAGCATCTGTCTTAACTGGTCCATCACCACAGGCAAAGTGGGTATCACCTGATCCCAGGGAAACCTGCAATGGGAGTAAAACGCTATTCCCTTAGAATTGTGTCAACACCAGTGAAATAAGAAAGCCACAATTACTAAAAACGTGAATAAATAGTACACATACATTTCAAGAAGCAATAACTAGGTTAGCAGCACACAAAGGTGACCTGTGAACCTCCTGAGAAGGACAATGGGGAGACAACAGCAACTATAGTCAGAACTAATAGTGTGAGAAAATGCTGCTTCAAGGCGCACCGGAGGCACATACTAGTCACTGGTGTTACTCTTTCAGTTGTGTTTGTTGCTAAAAACTGAGCGATGTCAGCATATGAAGGGAACATCCAGAAGACTTGTACCTACATTTCTGACCCTCCAATAGTCCTTTATCATGCAGAACAAATGAGGTTTTCCCTTGCCTGTTGTATCTGATATGTGACAATGCTCGCAGGATATTTATACCAAAGTGCCACTGTCATTTAAAGGAGCAACAGTTGATGGAATTGCACCATTAAGGATAAAATGAAACAAAGCTGTATCAGAATGAAGTTGAGAGGCCCTTAGCTCAAAGTAAACTGAAGGGCCCAGGGCATTCCCCGATTCCTTGGGAATACTATCCATCATTTTGCCGTGAAACTGCTTTAGGATGTGAGTCCTTCCTAAGGAAGCACTGAAAGCATTAGCTGAATGTACCTGATGAAGTATTGCCTGACTGCTTCAGTGGACTCTGAGGCTTTAGCTTGGGGGGAATTACAAGCATTCAGTTCCTCTCTAGGGGACATTAACTCTGGAACATAATGCTAGGCATTAAATTACAAAGCATATAATCATTCCACTGCTAATCAACTCACGCTCATACTAGAATTCCTACTTATTCCTTACACCTTCCCAGATCTCACAATTGCCTTCTACTAGGCTGCCCAATTTGAACTGACAATACATGAACCCTGTCTGACTGGTGTCAGGACAAAAGTGTTTGGCATTCTGAAAACTGAAAGTAAAAAGATTAAACAAACCTGAATATAAAAATATAACATGTGATTTAGTGTCCTCAAGGTTGTATTTATTTTCACATTTAATTTCAGTAAAAATGTACCTCTAAGATTAGAGTCAACACATTCACTCTCTAGTCTGCTGCACTGTCAAAGATAAAAATCCAGACCTTCTAAAGGGACTGGATCTAGCTGCCTGAGAATTTCATGGTGGTGAAGGGCCCTGATACTGCAGAACGTGGTTCAACAGGAGGGGAAACAGGACGCGCAGGTACTGCTTGTTTGTGCTATACACTTACAGAGGGTTCTTAGACAAATTATTTATTCTTTGTGTCTTCCTCTTCCCCCCTCTAACCACTGCCCTCCCCCGAAAAAGGAGTAATAACAATATTCAATACACACAAAATTAAAAACATAAAACAAGAGGGGTAGAGGTATTACCCATATACTATCTACTATCATAACTCTGGGATAATGAATAAGTATAATTAGTGGCATAGTGGACATTACTGTACTAGCAGTAACGGAGTAAGATTGTACTGTGTTAAGGTTAGAGATCTATGAAAATATTAACTTTCTTACCGATTCCAAAAATAAACTTGTCTGGACAGCTGACAGCACTTGCTGTATCTAGTGATACTGCTGAAGTGACAACTCTCCACCCTGGCTCACTCCCTCATTTCTGTTCACATTAGGTTAGGACCTAGAGGACGGCAGGACACCATGTTGCCTGATTGGTGGATGATGTCATCCCCAATCATTTATGTATCATGTCTCTGAGGCACTGAATCATTTCCCTTTTTGTGCTCTTTCTGATGAAGAGGAACTGGAATTAAACAGTTTTGCCTTTCATAGCCCTTGGCTAATAGTATCTGGCATGGGAACCAGTTATGCTGAGCAGGCTATGCTGGAACTTCACATTTCAACCAGAAGTGCTTAGAAATTATGGTGCTTGCATCCCATCTAGTGGAGGGATCAGATGAATTCATCAGCTGTTTGTTGCTAAGTAAGCACATACTTCTGCTGTGACTGTAGGAGCAGAACTCTCGGTCTTGTCAGGATGCAAGCAGTCCACACAGCACGCTCACAGTGGTGATTCACCCTGTGCAGAGCGAATTAGGTGCATTTCTTGTCATGAGGAGAAGTCTGGCAGTTTATACTGATGTCAGGCATTTGCACTGGAAAGGAACAACTGGCTGCCTTTAACTGTGGGCAACAGCTTTGCTGCTCCAGGGCATCAACATGAGAACCAGCTGTAATTTCTGAGTTGCTGCCAATGATTAAAACTAATTAACCATTTTTAGGCTAACAAACACTTTTCAATTCCCTCTGAATCCTTCTACAAACCCATAAGGGTCATGATCCTTGGAAGACCTTATATCTACTTCACAAGCAGGATGGAGAGGGAGATATCCTTTCTTCCTAAATGGAGGAGGCTGCAGAGCCAAAACCTGTTCAGGCGTCCTTACATGAAAGAAGGACCTAATCACCAACAGGTCAGGTGAGCAGGGCACATCACAAACCACCCTAGTGCCAGTAGACTTAACCATTGCTTTATGTGTACACATTATTTTGACTTGCATTGAAAAAAGCGGGGGGAGCTGTGTTTCTAATAAGTCTGAAAATGAACTTGAGTGACTCCCTCGTGAGGACAGTTATTCTGCCAGCCCCTTAGCCTCATTCCCCACTGACTCCCTGCAGCTACACAGTGCAGAGCTCAGCTGTCTGCCACTGGGCAGACAGCTGCTGTATGGTGCCACATGCAGGCATTTCCCACCGTCCACCTCAGCATGTGGGAAGCTCGTGTGCTAGAGCAAGAGAGTTATTCCTGAACAGGGAGAGGGCTGCAAACACTTTCTGCTGTTACTGCTTGAATACAGCCCATTGGACCATCTCTCTTAAAAAAAAAACCAGACAACCAAGTGATTCAACTCAGTTTTACAGCCAAGAGTTTTTCTTACAACCAAGAGGTACAGAGAGCGAGCCTGGGGGCGTGGAACAGTCTGGGTGCAAATGAGCACACAAGATAGGTGAGCATGCCAGCATCCTGATGTGTTATGCACTGCCAGAAAAGTATCAGACATTGCTAAGGCAATGTGTAGGACAAGCTTGCACCCCGAGAGCTTGTGGAAACCTACTATGTAGATCAGGCACAGATTCCAGCTAAAAGTATTACTCATGCATAATGGGTGTTAGAAGGGGATTCTTAATTCCTCTTCCTCTTCATACTTAGCGATCACCTGTAAACTAAAACAGTTTTTTTACACAACACAAAAATACAATGCCTTCTCTTACCTATCAGTGCCTCCAGCCTTTGCACACACAGACAAAAATCACATTATTTTCATAGTATGGGAATTCTCTCTTCGAAGCGCACTAGATGGCAGTGTTCCTTTTGAATCACTGCAGAGCCACTGCTCCACCATGATCACCACACTCAGAAAGCAAGGCCCTAAGAAGTGTTGACATTGTCATTCCCAGAGTATTCTTCCAAATTTTGGGTTTCCAACCTTAGTGTCTTTCCAAGGTGGAAAATACCACCCTAGCTCTTTGAGTCCCTTCTGCCATTGCTTCTACAAAAGCTTTCCTTGTGTACAGTTGTCCACTCTTGCTTCTTGCTGTTGAGCCCTCAGAGCTAGTACTGAACACAAAGGCTAGTTGTGTTTCTGCAGCACGGGGCTATGGCTCATATGTTCCTTAATCTTATTCAAAACTGAGTTTAAGCAATAATTTTTACAGCAATTTCCCAGTACAAGCTTTCATCTGTTGTCTGCATTGCCCTTTGGATTCTTTGGAAGAGAAGGTGCTTCCCTGATGTATTAATATGAATTTGAAACTTCCAAGTAATACATATGGCTTTCCAGTACGAAGCCAAAGATATTTTTACTCTGCGAGATGCTGGGAATGCTAAAAATAAGCACACCTTACCTAAAGAAAGCTGCATCTAACTACAAATAGGGAGAAGAGCAAGAATTTTGATAAGCTTGCCCCATGTTTGAGCTTGCTCTGTCCACTCACAGGGAATTCCTGAGAGAACATTGGGATTGCTTACATGTAGTGAGAAATTTAACTTTAGCCAGATCTCTCAACTGTGCAGGTCTGCTCCCTTCTGTCCTTAAAGTAAGGCTTCAACTGATTTAGCATCTCTGCTTTTAGGAGAGAAAGCAACTCTAAAGAGAACTCCACTCTTCCTCTGATATTGAAGGGATGGTGAAGATTGAGAGCAGCTCAGAGAAAGAGAACAGGGAAAGAGCAAAGCAGTGCTCAAACTGTCTTGATTGACTTCTAAGTCCTCATAATGCAAGAGTGCTGTAAAAGGCAATCATATAGGAAGGAAATCTGACAGTAGTGTTAAACAGATCCCAGATGGCTGAAGGACAGGAACCCTGTCACCATAGACTGTGCTGTAAAGTGGAAGGTAGAACTGCTTCCATGGTAGTGAATCCATGGGAAACCCCAACACTGCACAAGCAGTCTGCTGTTCAGTGCCTGCATTCAGCCCATTCCTGCAGACACTGGAGGAAGAGATAGGAAATTAACCCAGCCCTCACTCCTGCAGAATCAGTCAATAAAGGCAGCACAAGCATTTCCTTTCCAGTAGATCTGAGCTGAGTCCCAAACCCAATATCCATCTATAGGAAGAAAATTGAGCTTATATAACCTTAACCTTGGCTCTGGTCTCAGAGTTAAGTCCAGGCATTTATGTATAAGTGGAGGATGTGAACACTTTTTGTAAAACAAACAAACAAACACTTCCCCACACACAAACCAAAAACAAACCCACACAAAACCCCTCAGGTTATAGTGTTTCTTGCTTAAATGCCCCTACACTGACCACTTGGATGGAAACCCACCAAAGCTTGTTGGGTACCATACCTTGCCAGCAGCCCTTTACAACATGTCATGACCTGCCTTGACCACAACACCTGAGAGCTTGTAATCTACATCCTGATGCTACAACCTCAGCTGTGTGCTATATTTGCTGTATCCTTCTGGTGGCCCCTGTGGGGTAGTTTCTGGTGGTAAACATGGCTTTGTCTCCATATCCAAGAGAGGGCAGCATTCTCCCTCTGCTGGGAATGCAGAGCAGGAGGGAGCCGCCTGACCACACATCTCTTTCTAGGAAAAGGCGTGCTTTGTTAGATGGTGTTTCAGAACAGACTTCCGATTTAAGACTTCGTGCATCTGTTTAGGGAGACAGTAACTCATTTACACCTGGGAGTTGCTGGGGGCAATTTATCACACACTTGTAAGTAGAACCCAAGCCAGTTTTTGGTTTGTCATCCACAGCTGCCCATTCCTGCCTTTATCTCATCAAGAAGGCGTGGCAGTCTCCTGGTAACCAGCATCCCTCCCCAGGTGGTGGCACAGCAAGAAAGGCAACTGCATCTCTATTTCAGAGCCTACAGCTTTATACTGCAAGGTGGTGGTGGTGAGGGAGAGGAGGCAGAAGAGAAGAATGAGTGGACAGATGCCTACACTTTTGTTTCTGTTTTGTATTCATGCATAAGCTGTACCAAAACTGGACTTCAGAAAGAGCAGCCAGTAAATGTAAGACTCCAGCATTTAGCAGTGGCTTACATACCAAATGGGGCCGTCTGTTTCCTAGAGCTCTATGTCCTCCAGTTAATTACCAGCATAAACCACTGAGGTGGATGCCTATGGAAGCTCGCACTGATGCTCATACTGTGTGGCAGCCTTCAAGCACTGAGTGCCTGATGATCTCAGTGAAGATGTAGCGCAGCTGAGAAAAATCCAGCCTGTGCTGCAGCAAGGGAGAAAAATACACAAAAGCCTTTCCCTTCCCAAGTTCCTCCTGCAACAGGTAAGAAGGCAGGAGAAAATGTAAATAGCTACTGCTGCACCTTTCCCCAAAGTATAGAAGGTGACTGACAGAAGGATTCTACATCCAGGGAACTAGCAAACTTAGGAAAGATGTTCCACCAGCATTTCATTGAAGAGTTGCATTTCAGAGCTCCTGTGGTATGCTTCTTATTGGCCTAATTAACAAGCTTGAAAGGCTAGGAGTCACAAGGTTCACATGTAAAACAGATGGTAGACAGGACATCAATAAAGCTCTTTTAGATTATGCTGGAAAAAAAGCAGAAGCTTTTGCTTGAAATAGTTTCTAGCAAATAGCACTTGATTTACAGCCCTGATATGGCATATTATTTATACTGTTGCAAACCTGTATGAACATGAGCTTCTCACTGAAGATGGGTTTAACTATAGCAGTTGATGAGGCTGAGTTGGATGTAGTGCTTTGAACATTGCATCACTGTCCAAGAGAAGAAAGTCTTACTGCCACCTCTGCTATTGCCCTGGCACACAGCACTTCACTCCACCCTTCTGCCAGCCTTTTTTAAAGATAGGAATATCTCCTTTACATAATCCTTTGAGATCCTTTTAAGCTATGTATGGTTAATTATCCTAGCAGAGAGAAGAAAATGAAAGATTGTAAGAAATCCGTATACTTCAATTTCTGAGTACTATATTTAAGTTGGCAAGTGTTTTCACCATTTTGATTAGAACAACTTCAAAATAAAGCCAGTATGATCCACTGTGCACTGATTTACTCAAACACTATACAGTTTACCAAGCCACCTCTCTGGCTCAGTCCAATTCTTCCATAAATCACATGGAAGGACCTAAGCCCTGAAAATACAGAGGTATTTGGCATTTGGTAATTGGCACTTGTCAGACTGTGCTGGCGACACTGTCCCCCACTGTCATTAGTTTATAAATTTAAGACTAGCAGGACTCATACCACCATGCCCATGGTTGTAACTTCTAGACAGCTGGAGGGATCCAAAGAATGCTGAAAATATATTATTATAGATGAAAATGCCCTAGCCACTAGACTGCATGCCCAAAGGCCAAGCACTGGTTGGTACTGTCTGCTAGCTCACGCTGTCACATCACCACCACAACCAGACACTCACACTCCCAACAGAAAGCAAGTACTAGGATGTGAGCACATGCTACACTTCCCCTTTTATTTAATGTAACAGACATGGCTCTCAGCTTCACTGTCACCGTGACATTGGATGCTGGTTTCAAGCATGAAGAGAAAATCTCTCTGGGACAACTGCAGTCACTGTATAACAAACCCAGCACTGAAGTGGAAACCATGAAGTGAGAGTTTAGTAAAAGCCTGGTCTGCTCTACTGACCAGGCCTATTGAAATGACTGCTGACTGAAAAGCAGACAGGAACATTTGGAGCTTGGTCTCATGAGAAACCAAATATAAACAGAATAGTGCTATTTCTGCAGCCTGTGCCTGCTGGGGCCACAGAGGATGCTGGATGTGCTCTCTATTCCAGGGGAAGAAGAGACCCCACACTCAGCTATTTGTCTTTACCTAAAGCCCTGACATCCTGATTGGTTTTAGCAGAAGGATGGAAGGGGCACACCACACCCAATAATTAACTTTTGTACTGATTGTGGCAATGGTCAGAGCAGAGGTCATCTGATATGCTTGTCTCCTGTGAAACATTGAGAGAAACGTGAGGATTTGCAGCTTTCAGGCCCATTTCAATGGGAAGCAAAGATGACTGGTGTGCTGAAAGCAAATGGGATCAGTGGTTTTCCTGTATTTCTTAAAAGTGCTAAAGGGACCTGGTTCACTCAAACCACAGGAAGGCACATTAATATCCGATAAGCTTTTGGCAGAACACAGAACAGCAGTAAAACACTTGCCAGAAGGGTTGAAATGCAGAGACTTGGGACTAGGCAGATCCAGTAATAGGCTGGAGCACCTAGAGTGGCAATTAGACAGAAGTACATAGGTCTAAAAATGCAATTTAATACCCCTGATCTCCTCTCCCATCATATACCCTCCTATTCCCAGTCTCAAAGACTGTAGGCCTCTTCACTTCCCTCCAGGCATCCATAGGTCCCTTTAGTCCAGAGGATCTTCACAGGTGCTGCTTGTGCATAGCCATGAGCAAAATAAACCCCTCCAAAGGCAATTTCATCCCACTGCTTTTTCCACAGAGGCAGTGGAGAATGAGAACACCCCACAACTGTATTCTTACGTAGGTGTCTCTCTAACCTGCACATCATGGATTTCCAAGCCTAGCTTTGCTTCTCTGTGTGCCTGATGGGAGCACCTCTGTGCTGAGCTCCTGTCTCACCCTGACTGGAGATAAAGTAATAGGTATATACCCTTAAAGCATGGATTCCCCCACATCATGCACAACTACCGCACCATGTTCTTTT
This sequence comes from Myiotriccus ornatus, assembly GCA_036023395.1. Lineage (NCBI taxonomy): Eukaryota > Metazoa > Chordata > Aves > Passeriformes > Tyrannidae > Myiotriccus > Myiotriccus ornatus. The sequence goes on from JAYRBT010000001.1 coordinate 22,601,764, forward strand.
AGAGAAAATCCCCTCTGGATGCATTAAAGGGCAAGAAAAATTCCTTGCTTAGTCCTTTGACAGACACAGCAACACACACCTGCAAACAGCAGAGGATCTGACAGCAGTGCACGTGAAAGATGGGTCCTGCCCTCTGCCACAACTTATGTGCCCCTCAGTAACAACAGAGGGACTGTATTCTATGGGGCCATGGGGGAACTGTTTCCATTTCTTTTAAAATGTCTCCTACCCCGATGTCCTTTTGTTTCCCGACCTGATACAAACCAGTCCAGCCCTTAAATTAACACATCTGCAGAAGCTCCAGGCTCAGGACTGAGGCAGCAACAAGCTGCCCAAGGAGAGACCTCCACAACATGGTATTCCTGATGTTATCCCATATAGTGAGATCCTGCTCTCAGTGCAGCAAGTCCTAGACAAGCACATGGGTGTGTCTACGTGTAGTGATTGTGTGGGCAGGAGGACTTGCTCGCCCCAGCACTCCCAGTTGCCTTGGTTTTGCCAGTTGCCAGCAGACCTAGAGCTATGCCCTTGCTTAATGAGCAGGCTTCTATAGGTCTCTTTCTGTGTCAGACACTGCAAAGGGAGCCTAAGTCAGGATGCTGGGCTCCAAAGGCCGTGACAGCTAAGCACTGCAGCACCCACATCCTTATGGGATGTCACAGGCAGAATGGAAGCTTCAGAGAGGGTTTATCAGTGAGACTCTCCCATTGAAGCACAAGGCACAGAAAGGACTCGCTTTCTAAACTCCTTCTCAGAGAGGAGTCTATGGTGTGGCTGGATCCAACTCTAGTCGCAGACTTGGTCAATATTTTCTGTCTAAAGTATTATATAGGTGTAATTGAGCCTTTATATGACTTTATCCCACAGAATGAAGGATAAACGTTTAGACAAAAAGATCTTAATCAGAATTATTTACTACACAGTAGAGATAGCTGTAACTAGTAGTGTAGTGCACTATTTGTTGAAGCAATTATATTAAAACTAGCAAAATAATTGTTAAGTAGGCATTGATGTCACTCACCCGTGCCAGCGACTGTGGGCAAATCTCTTTTGCTCAGCCTCAAGGAATAACCTTGAGGGCCATTTCCACTTCAGGGAGGAATCTTCCCACACACTCAAAGAAGTGGAATGTTAGAAGACCCTACTGTTAAATCTGGAACTGGGCTTTTATAGTACAAAATGATTGACTGTCAGTTATATGTCTCCAGGCGAGCTATGTCAGCTCAGCAGCTTTAGATAAATTACCGGTTCTATCACTTCTTGGTTCCTTGATCAGGTACTTTATCTGCCACACCCTCACCAGTGCCGATTTCAGTCAGGAAACATCATTCTTCCTTAGAGTGTTTAATTTTGGCATTGATGAGTCAGGCTGGTCTCAGCATTCTTCAACACCACCAGCAGCCTGACCCCCCCTTCTCTATCCACCGCTGTTAATTTTTGCAAATAGGGTAAAGTTTGAGGTGTTTTACCCCCACCTACGCAGAGCATCATCTTATACAGGATCTTGATCTGATCAGTGACAAGCCACATTGTCTGGTGACTAAAGCACAGACTTGGGCATCAGTTTCTACTGCCAGTTCCAGTACTGACATCTTGTGTTGTTAACTAATACTTGTAGACAAAAAGGACATCAATGGCTTATTGCTTGAACACACATAGCACTTAAAGAGAAGGCTATTCTCTCAATGACTACCCCCAGCATCTAACACATCACCCCAGTGTAGTCACTTGTTTAGTAACATTCCTTTACATACTGTTTTCACTTGGACTCACCTTTCATTATAACTAGAACATTCTGCTTTAAAATAAGATCTCTGCTTTTATGGAGATTCATCAGTTGCAAGCAGCAATACCCCTTCTATTCCTCAGAGTATATTTGTAGTACATAAGTGCTGTTTATAGAACGTTCTCTTCCCCCATCCCAAAATTCTCCATGAAGCTCAATAGGAAACCATGTTGCTCACCTTATATTACAGATACTTCCAAAGCAGAATGCTTAACAGTGTAAGACTATAAAACTTCAGATAAAAGCTAACAAATACCCAAGTGAAGTGAAGGGGAAAGCATAGCTAGACATCAGATTTTGTAGTGCCAGTGCTTTATAAGAGTCCTAGAGGAATCAATGACTTTAAATGGTCAGAAGCTCCATTTTAGATTTCATGCAAGAGATGGCACTGTTAGCACCAGCAATTGATTTAGAACTAGGAGGAGGTGTATGTGGGAGGGCATGGATGTATTTTTAATGGTAGATTACAAACATTAATATTAGAAAAGATATTTTTGTTTCTGTTTTGATTAACAGAAGGTTATTAATTTTTCACTGAAGAAAGACTCATACATTCCACTGCAAGCATATTGGTATTTCACTAGGACACAGGAAACAGAAAATATAGCCAGCTAGGAAAGAAAACCCAGAAATCCAATGCCCAGTGAGATAGGAATGTTTCTTGTTTAATCACGAATTTACTTTCTTCTCCCCAGACTAAAGACAGCTATGCACACACGTGTGCCAGCACACTAGCATTATAAGCAGGAAAAAGTGAAGAATTTAGGTCTTGCTTGGCAAGTATCAAAGAAACCTTCACTTGCTAGATTCTGCAGATAGTAGTCAAACATTTCCAGTTTTAAAAACCCAAGGTAGAGTTAAAAAAATTCTCAGCAGAGCAAGCGATATTCACAAAGCAGACTATCAATGCATAAACACACTACTCAAGTCCCAGAGATGTCTCTTGCTAACCTTACACTCACCTTAGTTATAAAGGCTACCAGTAAAGAATCAAAGCTCTGCTGCTCATTACAACACCTCAAACACACTGAGCTGCTCAATGCCTTTTAAACCTTGGCCCTGGACTGGGATTGGAATGATGAAGAAGAGCTGCTTCCTTGGTGGATCTTGACCTGGCAGGTGTGTCTAAATCACACAGAGTTAACACAGTGCAGCTGAATAAGGCGATGCTGTTGTTCTGATAGGCAGATGTGTCCAGTACTTGGGATATTCACCATGGTGTGAGGCACCGATTCCCCTCTCAGGTAGGGAAGGGAGCAGAGGCTACTCTTGAGATGTGTTTTTAAGCATTTAATAAAAGCCTTCTTTTCCTCCTTCTGCTTTGATGCTAAAGACCAATAAAAGGCCTTTAATTGCAGCATTTCCTATTAGTCCTTTGGGAGGTTTCTTGCAGTATTTTCTATTAGTTCCTTTGGGCAATTTCCTGTCAGGCTGTGGTTTCCTAATTGGTGAAGCTGACCAAAGTGGAGGCTGGGAGCCCCCCTCTCCCTCCCTCCACTTCACCTCTGCTCCACTCCACCCGGGCAGCATGTTCCAATCCTTTCCCTGTGCCAGTGCAAGTGCCTATACAACCAGCTTTTGTGTTTGGTTGGGTTGATTTTCAGCTGGGTCAGCCCTGTGGTCCAGCTTCCTTGTGCCCCATGAACACTTGTACAGAACAAGGGATGAAGTGGGAGGAAAAAAAAGGCTAAGGGTGCCTCTTTTGCCAACAGTTTTTTGGGGGCAACTAAAACCAGCACAACACTCCTGTGTTGCATTTTCTAAAGGGTGGCTGATGTGGGGTCTGAATGCACCTTCCCACAGGGAGTCTGAACACTCTCAGCATCTAGCTCAGCTTTTAAAAATAAAATGGTCTTGAAGTCTCCATGTAAAGGTGTCCTAAACAGTGAATGTATTCATTGTACAAAGAGGAAAATAATTAATGAGAGAAATGCAAGCAGATCTCGTTGAACAATTAAGTTACTGGAAAGTGGTAGTTTCAACAGTCTGATGATACTTCAGTGTTTGGAAGTCAGAAAAGTACAGTAAGATTAGTGGTATGTGATGTATATCTAGGTCCTTTATTTTTATTAAAGGAAAGAAAGAAAATTTGAAGTTTTCTACTACTAACCCAGCAGCAGATACCTATAACTGCTGAAATCCCAATGGGCCCAGCTCTGCTGTAAAGCAGCTTGTCTTGGGATGTTGGGCAATTTCCTAGGGTAAGAGATCCCATAACTAGTATATTATCAGGTGACACAAAATACACTGTAAAGCACTTTTAATGTCTTTCAGATAAAAATCCAAAAACTGACATAGGCCAAATCACTGCAGGTTGATGTGCTGTTTTGCTTTTTCATCCAGGGGACAAGAGGAGAGGGAAAACATTCATTGCCCAGACATTTCCTTCAATACCACCCACAGACTGAGGAAAAGGGAGCAGGACCATCACACTGTATGCATACCAGGACTGCCAAGTTCCCTGGCCATCTGCTGAATCTCTGAGGAGAGTGGGAACATTGCACATGATTTAGAAAAAGCCAAATCAGAAGTTAAGAAAAATCCAGTTCTTCTTCTTAGATCAGGGTAAGATAGATAACTTTGCCTGCTCCCCAGGAACAGCTAACTCACCTGCTCCAGAAGGAAGGAAGGAAGGAAGGAAGGATGGATGGATGGATGGATGGATGGATGGATGGATGGATGGATGGATGGATGGATGGATGGATGGATGGATGGAAACAAAAGTGGGCCAGCCACAAGCACAAGCTAGGGTAGGAAATTTTCCTGCCTGTCACTGCAGGAACTCTGAAGTGGGAACACTAAAGAGGACAAGCTTAAAATGTAGTTATAGGGAATTGTGTTTAACTCATGTTTAACTATAGGACAGTGAAAGTACAGTAGTAGGATGAGGGGATTAGCCACACAGAGGTGTCTGTGAAAGTTTTTGTGCATTGAGTGCCCTTCTCTGGGAAGAGTGATGCTGATGGGGTACTGGACAATCTGAACAGACAGCCTGAGGGCCTGTATTTCTCCAGATATGCTTTTTGGATGTGATAAGGCAGTCTTGTTCCCACCAAATACAGGATTGCTGTGCTAGAAGCACTCATGTTTCTGAATGTAAGGTAACTGAGAACCTGTTCAGGTAGGGAAGGTTAGGGCTCTGTGCTCAATGTGGGGACAGAGGGGAGCTAAATACTGATGATTTAGCTGAAAAAAAAGTTGTGGGAGGACTGTACTGCATCCCTGTTACAGAAGCTCGATTAAATAAGCAGATAAAAAATTGTAACATGCAAACCTGTTGTCTTAGTGTGCTAAGATGGGCCAGTTTCTGCAGACAGTAACACCAAGGGACAAGTGTGTTTAGTGTTAGACCTGGCTGCTTTTGAAAATGCATTCTGAATTTTGAGGTACTTATTTACTATTGGACATATGGGGGTGAGCCTCCAGCATTTGCTTTGGGAGCAAGAAACTTAAAGGACAGCCATCATACCTCTAAGGGGCTCAGTGTTCATCATAGGCAGAAGTAGTTGATAGATTATCTCATCTTCATCTTAACGGAGCACTTCAGTGTTGTTCTCAGCACAGAAGGGGTTAGTAGAGGTGTCCTAGTGTCCTGTTGCATCATCTCTTTCCAAGGTTCCTGGAGTTACAAAGTCATTGTAATTCAGGTAGAAGGCTTTGCATTGACTCACCAGAGAAGCAGAGTGAGACTTCCTGGGTTGAGGTGCTGGATCTCAAGCGCTCTCTACCTGTGTGCAACCTCTTACTTCAAAGAATGAAGATACGGTCTTTCCACTTCCATATGCTCAAGTCAGCTGTATAGGAAAATACTGCCCTTTCCATGTCAAAGCAATGCTCTGCTGTGACTTATTAAAAAAAAAAAAAACAAACCAAAACAAAACACAACCCCCCCTAAAAAAACAAAAAACAAAATAAAAAAAAAAAAAAAAAAAAAAAAAACAACAAAAAAAACACAAAAAAACCCAAACAAAAAACAAAGAAACAAACAAACAAAAAATCCCCCCAAAACCAAAAATGTTTCTCCCAAAAAAGCACTATCATTTTCTGCTTCTGCGGCACAGGACCCAGATGGGACCAAAACCAACAATCTTCCTGCATTGCTTCTGGTACATGTCATTAATTTAACACAAGGGATGTTGTTGATAGACACCAGTTTCTCAGCCTTCCAGTGTTATTAGTGATATGGAATCTGCTGCATAGTCTGGTACAATGTCTTGTTTGCAGTAGCTTTACTGCATGAAAAGAGAAAGTCCAGCCACCACAGTTACAGGGATGTATGAAATGTTTGTTATTTACCATGACTCCTGACACAGAGCTTTTGTTCACATGTGCCTAAGCTTTCACAGTAAAGCTGTGAAAAAAAAAAGTCTATATGTGTAAAAAAAAAATCTACATTATATTATGAAGCAACATTTGATCAGCATAGTGGGTTTTGCACAGCAGAGAAGCCTCATATTCTTTGATGCTCCCTGTTTTACTGGTGATTCCTCCTGCTTTTGAGGATCTAGAACATCCATCTAGTTTAAGTACATAAGTCATCCACCATCAAAAAAAAACCAAACTGGATCTTCTTCCTGTGGTGCTGGTTTAAGGCAGTGACTGAGAAGTTTCTTCTCTGGCTTTGGATGCAGAAGCAGATGACAAACTGGGTATGAAAGAAATTTTCTTTCAACGGTGGATAATGGATCTCCCCTCGTTTCTGAGATTGAAACTCCAGTACTATACCTGCTTCTGACACACCGTATGTCTCACGCCCCACCTTGCAGGCAGCAGCCTGACATTCTGCAGCACACACAGGCTTTCAGCAGCAGCCTTGCCGGGTCCATGTGTCAGACTCCACTGCTCCCCACCTCCTGTTTGCCTCCCAGAGCTATATAAATGGATTGCTATCACTTGGTGCCGATGCCCTCTCTGCTAATGTTTGTTTCATGCATGCTAATGAGAAGACCGGTAAGAACAGATTTATGTTTGGCTCAGCCCAGAGGTAACACGCATGAAAACGCTGACACAAATGCTGAATAAAAGGGATTTGAAAATCAACATCCCCTACTGTTACTAGCTACAGTGTAATCCTTTTCCAGGCCTGCTGGGAAATGTCCTCAGAGAAGCTCTGACATCAGTGCAGCTGCTTTGCTCCTCAGCAGCTCAAGATTGTTTTCACGTTTTCAGCTGAGGCAAAAAGAAATGGCAGGGAGTGAACATGTGAGAGAGGGAGAGATTATCTTTATTTCTTAAACTTAAAGTTTTGGAGATAATGTTCTTTATATTTCTGAGAATTAAATGGGCAACGAAAAAGGATAATGGATGGAAGTAGCTAACTCCTAGGCACTGCTTTTGCCTTTTTGCATGCTAAACCCCTCACCATTGAACCTTTTGTCTAATCCAGTGGGATTGTTGGTACGGTTATTCATATGATCACAGCTCTGCTTTCTTGCAGTCAAGTCTCTCAGTCTTTCAGGCCACGTGCAGATACGCAGCTGGGAAGATGTGAGGATATGCATGATTGTAACTTCTTTTTCCCACTGTGTCTGTTCTTAATCCCTTAAGATATCTACTTACTGCACCTAGCACGACACATGGCTCCAGTCTTCCCCCTTGAGTGAAGAAAGCAAATCTGGGAATGTCAGTGCTGGCCTTCAGCCGAGGAAGGCAGTGCAGCTCCCTGGGAGTCTGAGCAGCTTTGCATTTGCACTCCCTCAGACACCAAATGGCAGCCCATGGGATTAGATGAGCACTGACTGAAAGCATTTAAAAAAGGTGAAGAAAACCGGAAGAATGTGCAAAAGCCCAAGCCCAGGGCTGCAGTCCTTTGTCTCAATCAGAGCAACTTGCACAAAGTCTGGGGTGAAGCAGGGAGGCCTGGGAGTTTCAGTATCTCTGGATAAATGCCATCCTTGTAACACATCCCTAGCATGTAGGTATTTGGAGGCCCTGCGCACTGTAGTCCTTTTGCATTAGTCTTTGTGAAGAATATCACTTAGACTAGATTATAAAGGAACAAATCCTCCTTAAAAAACTGAGGGCAAGATAAATGAGCTGGCCCGGCTTCCCCTACAATAAACAGAAAGAGATGGGAGAGCATTGCATCCCATGTTGTCCACCCTGTCCTGACTAATTTACCCTGTTTCTCCTTGGATGGAGTGAACTATTCTCAGAAGATGTTTTATTCATCTCTGTTGACTGTAGCAGGAACTTAAGGAGTAGCTTTCCAGTTGCATCCCCTCTAGATGGGAGGGGTATAAGTGTTAAAAGAAGCACTGTGCCTCCGTTACAGAGATGACCAGTGGGAGCCTGGATGCTTGGAAGACCACAGCTACGGTCAGATTTGTTCCTTTGCTCCACTGAAAGTGTCAGTAGCAGTGTACATGCAGCAAGTATGTTTTGGACACTGAAAACTAAGTGTTAGGTAATAACTCTCTGCAGATTACTTAAAATTTATAAGTGGTTATAAATAATGAATTATACACTTCAGCTTTTAAAGCTATCTGTGCACTCTAAAATTTAAAGCTTCAACAAATGTGTTTATTTAATTTTGGAGAACTGCACCCCGCTTTTTTTTTTTTTTTTTTTAAACTCTATAACCTATTAAAATGAATAAATGTTTTAGGAGCTGTAACAGCCCTACAGTAAAAAGAAACCTCTCTAACGCTGAGAGTTTCTGACTCTATAACGTTGAACCTGATTTCTTTTTTTATTTAGTTGTCTGTCTCTGTGTGCAACATTGATGATTGATCCTACCTCTCTTGCCAGCTGACATGAGGATAAGGAGACATTTGTGTCCATAGAGATGGCCTCACTTGTCCATCCAATTACATATGATTCAGATGACTTTGGAAAAGTCACCTGAAAAAAAAATAAATTACTCACTGTATGTCATAGTGGATCTAGAGCCCCAATCTATAAGACACCTCTGGAGATGCTGACTACTAGCATTTCAATGAAAATTGAACATGCTCAAAATTAGTTAAAACTTCATAGAATTGACCTTGTGGGTCTTGATCGAAAGCCCATTAAAGTCCAATGGAAAGACTGACCACCTTCACTGGGCTGTTGATCAGTTTGCTAGAAAGGAACCCATAGATACAAGATAACAAAATTATGCTGAAGAAAGGACCTCAGCACAACTTTGATGTCGTCAAAGTCCTGTACAGTGATTTCCCTACATGCCAATGTGAAAAAAGACCCCCAAAAGAACTATCCATCCCAAACGCATCTCTTGCCTGTGCAACCTTTTTCTGCATGTCTTTAGGGACTGCACTTCGTACTGGATATTGCCTGTATCTAATGCTTCAGTCTCTGACGCATGGGTATTTGATGTGATTCAGAACTGACTTCTGGTGCAAGCTGAGCCTGCATGATCTCTTCCCGGGATCAACTGGAGTTAAGAACTACTCAGGTTGTGCCTAGTGAGCCATTGCCTGAGAGCAACATCCACACAGACTGAGAAAGAATGAGGATGTGTTTAAATATATTGTTAACATGTTTTGAGGTAAATATTGATTCACTCCACTAAGTTGATAATTAGTGTTTAGTTTCTTTTCTGTAGCTTTTTTTTCCTGTATTTTTTTGTTTGTTTGTTTTTGTGTGTGTGTGTTTGTGTGTGTGTGTGTTTTCCTTTGATTTTTTCAAAGGAACTTTCTGGGTTTCTAATTTGCAAAAGAAGTACTGAAATAAAAAAGAATTAATGAAGGTATCCCTAACTAGCTGTAATTTTCAGTCCCTGTCTGGCTTACTTTGCACAATAAAGGATGTGCAGAAGTTGTGAAGGATTCAGTCAGACCTGTAAATAATGCTGTTACGTAATCGTCTCCTTCCCTCCATCTCCATCGGTGTCCTTAAATAGAGGGACTGGCACCACTTACATAACCCACTCCCATCTTCTCCCTTCTGGCTGAAGTCAGATCCCTCCCTATACCTGGATCAAGGTTCCTTTTTGCTTCTCCAGCTCTGGCCATTTCCTGACGTAGGTGACCCTCCCCTTGGGACTTGCTACCAGCTGTGGTCTGGTGGGACCCAGGCTTTAGGATGTGTTTCTGAGTGGTGAGGAAGACTGAGGCTGTTCCTGCTTGAGCAAGTGCAGTGCATCTTCCTGGGCCTGATCAGCGATGGGTCATCTATCCGACTCCACCTGAAGCCCGTGTCTTGTCCAAGTAGGGCATCAAGAGGGGTACTGTGCCTTCTGGGGCCAATATTAAGATCCATGGAAATGGTGGGTTTGATCCAGTTCCTGTGGTGCAGCCCTTATGGTAAAGCCCAGCCCTTGTGGTACAGGTGACGGCTGCCCTGGACGCTGACAGCCCAGGACATTACGTGTTGGCCACTCTTTCCTCAGAGCAAAAGCATACACTGTCTCGTTCTTCCAGATCTTTTTTGATATTAAGCTGCTTCTTCCCACTCCACTAAGGAAGACTCCTTGGTTTGGAGAATTTTTCATTTACAGCTTGGATGAAGCCTCCTGTGTGTCTTAACTCCAGGTGTGGGGCTCCATGACCATTGGTTGGGCTCTGCAGGATCCCTGATCTGGCCTCAAGATCCTGGGTGGAATGCATGAAGCTCGTGCTGCCCCATTCAGTCCTGGCTCAGGGGAGCTTCTGGCAGGCATCCTCCAGGCTCTGCTTGTCTTGTCTTTCACTGCTCTAAAAGGGAAGTCAGACATCCACAGGGAATACAACCACAGGATATTACAAGCCACTCACACAGGCTCTGATAGAAGCAGAGTATTGTAGTAAAATGATCCTTTATGGTCTCAAAGGTATTAAAAAAAAATCTACCGGGGAGAGTATTTTGACAAATACCTCATTAAAACCCCCAGAATCTCACACTGCACTAGTTTATGTAAATCCCAAGGACAAAGGAATATTTAACTTTTTACGTACCATAAATAAACCTGTTAGACTAATACATCTCCAAGGAATAATAAAATAGGCAAATACAGTAAATACATTAGTTCTGCTCCACTTTTATGTGAGAGGTGCTTTCCTTTGTCTGGCAGACAGGCAATTCTTTCTGGAGGGGAAAAAAGGGAAATTGGTATTGATGAAAGGTGGCAGCCTGTTTGAATCTCAGGAAGCAAAGTCACAGCCTTCAACTGAAGGAGTGGCCTGAGCAGACGGAATACTTGGGAGATATTGGAAAAATCAAAGGGAAAGGAAAGCCTTGTAGTGCCGGAAAAGGAGCATGAGGTAGATGTCAAATACAGCTCCAGGAATGGTATTTGTGGCTGTTAAGATGAAATTACAAAGTTAGTGTACTCTTTTTTAGTTAGTGTATGCTCTTTTCAGCAAATGGGGTAGAAGACTTGGACCTAGTAGTTTTTTAAAAATCTCTTTTTTTCTCCTTTCCTGGTTGTACCCATCTTAGTCAATATAGAAGAAAGTTTTGAGATTTGAGTCACGAATGACAGGATATGGGAACACAGAGCATTTTGTACTGACTTGCTGCACATAAATAAGAAGGGAATTGGTTGGTCCTTAGAGCTGACAGTGAACAGTGAGAATTATGGCAAATGGGCACACACTACAGAGTTTGCCCACTTCAGCCAAATTCAGGTCAGGATGTCTCCAGTTCTAGTTGTGTCAAGTCAGGGCCTAACTCCAGCACACAGGCAGGACCTTTGTAAACACTGCAGATGTGAGGAGTTTTTGAGACAAAAGCTTGAGGGAAAGACCTTTATCTTCAATAGCATTTTGCTTCACAGATAAATTCCTCCATTCTGAACTTTGCAATAAGTACAGTAGGGTTATGACTTATGCAGAGACCTTTGGAGGTGATGGAGAAGTGTGAATACCTGCTAGTTTCCACGGTGGACAACAAGCCAAATAAAGGAACTGAGAATGAAATCCTGGAGCAATCTGGATGCAAACCAAAGCCTTTCTGTCCTGTTCTGAAGGGCAAGCTTGGGACACACACAGATGCCTAATTTTTGCCTGACAGCATAAATCCACAAGTCATCAAAACATAGGTACTGCAGTGTACAGCAAGCTTCTCCATTGTATCCCATCACTGTGCCTCCACAGTGGCATAAAGAGGCTGAATGTGAGAAGGGTCTCTGTACTCCCAGCAACACACCTACAAAAGGACTACCATGCCTTAGAGGTCTAGTTCAGGAGGTTTTACAGAACATTTTACAGAACATTTTAAGGCCCCGTTGGATGGAGCTCTGAGTAACCTCATCTAGTGAAAAGTGCCAAAGTTGGTTGGAACTAGATGATCTTTAAGGTCTCTTACGACCCAAGCCATTCTGTGATTCTATAATCTGTTCTGCTAACAATGACATAAATCCCTGTACTCTTTCAGTAAACTCACAACCTATTGTAAGACCAAAAGCTTATAAAATGTTCCATAGAAGAGGACAGAGAGACAGGTCACCACCATTAATATGCTACATTGCTGATATAGTGGGACGTTTGTTAAAAAACAAATAACCTCTGTACCAAGACAAAAACACTGAAAGAAAACTAATGGGGACTCCCCCACGCCCCCTCCAAGTGGTTCTGAGTGATCTGACTAGTGGAAGACATCCCTCGTTTCTGAATCCAGATATCAGTTTAACCTTGAGTGCATGTGTGGAAAACACACCAGCCAGATAACTGAAAATTCAGTGCAGGTAGGCATGACAGCATGCCCTGCCTGCATCGAGTCACTTGTTACAGTGGGAATTAATTCTTTTCTCATCGTACAGACAATTAAAGTATGAAAAGTGGAGGGAGAATTCCTGTATTTGGCCCAGACAGGCCACCAGTGGAAGACAGACGCATGAAATTAAAATAATGCAAATATTACTCAAATGCTATTGATCCAGTCTCCTTTCAGCCCCTCCAAAGTACCAAAACATGGGACACCCAAGAGCTTTATCACAGGCTGGCTTTCCTACCTGCAGGGATTCTTCTATCGAGCTGTATCTTCTTTCCAGATACTTCCAGGTCTTGGTTTCTCCCATGGAGCTGTAACTAAAATTGCTCCAACTAAAAGCATGTGCTTTTCTGTGATATGGATGCTTATCCTCTTTCTTTCCAGCAAAAGCAAGCTTCTTTTTTTTTTTCCCCTTTTTTTTTAATTTAATTTAATTTAATTTTATTTTTTAGAGGCTTATGGAGGTGGAAACTGATCTCTGCAAGGGCTTGCTCTGTACTGCTCAGTCTGGTCTCTTCCTATTTGTCAACCATACCTTGAGAAATACTTTTGGTTTCCTCACACTGCCTTTCATTGTACCAGGTAGCCATTCCCTTTAGTTTGTTTCTGTTTCTGAAAATGGTGCTCTAAACTCTACCAGGTTCTTTCCCACATATTGCTCAATGCAGGGAAGGGTGGTGGTGGTAAAGTGGCAGCTGCTGGTCTCCATTTAGCAGGAGATGTTATGTTATATATAACATAAGCAACAGTACTGGCTTAGAAAAATGTTTCAACTGTCCCAGTATGTGATCTCTCTTGTGGGCCAAAAGCAGATACCTGAAGAAGTATGTCAGAATAGAGAAAGTATGTATAACACTACTTCTGAATATATTTTCAGCTCTGTTTCCATCTCAGGGACATCCTGAACTTGGTCTCATTTCTGAGCACTTGAATTTTATTATCCACCAGTTTGTCCAGCTGCTCTCCGAAGGTAACTAAGGTCACTGCACGCCTTGTGGCAAAGAGTTCCCCAGTTCAACTGTGTGTTTGGAGATAAACAACCTCTTTTGTTTATTTTGAACCATCTGCCTACTGTCTTCATTTGGTACTCAAGGTTCTTGTTTCAGAAAAGACAAGTCACAGTCAGTGTGTGTCTACCTTCTTCATAGCACTTACTGCTTTACAATCCTATCAGATATCTCATTTCTAGGCTAAAGGGTCCTAGATGACTTAGTATCCCTTGTATTTAAGCTTTTCCATACAACCTCATTGTCTCTGAACCTTTCCCAGCTTTGCTGTATCCCTTCCTGAGAGGGGAGGTCAGAGCAGTAGACAGTCTCCAAGATGTGTGCAAACTGTGAATATCTACAATAGACTGCAGATAGTCTGTGCTTTCTGCTTGGTTCATCTCCTAGGGAGTCCTAACATTTTCAACCACTGCAGGCTGCCATTCTCTGGAGTAAAACTTCCAAAAGAAATGTATACTAATGGATGAATTTTGAAAGACAAGGGCCATGTGTACATATTTGATGCAATGTGTTTGTTCATTGACTTGTGTCACATGAATCCTACCGTAAGGATCACTTGGCTGCACCTGCTAGCTGACGTGATTAGCAGCCTGCAGATGATGGTAATGTGGTTATCTAGAAAGGTTAGAGGGTAAATAAGAGATACCAAAAATTTGTGGATTTCCTAGGGGAAGTCTCAGGCACTGGCGGCCAGAAAGCACTGGCTCTTCAGACAGTGCCAACACATTTCAAGAACTAGGCATCAGAGCTCCCCTTCCTATGTTATCCCAGTAAAACCAAAGCAATGGGAGCCCCTGGTGGTCTAGTGGTTAAGGCACGGCGCTGTCACCGCCAAGACCCGGGTTCGATTCCTGGTCAGGGCCACTCCCCGGGCAGATGGAGCCCATTAGCCCTATAAGGCAATCCATCTA
>JAYRBT010000001.1:22618654-22647747 GCA_036023395.1 Myiotriccus ornatus
ACTCTGTGCCCAGCCTGTAGCGCTGCAGGGGGTTGTTGTGGCCAAAGCGCAGGACCCGGCACTTGGCCTTGTTGAACTTCATCCCATTGGAATCAGCCCAAATCTCCAGCCTACCAAGGTCCCTCGGCAGAGCCCTCCTGCCTTCCAGGAGATCAACACTCCCCCCACCTTGGTGTCTGCTGCAAATTTGTTGATGATGGACTCAATCCCCTCTTCCAGATCATCAATAAAGATGTTAAACAGGACTGGGCCCAGCACTGATCCCTGGGGGACACCACTACTGACTGGGTGCCAACTGGATGCAACCCCGTTCGCGACCCTTGGGTGGTGGGCCCGGCCCTACAGCCAGTTCCTAACCCAGCAGAGAGTGCCCCTGTCCAAACCGTGGGCCGCCAGCTTTTCTAGGAGTGTGCTTTGGGACATGGTGCCAAAGGCTTTGCTGAGATCCAGGTAGACAACATCCACAGCCTCTCTCTCATCCACCAGGCGGGTCACCTGGTCATGAAAAGAAATCCGGTTGTTCCAGCGGGACTTGCCTTTCCTAAATCCAGACTGGCTGGGTCTGATCCCTTGATTTTCCTGTATGTGCCACGTGATCACACTTGATTCCTGTGCACCCACTTGCTGGCAGAGCATGAGAAACTGGAAAGTCTTTGACTTAGTGTAAGCACTACTTAGCGACAACTGAAACGTCGATGTGTTATCAACATTATTCTCATACTAAATCCAAAACACACCACTGTACCAGCTACTAGAAAGAAAATTATTCCAGCCAAAACAGGCTGCAAGATGCATCTGCTAAGTGTGATCAGTATCAAGCTGTAGGGGTGGGGCAGATTTTGTACTTCCCAAATTCCTCTGCTGATCAATGACAGAGTGAAAGCTGAAGCACAAATGGATGAATGAAAGCAGCATGGTAGGGGGTAGAAAGCTGAGGAAGTAGGTACATCAGAGTCTGAACAAAGTGATAGCAAGAAGAGATATCCAGGAGAGGCGGAGAAGAAGGCAGAGTATAAATCCAGGGCCTCAGTGAAGGACTGTGGAATTGAAGAAAAACTCTGGAGTATATATAAAAGAGGCCTTTAAACGGGACTTCCAATGACATCTGGAACAATGAATGGCTGAACTGAACAGAGTTAAAAATCTCTGGAAAAAAAAGTATGCATCCTTCCCTCTGTAGAGATGTAAAAGCCCTCTTGGAAACCTGTGCTGAATTGTTGTTCTATCCCTCCTATAATAGAACAGGGAAGTTATCACTGGGAAAGGGCAAGGCTCTATTTCAGGATCACATTTCCCAAAGAAAATGAGAGTGAAATATAACTGTGGATGTAATTTTACTGCCTTATGCAAGAAGTCAGACATATGCTCATGATTATTTTAATTGTAAAAGGATGGCTGCCTCTCTCATGTTGAGGAGAAAGGAAATTCCTCTTTCTCCTCATTGTTTGAAAGTTTGGGTTCATGTCAGTAAAGGTCCACAGCACTTCCAAAAATTAGATCATACGTGCTATGATGGGCAGCTGGCTTGTCCACCAGTTTCTTTAAGAGCTAGAGTGACAGTCTGCTTGAAGAAGACACTCATGCTCCCAGGAAATCTGTTCCAGGGACTTTAGCTGCCACTGTGAAAGGCTCACAGCTTAGATCTGGCTTCTCATAGAGATCAACCTTAAGCTTGAAACTGTCAGAGCGTGGTACAGGGATCATATCTGAAGGAAAACATCTTCCTAGTTAGTGAAAACCGTCACGCCTTCATTTGTCATATTTTTAAGATAATTCTAGCTGTCTGCTGTAGAGGTGTGCACTGGATAAGTGCAGTATCTATGCACACAGAGAACTTGCTGCTGACAGCTCAAGTCAAACCATTTTTCCTGTCTTTGATAATACCTGTAAGGAGCTATGGATACTACAGTGATTGGTACTTTAGGTGTATCCACTGAAGAAGAAAAACAAATTACAGGATAATAAGGGTTAACAATCCTTTCTTGGAAACTTTCAAAATAATGTGCATTTTTCCCTGTGCAATATTTCAGTAGGCATCAGGACCCAGAATCCTCCAAGATTTCCTGAGTTTTTGTTCAGTCTGTAGCCTTGCTTTGAGCCACAAAGGTGGTCAAATTTGATTATTATTACTGAACATCCCTGAAGTATACAGGCTCCCTTGAAACTGAAACTCACAGAGAAATTTAGAGATGCAAAACTTTGCAAAACTAACACATGCAAAATGCCTACTTTTCCTTTTCACTGAGCTTAAGAGTGGTTTTGACTCTCAAATACGGTGCCATATACAATGGCCATATACCATGTCGCCCCATTCCTTTCCAATATTGTGTCTCTACTTCTTATATAGCCTTGGGGAAGATGCTGATTATCTCTCTGTCTTTGGTTTCCTAAAATGTAAATTAAAATGGTTACCCACGCTGTGATGAGGTCCTGACTCTTCATCCATTAATGTTTTCAAACTGCTTTGGGATCCTGCATAGAATGGCACTGTGGTTGTTTATATGCAGGTGAAAGAGCATGTTTTAGCTAAGATGGGAGGTGTAGATGGAATAAGGTTAGATGCAGATGAAATGACTCAGGCCTTTAGAACTGAAAAGTCATTTGTGTATCTGAGGACCTGATGTCAACTGACGAATGCTTTGCCACGGTACTTATAAAAACCATCTCTCTGAAAAACAAGATTTATTGACTCACTCCCAATAGGCTGGAGCGCTCAGAAGATCATGATGCCATCAAGGCATCAGTGTGTCACAGGCAGGTGGCTGGATTTCATGAGTCTGTGATGAGTTACAGGCATGTTGTCCATCACAGCATTTGAATCCCGCGCACCAAAGAGCAGATGTAAGCAATACAGCAATCTAACACAGAACAGCTTGGGTGACTTCAGAGTGACTGTGTGCATCTGATGGTAAATGGTAGTATCAGGGCAGAGCAGGTGTGAGTCATCTCCCAGGAGAGGCAGGCAGAGAAAAGGAGATGGGGAGGGGAGGAGGAAAGCAAGAAACAGATTAGCTCATACAGATATATTCCCTCTGCCTGGCTTCCCCTCCCTTTGTGCATCCCCCTCTCCCTCCACAACACACATACATAAGCATGGAGACTTCAGTGTTACCACTCGATTCCAAAGGCCTGTCAGACAGATCATTTGCTGCTTTGTTTTCTTCCCTTGCCCATTTCTGCCCTAAATTCAAGATCATTTAATATGTGGGTAGATAAAACTTGAGCAGTTCTTCAATAAACATTTACTTTCTGCTGTGCATTAGTCCAGTTCAATAATTCCTCTGTCAGGGACTCAAATAAAAGTGGGATGAGGATCTAGACAGCATTGGCTGCGGAACGATTGCTGTATTTCTTGTAGGATCAGCTTTCACCACATCCCTAGTGTGTGCCAAGTGCCTTGCTCTAATGACTTAAATATTCAAGGCCATGATCAGGGCAGGAGGTGCTTCGAGTTTGCTAGCTGGGTAAGGCAGATGAGCAGTACAGGAGGTGAATGAGTAGCAGAGAGAATCTGTGTGTTATTAACACAGGGGAAAGGACACCCCAGTGCAAACAACTCATGTTGCAAATGTTCCTCGTCACCATTAAGCCCACAAAGGGCTAGATATGCTCTCTCTGACAGGCAGTGAAACACACAGATTCCAAATGAAAGCACTGCCCTACTCGCCAGCTCTACAAGTTGTTCTGAGGCTGTAGCACCAGTATTTAGGACAATGGAGGAAATAATCTCTCCAGAAAAGGAATGGTACTCAAAATGTTTGTTAGATTAAAAGCTTAAACAGCAGAAGATTTCCTAGGAGGAACAGATTATAATAAACAAGACAGCCACAGATCTCCATGGATTCCCTGCTCTACCAAATGACCTCACCCCTGTGCAGTGCGCCAAATTCTGCCAGATTGTTACCAAATACAGAATAAGTGATTTTAAACTGCATTTAGAGATGATTGTGCACCTACAGGAACAATGGAGAAAAGAAGTAGGGTGACTCTTTCTCATTCAAGTCCCAAAGGGCCAGGGAAGGGAGATGAGTTTTTTTTTTAATTATGAGGAGACACACAAGGTATTCTGTTAAAGACAATAATGGAAAAGTGCCTATCAGTAAAGAAAGGGGCACTACAGAGGAACCAGTAACACAGAGTATGAACAAATATACAGAAGAGGTCCAACTCTAAGCACATTGGAAAGCCATGGTCAGGGAAGATGCTTGTGTGTTAATGTACATAACAATAACAAGTCCCAAAGGCTTTCCTCCTGCTGTATCTTGGCAACATTTTTCTCACCTGTAACAAAAGTAGAAGATTTTATATTTAAGTGTGGTTTTGTGTGTATGTATGGCAGGGAGTAGGAATTTATAAGTCAAATGAAAAGGCCTGGGGAAATTTGACCATTCTCCTCTGAGAGAGCCCTTTTTTTCTGCAAGCACTGAATGCACTCCTTTCACACCATCTGATATTATGGGTTGAAGTAATTAAGACAAAAATAAAGAGAATCAAATCACTGAGAAAGTCCCATAATGTCAAAGGTTTAGTGTTCCATAACAGACCGGGATGACTCATCTGCAAAGCACTCTGAAATCCTCCTGCATGTTGACACAACTCCATTGTCCTGCTGTTCAGTGTCTGTGTCCCAGTTGTCACAGAAAATGAAAGGACAATACTCATTGTTATGTTGCAGCTGTATATTGTGACTGATTCATAGTTTCCCTTTTGGGGAGGAACACAAGCTGGTCTTGCAGGTTCTCAGACATTTGTAACACATGTGCAATTCTCACGTATCTGAAGATGGTGAATATTAGACCCCACTTGCTGCTAATAAACCATCATTAGTGAATAGCTGATATAAGCTGTATAGAAGTGGTATGAATGTTTCAAGGTGTAAGCGAGGTGAGGTTTTTAGGCTGGGAAGTCTTTTTTATTAGATGAACCTACATGTTTAGAGGGGAAAAAGCCCACAACAGAAAAGCCTTTGGGAATCCGAGACCTTCAACCTTCTCCAGGCTGAATGCTTTCCAGCAGAACCTGAAAAAACAGTGTTGTCGCCAAATGAAAATTCTGTTTTTATAACAAGTCTGCATTTGTTATATCAAAAAAAAAAAAAAGCTTGTATGGTTTTTCATTTCACTGAAGCCCCAATATTTCAAAACAAACATGACACCTGTCTGTCTGTCTTTCAACTGATATCTTTTGTGGAGAGAGCAATCCTTTCTAAATGAACCCCAGTCTGGCATAACATTGGAGAGCATGCACCCCCTCTCTCATTTACATAAATATGTCTTTTATTAACTGTCAGTACAGGAACAATTTATCATGTAAGACACAAGTAGCTGATAAGTAAACAAGTTAGATCCTTCGCTGGCACAGCTCAGCAGACCCACGTGAGTTCAGTGGGTCAGCATCAGTTTACATCATCTTGAAGTCTAACCCAGAGATGTGTATAGAAACACAGGCCAAATCCTAACCAATTCTCCATTTCATTTTCCCCAGTTTTAGATGACAGACAGCAGAAAGTAAGGCAAAGTGAGCCCATCCACAGAGGTAATGCGTGTGAGGCTGTGCATGTAGACAATCTCTTTTATTAAGCCACAATAAACATGGATACAAATAAAAGGCACCTGGGTTGAAAGACAGACAACCATAGACACTGCTCCTCTGACTTCCTCTCTTATTGTTCATCTCTGTTTGCTCGGGTGGCAGCCACATGGTTGCCTTTCAATAATTCAGACTCCGTTTTGCACGCATGGCCAGTCCTGCTTGTCGCATTTTTTCACCTGATCACAGGTCCAGCTCTCTGTAAATGAAGCAAGGTTTGTAAGGAGTTGCAATATCTTTTATTAGACTGGCTGATACTGAAGGAGGGGAGGACAGTAGGAGGAGTTTGTGTGCCTGAAAGCTTTACCATTTTCTTAATTGTATCAACAACTCTAACAATATATATTACTTTCCCCAACGGCTCGTTTTGCTAATTTCGTTATATTGTCGTGACTGTCTTTTCTGCGATTTCAGTGATGCTATGTTAAATTTGCGTGAACCAAGAGCTGCATTCCTACTAAGTGCACACCTCCATTGACACCTATGTGCCGTTTTAATTACTTCTCATGGATACCACAGTTCATATGGGAACAAACAAGATTTATTAACATTTGACTAAAGGGTATTTAAATATTTGCCTGTCACTTCAGAATTTGAACCACTGATCTGACCATTTATACGTGAAGATGTTAGCAGTAAAACTGTTAAAAAGTAGAGATTAGTAATAAAAATGAACTGAACAGTAAAATAACTCAGTCTGAGTCTCAAGCACGTTTTCCTAGTGTAATATGGAATACATCACTAATGGCCACTGTTCTTTGCAGACTGATGTAGAAGAGCTTGCGTTAGAAAGCTTAGTAGCTGCATCACTTTTAATCCACTCAGAAACGTTTTTGCTTAAAAAATATCCTTTGCTTCCTCATACGCTACTCTTTAAATTAGAGTTTTAACGAATTCGCTGTCAGGACCGTCAAGGTATTATCTTTGCAAACGTGGCTGTAGAATTATCCTGGTATTGAATTAACGCATATAGAATCTTCTGAAGAGTGATACGAAGTGCAGTGTCACACATACATATAGGTGCAAGCTACTATAGATCTTTTGGGCACTATGATCCCCTTTGGGGGGTTGTAGACTGCTGTGTAGAAGGGATACAAAAGAGCCAAACAAAAATTAAGGATATTGTAAGTATGTCACCTGTGTTTAACAAGGCAAAGGTCTCTTTCTTGTGTCTGTCACCTCCATCTTTTCTTCCCCTTTTCTTCTTCTTACTTGGTCTAAGTGGCATACAGAAAGGAGTATTCCTTCCCTCTCCTCTGAGCACCTCTTTCTCAGTTCTAAGCGCTCCCAAAACAAGAGACTGTCCTCACAGAGATCAGTCCTGAGAATTTAAGCTAACCGTGTATTTCAAAATAACAAGGTTTGAGTTCATTTCACTTGCCATTAGGGTACATTTGCTTTGTGTTTCCAGGCTTTTATCTGCAACCACGAAGGACAGATGTTTTATCAATTTTTTAAAATGTTTATAAAGAAAGCTGAGGATCTCCTATAATATCTCAGTAGTTTAAGCAGTCTGAGGCAGCAGAGACAACTCCGATTTCTGGGATCTTGACTCCCACTCCTTGCTTTACTTGTTACACTGATGTTCATCACAAGTTAAGATGCCAGTAACAATTTACTTGTCTCTCTCATTAGCAGCTCTGAGAAATCTCTTGGGTTGTCCTTTAGGTTTGTTAAGGTTTATTTTTTTGTTCCAATTCTATCTCTTATTAGGTATGAATATTTATACATATATTTAATCTATTTTGCTCTGGCATAACATTTGCCTTGGGTTATATTTTTTTTACTTGGTGCTTTCCATTTTGATTGAGTGGTGACTAGATGGGCCTCATCTTCCTCTAGGTTCAAAGAACAATTCATTATTTGCTCATATCTGGGGAATGAATGCCTCTGTATGATATGTTGGGAGACAGGGATAAACATCCCTTCTGGCTGATTGATAGTCTTATTAAAGATTACAATAGGTGAAATAATCCCCCGTAGCTTCATAGGGGTAAGATCCCTTTTTCCCCTTAGACTGGCTTTAGGGCATGCTTGGGACTTGGCTTATGCTCTGTCCAATCTTAGAGCATTACTTAATTAGCCTTTATTGAAAGCCATTAGCATTGATCAATGGTGGCACACACTTTTTTAACTGAGGATGATGACCACAGTGTTTATCCACAAAAAACTTGCAAATGAAATTTGAGTTTGCATATTGGTTATTATAAAATGACAGCAAAAATAACAACAAATTATCAAATATTTTGAGCTCTTAGTTGTCATCTGCAATATGCAGGAGGAGGAATAAACAGCAGTGGTAGCTTGATTCCCCATTTATGTATTCCTTGCTCGAGTGTTCCACTTTGCTTCCATATTGATCTTCTCTTAAGGGGCTTCTTTGTACGTTTTCCCATCCTGTGGTCCATCACGGGTTGCACCCTTGGCACTGTCAATGCATTCAGCCTTGTCCTCTTCCTCCTACTGCCCTCTTACCTTCTCCCACTCTACCCTGTCTGCAGGAGACAACCTTCTGGACTCTGTCCCTCTCATTCCATAAATCCTTTCTTGGTCATTTTTTTCCAGACAATTTGCAGGAACATTTATCATCCAGTCCCCTCACTGACTGAATGTCCTTTCTAAATTAATAATTAGAGCACAAACAAAATGTGTACATAGCCTGCAGTATGTTCAGCTATTGTCGCTTTCTGATCCAAAGCATGTGAAAATCAGTGTGGACCCCTCCCTTGATGCTACATTCCTTATCCTTCCTATAAAATGAACTTTTTTTTTTTTTTTTTGCTTGTAATGCGCTGCAGCAATCCATATAATAAATTAGATTATAGTCCCCTCATGGGCAAGGACCTGTCTTTTTGATATGCCTGTTCATTGTTGATCTCAGAGTACACACGCATCTTTGCACATTCTCACCTCCTGCCTATATCCAGCGCACCAGGATATCAGAATGAAATGAGAATGAAAGTGGACAATATTTTTCTAATTATTAGCATACAGATAAGCCCCTTTAATTAAGGAAATTATATACCCTGTAAAAAAGAAAGCTTCTCTGTCAGACTACAGTCTTGTAATGTCTTTGTGTTTGTGCAATTAGGACCAAACCTTGAAGCCACCGAAGCCAACAGTGGCCCTTAATGGGATTAATTCTTCATTTGTGGGGTGATGGGCTAGATGATCTAAGAGGCCTTTTGCGTCTTGCGCTTCTCCAATCTCTCTCAGGGTAAATGACACATAATGGAGAAGACAGCTGTTTTTGAATAAACTGCATTAAGTGTCCACATGTATTTCCTAATGCAGGTTAAAAAAACCCCCACCCCTGTCTCTCTGCTGGCGTGCGTGCCCCTCTTACAGAGCAGGTCTCTCCTGTGCTGCAGACAGTGCATGAGCTCGTCAGTACCCTGCAGGTTTCTCGGGGGTATGTATCTCTGTATTTCCCGACATCCTCTGGGAAAACTCCGCAGCTAAGGCTAATCAAATTGAACCACTGTCAAGACTTCCTGCGAAGCTTCGAGGAAACATTTCTGAATATTAGAGGTACAGGAGAGGAGAGTTAAGGTTGGGGGAGGGAGGCAGGACAGTTTTAGAGCTTAAGTGGATTACATAGCTCCATAACCCAGTTATGGGTCCGTGGACTCGAGTGAGATGTTTTTTCCCCTCCTCTGGCTGTCTGCCTGTCAGATAGTTCCCCTGACAGGCAGGCTTTATTAACCTCCCCCAGCTGGCTCTCTCAGCATTTCTTATTTTCCAGTGCTTGCATCCCCTAGCAGCTCGTCTCAGCCCTCCTCATATCTCTAAGCTCCCTGGGGTCCTTCTTTTAGCTACACCAGCTGTCGGCACCCGTTGAAGTCTCCTCACTAGCCCACTCCACCCACATTTACCAAACCCAGTGACTGCTCTCTGACCTCTGCCCATGCAAGCCCCACATAGCCAGCAAAGGGTGCATGGTTTAGCTCATACCATGGGACCTACCTTTCAAAGGTAAACTGACTTGCTTCTATTTCAAATAGCTGAGGGCTAGATTAAAAACAGATGAGCACTTGAGCACCAGCATTGGCTGGTATGAAGGAGCAGCAAGTGCCTAGCACATCTGGGTGTGCTAATATTTCCACAATTTGCAAAAAAGTTGTGTGATCATGAGTTAACTGTGAGCCTGGTTGTTGAGCCCTGAAATGTCCCCTCTAGACTGAGGTGTGAGCCTGACATCTGCTGGGGACAGTACCCTGCTACAGAAAATGCCAGGCCATCCTTCCTCAAGGATGTTCTGCCAGGAGGGGTGGTGGCAGGGAGGCTGCTGCCTGAGGCACTCTGAATGGGATACATCCAGCCTGGAGGAGGCAACACAGACAAAAGACAGAGTGACCCAACCGCAGCCTGATATGAGCTAAGGGCTGAAAACCCAATTTACACTGGAGGGCTTCAGTCCCCCAGGAATGAGACAGAACTAAGACAGCAGCCAACGAGTATACCCAGGGTCTACAATGTCTGCATGGGTGTCCATGGCCACACGAGAGACAGAGCTCTGTGTCTGCACTGACACCAAGCTGAAATCTGCTTTCCCTCTTTCCTTTTGAAGTATCCACCATTGTCACTATGATATTTTTCCTTTGCTGACATACCTGGTGGCTTGCCTGACTCTTATTCAGCCCTCTGGGCTTGACAGCCAGAAATTCTGCAGAACAGACTCACAAAGTCACTGTTTGCTGTCCACCATCCATGTGTCTCTGTGTCTCCTTTCTGTCCACAACCACAGCCTCCTTCCCTTCCCTCTCTGCCACTATGATGTATCTGGACGGGACTTTTGTGCAGTCTTACAGGAAAGGACGGTATCCAGGGCTGACTGTTAGAAAGTCATGTATGAGTGGCTCAAGGACATAAGGAGTGATGGAGAGTAGAAGCAAGTGCCACTTGGTCTGATTAAATACTGATCTCATGCCTTAAAACTGTGCTGCTGTATTGGCTCTGGCTTGAGTGCCATAAAGGAGGGGGGTGGTGGCTAGGTAGCATCCCTGGGCATCGCTTTGTCAGTGAGGGCATCAGGTCTTCTGCTCTGACTAGATGCAGACAACCAGCCAGAGGCTGGCACGTGGGTCCTTGCCTCTTCCCAGCCCCAGGCAGAGCCCGGTGTTACCCCATGGTACTGCACAGGTTGCCACTTTGCCTCCTGACTAAGATCACTACCCTTCAGTAGTGATTTGAGAGCAAGAGATCCTGCACAGTCTGCTGCTGGCACTCGACAAATCCCTGTGATTGCTGTGGCTGGCAAGCCCCTGCCCAAAAGCAACAATATTCTCATTAATCATCCTTTGAATACAGACAGAGGTGCAGGCACAGCGCAGCCTCCACCCTACTATGCTGAGGGTTTGCAAAGCAGGATACGGCCAAGGGCAAACGATCTCCAGGCTGTTGCCACAGAGCTGATGGCTCTGCTGGGCACGATGCAACAGCCCCTGGGCATGTTGGTGTATGGATCCCTAAAATCTGAAGGCTGTAGCATTCGGTCAGGTTGAATGGGGCTTTGAACACACTGGTCTAGTGGAAGGTGCCCCTGCCCATGGCAGGGAGACTGGAACTAGATGATCTTTAAGGCCCTTTCCAATCCAAACTATTCTATGATTCTAAGATGAGGAGCTGTGCTGCTTTTGGATCTGCATACAGCTCACCCAGTAACAGTATAGGCACTCTAGGTCACGATCCAGTGGGTACATTAAAAGGAGGGATACCAGGCAGTGTGAAGACAATATGTTAGCTTGGAGGTTTGTTGATAGCAGGGCTATCGGCAGCACCTTTGGGCTCTCTGCCAACACCTAAATAATCGGAAGTGTTACTTTCTCCTAAAAGTAAACCTGGCCTTTGTGCTGTTTAGTCACAGCATTGTATTTTTTGCTGACAGACATGAGCTTATAAAACATACATTTTAAACCCTTGAGGAGAAAAAAGAAGTTGGCAGTTCTCTTGGATTTATCAGGGTTCTTGTGACAGTGTATGTTGTTTTTTTTTCCACAAAGATTCATATTCTAGAGGAATATGACTAGTTGAGGACCTCAGAGGTTTCATTAGTATTTTTAAATTGAGTTTTTAGAGCTTTAGATATGGAGGAACACTAAGAACTTGATGCCAGTTTAACCTAATGATTCAGAAACCATAAAGCAAATAATAATAAGCTAACACATCTATTTTTAAACTCATGATTTAAGCCACTGTCATGATTTTGATAGGGCCTGACATGATTTTCCAGCATTGTGACTGGTAATAAAGCTTTTGTTTACCGATTTGAATGGAAAATCCTTTGAAAATCCTCCAGCTTGCTTGCCTTAGTCAATACTTAACAAGGACTCAGCCACAGCAGCGAAAAATATCCACCAGTCAGGACTTTTTTTTTCTGACTCTCTCTTCCCGCATAGAAAAAAATCTGACACCCAATAGTCATGATTCATTGTAGTCCCAGGGTCCACTTTGAGAAACTTGTGTGCAGGGATCCCTGCACATGGGAATCCTGGAGCTGACAACAGCCTCCCTGGAGTCCAAACAGAGAGCAGGAGCATCCCTGCATCAAAGGAGTTTTCCGTAGGGCTCAGCATGAACTGAAGAGAGAAGAGGACAGACCTGAGTCAGGTCTACACAGCTGGATTGTGTTTGTGCTACAGTTATTCCATGTCCCTCTAAAGTTGTCCTTTGACTGAGCAGGAGCTGAAGGTAAGATGAGCTTCAGAGATGCAGAGAGGGCAAGCCATGGCACAGAGCCTCTGTGCAGCTTCTTCAGTCCCTGTGTGGGCACATGAAATTGCTTGTCTAGTGGCTATGTCCGTGGAGGAGTGGGAGAATGCCAGCTGGTCCCTGTGGTATTTAATTTCTTTTCGGGAGCTGAGCGAGGCAAACGTCCATGGGATGAACCAGCTGAAAGCAGGAGAGATGAAGTGCCATGCCTACTGCCCCAGATACCAAAGCTGGTGGGAGACAACTGCTTTTTTTATACCCCTAGACACAACCTAATGTTTTCCAGCTCATCCAAAGCGTCTGGGATCAACTGAAGGAGCAGCAGGCACTGAGTAAGACAGATCCGTCTCAGTGCTATTTTGAGGCACTTAGCTTTCTGGCCAGCGGGTACGCTGTTATTCCTCTAATACAAGACAACAAACACGTGGGGAATATATATGAAAAAACAGGTGACTCAGAAGTGAGAATAGCCTCATTCTGTCATTACAGGACAGTAATTTGCCACATATTTGTATCAATATTAAAAATGTCTGCACAAAGCAGCACTGCCCTGTCACATGCTCTGGGCTGTGCATGTGGCCACAGCTGCCTGCAGCAGGGGAGCAGGAGAGGGTCCACAGTCAGTTGCTGTTTGACCCCAGTTTCTTCTTTTTGTCTGAAGAGAGGAGAAGGGTGAATCCTGCTGCTTGGCCTTAAATCCATCAGGAAGTAATTTGAGACTTTGAGTAGAGCTTGGTCTTTTCTTCCTCATATTAAAATGGAAGAAGATGGTGTTTTATAGGTCTGTTATGTCAGCAAGTATGCAGTGATTTTTAAAGAATGATGTGAATAGCCTTTTGTGCTACTGCTCGACACAGAGCTGTCAGTAGAAAGATTACCTGAAATGAAATCGTAGACAAAATGTGAATTGTGAATGGCCTTGATCAACTAAAAAGGTGTGTTCACTCTGAGGACTAATGATAACACAAGTTTGTATTAGGTTTGTGTGGCCATGCTTTGGTAGTGAGAGAGCTACAGGCATGGCTTCTGTGAGAAGAGCTAGAAGCTTCCCCTATGTCCAGTGGAACCCATACCAGTAGCACCAAGATGGACCTACCACCAGTCAAACTCGAGCTCATCACTGATAGTGGTAGTGCCTCTGGGATAACATATTCAAGAGTGGGGAAAAAACTGCTGTGCAACAGCATCCAGGAAAGAGGAGTGAAAAGATGTGAGAGATACAGTTCTGCAGGCACACAGGTCAGTAAATGAGAGGGGAGAGAAGGCGCTTCAGGTGCTGGAACAGAGATTTCCCTGCAGCCCATGGCCATCCTGGGTGGACCAGATATTTACCCATGGAAGACTCCATCTTGGAATAGGTGGATGCCCAAAGGACATTGTGATCCCATGGGAACCCATGCTGTGGCAGGCTCCTGGCAGAACCTGAGGCACCATGGAGATAGGAACCGACGCTGGAACAGGTTTGCTGGCAGGAATTGTGACCCTATGGGGGACTCACGGCAGAGCAGGCTGTTACTGAAGGACTGAACCCTGTGAAAGGGACCCACACTGAAACAGTTTGTGAAGAACTTCAGCCTGTGGGATGGACTTATGCTGGAGAAGTTCATGAGGGATTGTTTCCCATGGGATGGACTCCACAGTAGGAGGGTAAGAGTGTCAGGAATCCTCCCCCTGGGGAGGAAGGAGCAGCAGAGACAATGTGTGATGAAATGATTGCAACCCTCATTCCTGTCCCCCTGCACCACTGTGGAGAGAAGGGAGAGAAAATCATGAGTGAAATTAAGGTATTTTAAGGTTCTATTTTATTTTTAATTTCTTTACTCTGATTCGTTTGGTAGTAAATTAAATTGATTTTCCCCAAGTCAAGTCTGTTTTGCCTGTGAGAGCAATTTGTAAGCGATCCCTACCCATCCTTATCTCAACCCACGTGCCTTTGTTGTATTTTTCCAACCCTATCCAGCTAAGGAGGAGAATGACAGAGTGACTTTGGTGGGCATCTGGTGTCCACCCAAGGGCAGCTCACCACACTGTTTAAGGAAAAAAAATCTTCCTTACCCTGTAAGCACCTCCCACATCTGTCCTGTTGAAGGAAAAGTTATTTGTGAAGAAATAAAATTTTCTTAAGTGACCTTGGAGCCTCAGATCCATTTGTTAATATGCCAACCTATTTACTTAGAAAAATCTCATCATAAGGCTTTTTATTTTCTTGGCTTTTTGAGGCAGAGATTTTGGAGTGGGCTTTTTTAGAACAAAACTAAAACCAAGTATCTGCATGTATCTGGAATGCATCAGCCCTACTGCCAGTGGTGTGCACGCCATCTATTAATGAAAAAATGAATGAATTAATGTAAAAAAACTGCATGGGGAATGACTGGAAACTCCTAATAGAAGTCTAGAGCTCTGCCCTCACGACTATAGAAATAGAAGGGATGGCGCAGTTCCCTACTCACTCCCTGGCCACAGGATCACACTGCTGCTGGGGGCAAGAAAAAGGCATTACCTCTTCATCAGTATTCTTCTCTATTTCTCCCCATTTTTTAAGAGAAAAACAAATACCGTTTGCAGAAAAAAAAAGTTTATGAAAAATCAGAAAATAGAAAGAACCAGGAGCTAAACACCTTTTTAGAGACAGGAGAATGGGGACAAGTTTTACAATGTCATTTCTTTTTATAAGGTAATCTCCCATTATTTCAGGGAAAGCAGTTGGCAACTTTCACTCAGCTTGGTTTGGCCCAGGGCACCAAAGAAACACAGAGTCAAATGGTGTGGAAGATGGGAATCCCCTGTGCCCTGCCTACCACAGTCCCCACCTTGCTTCTTCCTATAGCTTGTTTTGAGGAAAGCAGGCAGCAGTCTTTCAAGGATGTTAAGGATCTGCTTCATATTTATTTCAGGTGCCAACTGTGAGTGCAAATATTCCCTACTCACCCATTTTCAATGTCCCAAGTGGAAGGGGAGTCTACCTGTTTGCAGGAGAGTGTTTGTTACTGATCCTTCCAACAAGTACTCTGATTCACAGCAGCTATGGCCTTGCCAGTGCCCTGTTAATTTAGTTACCACAGCATGAATATATCTCAAAAGATACCTCACTTAAATTGCAACAGCTCCAGGCAAGAGGGCTGCCAGCAGGGAGCTGCCTTACTGCTCAGCTTGAAAGAGCTCAAAGGTAAAGGCAGGTTCAGTAGTGACAAACAGGGAGCAACAAGCATGTCATTCTGCCTCCTGTTTCCTGAAACATAATGTTTTCACAGGAAAAAAAAAAAAAAGGAAAATAATAAAAAAGTACCCTTTCTCATGGAGCAGGTTTGACTGAGCCTGTTAGGTGTCAGTGGTGTACCATAGCCACTGGCAGGGTGATGCACCGAAACTCAGAGAGGTAGGATGATGCAAGGAGGAGTAAGAGGAAGGAGTGAAGAGTATCAGTGCTCTTTTCTGGTAACAGAAGAGAGAGATATCATTGAACCTGTCAGAGCTGTCTAAGACATGGTAAGAAAGTGACACAAGCGGTGCCAGGATCACAAACCCTGGTCCTATAAAAAACAGTATTCCGCATCCTGGGCTGTGTTTGTCCCCCTGGCTCAGAACAGGGAGAAAGATGACATGGCAAAGTCCCAGTCATTAGGGACCTGGCACATCTGGCTCTGACACATCTGGATTGGATCGTTTCTGAAGGATGTAGACTTTAAAAGCAGACTTTATCAACAGATATCCTGAACACAGGCCAGAGGGATGTGGGAACATGCAGGCACTCCTACCAGCCTAATGAACAGGTAGGAGACCCCATACACTTGGGCAGACCTTATCACATTAAACTATGCCTCCTCTGCCTTGAAGGTGATCTATTCCAAAATGAGCATATTTTCAAACAAGCACTCCCTGGTATAAAGATGTCATGGTCATGTGGGGGCATTTTGTGTTTGTGTGGAGGGTAGGGCAGAGACTGAGCTCTGAGAAAGAAAGGGAGGTAGGCAAAGTCCAGGTACTTAGAGGTGCTTAACGCCTTGCATGGACTAAGAAACTTCAGATTTTTGTATATTTTCTGTCAGACCTGTGTTGCCGGCATCTCGGACAGTCTTACAGCAGGAGAGTGGTGAGAATCACTTTGGCCATGGTTGGGAAAAGAACTACTCATAAATGTCTCGGGGATGCTTTCTTTCCTCACCTGGAGGCCGGAGTCTGTGCCCCCTCACCCTGTGTCCCACAGGGAAATACGGTGGTGCTAAAAGCTCTGCGTGCATTTCCAGAGCACCTCTACGTGCCGCCTGTGTGAGCCTGAACCGCCAGCCTGTGCAGCAGTGACACCCACCTGGCTGTGTGAGATGCAGAGCCATTCTCTGCACATACATGTGTGTCTGACTGCATGGCACAGGTCTGCTCTGCCACACCATCAATCTGCTACGCCCCAGCCTCGGCAGCCCTTCTGAGTGCAGTTCCCAGGGCACCTGCCTTCAAACGGCGCTGGCACTGTGACCATAAAGACAGCGCCTGCTCCCTCTCCACGGAGGAGGAGAGAGAGAAAGGAGCAATTCCGGGCTCTGCAGTGAGTGTATGACTAGTGCACATATTGGTAATAGCACCGTGCCGGGGTCTCGGTGTGATCTTCCTGTTGCTCATTTGCTGGCAAGCGTGAAATGCAAATCCCTCCGGGCTTCTGTCTCCGCTCAATATTCACAGGAGCATGAAGGCTCCTGCGCGGAGGGGAGGGTGGGAGCCGGCACACAACAGGGAGCTTTGTCTCCTCCTTTGTCTGGAGTTTACGGGTTAAAAAATCTGCTTATCCGCGAGGCTCACCGCCCTGACCCCTGCCTCTGTCTCATCTGGGGGGCACGACACCAGCACGTTCGAATTCGAGTGCAGAGGCCCTTGCACCAGCGCTGTGGCTCCATCGAACTCGGCGATGGCGGGGCGGGGAGCTCGGGCTGTACCCCGAAGTGAGTGTGGCTCGGGGGGCTCAGAGCAGTTACCCCGGCCCGGGACCCGTGGAGCGATCGTTCCCACCCTGCCCCTTTCCTGTGGTGTGATGGTTGCAGTCCAAACCCAGTCAGCTCTCTGGAAATGGCAAGTGAGACACTTGTTGCCATGGTGATCCTTAATAGTTCTGACTCAGATGTAGCGTTGCTACGGCAACCGCATCCGCAGCCCTTGGGAGGCAATGCCGGCACGATTTTTCTCTCGTAGTGGAAAAGGGCTCCGAAGCCCCATTTTGCTCAATCCTTGCTGCAGTGCAGTGACGAAGCTTTCAGGCTGTTTTATTATTCTCCTAATGACCGGCGATCCTGATCCTTTACCAAAGGATCTGCTGCTATTCTGCAGGCTAAAAGTGCTCTGGACCGCCTCACCATGAGTACAGTGTCTGCACCGTAAGATGACCCCAGTCTCTGCCTTCCCGTGGCTCATCAGAAAAAAAGCCCACAAAAATTAAAATTAGTTTTCAAAAGGAGCAGTAAC
Organism: Myiotriccus ornatus; assembly: GCA_036023395.1. Taxonomy (NCBI): domain Eukaryota; kingdom Metazoa; phylum Chordata; class Aves; order Passeriformes; family Tyrannidae; genus Myiotriccus; species Myiotriccus ornatus. The sequence continues at coordinate 22,636,403 of JAYRBT010000001.1, forward strand.
CTTTCTTCCTAGGTAGGAAAAGCTCCTTTCATCTCGGGAGCTGAAGATCTGACTGTGAAGGGGGGTGGGGTGGGGTGTGGTAGTTTTGAGATGAAGAGCGGCAGTGGCTGTGAAAGGCAAGACAAAGGCAGAGCGCATGTGAGGGAGTGGGTGTGCCTGTGAGAAAAGGAGCGGATCTGTGTGCAGAGAGTGTGTCCGTGGGCATGGCTACGAATGTGAATGGGAGAGGAATTGCCAGGAGAGGAGATGCGAAGCGGAGCGTGGGTGTGCCTGCTCTGAGATGAGAGAGGGGACACTTATCGGCCCGTGCTTCTGTTTTCCAGGGCGCACCTGCACAGGCACGGGGGGAACAGGTTCAGGTCATGCAGATCTGCTGAAAACGCTCTTGCTCGCATTCAGTCCGCTCTCCTGTTATCTGTACAAAGTCAGGCACCAATACACGTAATGTCTGAAAGGCACCTGAGTCTCTAAGGCACGGATAACTGCAGGGTCGGGGTGTGTATGTTACGTTTGCTCTTGCAAACCTGGCAGAAAAGATTTCTGCAGCACAAAATAATCCAGCAAAAATCATTTCATAGTATCCTTCTCAGACAGAGGCAAGTAAGAATGAGGAGGCATGTGAATTCTACATGTGGGTATCCCTGGACCTACATCTCAGCCAACGCCTGTCCTGAGAGACCTGGGCATGGATCCCAAGGTAACTGGTCAGTGCTTTTCCTGAGTCAAATGTCTGACTGTTCAGTCAGGCCAGAGGAGTCACCAGAGAGATGTTTAAAGCTCCCTGGTCTTCTGAGGGGTTTAATAACTTTCTCTGTGATTTTTCCATCTTGTCAGAGAATCACACCAGACTCTCTCCTGCCTGGCATCCTGGTTCTTCTAGACACCATCTTGCACTGGTAGGGACATGGTTACATGTCATGGATCAGACCTTCAGAGAAACCGGGATGACTGAAGGATGCAAAAAATTACAAATTCACTGTAAAGGTGGGAGATTACTGCAAAAAAACAGTGGGTCTGAGAAGGATTTAAAAGTGGTAGATGCAAAGGATAAAGGATACTGCTAAAGAAATCAGTCAGATTCTACACTGGGAGTGTCCAGGGCGACTCGTGTGTGTCTGGCTTAGGTTACATAAGGACAGAAGCCTTATTAGCAAGGGTAAGTAAGTAACACAAGTCACGGAGAAGATTTTGGCATGGAGCCTCATGCATGTAAAGCAACCTTAAAGAGGTGTTGGGGGACAAAGACACGAGAACGAAAACTCTGGAGAGGTCCAGAATGGAAAAAGATATATCAGAGTTCCTGCATTGTAAAGATGAAGGTCCCTGCAGGATAAGTTAAAAGGGAAAAATAGGGCGGAATTAGGGTAAGAGCTGTAAGGGCTCCAGCAGAGAGAAGCTCTCCGGAAATGAATGAACCTATGGTATCTGCAAGGTTTCAAGGAGAGGAATCTTGGGACTTGGGAAATAGCCAGTGCAGGGTTTCTGCATGAGCAGTTTGTGAGGCTGGAAGGTGAAGAAAGCCAGATGGAGGGACTCCAAGACCAAGTCTAAGGCTCTTCAGAGGTTAATACGGCTTATCCAAGGAGTTTAGGGAGATGGAGAGTTGTGAAGGTAATTGAAGAGACTTACTCAAAAGAAACTTTTAAATATGTACAATGACTCGCTTGGTATGCAGAGAGAAACTCATCCCTAGTGTAAATTTAATGAAATCAGTAGCTTTGGCTTTAGCTTAGTCTAATTCCACATGGTGGAGGCAGAATGAGGGGAAGTGGCCCTTCCTCCTTCCTTCTTAGAAGAAAGTGCCCATCACTGGGAAGGTGCTTGTGAGAGGCTGCAGCTGTGCCTGTGCTGGGCCTGTGCAGTCACACATGAGCCTTTGTCCCATGTGATGCCAGAGCAGGGCCTGTGCCCTGTCACTGCACGTGCACCTGTTCAGAGATGGGCCCCTGTGCAGTAGCCTGCCTTCATCTTGCACCCATCCCAAAGGAACAGACTCGATCTGAATTTGATTTTTTCATCCCGTTGTGAACTCACAGATCCCTCCTTCCCAGTGCAACGGTGCTGGTTCTGGTCATTATGGTCTGTGCATCACATTTTGACCATGACATCTGTTGGCATCAAAATGAGAGGAGATCCACATCAAGGACAGAAAAGGCTATTGGAAGAGTCCCTTGGATCTAAGACTAAATGAAGCATAGGACTAAATATTGCAATGTTTTCATCTCTACTTTTGGCATGATAAGTTACAGAATTTGGTGAATGTGATTTCTTGCCTGAGAACTGTAAGAAAACATAAAAATAGGACTGAATTACTGTTTGGTTTGGGGTATTGTTTGGGATATTTTTTTTGTTTGTGTTTTTGTTGGGCTTTTTGTTTCTGTTTTGTTTTGTTTTTTATAGAAAACCATGGAAACTAGAGAGGACATCCCAAGTAATTTGTTGTTTTTTACCTAGACAGTATCTAACCTACTAACTTCTGCTTTCTTTTCTCACACCTAAAGAAAGTGAGGAAGCCTCTGTAAGGACATTGATGGCAGTAAATACTTTCCTTCCTTGTTGGTCTTTGGGACAGTTCAGTCTTTCTCACAGAGCAGCAATTTTATTAAACCAGAATTAGTGTAAAACATGGAAAAAGGAGATAATTATTTTTGAGCCATTACTCTCAGGAATTCAAGCAATTACCAGGTGCATTATGATTATTTCAAAGAGAAAATCATGCCTGTGCATGGAGTGGGTTTGGGGGCTGGCTGGGAAGGAAGGAAGAATAGGCCAAAGTATTGCAGCTGTCTTCTGTACTGTTTCTTGACCCTAAAAGAAATAAGTTGTTGTGCAGTTGTGCAGGTTCAGCCAGACCTGAGCTGCAGACCTTCTAACGGGATTTGAAATCACCGACTAGGAACAATGGCTGATAATAGTCAAGGCACGGGGTTTGGGGGGGTACATGTGTGCTGGGCCAGTGGAAGGCAAGAGGAGGTTGTAGGGCATGGAGGAATGGAGTAAGGAGTGCAAAGAAGAAGAGAGGATGGTCTTATGACTTGGATGTTAAATAGAGTCTTGGGACGATATCTACTTCCTCTTGTTGAAGAAGATTTTGTTTAACAGAACCACTTTCTGCACAATCAATGTCCTCTAGAGCAAATGATAAACAAAAGAAGCACAAGAAGACAGAAAACTTGATCCCTAATGTTTCACATACATTTGGAATCACACTGTAGTGAGAGGTCAAAGCACAAGAGCCATGAAAATGTTATTTTTTTCTTCCTGTGCTTCTTAAGCAGTGATGTCCACGAGATTAGTGTTTACCTTGATTTAATGCCTCATCAGAATCATGACTTCCCCGGCAGCCCGGCTGTGGTGCTACTAAATGAAGCATGCCCTGTTTTCTCAGCTGGGACTTAAACCTCTGCCCTTAGAGACCTGAGGGGTGGGAAAGAAGGATGGGGACAGAGTGATAGATATTGACCCACCTAGCATGTACGTTAAATTAAATAACCAGGCTTTATTTTTTAACCTATTTAAAGCAGTTACTGTTCTCTGCACAATTGATGTTTGCGTTTGCGGAGGTTACTGGGGTGGCAGCCACCACAGCATGAGCCTCCCTTGCTCTGTACCTTTCCCCTGACTCATTCTATGGACGACCTTCATGTGTAAGGACAGATACTGTCTTAAGGAAATAGGAGAGAGAGCGAGCAAGCGAGAGAGAGCATTTTCTCTGCCAGTTAATTGAATCCAGGTCTTCCCTTTGAGTAACACTGGAAAAGCCTTATTGTCTTTTCACGGTGAGGAAACATTTGCTCATGGGGGAGCTGAACAGATGAAACCCTCCAAAGTCCCTTTGCTAAAGATGTCAAACTAAATTTGGATCGCACCCGCTCTTAAACCAGAGCTGACCACGGTCTGTGAGAAAACGTCACTGATTTTAGTGCTGCAGTAAGCAGCAATATGGCTCAGTGACTTATGCAGCTTGATGACCAGTTTTTCAGTGCTGCATCCTACATTTTCTTTTTCCTCTTCTATTCAGCATATCTGCCCCATACTGAGTGTCTAAGAAATCTCACTCATTAAAAAACCCCTCCTTTGAGAGCCTGTTGTGGCAACCCTTTGAACTTCTATGCTGGGAGAGCACAATGCACAGGACACAGAATTACAGGCAGTTAAATTGCCTCATTAAGAGAATATTATTTGGTCCTATTTGGTCTATTCCTATCAAACACTTTTGAATACTTTATCCAAGCCAGTTTTATGTCACAGATTCCCTGCCATTTCCCCTGAGAAATTTTCCTTAACTCTCTTCTCTTTGCATCTGTGTCCCCAGAAGGGCTGAATGTGAGGTGTGACGTGGAACGAGTGCAGCATCAGAGTAAATCCCTTGTCACAGCATGCCCAAGAAGGACTGTCTGGGGAGGACCCTTTTCTTTCTGCACCAGAACATCTAGTGTCTGCACATCCCAGAAAACATCTTCACCCTTGCAGCTGAAATTGCCATTTTTTTTATTTTTTAAATCCCACAGAGGTGTGTGCCTCCATCACCCCTGAGGTGCTGAGTTTGGTTTATCAGTGAACTACCATCTAGGAACTGTAGGATCTTCATAATTCCACTCCTTCATCATTTGTTACAGGGATTTACTCCACTGAGATCTTTCAGACTGTAAATTTTCTGACCTGACAATTGCAGATTTATATTTCACATCATCCCAACCACATGGACCTTCTAGGCACAGCATGCTAACACTTTACACATATCCTGACATCTTCTCTCATTTCCTATTAATCTTTGGTCACAGTTCGGAACTGCCCCTGCAGTTTCAAAAGCCCTCGCCATTATATGCCTGTGTTTTTCTGACTCTGGTCTTTTCCTTGGCCCTTATTCATGGCTTTCTGCAGCGGGCAGTGCCACACAAGCACCTGCTGCTTCATCCACTGCTCTGTCCTTCACCATATCCTGTATTATGGTTTGGCTTTTAATGTTACTGTAACCTGTAAAGAGCAGCTTACTCCAGACCAGGAATCTGTGTGTGCTTGTGTGCTTCTGACTGCTTTCTAATTAGGAAGACCTTAATTTACAACCTCCCATGTTCCCTGCAGTGTGCCCTGCAATACTGTTTATCATCTCTCTGCCAGGATCTGTGCTGGCTTGCCCTCACCAAGGGAGCTGCCTGCTGTGCTGTGGTAGGAAAGGTGCCTCAGCTGCTGATACTGGGGTGGGAGATGAGGGATGTTTTACACATGAGGTTACATGGGGTTTTCTTTTCTCCCTGTTTCTCATAGGACATTGAAGTGGTACCGCCTGGGTTTGTCTCTGCTGCTTTCCTCCAGCAAAAGAGCCATGTTCGATGCCTGGTCAGCTCGGAAAATGGTGCTTTTGTGCTGTATGCTGAAACACACACAGTAACTGATGGCCAGGATAAGAATCAGAGACTCAGTCAGGGTAAATTGCCATGGCTTCAGTGAAGTCAGTAAAGCTAATCCATTTTCTTCCAGCTGAGATTTGCGGAGCATGGATTAACTCTACTGTCTGGAATCAGCCTTGATTACAAATCCAGGCATAATGAAGGATGTGGCTTCACGGATCCCCTTGTTCTGCAATGCCTCGAGCTTCTCCTCCTCACCGTGGGGTTCAGTGGCTCCTGTCCCCTGCCTTCCTGCAGTGCATAGGACGACAACCCAGCTGCTCATTCACAATGAGGATGAGAAATGCAAAGGAAAAGAACCCACTGTTCCTGTGCTGAGATGCATGGCAAGGCAGACTGGGTCCACGGAAACTCTCTGACTGATGTGACAGGGAGGGAGTGACAAGCCTGCTGATGCACTAACAGCATTTTAGTCCAGCAGTTCTTGCCAAAAAAATAAAACACCTGTGACAAAAACTAAACCAGCTCATTTGCTCAGGGCATGGATGTACAGGACCCAAGAGCCACCACCTGATGTGAGTTATGAAGCCTTGCCTTTCTCTGGGAAGATGAGTGTGATAACACTTGACAGGTCAGGCTCAGGGTGCTCTGTGCTCTGGTTTAATACAGTGTTGGCTTGGCCTGTCCCTGAAGGGCTGCCACCCTGTGACTTGTAACTCACTCTTAACCGCAGGTCAGGAGATGAGGAGTATGCAGGCTAACATGAAGTAATGGACTGGGGTTTTCCCCAGGAAATACTAATTTTCCTCATCACTCTTACCAAAAAAGCATTTTACTTGGCTGGTGGAGGTCATACTGAATTTTGGTAGAAGACTAGTAGAAGCTGGAAGAAAGTTAGACCATTTACTCAGCTGTAAGAGGAATATAAATCTGTAATACCTAATTGCCTGTGAAATCTCACCCTTTTCTACCAGCCCACACCATCAAGGCTGTTGAAGTGAGGGGACAAGACCTTCTCTTTTCATACCTGCCTGCTGGATCATACACTTTTCTGTCATCACATTTTCTGGGTTCCTATAACTTTACCTCATCATTCCCATGGTTAAACATCTTTTCCTGAGTGGTGAAAGCAATACCTCTTTCCCCATATCTTTGGTAGAGTCTTATATGTATCTTCTGCCATCTTTTTGCCCCTATTCCTGATTGTGATGGCAGAGGTCTTTGGGCAGCTAGGTTTTGAAGCATATAAAAAAATCTATGGGACTTAAAAAGCACAGCTTCTCTTTTGGCAGGTTATTGTCAGGCCAAGGTACTATTTCCCTGCCCTGGTTCACAGTGTGATGGTGCAAGCACAAGAGCCAGCTGCTGGAAGGCAAGAATACTTAATGTTCCCATTGCTGCCGAGGACTTTGTCACCAGAGGGCCAAGTGACAAAACTGTTTATTTTTCTCCTCCTCTGCGTGTTGGTGCAAAGTGGGACAACCTCAGCCAGAAGGACCGGCAGTAGCCAAGTTCAGAGTACCTCAGTCTGACAACTAAGCTCTTCTCTTTGGGAGTGGAAACAATGCAGGTTCAAACTCCCTCTGTACTGGAGGCTGATGCTATGTCTGGGCCAAGAGGATGCTGTTGGGGAAGGAGGGTGGCTGGCCGCTCCTGCTGCAGCACTTCAGTGCATCCCAGCTTTCGTTACTGTCCTGTTTAGGAGATGAACTTAGAAATAAGAACTGGAATTGTACCACTCGTCTCCCTGCTACACAACCTCTTTCCCCTTAGTTTCATTTCACATGAAATTATTTAGCAAATTCAGTTTGAACGTGCTGATAATTTTGGCGTCCCAGAAAATGCAGCTTACAGGAAATAAATGATTCAGCAAAAACAGAGAACAAAATTCACCTGCCTCCTTGCTGTCACATTTGCTCTGCTCAGCTGCTGATGTATCAGTAGCAAATTCTTCTTGTCTGTGACAAGATTAGACACAAAACACAAAAGCTGCCATCTGCCTTAGGAGGCTTTTTCCCTCATGAGGTAATTTTCTTTGGGTTTTCCCTAATTCCACCAAAGACAGAAGAGGGATTCTTGCTCTAGGGCTACAGATTAGTCTCCTTGCTTATCAAGACACCCCCAAAATCTCTTGCATGAACTTCCTATCAGTTGAGGACAAAATAGGGAGATCTTTCTGTTGGAATACACATAATTGGTATATTTTTTCCATGAAAACAGGAATGGTAGACACTAGAGAAAATGATTCAGCCCTAATTGCTCCAGTGACCTTTCCTTTGCTGTCCACTGACTATTTCTTGTGTCCAGTCTGGCTTCAAACTCTGCAAGCAGTGGGGTTTCTGTCGCTTTTTCTAGACATTATTTTACTGCCTAGAAAATCCCACTCTCCCAGGTTACTCTGAAGTGGTATTTTCATTAATTTCATGTCAGTGCATTCTCCTATGACCATCTGCTTGCTGTCCTTTAATACTCTAAACCATTGCATTGCTTGTGTTTCCATCTTCAAGGCTTGTTTAAGCCTTTAATCCTCTCCTGAAATTATCACTTGATTAAATTATAGAGAATTACATTTTTTAAATTTTTTTTCTCTCTTACTCCTTAACCATTTTTGTTGTTCTTCCATGAGTTTCTCTTTAATGTTGTCAATCTCTCCCTGGCTTCTAACATCCAAATACAATGCAATGTTCAAAATACAACACAATGTTTTCCATCTGTGCCTGAAAAATGTGCAAGGAAATAATAATTTCCCCAGACCAAGGAAAAAGGCTGCAAACTCTGCCTTTTTTTTCTACTTTATCTCTCTACTTTGTCACCTCTTCCTCTTAATGTATGAACTATTTGTCCTATCTAGTAAGATCTGAAGATCCTTATGCATATTCTGTCAATGCCATACTGCCACAGGAAAAAAAAATAAAAGAAAAAAGAAAAGAAAGAAAGAAAGAAAGAAAGAGGTGAGTAACAAGGGAGGCCATGGGGCCATGGTCTGCTCTGTGGTGGAACAGCCTCGCTGAAACACTGCAGCTGATGTTGATTGCTGCGTGTGAATAAAGATGCCTATTTGGTGGGAAAGCAGAGAAGAGGAATAAAAAGGACCTGAAGTCTAGAAAACACAACCTGTGAGGGAAGACAGAAGGATTTATTGTTGTTCAGACTAAGGAAGGCTGGGTCTAGAGGGAAGCAGTAGGAAAACAAGTCTTTTAATATATAGGAAATTGCTTTCCAGAGAAAGGAAATTAAACAGTCTTCTTTTCTACTGAGGGTATAAAAAGGAGTATTGAGCTTAAATTGCAGTAAAGGAGACTTAAGCTAATCACTGGGACATGTTTTTAAGCTAAGGAAAATGTATGTGAGGTCAGGAATAGATAGTCTACGAATACTGCAGGAATTGCCAGCACCAGAGATTTTTTCAGAACAGTAGGACAATCATTAGGGAAAGTTTGTACAAACACTGACCCTGCTCTGGGGCAGGGGGTGGGCTTGATGAGCTGTTTTTCTTCTGTGGTCTTGAGAGCAGAAAGTGAGTACAAGTTGCTGACCTTTTCACAGTACTCCCTCCTTTTAAGTAGATGCTGTGTCTGTATGTGAGTATCTGTGGATGCTGCTGATGTTTGTGTGGGAAAAGCTAACAGATAACACCCACTGAATGTTGCCTTTTTCCCTTTTGCAACCAGCAATTGCCTTATCCTGACTCTTACTTAACCTTAGGTTAAGGGGACAGAAGTGATATCAGGGAGAACAAACTGAGCTCACAGGCTAAGGTCTGTATCGCTTCTTCAGCACATCTAATCACTAGCTCCTTCCCACACCACACCTGAAATCAGGCTTAGAATTATTCCAGAATAGTGAGTACTGGATTCTGTTGGGCTGATATGTGAATAGAGATGGAGAGAGAAGTTCACTGCTCAGCCCTCAGCTCAGCCTATTCAACCTTGGAGCCAGCTGAAGTATTTGCCCCACGCTTCTTATTATGTACTAGTTGTTTTCTTTGTAACATGCTTTCCTGGTACATCTCCCCCCAGGCTCTGAGTGAACATCCTTTAGCACAAATGAAGAGCATGTTGGAGCTAAAAGAAGACACAGGACAAGGCAGATCTCTTTTGGGCCTTTAACTTAGAAGTATACAATGGATTTTAAGGTGCTTTTCATTTGTAACCTCAAAGTATTTCACAGAGAGGGGCTGGCATCAGGATCCCTCTCAGTAATGGGCTTGAGGCCTGGGACCCTGGGTCCCTGCAGGGGTTGGATAGGTTTCAAAGGGTGTTTAAGAAGCAGGTGTCAATACACAAGGATGGCCAAGAATTGCAATGAGCTAGACCAGCAGTGAGGACCCAAATATCTTGACTCTACTCTTTCATAATGTCCACATCTCTTGGGCTTGGATTTGATTCAGAACTTGGATGAGCTCCTGTTTTTGACATGAATGTGGGTGGTTTAGGGTCTTTCTGCACCTGCTGGGAGAGCTGTGCCCAGCAGCGAGCCAGGACCCTTCCTATTTTTACACTAATGGCATGGAGAATTTTTGCTCGCTTGTGGGAGAAGCAGGGGCACTGAATTAAACTTACAGCTGAAACAGAGCCATTGAAAGGGTGTGGTTCTTTGAATATGCAGTTCACGCGTGAAGATCTTTGCTGCAGACACTGTAGGTGTTATATGCTTGCTCATTAGTTGCTTGGACTAGTTTAGGGCAGGGAAACCTACTGAGGGTTATAAAGACATCAACAATGGCTCATGAAACCCCAGTTGCAGTGTGCTAGAGGGAAATTTGGGCTTTTCTGGATATTCCAGATATATAGATTTGATATCTGGTCCTGGATAGATGGATAGCCGACTGTAAGTTCTTATGTCAACTTGATCTGTAATTGTTGCATCAGAAATTCTGGCATGAACTGATGATTAGGGTAAAAGTGGACACTGTTTTGTTTATCTGGGTGAAAGGTTTGACTGTGATTGCTAAATAGGGACTGCTGCAAATCTGCTCCAAATATAAAATCCCACCTGTAAAACATATTAAAATTCTGAGCCAGAACTCAGCTTGCCTTTGGTGATTTTCATTGTTTCAGCTATTACAGGCTGCAGTTTATAAAAGGGGCCTTCACATGACATTGTAAATCCCACAGTGAGCTATTGCAAGGGTAGGGGAAAAAATATGTTAATCCATAGTAGTAAATTCAGGATCACACAACAAGTACATGCTTCCTTCTTGAGACTGCCAGTTGTACATGTAGCTGCAAGTGACTCACTGTGAGCCATTTTGCGCTCTGCATTGTTTCCTCCCTTTGCTGATGGTGTTGTTAAAGACCTTTGAACTTACTAGTGATAGTCAGGTGTGAACAGAATTGACAGAGGACTTGGTTATTCCTGACCCTCTTCTGAAGTATGATGAGACAAAATCCAGCCAAAATCCATCATTTTTCATATCTATAGGGCAGTTTAATCTGCTTTTGAACTCTAAAGAGTGCCTTAAAGCGCTATGTAAAAATCTCTAGCTCTCTTAAAATTTGAGCCTGGCAGCTAAAAACTGACTTTGATAACACATGAAGGAAATGTTCTGTAAATTCTGATTCTCCACATGAAGTCCTGAGTTGTAGAAAGCAAGTATGACTTGTCTTCATAGGACAAATATCTGCAGATTGGGATTTGCCCTCTCTCGAAAGGGGGTTTTCATACACAGTTTTGTTACCTCAAGTAAACAGCTAGTGCCATGCTGTTTGTCACAAGCTGAGAATCTAGATGTCCCCTTTGTGATCTCCTCAGCTATTCCCCTACAAGTCAAGGGTGATAAAGGAGGTGAGCTAGACTGCTCCCATATAGCAGTTTTGAATCAGTTGGGTCCATGCTGGAGACAGTCAGGTGGAAAGGGATCTGGGGGTGCTGATTGACAGGAGGCTGAACATGAGCCAGCAGTGTGCCCAGGTGACCAAGAAGGCCAGTGGCATCCTGGCCTGCATCAAGAACAGTGTGGCCAGCAGGAGCAGGGAAGTGATCCTTCCCCTG
>JAYRBT010000001.1:22647847-22661311 GCA_036023395.1 Myiotriccus ornatus
AATCACAGTGGGGTTGGATCAAGGGTTGGACTTGATGATCTCGAAGGTCTCTTCCAACCCAGTTAATTCTATGATTTTATGCTGTGCAATAATGCTGCAGACTGATTGAGGTTTTTCTTTCTCTGCTGCTCAAATTTATTTTTTTTTTCATTTCTATTTGCTATTATTTGCCTTTTCCTTTGTATTTAATCCTCTGTACTTTATAAACACACATAGTCAAAGTTAGGTTAGGGCACAGATTTATGAAGTGTGATCCTTAGGCATGCTCCGTAGACAAAGCCATTTTGCTGTTAGTCTTGCACACAGCACTTCTGGGAGCTGAAGGAGCATGTGCGTGCTTCTTGGCTGATCTGATTGTTTGCTGTTCTGCAGGAGCACTGGAGAGCTGTAATAACCTGCGTATTGTGCTGAAAGATCAAGGATCTCTCAGGGTGATGAAGGTTTGCGGAATGATTTTCTGTACTGGCCAAGATGACAGTATAGCCGAGGACATCTGATTACCAAACACCTTGTTTGTGGTGTGACACCAGCTACCTTTAGGACTTTTTTTTTTTTTTTTTTTTTAGAAGAATACATGAAATTCTCTGTTGTAACTGAGGTGGCTGACTGAAAGGGGCATCTGCATTTGACTGTACGTGTTGTGGTCCAAAACCTTGCTCTCCTTGAACACTAAAGGCAGCACAGGTTCCCAAAACAGTTTGCAAATTCACAAGCCCTTGCCTTTAAGAATCAAAGGTATTTTTACCAAGTTCAAGATCAGAGTGAAATATGGATGTCTAAATAGATCTATTCTCTTTATCCTCTCAGTATATCCAGTCTCCTGAAACAGTAAGACCAAATAAAAAAAATATTTTGTCCATTTTTAACAAATTATGCAGGAGGCCTCAATGGATTTCAAAAATATGAATGGTATCTTCCAGATTTCCTGTCCTTGTCTTGTGCATTTCATGAATGGGGCTCTGAGACACACTTTGCCCTATATCCTACAGCAAGTCAACAGGCAGAAAAGTGTCTAACAATGCTACATAGCACTCTTCCACCTCTACAGCAATACACAATCTTTAGATACTGTCTTAGAACATTTAAATTTTTGTTTACTTTACCTCAACACTAAATATGAGCATTTTGTCCAACTTTCTGGAGGGAAAATCCATTTCCAAGGGGATTTTTCCGCAAACTATCAAACTCAGATAGGTTTCTGAATGCACCAAATCTAAGCTGCTCTAAACGAGGCCTGGACCTGGGATCTGTCTTTCTGCTCCTTTTAATTTTAAAGAGCAGGAGCATGAAGACTGGAAAAAAAGATAAGCAGGAACATCTGATTCACAACTTCTTCACAGAATATGCAGCTATTCAATTCTGTTCTTATGCTTTCCTATAGCACCTCAGGAACCATGCTGCTTTCATAAGCACTTGCTTATATCCCACCAGCGCTCTTGTCCTATTAGGTAGAAAGAGTATTTGATCTTCTAGACTGATAAGGAATGAAAGCTACTAGCAAAGGTGCAAAGGTGGAGAAGAAGCGTCTTTCAATTCACAATCTAAGTCACTACCTCTTAGTAGTATTTAGAAATCTGTGATATCCTGCTGTAGTTTCCTGAACCCTTCTAATCAAGATTTTTCATTACAATGTTTGCTGTGGGACAGAAGTGGAGATTCATGGGAGGAGACAGTGGTGCAACAGGTAAATGATCTGAGTTTTCAGCCAAGAAAGAGAGGAGCTGGACTGATGGTCTCTGTGGAAATGAACAACAGTGAGGAGTATAGTTTGAAAACTGGGAAAGCGTTCCCACAGGTAAGATCCCAGGGGCTGGAGAACAACCTCTCAGGAAAGGGATAGTAAGACAAGCCCTCAGGTTTGTTTCACAGCAGGAGAGCACTTCAGACAAAAGAAGGACATGTACCCAGTGGAAAGTGGGAAAAGAAATAGGCACTGCTGCATTACTTCTGCAGGCTTACCTTGCCTAGCTGTATTACCAGGAAACTCCCGACTGCAGAGCATAAGCAGTGGCAGTGGCAAACTGAAGTGACAAGACTTCTGGTATGTACCTGTGCAAAAATGACATCTATTAAGTGACTTTGCCAGTCTAGGAAAAATGCTGCTAAATCCTGCTCTGTGCTGTGGGCACAACCACTGCTATTTGCTATTGAGATGCCTCCCAGAGAACAAATTTAATGAGGAGAGCTCACGCCTCTGAATGCCTTTGGATACAGATACAGAACAAGTTATACCAGATAAAAGGTTTCCCAGATTAAACGGTGATCTTCAGAGCATGACAGCACAGAACCTTCCCATGGACCTACTTCTACCCTACAGTCAAGTGAGATAGTTTATTTGAAAATGGAATAAGTGACTCTGCATGAAACATGGGGAAAGAATGTACACATGGGGCCATTACATCACAGTTGCTGATGCTCTCCTCAGGATCACACTGTAAGCTTATTCTGGGCTAACTTCTTGTGTGCTGGTACTCACAGATACCAGGGGTAGGATAGTTCAGTGTGGGTGATTAGAAACACGTGGAAAAGGTACAGAAATGGAGAAAAAAGTAGTGGCCTTACAAACCATGAAGTCACCTCTGAAGAGGGAAGACCAAGGAGTTATATGGGGATAGCACTGAGTGAAACCACTGTTGTCTTGGAAACTCAAAGGGAAAAATTAGCATACAGAAGGGTTTTATTTTTCAGACACACTCTAAACACACACACACACATATTACATAGACAGATACATAGATAGATAGTCATGCTCCTCTGCTTTTTCCTGATGACTTTCTTGCCCAAAGCCAGTCAGTATAAGAATTCTTCGTCTGCCTTTAAAAATGAGAATGAATCCTGACACTTTTTCTTCAGTATAATAAGAACTGATCTTGTGTTAGCAATTCAGAGATAGAGCTATTATATATATGGAAGAATTAAAGAACATATAAGGATGAATTAACAGCTCAGCTTTCTGATGAACCCCAGAAAAGAAAAGGAGGGAGACCTATCTTGGATTATGAAGAAGGAGAGCTTAAAGGCTCCCTTATGCATCACACTGGTATCTGAAATAGCCAAGATGACTCACTTCCCTCAGGTAGCTGGGATCACAGGGACAATGGGCATTAGTGATGGAGAGGGCCTGCAATCATAGCTATCCCTACAGAGTACTTCCTGGCCCGTGAAGGGATTTTCCATGTGGAGGAGGTGGAATAGCAGAAGGTACTTGCAGACAGCCCTTGCCAGCAGGGACAAGTGGCCTCCTGAGGCAGAGGGTGGTGACAGAGTGGTACGTAGCTGAGCATGCACAGAGTGGAAGACACCCTCAGCTTCTGTGGCTGAAGGCAGCTCCAGATCAGATACCTCCTGTTCTCCTCTTGCACAGCTGAAATGAGGTGCCATCAAGAAGAAGCAGTGGAGCATTTGGTCCCTCAGCTCAGACTGATGTCTCTAAACCAGCCTGCCACTGACAGGCAGTGGCATTGCAAAGAGGAAGAGATACTGTCCAAGGGAGAAGACTGCTATCTTTGCTGGTTCTCTGGCTTACTGAAGAGTTAGAAAAAGCATGTTGGACTCTCCCTTCTGAGGAAGAATTTGTTTCCCTTTGCTGGAATCTCAGGGAAATAGATTTTGTCATTTCACTCCTGCCTTGTGCACTAGTTTGGGAAGACAGCCAGTAGTAGAGACCCAGGCTAAGTGCTCAGCCCAGGCGCTCTTGTGTAAGACTTGTGTTTGTTTGTCTGAGGATTGTTTCTTATGTGACCTCCCTTCTGGGTGCATTAGGGGAAGAAGAGGCTCTTGCTTTAACTACAGTAAGTCCCAACTATACTCATCTTCACAGAACATCCCTGGAGACTACAGCTGGTCAGGGTTCCTGGAAACATGCTTTGCATCCCTCTTCACACGTGATGGTTAAAGACTATGTTCCAGATGTGACCTTTGTGTAGGTGACAAAAGAAGGTCTCCTTTGTAAATCTAGTGGCATCCATTATCCAGCCTGCATATTTCCAGAGTTCAGAGATGGATCTTTGTGCATCAAGAAAGAGCGAGCTATGCTTTCTTCCTGTATATGCTTTTTTCTATTTTGTACCTTTTTATCCCCTACTATTTTATATCAAGGGCTATTCATCATAAAGACTATAAAATGAATCCTCACAGGAGATAGAGAAATGTCTTGGCATCAACAGTTTAGTAATGGGTAGACAGCCTTTTCATGTGGTGTTTGCCAATATGAATCCAGCTCCCACACCAGCAGGGACTGCAAATTTTTATCACGTGCTGACTGGCTGTCAGCCGATAGGAAATGAACTTAGTCCCAGTCCAGTTCCTACTCGATCAGTGCACGTCAGGAATACCATCACTGCTGGAAACTGTCTCCCTCTTTCACTGGCAAGCCTGGCAGAGAGGCTAGAAAGTGAAAGCTAGTCTCTCATCTCTGGGGATAAAATCTGAGACACATTAGCATCAGAAGCTGTATGGAAAAAGCTTATTCAAGCATTGCTCTTTGCTCAACCTGCTCTTTGCTGAGGCTTTTATTGTTAATATGAAACTTTTCTCCAGCCTCACATTTAACACAAGCATAAAGCAATTCTCAGGAAGAAATAAAAAAATTGCAGGTGGTGTCTTTATTGTAAAGGCACTAAATGAGTAGTCTAGGAAGAGTTTTAACAGGTGACTGTGCTTTCGTATGAGAGCTTGATGTCCCAAACACAACAGTTTTGCATTCTGAAGCTGTGTCAGGGAGAGGCAGAACTGCTCAGATGTCACAGCAAAGCCTGCTTGGGAATTCTCCAGCTGTATTGATTTGGCAACAAAAAAAACACCAGGTTGCTAAAATCCAAAATTTCCTCAGTAGTTAAAATTCAGTTGGGATGGTTTTCTTCCAGATAAATGATTGAATTCCTACCAAATATGATTTTATGTCTTCCCCTAAATGGAGGCCACTAGCCAAATGCCTTCCGGAGCTAGACACACCTTCATGTCAAAGAAATGCACACAGGGAGCTGCAGCAGAAAAGGAGAAAAAAGAGCCAGATGAGAGTGTTGATATCATGCCACCCCACTGGTACAAAGACGGTTTGCTTCTCCTCACACCTGCACCACTGCAACAGCCCTAAGACACCCAAATTCATCTTTCATCTGCCTTTTCTCATCACGTCCCAGACTATAGGAACAGGTATGAAAGAGATGTCCCAAGTTTCCACACTGATTGAACTTTTGTGTTGAGAACTCTTCAAAATAAGACGGAACAAAACATGTCTCTGTGGAAGCACGGAGCACGTGTGCCAGTGTGCGCATGACTCTACAAAAGCGTGTGTGCACCATCTGCCACTGGGATTCTGCTCTGAACACTACGAGCAGAGGATGCTTTCACCTGTGGTTTTGGTACATGCTCAGGGCTTTTCTTCTCCCCCAAGAATTTGTCACTGGATTCAATGTTTTGACAACTGGAAATGACAGGAAAGGTGATATCTGGATTCATTTGTCACCAGTTTGAGATGGCATTTACTTAGCACAATGCTTCAGAGGACTGGTAAGGATCACCATGTCAATGCTAGGGCTGAGGGAGCCGAGCCACAAACTCCTGACTGGAGCCATCAGAGATAGTAGAAGAACCAGGACCAGGATTCAGATATCGTGGTACCTTGTTCCACGTGCTAATTGCTCAAATGCTGCTTACTCACTGTGCTTACAGCCACGTATCCTGCTTTCATTGCTGCTTTCACATTCTTGTTGATCTGAGCTCTCCCTTTAGCTATGCCTTTCAAGTCTTAGAAACCGTAATGAATATGTATCAACATTTCAAAGCCACAGATCCTGTGGTGGAGAAACAGAAAGGGGACGGGAGAGACAAACACACATACAGCCCAATTTATTTTTAAATGTCTGTAATTCATTCAAGAGCATTATCAATAATTACTAGAAGAAAGCAGTAACTCACATCATGAAAAATCAGCACTTTGACAAAAAGCTGGCAGCAGGCCTTACAGATATCTTGCACATGCAAAACCTTTCTGGAGCATGATAATCAGCTGGGGGCTTGGGTGAAAGGAGACATTGCTGTCTGTTCACAGCTCTGGTGGCCTCACCAGGGAACCCTGCTGTTCTGTCATCACTGTGCCTGCGTCAGGCACTCTGCAGCTCCTGCAGACAAACTCGGTGGGTGTGTGCTAGATCTCGTCCCTGCAGGAGGTGTGGGTCTTCAGAGGATATTTATGGGAGCTGGATGCATTGTTACCTTAAGCATCCCTTGAAAAATCAAGCCTGGATGCTCACTGAGTATCCTCTTGGGGTTTTACCACTGCTTCATCCCAGCTGCAGCCATAGCTGGCCTGTGCTCATGGCAGGGCAATGGGCATCTCTAATTGTCATTGCTACACCATGTTTAAACTCATCCCTCTTAGAGCTGTGACTAGGAGATAAACAGTGGCCTAGGGCATAGAACAGATCCTGGACTGCTTTACAAGTACCTTTGCAGTACCTGTCAGCTACCTCCCACCTGCAGAACAGAACCCCCACCATAGACAAAACCAAGAAAGACAAACGTGGGAAAGGGAGAGGGACATTCAGAGAAGTGAGGCTCCTTGTGTTAAAACTTGAATATTTTTCCACCTGAAGCCAATCCTGGTTGCTCATTTTCTGGACGTGAAGCTACGAGGGCTGTGGCATTTAGATCCATTCCCATCCACCCCATTTTCATGGTCTGCTAAGACCTTCTTCAAATGTATGACCCTGGCAGGGTTGGGGATAAGGTGTGGGGATGCTGTGTCATCTTGCAGACCTTTCTGTTCATCTGCGGAGGATGAGTGATCCTCCTGCTCCTTCCTCCCACCATACCATGACCCCTGGGATGCCTTTCAGACAAGGGCAGCTGGGGGCTGTGGCCTCTGCTGCTGCCACATGCTGCCAGTCAGGCTGATTTCTAGACTGCTTCTCCCTAGGCTTACCAGCACCGTGGGAGCAGAGACACTTGCACAAGTACCATGGAGCATCCCTGCTGTCATTTCAGACCTCAGGCAGAAACACAGCTGTGACCACAGCATCCTAAACCCAGTGGTTAGATCTGGGTCTCATCAGTCTAAGATTTGAGCCTCCTCCATGGCTAAGACTGACCAAAATCTTATTGCAGCACAGAGAGTCACAGCATTTGGGTAACCTCTGGTACAGTCCTCTATGCTGGGCTACAAATGAGGAACACTTGGCAGTTTCAGGTAATACAATGGCAGCTGCTGACTCTGTGGTGTGTGTCTCCTGAAACTGCCAAACACCTGTACCCTCCAGTTGGCATCTAGTTAATTAATGGATAAAATTCAAGAGATTAGTTTCCTGCACAAAGACCTATATGCTTTAAATCCTGCAGGTGCACCTGGCACTTTAACAAATATAGAGAAGGTCTAGAACCACCTGTCCCACTGGCCTGAGAAAGCAAGAACAGCCCATGGCCCAGAGATGGACAGATAGCTCTCAAAGGGTGCTTAAAGGAGTTGGAATACTTTTTTTCTTTTTTTTTTTTCTAGATGCTGCTGTTGAAGTCTTTATTTGAACCCTGCCAGTGTGTTAGAATATGGACTTCTTACACATTTTGTACGATTTCTTATTTCTTATTTTTATATACGCAGCTCACTGACTGGATAAATACATTTTATTTAATCTCATAAACCGAAGTTTTGTAGTAGCCCTTGCTATTTCCTATGTAGTGTCTGCTGTTCTGTGTTATAAATGGCCCATATTGCACTGGCCTGTAATGCAGGAGGCCATACACCATACAGACACTCAGAACAGGAGCATTTCCTCATTGACAAATATCCACGTTTCCTATGGAAAACTGAATTGGGGCATATGATGGGTTTTGGCTTTTTTTCCCCTTTAAATGAGGTCTAGTTTAGCACTTCAGCAATTGATCAGCTCACGCCACAGCCTGATGTAGGTTGTTGAGAGCACCTAACCCCGTGATGTCATCTCCATGCTGGGTAACAGCAGGTGACAACACCTGTGGGACAAGTCTGTCTCCTAGGACAGGGAACTGGAAGTGCCCAGCGCCTTATAGATGTGCAGCTGCCAGGACAGACGGGGCATGAAGCTCTGCCCGAATGCACTGGACAGGAAAATGGGAACTGAGCGTTTGTTATTCCATCCCTCCCTAAAGTTGCGGCACCAATGCCACAATAAAGGCAGTGAAATGCTGCGTGGAAATTGTTTAGATTTAGCACTCTCTAACTTTGTTATTACAGCACAGTGAGAAAGCCAGGCCAGAGCTGTGCTTTGTGAGTAATGATCTGAGCTATAGATTAGCCAGAAAATGAACGCTCAACTGTTGTACAATGATACTGTCATTCCTGAATCCATTCCACACAGCAGTATATGTAAAGTTATAATACTGACTGCATAATAAGTGGGTGGTGTTGCTATTTTTTCCCTTAAACATATGATGGACAAACAGCTTCTCCACTGTACATTTAAACCACTTCCAATATTTCTATTCATCTATCCAGGATAAATTATATAGGAAAAGATGTGTTGGTGATAAAATTGCCCTCCATTTTTATCTGGGGTTTTTTTGTTTTTTTTTTTTTCAACTGACAAAGGAGAGACAACAGACAAGATGTGTGTTGACACAGAGGTGGGTGGAAATCATAAATAACTTGTGTCTCCAGAAACAAACCCTAAAAGCCAGCTTGAATGTTTGGGGAGTAGGGCTAGGGGCAGCCTTTGCAATAAGGTGTCGGCGTTCTTGTCTTCTCAAAGCTTTCTATCTAGCTCTGCGATCTCTCAGCTATTTTTTGTGTGTTTCTTAAAAAAACCCAAACAAAACACAACAAAAACAAACTGAGATCCCATCACAGGGATTAGAGTTTCCATGGAGAGCTGTAGCCCTTGGCGCCTGTGGTAGGTTGTGGCGTGGCTGTAATGATAGCCCTAGCCGGGTCCCACCAGTCCTGAGACATTAGTGTGTGCGCAAATGTACACATGGAGAAACACACACATTTCATCTTTAATGGGGTTTTAATTTTGAGAATGTGGGAAGCGCCAGATAACAAGCCTGGAAGCAGAATTTGATTGATCACAGATCTGGTATGGGATTTGGGTGGCACCAACAAGGCGCTTGGTGCCCTTGCCGGTCTGGCTGTGACGTCATTTTTCTCAAGAAAATGACCTTTGAGGACCAACAGCACCAGTGGTTTTTCTGATGTGGAGATTGACTGCTGAAACTAGAAAACCACCTTCAAACTTCCTGGTAATTCTTGCCCTTCTCTGTCCTATTGGAGAGTAGGCTTCCGGCCACATTCAGCCTGGAGCCGAAGGAAAAAAAAGGAAAAGCAGCTAAATGAAATTACAAGGCTTTTAGAGAACTCAACTGGCTGGGCAAAGGCCTGGCTCAAAGGAGGAGTGAAGCAATTGGGGCAGAGATCAAGAGACAGGGATCTTGCAGGGAGCTGAGAGCTGGCAGGGGGGAGAAGGGGAAAGGGGGTTGAGATCAGACCAACAGGAAGGAGGTGGAGATGGAGATGCAGGGATGGCAGGGAGAGGGGTTCATGCAGAAGCTGTGCATGGTGATTGAGGCATCAGAGGGGTTCTACAGGAAGGGATCTGCTCATTGCTCTTCTAAAACCCTAGTTTGTCACACGCAAGAATGAGGAGAAGCACAGGGCTCAGAGAAAACCACTGCCAAGTCAAATAATAGCAGGGAAACCTTCACCAGGCTTTGCAGCACATACCTGCTAAAATACCATGTCTGATTATGTGCTTACCTATGATTTTATGTGCAAGGGCTCTGCCTTGCAGCCACCTAGGCACACCTTGCTGTCTGTGCTCTGGAAGGTGTGCAAGCTTCCCCAGCATGGAGCGCTCAGGGCAGTGAGCAGCTGGACTCTGCTGCAGTGGCAGCAATTCTGCTCACAAGGGAAAGGCACTCGAGTGAGAGTTGTTGTGCCAGCTCTACAGCTCTAACATGTTTTAAAGCTAAGAAAAATACTTGAGGTCTGGACATCAATTTCTGGTTTTTTTTTGTCACTCACACTGACTACACTCTTTGGAGGGAAGGAGCCTGTGTGAGCGGCTGGGGGGGTTCAGGATCTCTGCTGTGCTGGAGCAGCAGGAGTGGAGTGTTAAAGCGAGAGTGTTGCAGCCTCCTTCATATCAAGGCAGGGTTTCCAAAGCCAGAACCTGGAAACATGCTTGGGGAGGGAAGAAAAACATGATTTTATCCAGCCTAAGCTGATATAGAAATCTGTGAGACCAAGTGACTGGAACACATAAATAACTAACTAGTAACCAAAATAGAAAGTCTGGGCTATGCTATCCTGTGCTATTCACTTCTTCTTTTCTCTGCATAGGATTTTCACAGCTGTCCCATTACTTAATTTATTAATTTAAGAAGATATATTTTCTGTCCTCGTAACACCTGTAGTCCGCTGTCCCTCTGTGTTGGCTCTCTGCATACGGGCATACCTAGTTCCTGGTAGGAGGCAGTGAGGGCTTTGGCAGAAGGGACTAAAGCCAATCCAAGGTTTATTTCAGTGCACATTATTTGCAGCACAACAGTACATAATTCTTTCAGTGTAGGTAGGCACATATACTTGGCGACTGGAACAGCAGGAAAATTAAGACTTGATCTGTTTCTGTTTAAGGCAAATGAGACTTTAGTCACCAACTTCAGACAGAGGAGGATGGGGACCCAAGAACAGAGTCAGTTCATCAGTTTGTTGTTTGACTACTGATCTCATGCCGATATTGCCTGCACTGGTGCAGGGAAGCACAAATGCCCAGTCATGGGCAGAGGGGGGAAAAATTATCAGCACTTATTAAAACTATGGTGATTACTCACTACAGCTGCTGTAGGGCCACCCTGCTTCAACAGCATGGGCTCTAGTGTCGGAGGCAGGGGGAGGGGGAAGGAGAAGTAAATGGGGGCCTCCTTCCTTCTGGTGTTCCAGTGGCCGTCTCTTTTCCAGAAGACGGATGTTGCGCTCTAAGTACCTCTCCAGAGAGCTAATGGCCGACATGGCATTATTACCAGCCTGTGATGAGCTCTATCTTTTTTTTTATGATAGTAATTTGTTACACTGGTTTGCCACATGCCCGCTGCTTCCTTGTTAATCCAATAATCTATATGAGAAAAGCAATTTGACATTCCTCCTTCCCATCTGCCACCCATCACCCAATCTATATCTTAACTATCGGTGATTTATTAATGGTGTCTGCATTAAGTACATCTCCGCTTCATTGGCGCCCTCGATTCCCCCTCTCCTAGAGACATTCTCTGGATACATTTAGAGAGCAGAGTCAGCATGAAGAGGAAAAGCAACACTAAAAGCAACCAAATTGGAGAATTTTAGGTGCTTTGGTCAAATACTCCATGTGTACAACAGCCCGAAGCCCACTCAGCTGCGATTCAAGTGCATGCTCAGCTCTCCTCCTCCTTGCAAAGAGTAGTGCACTAGGACAATGCAGGACTTTATCCAGTTTATGTCTATAATCCCTTTGCCAGCATCAGTTTGCATCCAGTGGGGGTTGGTGATCAGTGGCTGTTAGAAGGGGCTTTTGATGGGGCTTAATCCAGTGTTTGTTGGGCGATGCTTCACCGAGGGACAACAACCAGATTCATGACCTGAGGAAATAATGAAGTATGGTGTCCAGTATCCTGGATTCCTTACAGTCTGGAAAAAATGAGTTTGTTAGCCTTTCTGCCTGTGGCAGAACGAATAGCACAGCCTTTATGTGATCACCTATTTTCATGACTCTTGTAAGAATGCTGTACCTTCCAAGACCTTAAGCAAGTTTGGCTGGAAATCAAGCAATGAGCTCAAAAGCTTTTGGCGGTGAAGGGAATCCAAGAAGCTAACACAAACACACACACACACACACTGACACACACACTCCTGGGTGCTTACAAAGGCCTTGTTTCCTTAGAAACCAAGCTAAAAATCTACTGGTGGTATTTCAGCCTGCTTGCCAGTATCAGTGAGGAGCTCAGGGACTACTTGAGTCCCGTGAAATGGAATTCTCTTTTCCTTTCTAAGGAATTCTCTGCTTGAAATTAGATTTGGAAAGCACAGATTCTCGCACAGTTCAAAGCTCGTGCTACTCCACCTGTGTTGGTTGCAGGACTGGCATTCCTGATCATTCCCCTTTTATTCTCAAAATTCAGACAGTGTCCTTGCACATGCTGTCTGGGCACTGCAAACAGGTTTCACTGATTCAATTACTCCCCATACAGCGCATGAGTACGGCTCTTACAGTACAGCTCAGCATCTTGCTGGGTTTCCACGTATGCAGAAATGCTGCTTAATGACTTTTATTTTAACTCATGTGGGAAAAGCAAAAAAGAATATTAGACTTTACATTGAACTTCATTATGCATATCTTTCCTGCCATACTCCTGGGAATCTAAAGATGCAGAGTGCAGAAACCAGATCTAGAGGATTATATAATCTAACATGGCCAGATTTGGTCATGTTAAAGTACCTGTTATACAGAAAGTTCATAAGACAAGTTGGATACCACACATTTAGAAAGCATGGGGTGTGGACAGCATAGTAGATGACGCTTTCGTTTCATTTTCTCCACAGCTCTTTTTAAACGGCCTTCATTTATTTAGAATAGACTAACAGAAGCTTTTCTGTAATTATTGCTATTATTAAGTTTCAGAAAAAAAGTCATTAAAGAAAAAAGTGCAGTGAGAAGGGCCAAATTCCCAGGGAATAGTGACAGTGTGGAAATTAGAGAGTTACAAGAAAAACTGAAATGGATTTCATTGCTTTTTGAAGCCCAGTGCAAAGATGGGCAGACAGCATCCACCTGCTCTAGATCTGCAGAGGGAGAAGATGATCTGTGCCAGGCGGGGGCAGTGAACTGTTGGTTCTGCCAGATTGCCTTCTGAGACAGCTGGCACTATCTGGACAGTTCCCACCTAGATTTTTTTCCTGGTACAGGGAGGGGAACTGGAAAAAGTTTGGATTCACTGCTGTCTGTGGTGACTGACTTGGTGGTCCTACAAAGCGCTTCTCACCTGGTTTTGCAGTCTTGCTACACTGAGCAGTGTTTAGTTTACTGATGAATTTTTGCCTCTTGGTGCTGGTGAGCTGTGGTTGAGATGCTGCTCTTCCCACTGCTCAGCTCCCCAGCCATTTTCAGTGCCTCAGGATGCCAGTCTTAATATTGTTAAAGGCTCCCAAGGTGATTGTTTTTTGCTGTTCCCTTTCCCTAAGGCTGAGATTTTCATTTGAGTTTTAGAGTATCAGTTAACCCACATTTATCAAATGTCAGTATCATTTGGACTAATAACTCTTTCAGCCATAATGAAAAATCTTGGAATAAACAGACTGGGAAGAATGCAAGTATAGAGTCATCATTAGGTACAGGGTGATCTGGTCTTTCTTTCTTTCTTTCTCTCTTTCTCTCTCTCTTTCTCTCTTTCTCTTTCTTTCTTTCTTTCTTTCTTTCTTTCTTTCTTTCTTTCTTTCTTTCTTTCTTTCTTTCTTTCTTT
>JAYRBT010000001.1:22661411-22714146 GCA_036023395.1 Myiotriccus ornatus
CTTTCTTTCTTTCTTTCTTTCTTTCTTTCTTTCTTTCTTTCTTTCTTTCTTTCTTTCTTTCTTTCTTTCTCTCTTTCCCTCTTTCTCTCTTTCTCTCTTTCTTTTTCTCTTTCTCTCTTTCTTTCCTAATGTTTTTGGTTAATAAACTATTTCTTGATAATCATGAATTCAGCCTTGGCCATGCAGTAATTACAACTAGGTCTGCTGAATAGCCAAAAAGGGGTTTGCTTTGGTCTGTGGGTTTTTTTAACAAAGTAAGAAGGTTAATCCCTAAACTGGAGGATGATGAAGAACAGCCCATGTTAACCCAGCTGTCTGCTCCAGGCATTCAGTCACACCAATGGAGACACAGACCCTAGCCCTGCCTCTGCCCCATGAGCTTGAAATTTTATTTCTAACTCAGATTTTCTGGGGTAAACCTCTTTTATTCCCTCCTGCTGGAGCTGTTCCACTTTGTATAACATATTTAAATCCTTCTTGCATGGGGTTCATTAAGAGGTTGGTTACATGCATTTGCATGTGTAGTAAAAAGAGCAATGTGAAGACTGACCTTAAGTACATGAGAACCTCCTTGAGTAGAGGAGGTAGACCTAAAATGGGGAAACTTAAGTATTTCAGAGTCCCATCAGATGCAGAAAGCTGCCCCTCTGTGCTTTGTGTTTTTTAACTCTGCACTGCTGAATAAAGCAATGTCTACCTCGAGTGTTTTATTCCCATCGTTTATTTCTGTTAAACTTACTGAAAATGGAAAGAGAACATTTCCTTTTGAATTGATTGACATGTTTTCTTGGAGCCAAAATAAGGGGGGGGAAGGGGGGGAAGGGGGAAAGGGTTTGTGTATTTGTTTGTTCACTAATTTGGCAAGGAATGTCCCCCAAGCATGTGAATTTTGGCTCAGATCAGAACTACTACAATGTTTTGTCTTTTTTTCTTTTTCATGTTTATCTGCCAAACAGCAACAATAGCTCCCTACACAGGCCTGCTGGAAATGAGATGCAATGGCTCAGAGTACCAAATGACTGAGTAAGGGTGGGTGTGATTGCATGATAAGACAGTTTTGACCGTGCAGACCGAGGGGGGTGTACGTGGCACTTCAGCTGAAGAGAGTAAGGCTGAGGTGTGTGGAAACAAGATCTATGAGCAGACCTGCTCCTCTCCCTCCCCAGAGACGCTGCTTATAGTCCTTGCCGCACTCCCTTCTGGAAGCACAAATATTTTGAGAACTGCATGATGCCAGCTTCTCCAGCTGAATTCCTCCACATGAGAAGAACAAACACCAAAAAAACCCCCACAAAAACCAGAACAAAACAAACAAACAAACAAAAAATGAAAACAAACAAAAACCAAACAGGATTAATCCTGGCAACCATTTTCATAAAGGGTCCTATAGGCAAAGATGGGGAGCACATCTTTGACGTATGATATTGTAAAACTGTAAGAAGAATCTGGATATTTGCTCTGGGCATTACCTTAGGCTCCTGTGTTTTAATAGCATAATCTTAAATCAAGCTAATGCTAGAAGTAGAGCCGAGAATAGGAAATGCATGCAGGAAATCTGGCTGAAGCCAAATCCCAATTTCATGCATTGCCCACTACTCCAGATAACACCAGTTTACTTGACCAGTAACCATTATAAGTAGGGGCTTTTGATAAACCAGTGTTCTGGGACCTGGGGTTTCCCAAGTTTTTCCCTTTCCCAGAACAGCTCTTTAGCGAATAGACCAGAGGAACTGTTTCAATCAAATCAAAATGTTTATCTCATTATCCATGTCTACAGACTTACATGAGGAAAAATTTAAAAGTCAGCATTTTGTATTGTAAAACTGCTTGGTGTTCACTATGTCACAAGTTGCAGAGGGACAAGATAATGGATTATCTGCTCTGGCTGCTGTATATAGACAAGATCATTTGGGGGTATTGTAGATAGACGGATTTCATTAATGGCTGCAGAAGACAGAAGTGAAACCTGGGAATTATTTGGGGTGGAGGAAAAGAACAGAACGAAGCAGGGTAATCTCTCATTTATATCTTTGAAGATCTCTGCAAGTACTATATTAGATATGAAGTTATTTCCCTATAATAATCTGTTTGCGGTGTGTTTTTTCTCTCAAGGATTATGAAGCATGTGTAAAATTCTTACAATCAAATGTGAAATAGCAGTGCTGGAAAGATAAGGGTTTGACAGCAGCCAAACTGCCCCAGGCTGCCATCACCTTGCATATTACTCCATGAGGTGTCTGAAACTTTTTCAGTGGAAGATTCAATGGAAGATATAATTACAATTTTATAATTAATATTTTCCTTTGTTCTTTCTTAAAAAAAAAAAAAAGAAAAATCTCAAAAGGTTTTTTTCCTGTTTATACAGAAAATATATGTTTATACTCTTTTGCGTTTGATGAAAGATCAAGTTCGTTTTTGGTTTTGTTTTTTTTTTTTAAGAGTAAGCCTTTAGGGAAAAAATACAAACCAAACTCTGGCGATTCATGTTGTAAAAATGTTCCCAGAGAAAAATACAATTGCTTCTGACTAGCTTTAGTTATCATGTATTTTTTTATTAAAATCTCCATCTCCTTGCACTCCTTCTGCTTATCTAATGGTGTCTGCTTCTCTTTCTAATATTCACTTGTCACCATTTCACAATCTCTCTTTGTACTCCACACTTCCTCTTTTTAATTGGAATTTTATTCTTTACAATTTCTTCACCTTTTCTATATCACAACTCTTAGGTAGTGGATGATCCTAATAATATCTGAGTTGGAGCTGAACTTTAGACCCACGGTATATCTGAGTTGTTTTGAGTTAGCTAAAAATTATTAGAAAGAAAAAAGGTAGACATGCGACAAGGTTGAATATTTTTACCTGATTTGTGTAAGTGGAAAGGAGATGCAACACTACCAGCCAAAAGAGAGTTCACATTCTTTTCTCTGATAGGGACTAGAGTTTTTTTATACGGGAGAATGCATCTATTTTTAATATATTTATATATATTTATATGTTTCTAATGAGTACTTTGCATTCCACTTCTCTTTTTCTGTCCAAAAATGTGTCAGTGAAACAACTTCAAAGATCCCTGAACATGAGAATAAAGGATATGGTAAGGGATCTCTGGAGGTCCTTAGACCCACCTCCTGATCAAAGCATGGCCAGACAGACCAGGTTTGCTCAGCACCTCATCCAGGAGAGTTGTGAGTATCTCCATGGACAGAGATTACACCGCTTCTCTTTGTGCACCTGCAGTAACCTGTAGGGACAAAGTAGAAGCCAGCTTGGTTTGCAAATGGGGTCTGCACAGTAGGACTGAATTATAGAAGGGCTTGGGTGGGAAGGATCCTTAAAGATCATCCAATTCTAACCCTTCTTCCATGGGCAGGGACACTTTCCAGTAGACCAGGCTGCTCAAAGACCCATCCAACCTGGACTTGAACATCTCCAGGATGGAACACTGGACATGAAGCTGCACTGAGCTAAGCCTTGGCCTCTTGTTTTGTTGTGACATGCTCATGCCCACTCTGTCCTTCAGCTTGAAAAATATGGGAGAAGCAGTTCTGATTTTGGCCTCTCTACTGCATAAGTGTCATTCAGGTTAATTAAACAGATGCAGCTCACATGATCCCATGCAACAGTTTTCAGAAAGAAAGGAGAGGTAGAAATACTCCCATTGATCCTATCAGATGATCTTTAACATACTGTGAGACCTCACAACCTGCCTTTGTACTAGAAGGTGGTATGAGTTAAAAAAAGTGAGGGAAAGCAGCTTTGAGGTTTCTGTTGCTTTTTGTAGGTCAAGAGAAAGGGCAGCACCCAGTAAGAGTGGATGGTTGGGATGCTGCTGGCATCAGACAATGATGGGCCTCTCACCATGAGAGTGCAAGTCCTTGGGCTGTTTTCCATTCAGGTGGTCACATGAAAATAAGGTCAGACTCTTGTATCACACATTGAGACAGAGCTCTACAGCTCCACAGGCTCTCAGGGGATGGATGCCCTGCCGCCCTAAACACAGCACATTTTGCTGCATGGGGCAGAAGACAGTGAGGCCAGAGGTCAGCCAGACCCCAGCGCTTGTGCACACATACAGTGACCTCCATGAAGCCATGGGCCCTCTATCTGGGGGGGACGGCTGACACAGATTTACCATATGGACATCTGTGACTTCTACTTTACATCCAACTGAAACAACCTCAGCACACTGTGGAAAAAAAAATGGCTTTGTCAAAGTTCAGTAACGGGGGAGAGATTTATCAGTCTGGCCACCTTCTTCTCTTCTGATACAGTTTCTATCTACTTTTTAGATTAGGAGAAATAATGAAATTATATATGTTGAAAATGGTGAGGTCTAGAAGTGCATAAAACTTCTGAAATGAAACCTGAAAGGGACTGAAATTTGACTAGTTTCAGCTGTTGGTACAAGCTTAAAACTCAGGTAGGGCTCATTAGGAAGTTCATCTGACCTTTCTGACTGAACCCAAGGCTGATTTTATGTCTGATCCATAGAGAACATCTTTTTCTTTTTTTTTTCTTTTTTTTTTCTTTTTTTTTTCTGCCTACATAAAATCTCACTGAATATGACTGCAAGCTCCTAAGTTTGTTCAAATCCAAAGTTCAAAGCAAGTTCAAAGTACAGGAAGCAAGTAGCCATGAAAATGGAAATGGTTGAGTTTTAAATCCATGAGATCAGAGCAGACGGAATTTGCACTTTGCTGAAGCTACATGAGCTAGAATGCTCTGAAAAGACGAGAGTTAAATCCTGATGAATAGAGAAGAATGAAGGAGGCCTGGTTTTGCCCTTGATCTTTGGCAAAGATATCTGTCTTTCCTAAGTGGTTTTGCAATAGAGATGAAACTTATTCAGCAAATATTTGGGTAGACACTAGAAATAGGTAAGTAAGTGCATACAAGAAGAGAAATAACATCTTGCCTTTTTGACCTTTAAATAGAAGTATGGTAGGACTAGGAGAGGTCTGCTCCATGGATTTAGTTTACTCAGGACTTTTTATCTCAGTAGAAGTCTAAGCAGGACTGTTTGCAATCTGCTGTATGAAGCTTCCAAGCTCACACTAAGGAGTGATGAAGAAATCAAGACTTAGCCTTGCTAAGCTCTGAAGATAAGAGCAGAATGTGATGCTGGCTGAAGACACACAACATGAAGACACTGAGCAATAACAGGTTCCATCAGAATTTTAGAAAAGAGGGGGAATAAGGAGTGAGAAAGAAATGGAGAAATAGATGCAGGTAAGATTCAGTCCTAATGGCTGGAAAGATCCATCTATATCACCTTGCCTGATGTCAATCCCAGCATCAGGCACGGACCCACATCCAGCAACTGCCTTGCCTCATCCAGAGGCACACAGCTGAACAAAAGTGCATGATTTTGGAAGTCCTCATCATGTAGTTTCACACAGGCTTGGAGCTGAGAACCTGTAGCTCTGGCTCTGTCATCACAGGCATGGAACAGGACTGTACTTTGAGCTAATGTGACACACTGGGTTAAATAACTGTGCCTTCTTGTGACTAGCGCTGTCTGAACCTCAGCAAGAAGGACAAATCAAAACTTTAGGAGCAGATCTTGCTTACTAATGCTTTTGTACATTTTGGTGGTTAAATCAGAGAGTTTAACCAGCAAGTTTTTCAGGCCTCTTCTGTCTGACTGAGGTTCTCTCATCGTAATGTAATTCATGCCAGCAATTAGGCAGTGCCGCCCACAGCAATACCTCATCCTCTCGAGGGATTAGATGCAAAGAGGAAGTCACCATGGTGTCTTAACACATTTCTGTATATATGTCTGTGTCTCTGCAGGTCTCTGCAGCCTCTTGCAGCATACAAAAATCATCAATCTATCATGCCTTGATATAACACCCTGACTGTCTCTTTCTGTAACTGGAAAGCTTTGGGTGCTTTGAGGGTTGTAGAACAGAGGTGCGGACACAAGTGAAAAAAAGTTGCTTACAGTATTCCTGGGGCAAAGGTTTTCTGACTGTAAGCTGCCTTTACTCCCAGTTTGAGCCACATGTATGTCTACTAAATGGTATGGGTGTCAGCCATCCAGCACTTGCTTATTCTTCTAGTTCTGGTAATTCAATTAGAGGTGTGCTCTTTCTTTTGCCCCAGGAGCAGAGCATTCACTCCGGAATGAGGAAGAATAATGTTGGCTCTTCTGCTACTTGTACCCTGCCTCCATTGTCTTCCTGCTGCTTCTGAACCCTCTGACCCTTTCAAAGGCGGCTCAGCAGCCTGCTCCATCTTTTATTGAATTGAATTGCAAATCTGGAGAGGCCGCAGTGGGAGCAAGCCATCCATTTCAATTCCATGTCCCTGTTGTCCCTCCCATGGGAGCAGGGCAGGCCCTGAGGAAATGCAGTCAGCATTTGTTGACTGAGCCCTCTGATGATATTAACTTCTGCTTTAGTAAGAAGTCAGTCATATGGTCCCAGCTGTGTTTGGTCCAGCCAAGGCTCAGTCACAAGACAGAACAAAATTTCTGGAGCTCTGTATACCCTGAGCACTCATGGAGTGATTCATCCTTTCAGCAGCATCTCTGGAGAAGCAAACTTGCAAAGCTCTCTTGCCCATTAGGAAAAATGAGGCAAGAGCAGGCAGCCACACTAAGGCAACCAACCAACCAACCTACCTACCCACCCACCTATCCTATGACAAGAACACTTCTGACAGGAGAACCCTTCAGCAATTTGCCTTTCTGCTGAGGAACCATGGAAGATGGATGACAAGCAGGAGGAGCACCATGACCTGCAGCACATGCTGCAGGGAATTATTGTGCCCTGATCCTAAGGAAACCAGCATGGATCACAGCCCTAGGGTCTCTGTCCTTACTTGGAGTGACTAATTCTCAACCTGACTGCCAGAGGTAAGGGGTCAGAGGGAGAGGTCAGAGTGGGTCACAGATCAGTGGAGAGAATACAAATCAAAAAGAAACCCTTGGCCTTTCAGGTTAGTTTGTATTAGCAGTTGTATCTATCTTTTTTTAGCTTCAGCCTTGCCTACCCTTTGGAGCAAACTGCTTTCCTCTGAGCACCTACAGAAGAGCAGGTCAGAAGACAGCAGCTGCTCTCACAAGGTTTATAGCTGGTATCCCTCTGTGGTGACCCTGTGACAACAGGATTTCACTGCTGTGTCTCCCTGGAGCTGCTCTCACTGCTGTTGATTTCAGTGACAAAGCTCCTAGCCTTTTTAAGCCATTCAAGACTTGCAACAAACAGCAACATGTCATCAGAGCGGGTAGCTCAGGCAAAGCTCTACTCTGTGGTGTGCTGGGTGGCACATCAGCCCTGGTGTGGTCTGCTCGGCACCCTACGTTCATCTTGTATGAGCCACCAATGCCCCCTTCAGCACACTTGGGTTATAGTGTTGCTTGAGAGCGTTCCTTTTCACCACTTCTGCAGTTCCAAGGGTGTTGTTACTGACTCTCAAGGAGAGTCATGGAGAATACAGGGAAAAGGACTTACTTCCTCACTGTATCTCAGCTTTGGTGTGTATATGTGTGTTTATGTTTCTCTTTCTTTCAGTGATGATAACAAATGAACCCACAATCCTGTTACAAAATTAGGAGTTGTTTGAGATTGGAGGTTTTTTATGTTTGGAAGGTCTTTCTAAAGCAGAATACTTTCAGTCTGGGTTATTTCTGTGCCATACTTGCAGCCCTAACAGCAACTGTCATGAAAGCAATAGTTCAATTTTTCAGCAGATTTGGAGTCTTTGAAATTAGATTTTATTCCACAACCAAGAATCAAAAGGATCCTTCTGGCTATTTCTTGACAGAGTGTTTTTATCTCCTGCTGACCAGTAGCCCAGTGGGACCAGCATGTCCTGATGGCATGGGAGTGCCGGGTAATGCAGAGTTTGACCCTGAGCTCACCCCTCCGTGTGGGCGGCTGCTCCCTTGTCATGGCACTCTTGGCATGCTCAGGCTGGAAGCTGAGGAAAGGCAATGTGCAGCCTTGCTTTTCTCTTCTTATTAGTGGTTCTTTCAGAGGAGATGGTAGCTCTTTCTCCTCTTCCCTCCTTTCATGTGTGTTTCATTTGGGGGTTTCATAGATGCTGTTTGGTGTTTTCAAGTCCCTCAGGCAAAATTGTCTGGTCCTGGGGGACAAAACTGTCACAGGGCTGCACATTTAGAGGCTTTGATAGGGACCAGAAGTTGCAGGGTTTGGCTTAGTAGGGAACATGTTCTAGCTGTGGAGAAGATAATTGGTTGTAAAAAACATATGGCACATCTCTGTGTGAGCAAGGCAGTTGTTACATTGACAAACTCAGCCTTGCCGACAAAATGGCTGTGAAGCATTTTACAATACAGTGTATTCTTTATCCTGCTGTATGTGTCCCTGTAGCTACTATTAGAAGTTATTATCTTCAGTATACCTTTTGTCTCACATCTGTTGAGAAATAGTAAGGTCAATATCCCACAAGCCATCAATGTCTCAGCAAGCCCACTCTTTTTTCTTGTCCTGACAATAACAAATAAATCTCAGAAGGCTTCCTTGAAATACAGAAGAGAGGAATCTCTTTATATGCTGTATGTTGTTACTTAGAATATTCATAGGGTCATAGAAGAGTTTGGGTAGGAAGGGACCTTTAAAGGTCATCTAGTCCAACCCTCTTTCAGTGTGCAGGAACGTCTTCAAGCATATCAGGTTGCTTGGAGCCTTGTCCAACCTGACCTTAAATGTTTCTGAAATGTTTCTAGGCAACCTGTTCCAGTGTTCCACCACTATTACCTGCTTTTGTTGTTGGAATAATCACTTCTACTCGAGCTGAATAAAACCCCAAACTATACCAGGAAGAGGTGGCCTTGTGCCCAGGAATGTGATGGTTTCCATGGCAATAGATTAAGATGGGCTGTCTAGGGCCAAATCAGATCCCAGCAAGCTCCGAAGCAATCTGGGGCATTGGTGCCCATTTCAGTCTGTGAGCACAGCACCAGAGTTTCTGAGTCCCTTTGATTAGCTGTGAAATAGAGGTGGACTCTGCAGCTTCTTAGGGCTTTACATTCAAAAGGTGCTCCAGCACTGACTGACTTGGTCCATACTGCTGGAAAAAAAAGTAAATCATTGGTGAATTTACTGCTGAGGGTTGTGCTCTCACAGGTAAAGCAGAACTAGTCCTTGAATCACAGGAGCTCCCCTCTGTCTTTATAGTTTGGCCATGACTCTCAGCATGGGAATGTGTGAAAAGGAGTTTTGGGATTATTTGGTCCCATATGCTTTGATACAGGGATTGAAAACTTAATCCTCTTACTGTGTGTAGTTTTTCACAGGAGACTTAACAGAAACTTGAAATAGAGTCATTGGGTTGGGAATGTCAGTCTGTTTGCTTTAGGCATCTCTGCTTTGGACATCTGCAAATGGAAGTAGCTCCAGTAATGGGCAGCCAGCAACAAATAATCTGTGTGGTTTTTTTAAGGAGCTCTAACACTAAGAATTGCTTGTTTGGGGATATTTTTAGCATGCTTGATGTAATCTATCTTCTTTTCTGACCGTAGGTTGTTGAGATGAGTGATTCTCTGCATAGGAAGAGAACTATTTTTTGAGAAGAAATCTGATTCTAATTTGACTATTTATTCAGTGTCTAAGTAGATATTTCTTTTCTACAGAGCTTCAGCCAGAAAAAGGTAACAAGTCTGTTGCAGTCTCTAGCATAAGTGTTTCTTACTCATGACCGTAAAGAAAGTATGAGTTTTACAATCCCTTCTTAGACAGGCTGCTTTTGTTGTTGTCCAGAAAGTGACTCCAAATATATATTAGCAGCTTGGGCTATTTTTGAACAAAAACAACATCTTTTTTATATTAGTAATTTACATGCCTAAAAATTTCCCTGTCATTCTTCCCCTCAGAATTGGATTTCTTTTATTAGCTCCCTGTTTAGGAGATTATGTTTTGATCTGGAGAGAGATTACAGTTACTCCTTGATGACAGTTGAGATAGGAATTATTGGGAACATTCCTGGGTGTCTTACCAGCAGTTGGATATATTTGGCTGAGTTGATGCTGAATGACTTTTTCATTTCACTGTAAGACAGCACATGTGGTTGAGTGGTGATGTCCTGCTGTGTGGTAGCACACAACCTAAAAACAGACACCTCAGCACTGGTAAGATTGCCTTGTCCATTTTTCTGATTTCAGCATGGCCAGTTGAAAGCAGTGAACAAGCAGTGAGCAATCTTTTCTAAGCCCACCTTCCAAAGTCCCAACCATTAGCAGATTCAAAATCCATGGCTAAATTCGAAAGTCACAGATAAACTATGAAGTTCCATTGTTACCAGCAGTGAAACTATCAGAATCCTTTCTGAATGCATGTCTACCCTTGACCTGAACAACCTACTATGAGAAGATATAAATATATTTAAACTTTACATAAAATAACTACTTCTACCTAACTCTGTCAGTTCTGATAATTCTTTATTGAAGAAAGGTGAAATAGCAACTAATTGTTCCTTAAGTACCCCTGGTTTGTAAGGTTTGATGATAGTCATGTTGTTTTACCTTTAATTACTTCAGTCATAAGCTGTTATTTAGGCTTTTGATTAACACTGTGCTATTTTCATACACTTGTTGATGTCCTAATTTAACAGCGCCAGTATTTGTCTGCAAACTCACTCCTCAGTGGAACAGTGTGTAAGTACTGAGCTCTAAAGGTCTTAACTGGAAGGATCTTTCCTTGCCTCTTGCTATCAGTGCATCTCTGCACCTGTCTTTTCCATTTGCTTTTCTTTTTGAGAGGAAGCAGGAGGCTGTCTTGTTTCCCTTGTCAGCCACCATTACTCATGGTGACTGTGGCACACAGCTGCAATGGTGATGGAATCTCTCAGGTTGACACCTGTGTGTCTCATGGGATAGGAAACCCACTTGAAGATCCCAGGAGGTAACATGAAATAGGAGCAAAAGACATTTCATACTGTTATTCCCATAAGCCACTTCAAAGTCAAAAATAATGGCACTTAAACCTCAAAATTATTATTTTATTGTCAACCAGACCATTTTGGTTCTGGCACAAAATAGTTTGGTTTGCAATAATCAATAAGGAAAACTCAAACTGTTTCACTTTTCAAAGTGCTGATTAAATTATTTTTCTACTCTTCCCTTTTGATTGAGATTTTCTGTTAAAACACCCGACAATAACTTTCTGCATTGCTAAGCTGAATCTCCAAGCAGGTGTTCCTACCTTCCCATAGAAATTTCATGTATATTGAATCAAAACTTTTGAGCAAACTTCAGCGATAGTGTTTTTCTTTGTCCCCTTGCCTCACTGTACCCTTGTCCATCACAGCTGAAAAAAAATACAGGCTAACAATTTCCAAAGCAGCGAAGTCCCCTGAGCCTAAGCTTTATTCAAGGCCACATGATTAGTGCCAGGTTAAAGCAGGCAGTTGCTCAGGGCAGCAGACTGCTGGTGGCAGCAAAGCAGTCACTGCTCTTCTGGCTTCTTTTCTGTGTCAGAGCCACTGAGGAGCTGCCTGCTACTGCCAGGCCTGCAGGACAAGGTGTGTGAGCCAGCAGCTGTGCCTGGTTATGCCTCATCTCCCTAGGAGCAAGAACTGCTGCCCGTCCTCCTCCCACTCCCCTGGCATCACTGGGCACCTCTGAGGGTGGCAGCTCTCCCAGCTTCAGTTCTGCCCTCTGCTTGTCATCCCCCGGTGGTGAGTGCCCATCCTTGCTGCTTCTCCATAAGGTGGCAAAGTTGAACTTCATTTACACCAACAAAGGACTTCGAACCAGCTCTGCAAAACTGAACTTTTGAACTGTAGCTCTGCAAAAGGTTTTGCCATACATTTACAAATAGACTTAGGTTCTTCAGTCTTTTGTATTCTTTGGAAGACTTTACTACACAGGGAGTATTCCCACCACTGGGTTTTCTGTAACTACATGTAAGTCATTTAAATGGTTGTGAGGCATGACCTGGGTACCTTCAGAAAACTTTTATTTGCCCCTGCACTTTTTTTCCACCTGGATCCATGTGTACATTTGTGAATGTGTGTCTGTGGCTGGTAGAAGAAATATATGTTTTACACATGAATTTGTGCACAAGCATGATTTTGACCAACACTGCTTATTTAATCATGGCTGCTGACAGTTTACATAAAAGGTTTAAAACACAGATGCTGGGTATATATTCTCTAGTGTCTTGGTAAGGGCCTCTCTGTAGACAAAGGAGAACAAGAGTCTCAGGGTGACTTTATCACTCTTTACAACTACCTGAAAGGAGATTGTAGCCAAGTGGAGGTCAGCATCTTCTCCCAGGCAACTAGCTACAGGATGAGAAGACAGTCTCAAGATGTGCCAGGGAAGATTCAGGTTGGACAATAGGAGGAATTTTTTCACAGAAAGGGTGATTAGACATTGGAATGGACTGCCCAGGGAGGTGGTAGAGTCACCGACCCTGGAGGTGTTTAAGAAAGTGGAAGTGGCGTTTAGTGCCATGTTCTAATTGATATACTGGTATTCAGTCATAGGTTGGACTTGATGATTGCAGGTCTTTTCCAGCCTAACTGATTCTGTGATTCCATGATTCTGCAGCTGAGTTTTGCTCAGTTCAGAGCTTAGTTCATCTGGCTCCTGCAGTCTATATTGCCTGCTCCCACCTAACGGAGGAACACCTCCAGTTCCTGACAGGGGCTGTAAGGCATCACATGCTAGATGAAGGAGTGCCTACCGTGAATAAACTCTGCAGTAGCTTTGGTGCATTGCCTGGGCTGGACCTCATAAAGATGATGTTGGTATATGACGCAGCTATAACATCTTCTCCAGGTGAAGAGTCTCCCAGTTCCAAGAGACTCTTGAGGTGGACATTTTTAGCCATATTAGCAATATTACTGCATAGTTGGCAGTGACTGCAGAAGGGGTGTGTGTAGTTCCATGACATGGCCCCTGTTTGGTGTGGTGGCTGTGAGTGGCAAGTGATGTTGCAGCTCAGTGAGTGTTTCAGTGCTTCACAAAAGATGCTCTTGGGCTTCTGTACTGCACTAGTGAAGAGCTGTGACTGTGGACATGGTGGGCAGAATGTGCATGGGGAGAAACATGGGCCAGCTTTTTGTTTGTGTTGCTTCGTGGGGCGGGCCATACGCTGTGTGTGTGCTGACAGAGTGAGCATGCATGTGGTGCATGGAAGGCAGTAATCAGAGCAGTGAGAGGATTACATGCTCAGTGTTGTTTGGGTGGCAGGCACTGTGCAGTGTGTTGGGCCTCCACAAAGAACAGTAGAAGGTCAAATGGAACTGCTGTCACTGTGGACACAGCACAAGGTAGAGCTGTATTTTCGCTTCAGTCCTTCATGTTTTCCCCCATGGCTCTCTTTCTTTCATCATCCTCAGGGCAGGGAGATCTTCATTTCATCTGCCGAGTGACCTCCCCATCCCCTGCCTGCAGGGCTAGAAGGAGATTAGCACAGATGAGAAAACAGAAGAAACCTGCTGGAGCAGGGAAGTCTGTGACAGGAGGAGTGAGAAGCAAGGTGTCTGAGCATGGCTGGGTTGTCTCTAGGGGACACTGACACAGTAGGGTTTCAGGCCCTGGCGCCACTGTTCCAGTGGGGAATTGCAAACGCTTTAATTAGGAGCTAGCTTTAGCATTTCCCCAGAGCAGCAGAAAAGGGGGAAACAAGAAGCCCCTGGAGAGGAGGTGGAAGCTGGAAATAAGGAGCAAAGAATATAAACTGGAATAGACTGTCTAAAGGACTTACATCCACAGACATCTGACATCTGGAAATTTTCTAAAAGGGCATTAAGAAAAAATAGGAGTGGTTGCAATTAATGCAAATAAAAGCTGGTGGGGAAAGATTTTCTTATTCCAAATATCAAGAGTTCCCACCCATGGATCATCACGTGCTTATAGCATGGCTGCCTTTAGGCTATGAGGTCTGCTGTGGGCTACACAGGATTACCTCACTCATCATCCTCATTTTCAGTGCTATGCCTGAGGAATTGCTCAAGGGCCACCCTGAGACACTATCAGGTTGAGGTGAAATGTAGGGATGGGGGGTGGGGCAGCCAGCATATTGTCAGCACGTGCAAAAAAAACCTGGCAGTGAGGACTAGGATCACCCTTTCTGCAGACAGAGCTGGTTCTAGGCTTGCAGGATACAATAGTAGGTTTAGGGAGGAGAAACTGGATCATGCTGGGTAGGCAGGCAAAGAGGGATCTCTGGCAGAACGGGTAGGATATGACTAGCCTTCTCTCTGCAGGCAAATCTTGTCTTCCTATCATGGGACATGCATAGAAATGGCTATTCCCTGGGCCCTAGCCAATATATTAAGGGTTAATGCATTGCACAGTGGCAATAAATTTTGCTTGTATGACAGAGGAGTGGGCCGGAAATGTTTGCTGAGGAGAAGCTGCTGTCAGCATTGTGCTTTTATTAGTCTGTTCATTCCTTCCCTCTCTTTAATAAAATGGTCTTGTCACCCAGTGAGAAAGCCATCATCACCTCCACTGACACTTCTCCCACCACAGCGCGTCCCATTCTAGCACTTCAAAGCCATTGCTGCCTTCTTTTTCAATGGACAAACCTTTCCGGGATGGATTTTCTTGCCCTTTGAACTGGCAAAGATTGCAGCCAGCAGAGTGGACCTCTAGGGCTTTGCTGTCTGTGAACTGCCCCTGCACTCTTCTAGGGACACTCGAGGAGCTTGTGTCATAGGCAGTGGCCATTTTGTTCCCTGACATGCTGTAGCCTGTTGTAAAGGATCCCAATACACCCTGCTCTCCAGTTACTTACTTTTACTCTCTCTCGCTCCTATCTTTGGCCTGGTTTTTCTTCTTGATCCCACTGACTCTATTATGGGGTGGACAGGTCTCAAAGACAAGCTTTGTACACTGACCAGACAGATAACAAAGACCCCCTCAATGTCTCAAAAAGGAAAGGACAGCAGTGTGAGCTCAACTCTTGTTAGCCATCAGAAACTCTACACTGGAGAGAGCCCTTGAAGGTATCCGAGATGTGAAAAAGCTTCTCAGATTCCATGAGTTACAGGATTCAGACGGGTAGCAAACTGTGCTTCAATAATAGTGGTGTTTGTGGAGCTATTCTCTATATTCCAAAGCAGCAGTTATTTTACACTGAAGGTACATGGCTGCACTGTGTGTATGACACTTTCCTTTGTAATGTGTATTGGACAGACATGCCCTCCCAGAGTTTTCAGATAAAATCAACCCATACTGCCTGCCAGTGAAGAAGTAAATAATTAGCCTTTGTTCAGTTGTCTT
The DNA here is from genome assembly GCA_036023395.1 of Myiotriccus ornatus. NCBI lineage: Eukaryota > Metazoa > Chordata > Aves > Passeriformes > Tyrannidae > Myiotriccus > Myiotriccus ornatus. The sequence goes on from JAYRBT010000001.1 coordinate 22,676,617, forward strand.
TGGTGTCTTTCACTCTCCTTTTTTTTGTATTCTTTTTTGTTGGGTTGGGGTTTGGGGTTTGTGTTTTTTTTGTTTTGTTTGGGGGAGGTTTGTTTGTTTGTTTGTTTGTTTGTTTTGGAGTTTTGTGTGTGTGGTTTGGATCTTTAAAGTTTTCTTCTACATTGTTAAACCCCTTAGACTGGACACCCACTTCCACAGCTAGGAGGGTGAGATCACAGAAATCTTTCATGGTCTCTCAGAAGAACTCCCAGGTTGCTGGTAGGAGTCTATGAGCAAAGAAAAAGGCTTGATACCAGCACCATTCTCTACTGCATGTGCAGCTCTGACCATCAAATTTTTCACAAGCATGAGGGAAGGTGTTTGATTCTTAGGTCAAAGTGTGCTTCCTAGGCAGCTGTTTCCTACCTCCTCAGAGGAGACACAGTGGGCTGGAAGGAAGGCTGGTTCTGGTCTTCAGGCTGCCAGCTGGACCTCCCTGGAATCGTGTTGACACCTAGAGAAAGTACAGCTCCTGTATGCTCTCTTCTGATGGTTTATTTCTGAGTATGAAAATGAACAGGAAGAACGGCTCCTAAGTCTGGAGGTGCACAGGTCTCACTACTTCATATGGAATCTGAAATAAAAGGCTTTACTCCTTCAAATCACAGAATCAAAACTGGGTATGTTGGAAGAGACCACAGTGGGCCATCTGGTCCAGCCTCCCTGCTCAAGCAGGGTCATCCCAGAGCACATTGCACAGGGTTGTGACCAGATGGTTCTTGAATATCTCCAGTGAGGGAGACTCCACAGCTTCTCTTGGCAATCTGTTCCAGTGCATGGTCAGCTGCACAGTAAAGAAGTTCTTACTGTTATTCAGGTGGAACATCCTGTGCCTCAGTTTCTGCCCAGTGCCTCTTGTCCTATTGCTTGGTATCACTGAGAGGAGTCTGGCTCCATTGCTTTGATACCCTCCTTTCAGTTACTTACAGACATCAATGAGGTTCCCTCTCTGTTGTCTCTTCTTGAACAGGCCCAGCTCCCTCTGCTTTTCCTCATAAGAGAGATGCTAAAGTCTCTTAATCGGCTTTGTTGCCCTCTGCTGGGCCCACTCCATGACTTCCATGTCTCTCTTCTACTGAAGAGCCCAGAACTGGATACAGCACTCCATATGAGGCCTCACTAGGGCTGAGCAGAGGGGCAGGTTCACCTACTTTGACCTGCTGGCAGTGCTCCTCCTAAAGCACCCCACTGGCCTTTTTGGCCACAGGGGCACTACTGGCTCGTAGATGGCTTGTTGTCTGCCAGGACGGGTCCTTCTCCACAGAGCTGCTTTCCAGCAGGTCAGCCCTCAGCCTGTCCTGGTACATGGGGTTATTCCTCCCCAGGTACAGAACACTGGTTTTTCTCTTGTTGCATTTCACAAGGTTTTTCTCTGCCCATCTCTCCAACCTGTTGAGGTTCTTCTGAAGAGCAGTACAGCCCTCTGGGGTATTGAACATTCCTCCCAGCTTTGCATCACCACTGATCTCGCTCAGGAGGCATCTACCCCTTCACCCAAGTCATTGATGAATAACTTAAACAATATTCTTAAGTTAAACAGTATCACTCCCTGCATCAAAGGTGAGAAGTTTCCTATGAATTAAAAGGAAACGAGAAAGTGAGTTGCTTTTGCTTTGTCTTGTTTCAGCTAATAACATGAATATACTACACTTACGAAAAAAGAGCCTTTTATTGATTCTGGCAGATCAGGATATATGTTGTGGCTAAAACTGTTTGCTAGAAAGGACTGTTCCTTATCGCTGTCCTAAATCTGGCTTCAAGAGTAACATATTTACTCACATTATCCTTAGGCCAGTAAAAAGGAGAATAATTTAATCATTCTTTCCAGTAACTCAGGCCTTTTCCCCTCTCTGAACCTTTGTCTTATAACAGCTGAACCGCGTAACAACATTGGGTTTTTTCCACATTTTTCGGGGTATAACACTGGCTCTATCCCCTTTGACAACACCTTCTTTTGCTCCTCTTTCTCGCTTTTTTTATTTCATAACGAACTGTCTGGTCTAGACATAAAATCCTAGGAAACACATATTTTGGTTTATTTACTCCAAAGAATTTTTTCTTCTAGCTCTTTTGATAAATCCTTTACAAGTAAATACAAATTAATCTGTAAAATGGTGGTTTAAAAATAATGTAGTCAATTTTTTCTCCAGGGTCAACAACAGCAGAAATTTGTGAGATAATAGAATTTAAAAAGGTTACCAAAAGACCATCCTTGAATGTTTGTTCCAGGGCTCTTTGAAGGACTTGAACAAAACTTGCTGCTCGTCCATCTGACACTAGGTGACAAGCAGGCAGTGCACTGCTGAATTTCTTTGAGGAATAGTTGGAAGTTTCTCAGAAGTGAGACAACAATGGACAGCTGCTGGCAGAGCCAACATTTTAAAACTCATCCTTTTTGAAGTTCAAGGCATCATTAACATTAGCCAAAATGTTACCCATGGTATACAGTCAGGCCATAGGCAAAAAAAAATACTCCCTATAACATTGCTTCACAAAAGTTTTTTGGTTTTTTGTTTGGTTTGTTGTTGTTCTTTGGGATATTTTTCTTAAAAAGCCTTTATAGTCAAATAATAGAAGCAGTGGTTCACATTTACAGGAGCAAGTAATTTCTTCATTCACAAACTTACAGTTTAAGGGACAGAAGGGAATAATGCACTATCATCTAATCTGACACATGCCAGAGACATTTATCCAGCTGTTTCAATAATGAGTCCAATAGCTTGCGTGTAGTTAAAATAATGTATCATCCAGTAAAGCATCTGATCTTGATTTGAGGATTTAAAAAATGTGACAAAGCCAGCCTATTTTTGTACTCCATTCTTATATTTTTAAAATAAACCGAGTCTTGTTTCTTGCCTGAATTTATCTGTGTCTAGCTAAAAATTACGGCTTATTTTTCTCTGTCATACTACAGACCCCATAAGCGCCGGGCATTTCTCTTGAGGTGTTTACAAATGATAAGTTAGGAACCTCTCGTTCTGCTCTTTGATATGGTGAAGAGACTGAGCTATCAATATGTTAGTCTCCTCATCCCTGAGACTTGTGAGCTGCCCCCTGTCATGTTCTCTTAGTCCAGTTTCCACCCCACGGCTGTGTATAGAAACACGCATGAAATACAGATTCCTTGTGCTTTGCTGATGCCATCTTTGGTGCCTGTGCTTTTCCCGCTGGGCCTCCCATCCTAACCAAAAGATGTGCTCTCTGGAGTTGTTTAATTTTGGCTTTTATTCACAGGTTTTTTTTGGGAATTCCGCCATATATCTGAGCCTCGCAATCCCTGTATATTCACATTTCCTTATGTGAACAAGCTGCAACTTTTTCTGAGAAAAGGATTCTCCATGGCAGCAGGTTCAGGAAAGATCTTTCAGTCAGCTGTAAATTTGAAGAGATTTATTTTTTGAAAATAACCCAAACCCCCAAACTTTGAAAACAGTGGTTGTCTCCATTTGAAAGAAAAGAGCATAAATAAACCATCTATGAAACTACATAAGTATGGAAAGTTGAATAATGTTTCCAGACATTAAGAAGCGAATCCGACATTTGGACTGGGCAAAGTGTGAAGTTCTGTGAGGGATGAGAAGCTTGTTAATTTTGTTCAGATAAAAATCAGTCCAAAAATACTTCCATCGCCTTATCCAGTGTAATAGGACATTCCCACAGTAGCCTTTCTCTGTATTGCAACTGAAGACTACTTGAGGCTGATCTTGGATTCTGGTCCATTTTGAGGATCTTTACATGCTTTAATCTGTCCAGATCTCTGAAACACTCTCCTCTTTGCAAGTCCTCCTCTGCAATCTCCTTCTCTGTGAGAGGCTCCTCATAGGAATTCCTGAGTAAGTTTTGTCTTCAGTTTTACCAATAAGTGATGCTCTTTGTGATCCCCTGTGGATCTGTGAAGCTCAGGGTAAGTATCTGCTAGAGAAATACAGGAGCAAAGGATATTGTGAAGAGGGCCAAGCAACTCAGATGTGATGCATTTGTTATTATGCGGCTGTAGGAAAAGCCCTCTTTCCTTTACCCATCCCAATTTTCTTTTTCATTAGCCTCCTGACGCTAACCTCTGAATAACTTCTAAAGTAAACCACCCATAAATATTGCACGAGTCTCCAATACTAAAAGCTGATAAAGTTTATAGCACTTATAAAATAAATAGAAGGAAATGCTTTTCAGTTTCCTATTTATAGGCCTCAAGAGGGATCTCAGGTATGATTTATCACTTCAATTTTAACTGTATTAGTCTCCCCCTATCACAAACACACAACTCTTTTCCTTGGTCATTCTTTTTTTTTCTCACACACAGCTGCTGCCTCTTTTCCCTGTAGACATGCTCACACCCACACAGCCATTTGCCCTCCATATCTTTTGCTAGCAGACAGGAGAGTGTTGAGTGCCATCAGTTTTCACCAGAGTCAGCAGGCGTTGAGGGCTCTCAGCATTTATCGAGGGGCTCTCAACCACAGTTAGTTCAAAGGAAAAACTACTTTTTTTTTCGAATGAATGTGGCACGTGGCCAAAGAAGAGAGGGAGGCAACATTTTGGATGTGGGTGGATCATTAAAGCACAGAGAGTATAGTTAACATAGGGTATGTTTCTTTTTAGGGCATTCCTATATGCTTTCCAAGTGTTAATGTTTCTAAGTGTGCAGTATTCGTCCTCAGTTGCTGGTGCATTGCACTTGAGCAGATAAATGGACTGTGGCTAATAATACTCTTTTTCTTGGAGCAAATGAACATCACTTCTGCTTTATAAAAGGGGAGGCACACTTCTGGCCACATATCATGTGTCTAAATTAGCATTTTATTTTGGTGCAAAGGTGCACTTCTGAAGTAAATCTCCTTGTCCCCATTTAGTTTATTTTCCCATTTAAATAGCAACTCTTGTTTCAGAAATATAGCAGCTAACTGGCATTCAGCCCATGGAGCCAGACTACAGCCAAACCAACTTAAACTCCCCCAAACACATGAATGTGGACATCAGATCTTCAGTTCCAGCTGGTTTGCTTTAGAGTTCCATTCCTGTTACACTGCAGCATTTGCTAATGTGTCAAGCCACAGTTCTACCACAGCATTTGACACCAGTGGATCCTCACTGCGTTTTCCTGTCCTGGTTCTACATTAAAAACCAACTAAATAAAAATACCTTCCATGACTCTGACTGAAATAAATATATTATTATACCTGCTCAGGACAAAGACAACTAGTCAATTAATATCAACTCAATTCCTTTCCAGTTCAAAGTTAACTCTATCTCTGTGGTCGCAGAGAACCACTTCTGGTCTGTTTCAGCTGAGTTCAGCCGAGTTCAGCCACCTAAAAAACAGGTATATATAGAAGTGTGAACTCAGACTCCCTCTGTAATCAGTAGGGAGACACAAGTGGCTACACATGACGTTGCCTCCTCCATTAGAGACACCCCTTAGGATGAGATGAATGCTGCCTAGAATAGGAAGCTCATTTGTCCATGGGCCTTGTATTGTTAATGAGATGAGAAGGGTCCTTCGTAGGGGTGATTCCAAGGCAGATTTTGTGCTTTGTGGCACAGGAAGAAGCTGGAGAATGTAGAGAAGGCCAGTCTGTAGTCACAGGTCTGGCATGCAGCTAATTCTCCATGCAAATGCTTCTCTCACTAAAAGGTACTATTAGAAATTAGAAGGATAGTGTCTTTTGGTTGTCATCCAGTGCCTGGTGAATAAGTTGTTGAGGATTTTCATAGCAATAAGGGGATTCCTGAGCTGTAGCTGCCCAGCAGTTCTTCCTTCCCAACCTTCCTGACCACAGCTCATCCCCTGTCTTCGAAAGGCCTTTCTACAGTGCATGTCTCCTATGGCAGCAAAGAGGTTAATGAACAAGCCACCCAATATAGTCTGCTTAGGATAACAACAGACTCAGGTGTTGAACTGCCTGGCAGATACCGCAAGGCCAAACGCAAATGAATATAGGAGCAAAGCAGAAAATGTCCCTGGTTGCTGAGGGAAATGAACAGGGCCTGGAAATGGCTGGGGGAAGTGGCCTGACAGCCAGCCATCAAAAGCCAGGTGGATTTATTAGCCCTGCCAGGAAGCAGCTTGGTGAAAGCAATATGTAAAATGTAAATGTCAGGAAGCAACATGAGCTTTGGAGCTCTGTGAATAGCCTCTAAAGACCAAGCCTGATGTGCCAAAGAGCCTGTATTTGCAAAAGTCGGTCCTCTTGCCTGTCACTGAGTAAGGAGGATGGACTGAGCTTTACAAGTCCAGAAAACAAATGGTCTTATCAAACCATTTTATTCTGTGCATCCTTAGGGTAACTTGTGCCTCTTGATGAGCATACCTCTGATCACAGAGAACTGCACGTGTTACAGCCCACTAAGGGGTAAGAGGCCAGTGAAGGCCCTTTGGTCCTGCAGACAAGATTGGTAAAGATCACAACAAACAGAATTGACCTTGCTGAAACCTGATGAATTGGGAACAAGAGACCAAGCATAAATGTAGGGCTTAAATCCTCCCTGGTTCCTCTGCTGGAAGAACGGGTTTTTGCAAGCTGAGTAATCTTCATCATTCTTGCTCCTGGCCTCAGGATAGATAGGAACAGCAGCCCACCAAGCCCTGTACTTTTCTTACTGTGCCTCAGCACAGGGCTGGTTGAGCTTCTCTGCAGGAAGAACTGTCAGCATCGAGTCCCATGCTCCATTCAGCCGTGGGCCTCTCCATCGAGATTTCCAATGAGAGTGTATGTAACCATCTCCAAAGGAGCTGTGGTTTTAGTGGTATGGGCACCTGTCCACTAGGAAGTGTGCTGAAACCTCTGACGCATTTCACAGGTTCCACCAGAGACCCATCAAACACTAATAACAATCAATCACTGCTAACCAAGGCTGATTTTGGACCTGATGCTTGGAAGTGAAATACTACCTATCTCACCACAAGCCCCCGCCATAAGTCAATTGTACATTGCAGTATTTGAAACCAATAAAACAGAGTTTTTTACTATATGACATGGCTTTCTTTGGAAGGTATTGCAACCACAGTGGAGTTTGGAAACTTCACACATAGTTTATTTTTTTCCTTTAATTACTTTATACATATATATATTGTTACCAACCTTTTTATACACATAATGTTATTTTTTTATATAAATTGCAAAGAATATTTTGTTTCCTCGTTTCAGTTTGGCAATGAACTATATAATCTTGTTCCTTATTTAGATACATTTGTTCACTATTCTGACAGCATTAGTACTGCCCACAATTAGAATCCACTGTAATTCAAACACCATCACTTATCACACTCCAACCCACTCAATAGACAGTGTGGTAGCAGAGAGATCAACGCATCTTTTGAGAGAACCTAAAGCTGGAGTCTGAGCAGTGGTTTGGTGCAGAGAGCTGCACCAACTCTAATGGTGTCTAGTCACTTTAGTGGGCAGTCAAAGGCTACCAGATGCAAAGGTAAGCCACATCTCTTACATATGACCTATAGGCTAACAGGGGTTTGTAGTGATTTGACATAATGCAAAGTTAGTTTTGCATAAGGACAACTTGCTACTGGGTTCAGCTGGCTCTGAAAGAGCCCCTTAGATGAACAATGCAGATCTTGATTGGAGCTTAGGTAGCTCTGTATGGTGAATAACTTTAGAACCCGGATGTTTCCCAGAGAGAGATCATCTGTTAGCACCCCATTAACTCGAGGAAGAAGGAAAATTTTGATACATAAGACAAAACCCCCTGTTGTTTAGTGTCAGTTGAATTTATCAAATGAGGCGCATTCACAGATTCAATGCTGCAGTGGAAAAGAGCAACAGTCCCTAAAAGGGAAGGAAAGCAAAAATAAGAGTTGCAATTTTCTTATTAAAAGAGGAAAGGGGTGGAGGGAGAGCTTATGATTGAGTACAAAACACTAAATTAAAAGAGAGATATCCTACCTCTGTCCCAGGGATGTTAAAGAAAAAAAAACCTAGGAAAGATGTTTAGCAATTTTAAGAAAACCCAGTTCTAGAGGGACAGGGAATTGTTTCTTTGTGGCAAGATGGGGACCAATTCCTACTCGAGGCTCTTCAGTCTTGACCCTCTCACTTCCCTTCCCCCTCTGCCTTCCCCATCAGTAGCCTTGGCCTGCCATCCCTCTGCTGCTGCTCTCCCCTTATCCTTCGCTGTCTTTTTGACTTTTAGCAGTTCCCTAGCAACAGATGTTTGCAGCTGAAAGGAAGAGCTGTGGACATATTGCAGTCACAGTAGCGGGCAGGGCTCGGCCTCAGCTCATGGGTGATGGCTGACCCCAGAACTGGGGGAACACAGAGCAGCTCCAGGGCAACAATTTCTGCACTGATCTCTGGTTGTGACCTGAGACGGCGGCAGCACCTAACTCTTAAACTTCAATTGTTCTTCTTGCTGGTTAACAACAGGTTACTCATTCTGCTTAATCTGAAACACTTATTTCCCTTTGCCAAGCACTTGGCTTCACCCGATGGAAAAACCTAAAGCTAAAAGAGTGCTAACCTATCATTATTATTGATGATTATTGTTACCATTATTATAGTCCCGTTCTAATTCGCTCCAAAGAAACCAAACCTGTGTTACTTCATATAGCAGCCATTCCCTCACCACCCACAAACTTCTCCTGTCAGGAGTGCTGAAGTTACTCTGGAAAATATGATGCAAGTTTTTAAGCCATTTGGTGGACTTTTGAAAATTGGATATCACACTGCAATAATGAAGTTACTCTAGAATGGAGTAGTATAGTAGCTACATTTGTAAGATGGGCACATACTTACATAAACCGATAATGCCAACTAATCAAAGCATCTGAAAGACCCCACAGAATAGTTATTTCATTTTAAAACAGACAAAGAAAAAAGACAAGGTTTTCTTCATGTATCTAAGAAAACAAGTAGCCAGTGTTTTTTATCAGGCAGCCACTGATGTTTGAATTCTGTGATAGTGCCTTGGCCATACATTTTTTCCTCCTGTTTATTTCCAAGCTTCTTAACTATCATGTTGAATAAAGGTGCAGAACTGTCTTGCATGATGGAAATTAAATGTCTGGATGTGTTGTGAATCTGACCTCATTCTTGGTCTTGTCTTTTTCCAGAGTGGTGTTTTCTCTGTGCCTTGCTCATCCCTGTATGGACAGGGTCTTGGCAACCCTGCCAGCTGGCACACCTTATGTATGAGACACATCAGTTACTCATTATTTCACCACCACCCCACCTGGTGCGGTGTCCACATCTCCTGGCAGTTCAGGAGGCTGTTCAGCACTCCTAGCAGTGTCCCCCTCTGGTACCCTGTGTGTCTGCCACCCAGCTGTGTCCGGGGCTGGGGGTCCCACAGCAGGAGAGAGGTTTCAGCCTCTACAGCTGCTACCAACTGTGTGACTTCTAATCCCCACAGATGTCACATATGTACATGTTTTGGGTTGGAGCAGACCTTCCCCTGCCCATCCCCATGTGACTTGGCATACTACAGCGACTGAAGACTGCTGTAAGGTACAGAGTAGTGTTAAGGTGAAGCCTCGTAAAGGATAACTAGGTGTCTTTTCTCTCCTAGCCTAAAGAGGCCCAATTTGTACACTGCCCTTGTTGTCCTCTACATCAACACCAATCATCATTTGCACTTGTATTCCCTTCTCCTTCCTCTACCATTTTCACTTTCCGAGCTCTGTCCCTAAACCTCCATCTCCATGACAGTAATCTCTGTTGCCTGGAGGAGCTGTTGTGCAGACTGGGATAGGATGCAGATGGATGGTAGATGGGATGGAGGAAGTATATGTGGGCAGAAGGCTGCTCAGGTAGAGAGAAGAGACAGTGGGGTATAGGGAAGGTGGCAAATTGAAAATGGATCCCATATACTTCAGGGAGTAAGAAAGGAACAAAGGGCATCAGGGGGAGAAGTAGCAAGAGAACTAGAGGAAAAGTGATAGACTTGTCTGTCATCTCCTACTAATCTGAAAATCCCGCTGCCGTCCTCTCTTGCTCACACTTCCCATCACACTGATGCTGCTCAAAGTACCACTGATCTTTCCCATGCTCCCCCACTTTTCAGCCTTTGGAACTGCCTTCCTTGCCCCTTTCCACCTCTTGCAGAAAATTACTTTTCTTACTCAAAACGTGCTGGCAAGCAGGAAAATTCTCTGAGGCTGAAAAACCTTGAGATGCTGGGGTTGTGACCTGGTGCCTGGGAATTTACCTCCAGGCCTTTCATTTTTTTACACCAACCTTACACTAGCTGAGCTGTGCCTGCTCTCACACCTCTGTGAGCTGCAAACAGCAACTCCTTCTTTGGTCCTGCTATCGGCTGAGACCTCTCTACTGGGGTGAAAACATGCCCATGTCCTATGGCCAAACAGGTTTGCCTTTTGTGTCCTTTCTGAAAGTCCTATTTTTTTCCCTTGTCCCCATTCTTCTGTATATCTTAGCTACTTTCATTCTTTATGCATTTCCTTCTTTTTTTTTGGCAATATTCAGTTTTTGTCTTATCTCCAATCCTAAGATCTTCTCTTGTCAATCACCCAGGCTTAGCAGCAAAATAGTTAACTCTAAGTGCCCTCATTAGACTTGAAATGAGATTAGTGGTAGAGTACAGGAGTTTGCACTTCTCAGGTACTGTTTTAAGCTATCCACTGTCTCAGACAAAGAATATCGCTTTGGTTATATTGGCTCGTATTTGATAGCTCTCTCTGAAATCAGAGGCAAGACTACTTTTGTTTCCAAAGAAATTCTGATATTCTTAGAACTTCAATATGCCATTAGGACCACATAAACATATGTTGGCCAGATGTTTAATATCCCCGTTTCAATGTGTTTTGCTGACAATAAAGGAATAATGAATGTTCCTGCAGGACAGCTTCATGTAGATTAGGATACAACAAATGCATTTTGATTTTCAAGTGTGTAAGAAGAGCAGAGAGAAACAAAAAAATGAATGAAATGTAAATTCTGTTCTAATTTTTCCTCTGTGAACTTCATATTTTATCCATTGGTCTGAGTATAGCATGCCTTATGAGTTGACCTGACAATATACTGTAAAAAGAAGGCAAATATACACCCCAAGCCCAGGTATAATGAATGACACATAAATAACTCCATATAATGGGTCTATGGAATTTGCCCCTCCTACCTATAGTCAGTAGGTATCTTCAGCTGCTTTCCAGCAGGACTGAACTTGGTTAAGTAAGTGACAATCTGGAGTGTTTCAGTGTTCCACCAATTGAATAGATGAGCATTAAAAAATACTGACACCACAACGGAACAAATTTTGCTGTAATTTATAGACCTTAAAATTCTCCAGGAGTTACTGGCTGTATGTTGATGTATCTGAAAGCAGCATTAAGTCTACGATTTATGGGATCAGTTTAGCACAGCGATAAGCCTATCACAGATTAACACACACACACAGTTTCTGCATTTTGTAAACTGCCATCAATCCCCAGTACTTCCACCAATGAAGATAATATCTTCTTGTCTGCAATAAAATACACTCTTTCTAAATTTGGTACAAGAAATATTTATTCCTTGCACAGCTCAACCATATAAATAAAGAATTCAAAATGACTAGATCAAGTTGAACACAAATCTGTTGGTATGCAGCATATTTTATGTCATATAAAGTTCTCTAAGTTACATGCTCAAATATGACATGAGACAACATATTGGGAACTTGGAATATGAAATCCTGGTTCTGCTAAAATCATAGTCTAGTCATATCACTGCTTCCAATAGAGTTTGTCTCCAGGCAAGCCTCAGTTGTATCAGTGCTAGAATCGTTTTGCAGAACGTGAACTACAAATGAAACTGGTGGGTGAACATTTGTGTGCTTGAAATGTATTGTGCAGCTATGGCTGGTCCCTAATGATGTATTATCTTCTAACGACTTAGCTCCTTTGGTCCTTAATAGCATTGAAAAATGTCAGAAGATGGACAGAGTGATAACCACCACCAAAAGATGAGCTGGACAGCAGTGCTTCTCACTAGAGGGCAAAAGTCACTCAGACGCAAAATCAGGAAGCAATGAATAAAAGAGCAAAAATAGCATTCTGAGATAGGGTTTAAAATGAGCCTGGGACTGGGTGATGTGGTCTTTGAGGTTTGTGGGGCATCATTTGGGAGTTAAGAGATGTGAACTGTTTCTTCAGCAGTTCCAATGGGACCAACTTTTCCCCAACTTGTGTTCCCTCTCTATTTTGCTGTGTCTCTTCTATTTATCTTCTGGTTTTGGTATTTAATTCTTCTGAGGAACAACTTGTCTCTCTTCTTATAAGGTATTGCAGTACACATTATAATAAAAACCTAATTTCTGTTACAACACAAAGATCATCTTACAAATTATACAAAGGATAAACAGGTGAAGACAGAAATCCCATCTCTGGAATGAAATATAGGGATCTAGTGTCTTTTAAAGCTGAAAGTCATTAAAAGTCTCTTTAGAAAAAACTTCTGTTTCCCAAAGGTGGGATTTCCCTGTGTGGAAGTGTGTAAACCCAGAAGACTCTAGTCTCATCCTGCATTATGTAAGAATATATAAAATCAGCTACAGCAGATGCAACCATTCTCTGTAGTCCAGAGACCTTTCTCTGGTAGTGGCCAGCTGTGGTGCCCTATAAGAGTATAGAGCAGAGACAGCATATGGCAACCCCTGCCCTGTATCCTCTTCCAGTCTCCAGCCTGTTCTGGTGTTAGAACCCCCTGTATAATACAGCAGCAGAGTTGCATCAGGTAGCTTCTGATGTTTATTTCTTCCAGGATTGTATTTGATGACTTCTGAAACTCATAGGAAATTCCAGCACCCATAAAATTCCGAGAAAAGGTACTCCAGAGCTTAACTGTGCACTACGTAAAGGAGCTGTTTCTTTGTTCCATTTTGAACCTGCCACTTGCCTGCCTTGAACATGTGCTGTGTGATTCCAGCATGGTATTTCTGGCCTTTCCTCCAAGCTGAGGTGTAGGAAATCATGTTTGCAGACTCAGCAGTGTTAGGCAGCATACAGCACCACCAGAGAGCCACAGAGGAGATGCTGTTATTTTCCTCTTGGGCTTTCAAGAATCAAGACTCCTAGTCTTCTGGTCCGCCTTGTTGACTGGATCTGGTTTTCTGGGGTTTGTGGATGGATGTACGTGATGGCAAGCCTTCCTGGCAAAAGGAATGTCCTGACTATCAAAAAGGAATTTGAAGAGAGTCTGTTTTCTTCCTTCTTCTGATTCACAGTCATGTTTCATTTCACCAGCTAAAAGCCCTGATGTGACACAGGAGGTTATTCAAGGCCATCCCATGGCAGTGTAGCTGAGTAAAAAGCGTGGTTTACAACCTTACTAGCAGCTGAGCATGCTAAATACACAACTAACTTGCCAGCATGAAGAAGCCACGTGGCTCCACCAGCTTTTTCACTGTAAAGGCGATGGAATAAATTTTCCAAGCTGTGCACAAAACTGTGCAGTACAGCCTCCTTCCTCCCTCTGCATGACTCTGCAATGGCTGTAAAGTAACGTTAAAGTGACATGTTAAAGTTCCCCGATTTTCTGATAAAGGTCGTTGGTATAAAATCCCCATCCCTTACATGCTTTTTCAGATCCAAGTACTGCTTATTGCACAAGTGCAAGTGCAAGCTCAGGTTCTGCTGACACTGCTGCAGAGCTTAACAAGAGGAGCACACTGGGTTGTGCCCTCCCATGCCCGCTCATGCTGCCAGCCCCAGTGCAGGCTGGCCCTCTGCTGTGACCACGACAAAACATCAGACAGCAGAAAAACCCGCAACAACTGTGCTCACATTCAGCATTACACTATTACTGGGTTTTGTTTACCCTCTCCTAAAATGATCTCTGTTCCTCTACGAGAGAAATTATGCCTCTTCCCTTCTTCCTCCTGAACATCACCAAAAGGGAGAAGCACACTTGGTAGTAAAAAAAAAATGTTGTTAAACTACACTTGAAGTTTTAGCTCTTCTGGGATATTTGGGAAAATGTGTGAATATAGAACCAATAAGGATGTTCTACAGGTTTCAAATATCACACACAGGATTGCTGCACAGAGAGGGAGTGAGAGAAAGAAGGTTTTATATTTGATGGCTGAAATACTGCCAGTCTCTCCCCCATCACAAAACATGTTCATGACGCTGCCTAGACATAAAGTTCAGTGTTTCATTCCATCTCAATAGGGATTTTATGACTTAGGTGTCGAGGATAAGAAAAGACCAATTTGTAGTTTTATTGATCAGGCTAAAGGTCAGGGGCAGACATGTAGGTCATGGTGCTTCCTCTGAAAAGACACAGAACCAAGGGCCTACCTTCTGAAAGTGAAGAATGAGGCAGGGGAGGGGTAACTTACACTGATGAAACATGACAGCTGAGATGTCAATCATGACCAAATTGGACAGGCTAAGAGATGGGAGGCCTCAAAACAATCACAACTTTGCCCCATGCCTGCACACTCTGTCAGAGGGGCTTGTAGTATGTTTGCTGAGGCTCTGATGTGGTGTATGGGTAAAAACCAAGATGAGATTTAATATAATAAAAACATAATTCATGGTAACAATGTTTATGGGACTGGGTTTCCCAGCCTTAGTTGAACCACATAAAGCATATACTGTCACTACAGGCATTTTGGCTGAAATGGTAGGGGCTTCTGCTGCATGGAGGTAGCCTGGAAGGCATTTGTCACCATGCCCCTCTCTGGGCTGGCTGCAATAGTAGAATAACACAAAACTATATTGATTCATGGTCAGGAATTTAGTTTAGACTTAAAATGCCATAAAGTGAAATGGTTTCCACAGTAATGTCAGTTTTTCTCCTCTACTTACATTAATTTTGTCCTCATTTGCCCCTCTGAATCACCACTGAAAGTGAGACTTGGACTCTGTAGTATATTCTGTTCCAGGTCTCTCTGTGTTATATTTGCAGTGTAAAGCTGCTTATGGCTGAGACTCTGCTTGCTGTAAAAGGCAGAAGATCCAGCACAGCTTTAATTAAAGATGGTTTAATCTAACTTTTGTTCCTGCTGATTCTGAGCTATGCCAAGAAGTCATCCTCATGCCTCTGGGAAGTTCCCCTGACTGTTCTCTCTGCTTACCCTAAGACCAGCAATAGAAGGAGGTCTTCACACTTTCCTACGATTTATGACACATGCACACCAGGCAAACATTAGTAAAAGTGACTTCATTCAGGTATTGGTTTTCCTGACCTTACTTCTTCAGATGTAGTTGGTACAAAGCAAAAAAAGGGTTTTGGTTTATGGTAAATTCAGTCTTCAGGTGAAAAGGATTCCTAACTCACAACTGACAGGCTAACACAGCTAGGCTCTTTGAAGAGGAAACAGAGAGCTAAAACCTTCCCTTTTACTTCTCTTCCCTACACTCAGTTGAAGGCAAACTAAGCCTGAAAATAGGCAATGTACCTGAAGAAGGTATATCATTACATGTACAAAACACCTCTTAAGCATCTGTCCCATCATCCAGACTGTAAGATGGCTTGATTAATATCCCACTATTTAACTAAATTTGTAATGAAGGAAACAATAGTGGTCATTTCTTGGTATCTGATCCAGCCTTATGGCAGGGAAGGCAGATGACAACTGTGTCTTTATACTGGTATCCCTCTGAGCCCTATTTTCTCTGAATTGGGAATTAACAGAGAGTCAGCTGAAGGGCCTTGGAAGCAGAAGTTTAGGAATGGTGCATGTTACACATGAGGTATCTCAGGAACTAAGATGGTCTAGCACACACACTTTCACAAACCACATGCTGAAGGGGAGAACAGGCCTACTTTCATTTATGTTTTCTTGTTCTAGATCTCAAATTGGCTGATTTTTTCTTTGCATGTACCATCTTCATCCTGGTGGTGTTTGAGCTCCAGACAAAATCTGGTTTTATCACACACATGCCTTGTAGCAATCTATTTCCCCTCCTTTCTTTTCATGCTGTCTTTCTTTCTTCTAGCTGTTGATCAGTTGAGTAATGAAGTTCCATGGTAGGTTCTGGTGACAGTGAGACCTGAGTTTTAATGTCTTGAGGCAGAGAGTGGTGTAGTTAGGTTACACAACTCCTTGCTACACAGCTTGGTGGCTTCTAGATGCCTGCTGAGTTATCAGTCATTTGGAGCTTTCTCTGGCCACAGCGATTTCATGACTGTGGTAAGCTGCAATAGTCACAAAAACATGGATGTCTTGTCTCAGAACTCATTCTAAAGAAAAAGATGCATCCATGTGATTAGACAAAATCTTATGATAGTTATCTATACATCAGTAGCAATCTTCATGCCTAGCAGACTTAAGAATCCAGTGTAACCCTTAGCACATATCTCCCTCTGTTCTGTACCTTTTCTCTGGACCATGGAGCTTGAGAAATGTCCTAACCTCACATAACAAGGATTGAATAGCCAAGGCTCTGTATTCAAATTATAGCCTCCACGCTCCATTAGTGTGCATTCCCGTCACCTTTAACACTCACATATTTGAATGTCTAGTAAATAAGTTATTCTAGTAAGAAAAAAGGAAGGATCATATTTACTTAGTGTGATAAGAAAATAGAGAGCTGCCAGCAACTATACCCAGCATTTTGCAGCTGAGGGGGTTTGCGTTTAACAGCCATGCCTATTAGACCACATCAGATCTTGTAATTAGCTAACAGCACTGGGGGAGAGACATTCCCTGGGTGAAGCCAAACTGCAGCCACAGTGTCTGTGCTGTATCATATGGGGAAGTGACCATCAGTGTGAGGATTTGGGAGGACAATATCAAAGGCAATCCTAGACTGCAAAGAGTTCAGTCTATGGAGGAGGCAATAAGCAGAGACTGTTAGAGGGAAAATACAGGGAGGAAAAGCTGGAAGCCCACAGGCATCAGTTTGATTTAGGAGAGCAGAGACAATAGAGTAGCCTCATGTACGCAGGCAAAATCTTAATCTCAGAAGGATCTTACTGTATGGAGAAACACTCCTTTTGATCACTGATGTATTCTGGCTGGTTAGGGACACAATGAAACATTACAGAGAAACCGGGCAGAAAGATTTCACCAGCCATATAATCAGGGACAGGAGACAACAGGATGAGATTTGGGAGAGTTTAAAATGAGGGCACAAGATAGGTCTGAGGCTACAAAAAAAGAGAGTCAAGTCCAAAATTGGGACCCTACAGGTAGATTTGGTGTAAAAATCTACAGGTAGAATATGTGTAAAAAGTCTCTCAGAGTTGAAACTGGAAATGGTGTTTTGTGAGCCAGAAAGGTGTCTTTGAGATAATGGTGGTAAAAAAAGAGATATGATTCACTATGGATAGTAAGACAGCAAAGCTGAATTTCCTATTTTGTTTCAACCTACTTTCAGGACATCCTTTGGCATATGTTTCCGCCACCAGGCCAACTCTCCAAGCTGGCACAGATGAAAGCAAAGCCTGACCTATTCCCATGGGATCTGTTGTCACCTGTGCATTTTGCAAGGGCTTCTAGAACCATTTCCTGCTCATGCTTCCCCAAGGAGCTGTGTCCAAATGTGCCTGCGTGGGAACACGTGGGAACAGTGCAAAGGGAGCTGCAGTCCAGAGAGTTTCATGTGGGCTAATACTGTAAACTAGTAGCTAGCGACAACTTTTGCCACAAAGAGAATGTGTTAGAACCCCAAGTGAAAACAACTTCCATGTTTTGCTCTGTATCTCAGGGTAGGCCAACAGCACCTGACCAAAAACAAAAAAACAACCAACCAACCAACTAACCAAAAAAAAAAGAAAGAAAGAAAAAGGAAACAAAAGTGTATAGGAGTTTGGGTTTTTTTGAAGTGGATGAGGGACAATCACCACACCTTAGGAAAAGCCTAGTTTATCTCCCCAGGGAAGGAAAGAAACCTGGGTAGGGGAGACACAAGAGTTGGCAATTACTGGCACGTGTTTGTTGAAGGAGCTATGGTAGTAATGTGTGACACTTCTGGGAGTTTTTAATCTGCAAGTCTTACTCTTGGAGGTGAACAGAGAGGAAAACAAAGCCCTGAGCTCAGTTCCCCATCTCACTTCAGGGCCAGCAAACAGCTCAGCCTGCCTCAGGTGCACCTACCTCACCTACACCTCTATTTTAGAATCACAGAATTAATTCTTTATGTTGGGAAAGACCTTTAAGATCATCAAGTCCAACCATTAACCCAGCACCACCACGTTCACCGTATCCCCATGTGCCACATCCCCACATTTTTTGAACACTTCCAGGGATGGTGACTCAACCACTTTCCTGCACAGTTGCAATGTTCACAGTTCACTGTTCCAGTGCTTGACTACCCTTTCACTTAAGATTTTTTTCCAAATGTCCAATCTAAACTTCCCCTGGCACAGTTTAAGTCTATGTCCTCTTGTCCTGTCAGTGGTAGAAGATTTATCTGGGAACCGCCCTTCACCTGTCCACAACCTCCTTTCAGGTTGTTTTAGAGAGCAATAGTGTTCCCCCTAAACCTCCTTTTCTCCAGGCTAAAACAACCCCAGCTCCCTCAGCCGCTCCCCATAGATCTTGCTCTCCAGACCCTTCAACCAGCTCTGCTACCCTTCTCTGGTCGTACTTCAGCACCTCAATGTCTTTCTTGTAGTGAGGGCCCCAGAACTGGACACGACACTCGAGGGGTGGCCTCACCACGGCCGGGTAAAGGGGGACGGTCACCGCCCTAGTCCTGCTGGCCGCACTATCGCTGATCCAGGCCCGGATGCCGCTGGCCTTCGCTGGGCATCCCTGCCACTGCTCCCCACCGCCGCGGCGGGACACGCCGGGCTGCCCCCGCTCCCCGGGGAAGCAGACGGGCTCCCGGGGCCGCCCGTGGCCGCCTCTGCCACCGCCTTCCCCGGCGAGGCCGCGGCGAGCGGGGCGCAGCCGGCAGCTGGTCCGGGCTGGTTTCCATGGAGACCGCGGGGGGAGGCCCCGGCGGAGGGGAGATGTCTGCGGGGACGTGCGGGGGGAGCGGCGGGGAGGGATGGTGGCGGCGAGCGGCAGGAAAAGGGAGGGCGGCGAGGGGCGGCGGCCGGGACCTTTCGCTCGGGAGGGAGAGGCTTCCCCGCGGGCCCAGCGGGGCAGCAGCAGGGTGGCTGGGGTGGCTGTAGGACAGTGGCAGGGTGTGCAGGGGAGGGAGAGGAGGACGAAGAGCACGCGGGGATGCTGCTGTGGCAGGCTGTCACTTCCATGGAGGCCTGGCCAGGTGACTGCTCTACAGAGCTCTGCGGCTGCATCCTCCGCGGAGATCTGCAGCAGTCTTAGGGAAGGCACCAGCCATCCTCCCCGTTAAATATTTAGCAGTTTAGCCCAGCCGCATCCTCGGGTGGGAGCCCCGATGGTGCCCGTGGTCACGCTCCGGTGTTGGAACAAAAGGTGCGGGCAGGTGCTCAGCGAGGAGCAGAGCTCGGGGTAGTGGGTAAAGCAGCAGAGGGGCTGCAGAGGCAAAACAAACTGCCTGTGTGAGCACACGGGCTTAGGCTTCACACGGGAAAGAGTTGCAGAGTTCAGGGTGGTGGTTACCGTGCAGCAAAGTGCTTGTCACCATGGTGACCGAGCAGTGCCGCATCTTCCCGAGAGTGGAAAGCACCAATCTCAGAGTTTTGCAGTGTGGGACCAGTGGGTTAAATGCAGCTGGTTTCACCTTTTGAAGCCAGGGATCACAATCTGTGTTAGAATTGTATATATTCCATGACTTGGATTGGTTGGAATCAGCCTTGTGCCAAGCCAGTGGCTGTATGTATACAAGAAGGACGCTATGAATATGTGCTGGTGTCCATGACAGGCAGTGTCTTCCAAAAAGAGATTTGCAAAAGTGAAGGCAACAGCAGGGAGTGCAGCAGGGCAGGAGGGTGGAGATGGCAAAGCTATTTTTTGTCTTGTACTCTGAATAGTAAACAAAGTTTTGTCTGAAGGTTAAGATACTTTGGTGTCATTGGGTAGGGGATGGGATTCACCAAATTTTAGCCAAGGGGCTTGAGGCCTACCAAATGTTCAGATTTCTGTTTTAGGTAGTTGTAAATATATCAGTGTATAGTTATGTATAAATTGAACATAAATATGCTGAATGTTAAGCCCAAAAAGATCCAATGAAACTCTTTTTGTTGTTTGTTCAGGTTTTTTTCATCTGTTTATGAGGAACTGAAGTAAAACTTCTAGCCATCCACCTTCAGGTATACCAAGAACTTTCCTGGAAATTTTCCTGGAATTTGTTTTGGTTTTTGTTTGTTTGGGGCTTTTGGGGTTTGTTTTGGTTTTGGTTTTCTGGTTTTTATTATTATTGTTTTTATTTTACCACCAGCATATCTTAATTTGATAAAAGTTATTACAGTTCCATACAAACTTTGGTCCTTTTTGGGAAGTCCTAAATATTCAAGAAGAAAACTCTCTAAAACCCCTCATTACTTGTGGCTCCCAAGAAGGGTGACAGCAAACTTCCCTGACCCTCTGGTAAATTTCTCCATTCCTGAATGTCTATCTTAGAAGAGGGTAGATTTAAACGTGGTCTAAGAGACTTGCCATTGACTGGTTCTCATACAAGGGAATTCCAAGGCTCTCAATCAGAGTGAGGGAAAACCAAAAAGAAAAAGAAATTATGGATTCACCCTTAGCCAGATCTCCTTAGGGTCACTGAGAATGAAGCTTGCTGAGGAAGTAGTGGCAGATTCCTGGTGCATTCAAGGAGGATTTTGTTGTAAGAGAGAGGAACTTTTGAGTTCAAGAACTGTTTGCACTGCGAAAGACCGTGCCCATTAGGGAGGTGAAAACAGCACTCATGGATGAGCTATTCAAAATATGTTCAGATGGGTAAGGCAGAGTTGTGCTGCGAGTACTTGAAAATGCACCAGATGAGCTGGTATATCTGTGCATATCCATGCAGAGACATGATCCCCAGAAGGAAATTAGCCATATTAGCATAACGTGACATTGAGGTTAATCTCCTCCATTTCTGAGTAGAATTCGAAGGTCTCGAAGCACATGTGGCTGTATTGTTTCCAGCTCTGTAGTTATTTGGGGCACAACTACCCACGACGAAATCCAGAAAAAGTAGGCAGGAGCTGCAAGAGGTACTGAAAAACCTCCAACCCCACTATCAACTCTGCCAAAGCCGGGCTGGCAACTCCACTTAGAGAAA
Organism: Myiotriccus ornatus; assembly: GCA_036023395.1. NCBI lineage: Eukaryota > Metazoa > Chordata > Aves > Passeriformes > Tyrannidae > Myiotriccus > Myiotriccus ornatus. Next base: position 22,697,702 of record JAYRBT010000001.1, read on the forward strand.
GGCTGAGTTGTGTACAGCATTTATGGCTGAGGCTACTGGCTTCTCCTAAAAATCCTTGTTGCCTCTATTCCCTTATTTTTGGAGTCTTGATAGACTCCATTCCAGTTCCTTTCTGCCTTCTTTCCCTTCCCAATCCTTTTTCTTTCTTTCTCCTCTTCTTGCACAGGAATAGTGCAGTGGAAATCTCCACATCAAAACTGATTTTTTCCTACACTCCTGAGAATCCACCAGCCTCCTCCGTTACTGCCTTGAGGGATCTCTGGTGTAGCCACATCCTTTGAGACCACCCAGCTCAGGTATGTTCCCTATAGCTAACCTGGCAGAAAGCCCTGCTCCCTGTCACCCTTCTTCCCTTGCTGTGACACTGTGGGAATGGCAGCAGCAGCAGAATTACCTGACTGCTTTTCAGAGGAATGTGTCCCAGAGCAAGGTAAGGCAGTGGCCTCATCCACTCAGTATAATTAAACACAGCATCATTTTTGTGTAGCCTGTGCCGTGGCAACTACAACAGTTATTCTCATTCAGCTGGAAGGTTTAGAAGGCAGAGACGTGGTATTTCACAAAAGATCCTCCTAGCAGGCAGGGCCTTAAACCATTTCATTGAATGAAATATACTTGTGGAGCGAAGAGTGCCAGAGGAGGAAAACGGGTTTGGAAAAAACCACACTGCATTGAACCACTCTATTTCTGGCTGTTGCTCAATAACAGCTCTTGAGGTAGCACCTGATATACGATTAGGGTGAGAAAGGCTTTTTATATGTAATGCTTTGGCACCTTGATAGCATCTCTGTTTTTTCTCTCGTTCTCTCTTGAGTTCCCCAGAGAGGCAATATATTGTCTTCCCTCTAGTTAAAGGGAGAGGGGGCTAATTGCATTGACAGGTCACTCTGTTTCTGTTGAAGGTGAAAGCAAAGGGCTAGCTAATTCATGCACGCAGACAGGAGGATATAGCACTGTACTGTCAGCCATTCCAGGTACTATCATTAAGGTGGGGTGAGGCAGCTTGGCACAGTGCATGTAGCACTTGCTGGAGAAAACATCTGGGTCAGGGTGGCAGAAAGAGTAATGCTGATGAAGAAAAGCCAGTCAGAAAGGAAGAGAAAAGCAGAATTAAAGACAAAGGGTCATATTGTTTGGTTTTTATATATGACCCTAAATTCTTCTGGTTTTTATATATGACCCTAAATTCTTCTGGCACCATTAATGGGAAGAGAAATTGTGTGGTCACAGTACTTTTGCATCCCAGCTATTCTTTACTCTAATACACCCAACATACAAGTAAGGTGGTTACAATGCCAAGGGTAGAGTAGCAAGCATAATTTGGGACATGGCAAAGGGACTGTGAGATCCCTTGCCACCCAGGATGGACTCTATATATTATGTGGAAGGTCCTGAGACAGAAAGCCAGAACCCGAGTCATGATCTGCTGAAGGCAGCAGCAGAACTGGAGAGCCTGAAGTTGGAGCTCCTGCAATTCAGATTCAAAATTCTTCAGGGCTTAAGGTTTGAGTACTTCTGCCAGTGAAAGCAAAGGAAATTTGGCAAACACCCTCAGCTAGTGCAGGAGAATAGTATCACATGAGTCTTAAACAGTGCTTTTCATCAAAAGATCTCATGTCTGTGTCATTACTGATAGTTTTTATGTCTTGGGAAACAGAGATATGGAGAAGGAAAGTGAAACTGTCCAAAATTGCCCTTTAAAAGTGGTGGTAAAACAAACAGGAAACCTGCTGCCTCACACTGTCAAACTGAGTTCACTTGTCACGCACAAGGGAATGAAACATAAGGCTGCTGTCTTCCTCTCAGTCCTTCTGAGATAAAGCAGAAAACTCTCTCTCAGGTTGTGAATGCTAAAGTCTCCTGTGCCAGGATAGCAGATGACTGCGCTGTGTGGGTCCCATGCCCTATGAGGATCATTGTCCAGACACGTCTCTCTTTGCAACTGGTCTGAAGTATTCTTTTCTCACGTGGGATGGCAAATGGTGGGGAGGTAACTAGATTGATCTCCCCTGTAGGCCTTTCCTTGGGACTTGGTACACAGGTTCCAGATGGTACAAAGCCCCTGCTGCTTGGATCTGCACAAAAACCTACATCTTCCTCAACCTATTTCACAACAGATTTGGCTTGCTCTCAGTCGGTTGCTATTTGTACAAATTAAGCTGAGCTGCCAGGAACGTTTGCAAACAGGGAAAAGCAAAGTGGGATGCACAAAGCAAGTCAAAATAGGTCTCAAATCTGGCAAAATGCCTACAGGTGCTTATAACATTTGACCGTGTATTACACACCCACAAACTCATTCATCCAGCTTTCTCTTGCCTTCATGCCCACACACACTCACCCTTCGCAAATTCATTCACCTTCTCTTCCCCCTCCCCCCCCCCACTTTCTCGCCAAAACACGGTCATTCCCACAAATCTACCTCAGACACACTCTTTATTCCCCACATACAAGCACACACACAGTTTTGAGTGCTGAGTGCAGTGTCTGTAGGTGGTGTAGCAGACGATGCTGTAACCTTATACCTATGCTGTGTAAAAGCCTTTGGGATTAGTGAGCTGAGAGCTCTGATTGCTCTTACTTTCATGTAAAATTCTACTAATCCAGTTTATGGGGCTGTCTGTTTCCATCCTTCTCTGCCGTCATTTTCCACAGAACCTCCCTTTCTGCTCACCTTCCTCTTTCTCCGCTTGCCTGTTTCTCCCTATGCTTTTCCTTTCCCTCGTTGTTGCCTAAGACCACAGTGTTTTAGAGAGCTTGGCCATCTCTGTATCTCTCCATGACCTATCAGTGGTCCTGATTATCTCACCGAGAGAATGAGCAGGGATGAGCAATGAGCCTGCCATGCAGTGTGGGGCACAGGGCAGGAAATCCTGCAAGGTGTGGTGAGATCAGAGGCAGGGACGGTAAGTGGTGGGGCGGATCATGCTGCCATCCGAGCAGCGCTGAGTCCGCCTGGCATTGAGCCTGCCTCTAATGGAATGTGACCCACCGCTGGGAATGAGCTCATCTGTAATCCACTTAATTGAGTTTTATGAGCAGGACTCTCACATCAGGGAGCCAGCCTGCCTTATTCCCAGCACTCACCCTCCTTTGCTTGCTGCCTGGGGAAGAGGAGGGAAGTGGGGGGTGCATGCACTGCTCTACCAAGCTGTTGATCATACGGCTTCTGATTTTCTGCCTCTCCTGGGGAATGAGCAGAGACCTGGACAAACATGCTCTTCAAGACACCCACTGCCATGGTGTAATGTTTTTTGTTTCTGCTTCAGGATGCTCAGATTTCCATGTGACTATTGATCTTGCTGTCAGGACTGAAGAGCCTTAAGTTTTCTCAGCTTTTTGGTCTCTGTGCAAGTCCTGGGTACTCAAAAGAAAAGCGTTGATGTGCCTTATAGATCTCATATATGCATAAACCATCTTACCTGTGAGTCCAAATGGCATGGGGACAGAGTCATTCTGATCTCACTCCTGCTTTCAGTGTGCAGTGATCTAAGTGGTGGAGCTGTCAGGATCCCATAAGTGCCTTTGTTTGCACTATAATGTCTTGCCATCTTTAGCATTTGCATCATCATTTGTTTGTACTGTGTGAATTGGTCACATAAGCAACAGCAAACAGAAATCTGGCTGCTGTCTGCCAAGGGGTTTGCAATCTTGACTCTGGTGAAAGATGCAACCTTTTCTCTTGGTGAAGTAGAATAAGGGGATCAAGAGAAAGTGAGGGAGGAAGCCTTCTCTCCAAGGGACCGTTAATCTCCTTGGAAAGGACTTATAGGGACCCTTCTGCATGTGAAATTTAGGATGTATTCCCTCCAGCGCTGGCATAAATGTCTATATTTGAAATAAGTTCTGGGTGCAACTACCACTGCTTTTCTATCACTTCTGCTCTACCTTGTAGGAGAAAACTTTGTCATGGTTTCAATCAAATGTGGCACACACATCATGGAGCAGTAGCTCAACAGTTCCAAAAATCCATAACCTTAGGGAAAGGTCATGGTGTACGGAAAGGGAAGTGTCCTGGCACATTAACACAAAGCCCATAATAGACCTGTCCTGGGAACAGCAGTGTCACCACTGTGCATTGAGTGATACTTCAGATGTTTCCTAAAATCCTCAGACACCAGGTTCATGGAAATACATGATAATAAAAAAAAATTGATTTTTGGAAATATATGCTTCTATTCTTCACAGCTGAAGACAAAACTGAAAAATTGGACCAGAGATCATATGAGGATTCAAAACCCAAAGAGGAAATAAAAAGAATCCATATTATATGATTTGATAGTTTGGGGGTTTTTTGGTTGGTTGTTTGTGCTTGGTTTGGTTTGGTTTCATGGTATGATTGTTGAGCCAATCTCACACAGAGGTGCAATGGCTTTCTACTGACATGCCAATGCTGAGAATGCTATAATGCCTATTCTGGATGGTTCATTGTAACTGTGCTACAGATGAAGTGCTCGTTTTCTTCCCTTCTGCTTTCCGAAACTTAGGACTCCGTAAATTATAAAATCATAAAATCATACAATAGTTTAGGTTGGAAAGGACCTTTAAAAGTCATCTAATCCAACCTCCTCCAGTGAGCAGGGACATCTTCAAGTAGATCAGGCTACTCAGAGCCCAGTTCAACTTGACCTTGAATGTTTCTAGGAATGAGGCAGCTACCACCTCTCTGGGCAACCTGTTCCAGTAGTTCACCACCCTCACTGTAAAAAATTTCTTTGTTGTATCTTGTCTACTTGCTTATAGTTTAAAACCATTACCCATTGTCCTAGCACAACAGGGTAAAGATTTTGTCTCCATTTTTCTTATAAGCCACATTTAGGTAATGAAAGGCCTCAATAAGTTCTCCCTGCAGCTTTCTGTTCTCCAGGCTGAACAACCTGCCTTCACAGGAGTCGTGTTCCAGCCCTGTGATCATTTTTGTGGCCATCGTCTGGACCCACTCCATCAGGTCCGTGTTTTTCCTGTGCTGAGAACCCCATAGCTGGATGCGGTAGTCCAGGTGCAGTCTCGTGAGAGAGGAGCAGAGGGATAGGATCACATTCCTTGACCTGCAGGTTATGCTGCTTTTGAAGCATCCCAGAATGTAGTTGACCCTCTGGGCTGAAAGCACACATTGTTAGCTCAGGTCCAGTCTCTTGTTCACCATGTCCTCCAAGTCCTTCTCGGCAGTGTTGCTCTCAATCCCTTCATTCCCCAGTCTGTATTGATATGGGAGTTGCCCTGACCCATGCACTTAGCCTTGTTGAAAATCCTGAGGTTCACATGGCCCCACTTCTCAAGCTTGTCCAGGTCCCCCTAGATGGTACCCTGTCACTCAGGCCTGTCAAATGCACACTCAGCTCTGTGCTGTCTGCAAACTTGCTGAGGGTGCACTTGATCCCACTGTCTGTATTGTTGAAGAGATTATACAATAGTGTTCCCAGTAGACTCAGAGACACTACTTGCCTTTGATCTCCATCTGGACATTTTGCTGTTGACTACTACCCTCTGGATGTGATTATCCAACCAATTCCTCATCAGCTATTGTTTTTTAAGAGAAAGTTGTTTTGTCTTATAGGCACCTAGAACATTAATCCAGCTGCATCAGCAGTTCTAGGGTTTTTTTCCAGAATTTTGCAAAACAAGCCTTCCAGGACCCAATGACCCAGCAGCTCACTTTCACGTTTCCCCTCTGTTCCAACTCCATGAACACATGTGTGTGAGGAAGGGTTTTACTCATACACAATGACTCTACTACTCTACTACCACCAATATAACAGATAAATCTGTTGGAAATCACTGACAGACTGGTATTCAGTTGGACAAATTGAGACAGAGATTGTCTTGGAGGGAATGAAGATACTTTTTCATACCATTTTACTTTTAAATCTGCAAGCAGTCATCCCAGCATTATGTGAAGTCCCCAAATGGCCATGCAATCTGGATAGAGGTAAAACTGTTCCAGTGAATCCAATGCTGGAAGTATCTTCTCCCAACTTGAATACATCCTTCTGCCATGTCCTTTCACTGTGAAGCTCCTGACATAATGTTTGATTCTATTTTATCCCTTGAGCAATACTTTGCTTCAAAAATGGCAGGAGACCCTTGGTATTGCCTCCGGCTCTCTCTGTTTGTAGAAGCTGCACAAAACATATGGTACATGGAGAAAGGAAGAGCTGTTAAAAGGATGAAAGCTGTTTCAGTAAATTTTGTTGTTAGGAGCCAGTGGAGTATCTGTCATCGATGAAAGGAAAATATTTTAGGATATTTGTACTTTATGGGACAAATGTTTTCCAGAGAAGTTTGGTAATTTTTTTTTTTTTTGAGAAATAGACTATCCAGGAAATTTCTTCTGTCATGTCTTGGAGCAGTAGAAATGTCAAAGTTTCTGTAAAGATCTGCACGGTGTTTCACTCCACTGCTGCTTCAATCCCAAAGAGAAGCTTGTGTGCATCATTTCCTTCCTGTCCATAGCAGTTGACCTAAGAAAAGATGCTGACCCTCTCTACAGCATTTGCCTCTTGTTTAGATGTTCAGGTAAAAGTGGGGGATATATTGTTTATCTAGGACAGAGGCAATCTTGAAGTAGCCAAGATCAAAATAATTGCTGCTCTTTCTTCCTCCTTCCCCCACTAAATATCCTTCCATGGCAATTGCCCAGATTTGCTGGTGAGGCTGAGCTACAGGCAGGAGACAGAGTGCTAACAGGGGCTGTGGAGGTCCATACCTCATCAGCTGTAGAAGGTCATGCGTCTCTCCACTCTCAGTAATAAATACACAGCTTGGCTCTCCAGCCTAGCCCTCCCCCACTGCGCTTTTCACATACATCTATAAAACACCCACTCACATGTATGCCTATAAACAAGCAAACAAATCATGCCACCTAAAAAACTAATTGAACAATTCCTCCTACAGCCTGGGAAGGAAAAGAAGAAAAAAGGATGTTGTTTTTTTCTATTTCTGAAACATTGAAGAGCTACTTAACTACTATTGTGACGGAAAGGTAGATAACTAGGTTGATTACACAGTAGGAAAAGAAGGAAACTGGAAGAAAGAGTGAGAGAGAGGAAGAAGCTTTGTCTTGTGTCTCTGTCAGCTTGATTAGTGGCTTTCTCCTGAATCCTCAGTGGAGTGGCCTCTCTGGGTCAATCTCATTAGAGATAAAAATGGAAGAGCTGCAGGAGTCCACACTGAGCTTTACCTAGAAAGTTTGACAGCAGGACCACTGTTCAGGCTTGGAGGAACAGCAAGGTCAGGAGGCCACTGAGGTGGAGATGGCTGTGACAGTGGCACCACTGACCAAGCGACCTGTGGAAAACCATTTGTTTAGCAGGACACCAAAACATGGGTGTGTTCCTAATGACAAACCAGTGGCCAAGACACCATGACAAGTAGATGCTGAGCAGATAATTTTCCAAATGAGCTGACTAACCCACAGGTGACACTTCCCTACAGGCCCCCAGAGAGTTACTCAAGTCTGTCGAAGGTGATTCTAAGAAATAAATCTGTTCACAATCAGCAAGTAAGGTTTTAAGGTCAGCAGCCCTCATGGGGCTGTGTGAGGCCTACAGAATTTTCTCAAGCAGGAAAGGCATCTAAAAGCATTCAAAATGGTCAGGATCCCTAGTGTCAGGGTATTTAATCTCAGAACCAAGTTGTCAGGAAGGAGGAAAAATGTCTGTGGTTCCTGAGGACAGCTGAACTAGTCTCCCAGTCTGTTTTCTAGGGAATATTTTCCTTGCAGCAGATGACCAGGTGTCTATTAGAAATAGCAGAAAAGGGGTCAGGAAACCCATGTGCTGCAATAGGCTTGCAGTTGGTACGTGCAACTGCTCTGGGTTTCTCACTGTAGAAAGGGGCTTGGTGAGGGTTTCCTACCTCAGGGGTAGAGTTAGGTTGGACCCTGCTTATGAACTGCTCTTTCATCCTCTAGTGCAACACAGTATGCCAGTGCTATGAACAGCCTCCCAGATGAAACTGTGGACATTTGGCATCTGTTCCAAGGGTCAAAAGGGGAAGATGCATGTGAGGGTATGTGGTGTGTGGGAGAAGTTTGTAGTGTATCTTCTCCCACTCTATCAATTCTGTGGAGAGAAAGAGGCTGGCATTAATGCTCACTGTATGGATTTTGCAAGGCCTGTGGTGACATGTGCTTCCTGCAGTAGATTAGAGTCAATTTCTGTATTGTCAAAAGTGGTTGGAAGTAGTCTATTTTGCCATGTGCTTTGCTTTAGCTATTTTTGTGGTAGTGGAAGGCTGTGCTGGCAGGGTCAAGGAAACCACTGCTTCAGACTTCAGTGGGATTATAACCTAACAAGGGCCAAAATACTGGGAGTTTCCTGCAACCTCTTCAGTGCTGCTGAAAATGCACCTGTGCTATCTATAGTGTCATAGCCAGGGTTACCACACTTTCACCCTCAAACCCTCAGAGATGCTCCTAAAACGGGATCTAGTGTCTATTCTAGTCTTTGCCTACATACCTCTACAGCTGTGATCCCAGTTGGTCCCGGCTCAGCAGTCTTTCTGCTGGGAGCTGTGTGGCCCTTGGTTGATACAGGCAAGCAGACAATGTTCTCAAAGAAAGGTGTCCTTAATCAGAGCAGTGTCATAGGCCATAAAAGGAAAAGATTTCTTTCACTCCCTTCTGGTAGTAGGACAGCTGCTTTTGCTTTTCTGGTGCCTCAGTGGATCAATTTTTTGTGCGTTTGTGCTCTACAAAGGTATTTAGTTTCCCATGTGCCCAGTGAGGTCCTCCTAAAGCCATACTGATGCTTTGGCCCAAATTTTTAGGCAAAATTCCCCTTATGATGTAGAAGTAGCATTTTTCCAGGGATTATAACAAGTTACTCTCTGTTAGTGACCCTAGCTGTGTTTAGTCAAGAGTGCTTATTAAAAGCTAAGACAATACCTCTGAAGCTGGTTTACTGGTATTTAAAATAAACAAACCAACACAACCTTTTTTCTCTTCAGCTTTTCTTTAAAACCTCCTCTAAGGAGGTAGTAAAAATCCTTGTAGCAGAGCACGGCCCAGCAAAAACATTCCCCTTTTAGCTACTCTTTGATATCACTGATCAGCTCTGGATCTTTCACTGCATTTTCATTTCAATATTTGTATCTGTTATGAGATAATTTGGAGAAATCAACAAGGATATGAAACTTACTTTTGAAGAGATTCCCCCAAAATTATCAGCCAGTTACTCTGGTTCTGAATCAATGGCATGTAAGAGAAATGCTCTCTGTTGCATCCTCTAATTCTTACTGTTAGCACTCTCCATTGTGCAAAGAAGCTTGCAGAGGCAGGCATTCATTTAATATTCCCATTAGAACAATCCTGCTAATACAAGTGATTTAAGCACAGACTTTTGTTGTAGAAATAATAGCTTAAGTGGAGGTGGAACCTCCTCTATACGTCTTTCTTTTTTTCTTTAGAAATTTCAGGGCCTACTGCATATTATATGTCACAGGAAATATCAGTGTAACTGCATATTGTAATTTACTTGCAGCACGTGTTGTGGAACGTATCAGTGAAGTGTTTGACAATGATAGCAATACAGAAGTAATCTTTTTTGTGATCTAGCAGACATTTTTTTATCAAGCTGTTTAAGTCTCTTACTATTTGTTGGTGGTGTAATATCATAACAAGAAGCACTGTGTAACTAATGCTGCATCTGAAGTGAAAACATTCTTATAATGTCTTCTCCCTTGTAAGGCAAAGTCTTGCCAGAAAAGGCCTCTTTACCTAAGAGGCATTTGTGTGATCAAGGACTTCCCTCTACATCCTCCCATCTCTGCAATCATTTGTGTAGTTGTGAATGATGGAGTCTACAAATGAAAATGTCAGGCAGAAAGTGTTTATGCAATTTTGAAAATAATGTAGATACTACAGTTGAATCTCAGAGAGATAAGATTACACTGAATGTGTCTGTGTGTCTGTGTGTATGAAAGAAAGAGCGAGTGAGAGATTACATTGTGTTAGAAAAAAAAGAATGACAGTGTGTATTAGAGAGAGATAAAATTGTGTTTTCAGGGCCTCTGTGTTAGAAAGATTTCATTGTGCAGGTGTGTGTGTAGCTGTCCTTATGCTAAAGGGAAGGTTTGTTTGTGTGTGTTTAGAGGGCAAGATGACGGTGTATATGCCTTGTAGGCATGCAGTGTGTTATAGTATATATGCATGTGTATGTATGCATATAAACAAAACAGCCTATACTGTGTATATTAAATATAAGAAAGTAATTCTGTGTGTCCTCTCAGAGAGAGATAAAGTCACAGTGTACGTCTGTTTCACAAAACTGTGAAAATAACATAGTATGTATGTTTTATGTAATTTCTGTATGCATTTTAGATAATTTGTAAACTCTGTTTCAGTTTTGTTTACAAAATAAGCCACTATCAGTGTTTCAGAAACATTTTACCCAAATTTTGGAATTTCCTGGAGTATTTTATACTTTTTACCTCAAAGCACATTTAAAAATTCTTATTCAAATACTTGTTGAAGAGGGAATGCTATATATAGGTAAATATGAATTACAAAATTCCTCCTGAAAAACGATTCAGATGGAATAAGTGTTCAGTTCATTGATGAACAGCACTTGGAGCAAACAGAAAAAAATCAAAAATTATCAGAACTTGTATTTTGCCCAAAGCAAATTCTAATCACACTTGCTGAGTATTTAATGATAAATTCGTTCAAACCAGTAAGTTACCAAAAAACATCTTTCCTTCCAGGAAACATGAACATGTAATGTGGTGATTCAGAAGCTGGAAGTTGTGATATATACATGCATCTTTTAAAAGAATGCATTATATCTTTTTTTACGAGTAATTTGTGAATCTAAACTGCTTTCTAAAAGCACTGGTTTGGGTTTTGGTTTTTTTTTAATACATAAAGTAGTCATGTGCATGGTGTATTATGCAGAGAAAAGGTAACAGTTTGGATATGCTAGAGAAAAAGTATGACTGAGACATATGATGGACCATTCAGATATTTCTTTTTATGTGCTGAAGAGAGAAAATAAACTTCTACTGTCTTCTCCTTGACTTGGACTGCCCCTGCACCTGGACAGCAATGCCTCTGCTTCCCTATATCTTACCCAAAGTTACTTCTCAGCACCAACACCCACTGTCTTTACAGCCCTGTTGGGGGGCAATGGCCCCTTCAGATGTGCCCACACTTTGCTCTGCTTTTGTGGATGAGGGCTGAATCTGCCAGCAAGTGGGGCTCTGGGACACAAATCAGAGGCCACTTACTATGGCCTGCAGCTTAGTCATTTTAGCTATTGTCACCTTAGGAACAAAGTTGAAGTGAACCACTAATAACTGCTTAAAATCTGACCCTGGCTTCATCATTTAGGTTCCTTGTTTTCCTCTGGCTTCATATTGCTGCACACATGTAGAAAGTGGTCTCCCTCTCCTCTCCTGCTTATAATCCCTGAGGGGACTGGATACTCCAAGCTACTTCACACAATAAGCAGGGGAGAACTGGATGGTCAGGACTTTCTTCTGTTAATCTGAATGCAGCATCTGCTCGTAGGCTGGTGTTCTCTACAATTGTGATTCATATGCCCATCACTTCCATGTCATGGCATGTTGTACTGCCAGGACTGTCACTGCACAGGTTTGTAGAAAAGCACTTAGAATCCTCCTTCACACCTGCTTCTAGCAAAGGGAAGAAAATCTGCCTGGAAGTGGGTAGAGACTTCCGAGGCCTGCAAAGGCATGTGCAAGGGGCGGGAAGAAGTGGGTAGAGGGCCCAAAGTGATATTCATGTTTGGTCAGCAATGGTTCTTGTTTACCTGGGGTGAAGTCCAAAACTTAGAGCATTTTACTATCAACAGTCATAAATCCATGGCCTCAATTCCATGGTTATTCAGCCTTGATGAACTTCTTTGGTGTTAACTGGTATTTCTCCATTCCATTCTGTAAGACCCTCATTGCAATTCAGTAATAATTAACTTCTAGTAAGTTTCCCTTCTTGATCTACAGCAATCTCACTTCTGGCTGCAAGCTTTGTGACAGGCTTGAGCTGTGAGGAAGGGTGAGACTCTGTGAATACTGAAGAGAAGAAAGTGAAGACAGAGCTCTTTCATCTGCTCAGCACTAGCCCAAGTCCAAGTCATACTGGTAGCCATTCGGGATAGCCATTGAACAACAGCACCACTTTGTGTTGTCAGATGATGAAACTCTTTTCCCCATCCCTCATGCTCAAGTAAGATGTTATGCAAACATCTACTCAAACAGTTAATCTCCTCTCTGTTCATTCCCCAAGATAGCCAGAGTGTCTAATTTGGGACCATGCTGGTTTCAGTGTTCGTGCAGTGTGTCTCTGCTATGCTTGTACAACACTGGTGGTACATCTTCTCTTGGTGGGCATGTCTCTCTGCACAGTAACACCCAACACATACTCCACTATGTACTCTCATACACTTTGTAGCAGGTGCATTTGCTGGTTCCCTTGAGCACTCTTGTGTTTATGTGCACTGCCAGGCTTGTCACCTCTCAGCACCTGCTTATGATTTTTCTTACATTTGCTCCTTTTCTGCAAAGCCACAGCTCCTAGAGTCAAGTGGTTGCACGAAAATGCTGGCTGTCGTTTAAAAAGAGATGCAGATTTGTAGCTTTTCTGGTTCTGGAGAAAGCTTATAGATATAGTGCTATAATGGATTAAAAGAAACAACATTAGAAGACATACTTGCTCGTTTAATTGCTTGATTTCTAAGCCAATTTACTTACTTTCTGGAGGGTGCACAGCTCTGGTTTTTAATTACTCAGTGTGGATTTAGGTACACCTTTGTATGCACATGTACCTTCTCAGCTGCATATATAAAAGTACACATGCATTCTGGTGTGGATATACATGTGTACTCCCACACCTGCCAACTGCACATATTCCCTTCTCACAGAAGCTTTCTCTCCCACTCTACCTTTCTTCCACACATTTTCCTTTCTGCAACTTCTGTCCACCACCTTTCTCTGAGTTATGGAATCTCCACTGTTGCTTATACTGAGTTACCTTCTCCCCCACTCTCCCTCCCTCCTCTCCTTCACTCCAGGAAAGCTCTTTCTGACTCTTTTTTTCACTGATGTCTGGCATTTGTACCTCTGTAGACAGAGAATGGCAGGAAGACAGTGACGTGAGCAGACAGAATAACTGGGGAATAAAAAGGAGTTGGTTGAGAATCTGTAATTAGAAGCCCAATTTCCATTTCCTTCTAAAGCACTTTAGAATCCCTTTCAGGGATTTCTTGACTGTCTCAAAATTGAATGTCATTGAGATTTTTTCTCTCTTTTTTTTTTTTTTTTTAATTTTTTTTTTTATTTTATTTTGCATCCTCTTGTTTCCTTGGCAACAAGTTGGTGATGCAGGAGCTAGAAATGTGCTGTGTCTCCGTGGAGATGCTGGCGTGGGTGTGCCATGGTGACATCCACGATGGACGCATAGCTCTACCAATCCCACCCCACCCCCCTGCAATAAGCACAATAGGTCTAAGCTCAGAGGTGATGCTTTTATTTTTAGCTTCATAGGTGTTAATCTGCTCTCTTTGCATGACGATGGGTCCAGACGTCTCATTAGTTACATCAGCACAAACTGACTGACTTGAGGAGGGCTTTTAGGGCCAAATCTTTAGCTTTGTATTCAGGAACTTCTTAACTAAGAAGAAATTACACTTGTATCTTGGATTGCACCCATTGGAATGACTTGATTCTTTCCCATTATCTTAGAAAAGAAAGAGTTACCAGTCTTTAAAGAATAGTACTGTGAATCAGAGCTCCCATGTTTCATTTTGTTCTAAATGAAGTTGTTTCTCTCTTTCATACCTCAAGGGTTACTCATTTGGAACACAAAGAAGCTGCTATCTTGGCCTGGGGCATGGGAGATTAAATTTTACTGAGATATTTAGCTAGGTGGTTCCAAGGCAACATACTTGTATAGTCCCATAAGACAAAACTGTCTCCTCCAAAGAGGCTGTTGCTCAGATTGCTTAGCCCTTCTCTGGGTCTGCCCAACAGCACACAGGTCACCTATAAAACTGTTCATAAAACAACAGCATGTAAGTTTGGAAGACATCTGAGACTCCCTCTTGTCCAGCACACAATATCTTTACAATATTTTATTACTCTGTATACAGCGTGTTCAACCTTCTTAATCTTATTTTGCATTCATCAGTGTTCTGGCTGCAAGCCAGGACCTAAACTCTCCTTTGACGTATCTCTTGATACGTACAATAGCAGAGTAAGGACTATCCTCAGTTTCATCAAATATATGGAAGTTCTGCTACTTTTTCGTTTCTTTTTGTTTTCTAGGAGTCACTATGACATCACACAGAAACTGTGATGTCAACAAGAAACCCTCTGGGTAAGCTTTTGAGAGGTTGCTATGGAATTTCTTACTGCCAAATGACTGTAACTTCGTCCCAATGGGATTTGCAACAGGGCTCATCCATGCAGCAATAAAGCCAAGTATCAAATTCTTCTTGCCAGAAAGACCAATTAAAGGATTAAATGTGAAAAGCTGAAACCCATAACATCCATGATGACAGGGTTTTCTTTTCCTTTTTAAACTGTAATCATCTTTGCTGCATATTGTTCTGGGGTCAGCATCCTTGGGGATACATTGGTACAGTGATTGATGGAAAGAAGCTGGAGAGGGAAACAAAAGTGAACCCAGCCAAGGCAAGATAAGCTTCTCTTCCAGCCATGCTGGCAGATTTTCTTTGCCTTCTTTCCTACACTTCTTAAGTGATTCAAGCACAGACTGAGTTTATTCAGCTTCCAAGATGGCAAGGTGCTTGTTCAAAAGGTGTTTTATTGTGTGAAGCCAGAGGAAACATGAGGAACAATCAGGCACCAGAGGCACACTAAGAAGATGTGTCACTGACACAGTATGTCAATGAGAAGTGAATCCAGATTCTGTTTTTAAGGACATTATGTTCCAAGGCACGCACATAAATCTGACTAAAATGCCTTGCTTGTTGGATCTGAATCTAGAGTTTAGTCCCGGCTACCACTGAAATCCAGGTCAGATTTTTCTTTTTATTTGCACTTGTGTTAACAGATGAAAGGAGCTGACACATCTGTCTAGCGCCAGCATTGTGTCTAATGTTGTCTAAAGGAGCACTCCTGCCTCAAGGAACTAGCAGCCCATAGGTGTGATCTGATAAGATGCAGAACACCATAGGACAGAAGCTTCCACTAACTTTGGTGAGGAAAAAGGCTGCATGTTTGGCTGCATGCTTGCTGGGAATGGAAGTGACACAGCCACACAGCAGTGCCTGCAGCCTAAAACCTATTATGTGATGAATTACCTGGAATCAGCACTAAAGGTAGGAAGTTGGAAGACTTGGTAGAGGGACTGTGTGTAAACAATGTGACTAAAACTAAATAGAGAGGAAGCTGAGCTCAAAAACATAGGCAAAACTGTTTTATGGGACTTTTTAATTTATTTTTTTTCCCCTAAATGGACTAAGGGAAAGTATCTGCTCTCTGCAGGAAATTTTAATTAAAACATTGCTGTGTTTATGTTTCCAGCCCTATAACTATTACTGATTTTTCATGAAGAATCAAATTTTTCCCTAAAAAAACCACCCCTCTTCTTCCTCCCCCTCTCTCAACTTGGGAGCTGTGGGAATGAACCCTACACTTAGAAGGAGCACTGCAAGGAAGATCCTGCCAACTCAGATTCTTCTCCATTTTGAGTAGTTACAGGGAAATCCCAGAGCAGTTTTACTAATACCAAGCAGCAATAGATTTTCTCATGGGATTTGAAAAGAGAGTATAGCATGAAATAAAGTTCAGTCCAGATTCTTCTGGCACCTTCTTCTGCTGTCTCCTTGTCACACCAGTTAGCACCCCTTAGTCCTAGGTGCTGTGTGCACAGAACACATGGGAGACCTCACCCTGTCTCTTACCTCCAGGAGGTCAGACAAGCATGCACCAAGTATCTGACTGCTTTTGATTTCTCTTCTCTTCCCCTTCTTCCCCTGACTGAGGTTCAGCAGCTTCTGCAATATAGTAAGTTCCTGTCAGCTGTCAGGGCAGTAAGAAAACCCTTTATCTTGTCTCTACAACCCTGAATGATGGGGCTGGCAATAGGTGCTCTGCAGCCAGGCAGCCACTCCTGCCATATACTCTTTCAACCTCACTGCGTGCTAACACAGCAATCTGTAGCCTGGCAGATTTGCTGTCTTTCCTTACAAGGCCTACAAAAGGAGGCAACCCAGGTTCCTGTCTCCTTCTATTTCAGTATCTTGTTATGCTGGATTACAACCTTATTTCTTTTACCTTCTTCCTCCAGCACTGGGTGAGAGTCAGAGCCAGACTACCAGTCCAATGCTAGAGAATGAAAATCCTACTAATTCTTTTAAACTAGAATTTGCTGAAAAATGGCCTTGGGGCACTGTCGGAGGTGGGCCAGCAGAAGCCTACAGAGAATGGAGAAAGATGCAACAGAGCTGCAAGGAAGTCTCAGAGGA
>JAYRBT010000001.1:22714246-22798841 GCA_036023395.1 Myiotriccus ornatus
CTGACCCTCGGGATTTGATGTTACTAGCCGGGATTCCACCCTTGTTCTCGACCCTTCCATATCCTCCCGTATATAAGATGTCCTTTTGTTCTAATAAACGGCCATTTTGGGGTCATCCGTGTGTGACTGTCTCCTACCCAAAGTGTGTCCCGAGGGTCTCTCTGCGGGGGACAAACCCCCCATAGGGAACACATCATAAATTGAGTTGAAGCCATGCATCATGCATTTGGAGGGAAAAAAACCCTATCTTCCTTTAGGGAGAGAGGACATTACGTATTTACACTTCAAGCTTGCCAACTAATCCTTCTTATTTCACAAGGCTAATTTCAAAATAACATTTATAAGGCATGGTTTGCTGGGGAGGGCACTGATGAATCAGTTATCTGCCCTTTATAATAAGAACAACTGCTTCCTAGACTGCTCTTTTCTACTGTCTTGTCTGCCAGTCATCTCTGTGCCACATGCTCCTTATTCAAAGGGCACCTGTTGAATAACCATGAAGCAAAGTTACTGAGCAGGGGCAATAAATAAGGTGAAGCAGAAATATATAGTACAGTTTAAGCCACTATATCTCTCTGGCCTTGCTGCAGGGACATGGGGATTCTGCTGAATGGCTGTGCCGATGCCTGAATGAGAAATGATAAGCCTGTAATTTACTTGCATGGCTGTGTGACTGCTTCCTGCTGAGTAGGAAAGCCTGGAAGAGTGTTGTTAGTCCTAACACTGCTGTAGCTCAAAGCAGTTCTTTGGCACCACAGGCATCACACACATCATTGGCTAAACGAGCCCTACACTACAGCATTTGGTTAAATATTGCTGCCCAACAACAGTTGGGAAGTCCAGAAATTGCAGAAGGAATATGTTTGAAGCCAGCTGCTGTAGGACTAGCTTCTGAGTGGTCTGAAATGTTGTATTCATTGATTTGGAAACATCTCCCTGGAGCAAGTTATGTTAAAATTGCACTACATTAACAAAGAAAACTCCCCAATATACTGGTGATTCTGTGGGCTCAGAATGTCAGTCTATCCCTGTCCCTGTCCATGAGGAGACTTCAACTCACTATCTCATCCCACCCATGTTTGACAATGAGGCGGTAGTCACAAAGATTGTCTCCACATCATCTCTGGGTAGAGGGCAGAGAAAGACTCAAATTAGTGATGGAGGGTCAGGAAAACTCAGCTATTAGTCAGTCTACTTGGCAGCTTGAGAATGACCATCCTTGGGTAAACCAACGGTCCATCTAGTCCACTCTCTTTATTCAGGACTGAAAATTAGGGACAGAGAGAAGCAATAAAAAAACTAGCAAAGACAACCTTCCAGCCTCTAACAGTTTGCAGCTCTGATACCTTCTGAAGTAGAAAATGTCTGACAAATGAACTTAAAAACTTAATTCTGAAAGAGCCATGGCAAGTTCTCTTTCTTCCTTTATGACTAGGCAAAAAGCTTTTAGGGACTACAGAAGTCAAATGAGGGGACCATGTATGTTCAAGGATATGGCTATGTCAATTTATGGTATATAGTGTAGTAAAGAGGAACTTTCAAGAACATGGGTTAGATTTGGGGATACTGTTTACCACAGGAGCATGGAATAGGAGTTTTGCCTCATGAGACTTCAGAAGGATAAGATTTGAGACATGTCAAAAAGCGTCTTCATCACATACAATAATATTAATTACCTTAACTATGGATATGTTTGTCAGTGACTAATAAAAAAGATGAACTATGATGTATTTCAAAGAGACTTAAATAAAGATGAGTGAGGGTTTTTTTTTCTTCTTCAGGAATGTGGTAATTGAGAAACTGAAGTAAATTTATCAAGGTCCCAAAGGATGTCAGGAGCAGTAAATATATCACTGCAGTGGAAAATGGATATGGAACTTTTTCAAATTAAAAAAGAAATGAGTGATTGCTTTCTAAACACTGCAGCAAATGTATATAGCTTTTAAATAATATGAACTCTGGACTAAGTCTTGGAAAAAATAGATAATGCTGTTGCCAGGGCATAAGAGTACATAGACCGAGAAAGGGTTGTTTATTCCTCAGCTTTACACATCTTCCCATTAAAGAATTGTTTCCTGAAGTACGTGACAATGTCCATTTGTTTCAGGAGATAATGTTGACTTACTTTAAGCTTTACGCAGGAGTAATTGAATACCAGGATCAGAAGAAAGCAGCAGAGTCTATTAGGTCCTTGACAGGGGCAACTGAGGAGGGAAGAAAATGTGCTCAAAGTCAAGGATAGTATAAGTGAATTGGGTTCCTTAGGATGTTACAAAGAAGTTTGAAAAGCTGAAAGCAGGTGGTTCTGCATCTAAATTTGAAAACCACCTGCAAACTAATGTTTATCAAGGCATCTTTCGGACAGTCTGAGGACTCCTGGCTTTGATCCTTCTATCGATTTAACTCCTAGGAAGAAGGAGTAAGGACCTTAAAAAGACAGAATTAACAGCAGATTCGATCACTTACCAGTGAATCAAAACAAACAAAACAAAACACCCAAACAAAAGCAAACAAAAAACCCACAGCACAACTAATCAGAATGCTTGGATAGATTTTACAGAAACACGTGATTGCACTAGATATAATGAAAGAATTTAAAATCTTCAGTAAAGTTATTCAGCTAGGCCAATTTTGCTCCTCTGGGTCAAAAACTAAACTGTGACTACCAAGTAGAATTTCTATCCACTTAATAACATTGCAGGGGAGGGCAGAAAGATTTACCATCTTGTACGCTCTTTATTAATGTCTTCGTAGGAACTGTTGTGAAATTATCAGTATTGGGTCAAATGACATGTTCAGAACAAACAACTTTGATATGTAGATTACCTCACTGCTACAGGAAAGACAGAAAATGTTATGCAATAGAATGTTGGACGAAGTGACAGTAAGATAGGATTGAAGATCTGTTTTAAGACAAGGAAGGTAAAACAAATATTTTCTGTGAAGAGAAATAGGCCTTTCCTCTAATGTTGAGCACAACTTTATTTTTCAAACTACAAACCCATCCTTTAATTTTCCTGTAATGTGACACCAGTGTACTTACACAGAAGGGACCTATGGATGTCCTGGGAAATAATGAGACAAATTTTGAGCCAGTGAGGTTGGACTGTGTGTGAAGAAGATCTAACAATGGCCTGCAGGAGTTTGACGAGGTGGTATAAAGGGAGATGCAGCAAAGTCCCATTTTCTGTGGGCACAGTGTGATCGAAATTAAGTCAGACATGGTAGCTCAGCATCCCTTGAGAGACCATTTTGACTTCTTGGATGACTAAACATACAAAGGAGGCAGTATTCGCCAAAGATCTAAGAATTAATAACCTTCTCTGACTTCCAAGCAACAATACTAAATGGGCTCTGTGTTTCAGCAACTTTCCTCTCCCTGTTGGGCTCAGTTTTAGCCTATTAATTCCCAGTAGTTGCAGGAAATGCTGGAAGACCTTGAGGGTGTCACGTGCCTCAAGCCATGGCTTGGTAACTACTGAGCATAATGCAAGAATGAAAATGACCGTGCTGCTCTGTATTCCATGTTAATGGCTAACAGCTAAGCAGGGGAGGGCCTGGTCTGTGTCATGTGTAGCATGGAGATTACCTGACAGTGTCAGGTTGTTACCTCTTTGTGCTTCGTGTTGCCTGAGGACTCAATGTTTTATTTTCTCGGATTTATTTATCTTTTTAGCTTTTAGCCTTGAGAAGGAAATTAATGGCATATAAATTTTTAGGCAGAACTCAGGATTGTTCTTGAAAGAATCATAGAATCATAGAGTGGTTTGGGCTGGAAGGGACCTTAAAGATCATCTTATTCCAACCCCCCTGCCATGGGCAGGGGCACCTTCCATTGGACCAGGTTTATCAAAGCCCCATCCAACGTGGCTTTGAATACTTCAAGGAGTGGGGCATCCATCACTTGTTTGGGCAACCTGTTCCAGTGCCTCACCACCCTCACAGTGAAGAATTTCTTCCTAGTATCCAATTGAAACCCATCCTCTTTCAGTTTGAAGCCATTCCCCCTTGTCCTGTCACTACCAGGCCCTTGTAAATAGTCTCCATTTTTCTTGTAGGCTCCCTTCAGGTACTGGAAGGCCACAATTAGGTCAGCCTGAAGCCTTCTTTTCTCCAGGCTGAACAATCCCCAGTCTCTTAGCCTTTCCTCATAGGAGAGGTGCTCCATCCCTCCAGCCATCTTGTGGCCCTCCTCTGGACTTGTACCAACAGGTCACTGTACTTCCTGTGCTAAGAATCCCAGACCTGGATGCAGTACTCCAGGTGGGAGCTCACAAGAATGGAGAAGGAGGGCAAAATCACCTCTCTCATTTTGCTGGCCACGCTACTTTTGATGCAGCCCAGGCAATGCCAGTCTTATCTTTTAGTATGACTAACTTTGAGAAAGGTGGACATATATAATTTGCTTTTCTATCTTTACAAATACTTACTTTCATTTCAGAAAGTACCCAAGGAAGTAACATGCAAAAAACTATGCTGAGGAAACACAGATCCCTCACTTGAAAAGAACTCTAAAATGAGGAAGCTCAGAATTACAGTTCCCGAAGCAAATGAAATTGTATTCTCTTGTATCTATTCTTAACAATAGAACCTTTCAATATATGATGATATGATACAGATAAGATTGTCAAACTCTCCATCATTTACTACAGAACATTGTTCATAGTTGAGCTTAGCTTTCATAACAAACAGAGAATGAACTTCTTTTCCTCCTCTCTGGCTGAATAAATTAGAGTAACAAGGAAAAATTACCCTTCCCATTTTATAGCATAAGATATTAAAATAAATTTTAACTTGACCTGACTGAGATGAACACACATGAGAAGACCATTAAAATCAGCACACTTGTCTTCTCTGATGTAGGAAGTAAATGAATGCCTTTTTCCTCCTTTCTCCCTTGAGCTTAAGGAGACCTTTCCACCTCCGTGGAGCAACATGTCTGCTGTGCCATTACCAGGGTAGGCATAAAGCTCCCTGTGTGCTTGACTGTGGGTCCTCATCACCTCCCTTGCTGTTTCCTGCTGCTTTCCTCAAGCTAAGGAACTCTCTCTGGCCTCTACCTGTGTCAGGTTGTGCCTCATCTACTGGGCAGAGGAGACTGGCAACTGGAGGCAACTACACCAGGAGGATGGGACAAGCTGGGTGAATTGTTCATGCAGGTTGTAGGGCAAAGAAAAGGGTGCAGCAGGCAGGAAACAAGACTGGCTTCTCTAGCATGTCAGTGCTAGGTGTGCATGGTATATGGCACTTTGTTGTATAAAGCAGTTCTGTCAGGTAGTGAGGAGACCTCTGTAACAGCCTGGAGAGATTAGGCTGCCCCTCTCCAGAAAGTTTCTCTTTCTCCTTGCCACCAGAATTGCTTGGGAAGGAGGTGATCTCTGAGATTTACAAAGAAAATTTATCATTATGCTTGGAGTAACTTGTAAACCTCCAGAAAAACACCGTGCGGAAATACAGCTCTGTATCCTGTAGAGCTGAGCTAAAATAGGGCCTTTTGCGGTAATGCAGTCTCCATGCACGGGACAGCAGATTTGGATTCCTGCCTGCACAGTCCTGGACTCTTAGTAAAATTCCATCTGTGTTTCCTGCCCTCTGGGGCGAATTCCTTTGGCTGACAGTGGACTCTTGGAACGAATTAATAGTATAATAATAGGGCACTATTAAGAAGTTTGGGCATGGTGTGGCTCTGACAATGTAGAATCTTGTAATGCACATACACAAAACACAGCTCTGATGCTGCTGAATGATAATCTATCTATCTGAATCTTAACTATGAATTTCTATTCTCCACTACTGATGGTTTTATGGGCCAAATGGAGCAATTTTAAACATTTAAGAGTGTTGCAGTCCCAAACTGCAATTCACATAGGTTTGATACTGGATTGGATCAAAATCACTATGGGTCTGTCTCCCACTTCTAGCAGATTTCTAATTAAAGGAAACTAACGAAATTTTGCCTATGGTGAGACTGAAATACAGACCCGTAGTCTGCCAAAGCCCTGTGCTCTGCATTTTGGAGTGGGGAGCTCCTCTA
Source organism: Myiotriccus ornatus (assembly GCA_036023395.1). Lineage (NCBI taxonomy): Eukaryota > Metazoa > Chordata > Aves > Passeriformes > Tyrannidae > Myiotriccus > Myiotriccus ornatus. The sequence goes on from JAYRBT010000001.1 coordinate 22,720,281, forward strand.
CTTTGATCAGATGCGATGAGTTGTGTGTTAAGGATCCCACTGCAAGGGAACAACCTCTGCATATGTTATGTCTGCCTGACAGACTGCAGGATACGGACTTTCCTCTTTCCTCTCTGGGGATATCTTGTGGCTAATCTAAATGAAGCCAAGGCAAGAACAGGGGTTTTTTTGAGCCTTAAAGGCAAGTGGATGTTTACAGTTTTCCTGCCCATTTAATTCAGGTAGGTCTTTGCTGTTCTAACTCCCCAGGTACAGCTCTGGATAAGTGAAAAGGTCCTGTCAGCTTACTCCATCACTTATCACTTCTCCAATACAAGGACTTCCTGTGTCCTTTAATTGTCTGTGTGGTTTATGGAGTTTTCTGCTGTGATCCTGATTAGTGCATGGCTTGGTCAGCATGTGCCTTTGAGTGAAGCATGACTATGGTTAGAAATTTTTAATGTCCTTTCCTGAAAGGCTGAAGGCTAGGACAGATTTGGCCTCTTGGATGCTCTTCAGCCCTAGTAACTTCACCCTACATCTGACAATGAAGTGTCAAGTAAAAGCATAGGAAGGTCTTCAACTTTTTTTTTTTCTCTCATCCATTTCCTTTCTGCGTCCAGGGTACTCCATGTACCTCCCCACATGCAGTCTAGTTCAGCTCCACTCAGTTGCTTTACTGGAGAGAAGAAAAAGACTGATCAGCTGAGGGGACAGGACAGGAAGAGGATGAACCTGTTCCTGCCCACCCACCTTCCCAGTGCTGGAGCAGCCAGGTCATCATCCTCACCCTGGCATGAATGAGAGGCATTGTGGGCAGGTGCAGAGGAGGGCCAGGTGGTCCAAAGAAAGCTCAGAAAATTGTGACTCACACTGCAATGCTGTCATGTCATCATGCTGGTATCACTGGGCAGCTCCCATATTCAGCACTGCAGTGTCAGGGGAAAGCAGTATATCACTGAAGAAGCTAGGAGGGGAGTAAAACAGCACTGAAGGTGGACTCTCCTTCTCCAACCATGCGTGGAGTGGGTCACGTTTTTCTCCATCCCAGTCCCATCACACCCCACAGCATGGAACAGCATAGACATCCCCACGTGTCACTGTAAGGTCTAAGCCTAGATGCTGACATCAACTTGTCATGGCACTGCAGGACCTGCAATGAAGAATGGAGCCATGCTGAGAAGCAGGGTAAATTGGCCCACACTGAGCTCCTGGTTGACCCTGGTTCTCATTCAAGGCTTTCTTTGCTAAGCCTGTGCTACAGCGGAAGGGACTGCTGTGTATACCCCACAGTGCATTTTGAACAGTCCCTGGAGGATAAAAAAGGGGTTTCCTGGGTGATCCTATCTAATATTTGGGTTGACTTGTAAAGTATCACATTTCCCCATGGCAGACTATAACTATATTGAGAATAATAGCTGATAGGTTGACTGCTTTCTGTGATGACATTATGGTTTTTGACAGACAAGCAGATGAGATTTCATTTTATTGAAGAGTTACAGTCTTCAGTACTAAGTTTTGCTGGGATTTAACTGTTATGTTTTCATTCTTGATGATTCTGAAGCTCAACAATGATTAACATTGACCCGGGAGTTGTACAGACCATTCTTTGTGCATGCTAAAATTCTGTCTATCCTTGCTCCCACATAGATATTCCAGTTTGTATATGCCACACAATTTACAGAAAACACATTTTGTCTAAGGATGATGAAAGCAGGGAAATTATTGAGGCCATTTCTTATTATGTTTGCTATTGCAAAGTCAGGTGTCTTCAGTGCTATTAGCCCAGCTGTGCAGGCATAGGAAGAAAAATGGAAATCACAGGGAATAAATACAGAGCACCTGTGCATATCTCTTTGACTAGCATGATGGCAACAGGTGCTAATGTCACGTGTGCTCACTGTTGTGCAGGATGAGCAACCAAGCAGTCATTAAAGACATGGAATGAATTAAAGCATTCCTGGACTGGAATTTCCTGAAGCCTTTGCTGCAAGAGTAAGTGGCATTGTGGCTTTTGAAAACTGTGCGTTTAAAACCTCTTATTTCAGTCTGTGGCATACGGACAGTCTTAGGTCAAAATAAACTAGGCTCTCCTTTTCTATTAATAATTCAAGATTAACTGAAATCCAAGGTAAATTGACATAATTGATCCTTATACCGAAAAATGGGTACTCCTCACAGAAGATTCATGGCTATGCCTAAATCATTTAGAAAAGGAGTTTATTTTTAGTGTTGCACTGCACTGTTTCATGTCATTAAGACACAGATGACTGAAAGTGAGGCCAAATGAGACCAGAGTTGCAAAGCTACTGAGGAGACTAAAAATGCAAGTGGTCCAACAGGGGGATTTTCAGTAGTGCCTATTCAAATGAAGATACCAAAACATCTTTATAAAATTGGCTTTTTTCCTTTTCAGCATGAAAGTTGGCTAACAAAAGACAAGGCTACCACTATATGTGGAACATATGAATAGAGAGAAAAACCAGTCTATCTCCCAGTGAAAGCAAGTCACTCATTTCAGAGCTGTTTTTACTGAAGCTTTAAATATCCCTAGTAACGGGACTTTCACAGTACTTCTCTCAGAGACGCCTCCAGTTTAGCATGCTTACCATTGGGACAGCTCTTATAGGCAAACTATCCTCTTCTTCTTGGTCTTATTTAACTTTGTCTGACCAGGGAATCAACCTGATGAGAGTCCCTAGAGCAGGCTGAAACTATGTGTTTTTTCAAACCAAAAGTGCATCTGAGCTGTTGCTACTGAACCTAAATTAGCAGCTGGGCTGAAGATGATTTTTCTTTCAACTTGTAAGGACCTTGAGCTGCTGGGATAACCTCACAGCAGAACTGAACAGGCTTAAAAAGCACTGGTTTATGTCTCTCACTCCACCCACCCTATGTTGTAACAACCAGTAATACGTCTTGTTACTTTGAAATGATCTGGACTTTTTAAATCAAAGACATGGCTGTAAATTAAAGGAGTCGTCTTAATAATTACTTTATACGAAACATACCCTGCTTCCCAGTGAAGCAACGTGCAGCCTACACCAAACAGTAGGATACATATCAGTCCAAATTATTTCCTCCGTGAGGCGTATAGCTTTCGAAAATATCACAATTCTCCACCTCCTTAGCTGTCATTCAATCAGTTCTCACAGATGAAGCTTTTAAATTCTGTGGTCATTGTTCACCCCCTCCTTCCAGCCCCCTTCACTAGTTAGTCTCCCATTCATGTTATTCTTTGAAACTGCTCTTGCTTTTAGTTGTGTAGATTCAAAAGCCAAGGTCAAAGGGGCCTTTCAGGGCATGTCTACACTGCATGATGCAGTGTTATCCTGAAACTCTGAAGGAGTGCTGAATGGCAGTGCAGTGGAGAGACAGAAGTGTCATTTGGATGAAAACATCCCATCTTGACTTGGTGACTTAAAGAAATGGAGATTCACCTGCTCTTCATCCCTTGATTTTTGCTTCAGATTTTCAATAGTTCCTTGGATGGAGTTTGTGCCTTAATTTCTTCTCATTCTCTTTGGCTTTTTTGTTGCTATGGACTTGTCCTTTTTTGTTGCATATTACAAGGTAATTTACCTTACAGGTTGAAGTGAAAACAGCCAAAATGGCAGGGGAAGGGATGCTGGAATATGATTTTCAGAACCATATAATTTGCTGAAAAATTTAAAGTCCAACTTTTAAATATACTTAAAGGGTCCTGATTTGAAAGACAGGGATGTTAGGAACTCACATGCCCTGAAAATTTGAGTTTTGACTTACGGCTCTTCTGCATAAGAAGATTAATTCAGAGGAAATGCAGATGTGACTCTACAGTGGACTGGCCCCTCACCACTAAGTCTGTGTATATGGGGAACCTATTAAGGGCTTGATTATGTGCCAAAAGTGGTTTGCAATAAGCTAGAGCATACAGTGCTCATAGGGCTGGCCATGAAGAGAGGTGGCTCTGCCTTTGGCACTGACTTAAGGTGATGAGCGACTGCCCTGAGTGAGCACAGGAAGGTGGCTTGATTCTCACCTACTGCACAAGCACAGCTCTTCTGCTCTTCTGCTGCCAGCCTGCTCCCCCTCTGGGTGGGTGTCTGGGAAAGATGGGGGCTGGGAAGGCTTTCCTCGGCAGGCCTCCCTACCACAGGGAAGTTCCCTAAAAAGGCCTTGTCAGTGGGAAGAAAATAAGCTTTGAAAACACTTCTGAAGCGTGATTTGTCTGACCTAGTTTAGACTCTTGCTTTAGGATGATCTGAATCACACCCTGAAAGTTCTTCATTGTCACCAAAGGAAGACCAGGGGGACGCTCTCAGGTGCGTGGTTGACCAGAGGAATCACATCTTCCAAGGGAATGTGGAGCAGCCCTGTGGGTTAGCAGGTGCCCACAAGCTCATGTCACACTGTCTCTTCATCCTGGAGATGAGCCCCCAGCAATTCCTGGGGCCAGGGCAGAGGCTCCTAAGTCCCACAGTCATAATTCAAAATGCCACTGCCCTGCTCCTCAGTGCCTTGGCATGGTGTTGCCAGCAGTGACGTATGTTACAGAGATATCTTCGTCAAATTTGATGTCCACTGGTTTCTACTGCTCCACTTCTTACCTACTTTCTTTTGTGGTTTTATAGTTTGCCTTCTTTTTCTCTGCAAGCATTTTCTGAAACTGAATCTGATTTTCGTTACTTAATCCTTTGGTCTACTTCTGTGTCAGCTGGTGCTTGCAACTCTTCCCAGTTAAGTATCTTCTCTGCATGTCATTACCATATCATTATTTTCCTTTTCTAGTCTGTAAAACCAGGTCTAACACTGATACCTTCTTGACCCCAAAAGGCACTTCCCTTGAACTACATACAGATGTAGGTAGCTAGCCAGATTTTCTTTGAAATGCTGTTTGTTCTTCTTAAAATAAATGGTGTACTGGGAACTGCAGTGATATCATAGCAACTGAATATGATTATGTAGGAGTCTGTACTAAGGGGTATTCCAAAAAGTATATCTATATATGTATGTGTTTATTTGTATAAAAGTGCACGCATGCATGAATATTTGTGTTAGTAACATATTTAGATGTAATTAAATAGCAAAGACCTTAATAATAACCTAAGACAATTTTTTTTCTCTCTTTTGCAGGCAGTTTTACAATAAAAATAAATTAGAAGTAACTCCATGGTGTGGCAGAGAAGTTGATGTAGTGACATTAGTGCTAAAAAAGAGAACAGCATCTGACTGTGCCTCCCAGACTCAGTAAATGAAATAAGCTAAATTTGAATTTTGATAGATGAAATCCTAAAAATCCATCAGTCTTTTTACATTTTTAACATGCTCAACATTGTCATACTTTGGTTTAGCTGGAATATTTTTTTATGATGACAGATATATCTATCCAGCTCATGTGTATTCCAAGAAAACCCAGTGTTATAACTTCCAAGATGTGTGCCTGGGAATGCATGTGCGCATTAATGTTCGCTCAGGCTCCTGCATCGCCATGATCTTCTATGCACGCAAACCCATACACTTCTCTTCCCACACGTGCAGGGGGGGTGGCTGTGTCTGTGAACACGCACATCTTCCTCGTAACAGTTTACGGCAATTTGCAGTCAGAGATCAATAGACGTAGAAATTACTTCGACACTGAAATTAACTGAGATCTATACAGAAGGGGAAGGGATGATTTCTATAGGTTTGGAAGCTATTCAGTAGGAAAAAAAAAAAAAAGTATTGCAGGAGTATCATTTTCTCTGCCTATGGAATGTCAGTGGGATGGACTGAAGAAACAAGGGGGAAAGTTGTCCTGTTCTATGTTGCAGGACATCCCCACACAGGGTTTATGTCTGCATGTAGGAAGAAGGCAGCAAGTGCATATATATTTGCCAGTGTGCTGGGGAGAGGGATTTTTAACAGCCATTTTAACATATTTTCCAATTCCCATTTAGCTCGCAGCTCCCACCTACAGTACGTCACCTGTGCATGGCATATACTGCCTGCCATGGCAATACCCACCCTTCCCTATTCTCCCCTCTGTGCCCACCCCACCTCACGCTTCCTTCATGCATAAATCCTACTCCTGGCAGTGGCTGGGGGCTTCAGTTGCTCCGATGGGAGTAGGGCTGGGGGCTCCCCACCCGCCCGGTCCCCCTCCTCGCCCGGTGCCTCTCAGACACACCCCAGCCCTCCGCAGCCCGCAGTGTCCCCTCTCCCCTGTCGCCTCCGTACAGTGGGAAAGTCGTTGGGTAATTGGGTCCAGATTGAAGATTTTAATTATTCATGAGGCTGGCAAGGGACTTGTGGGGGGGTGGGGGTGGCTGCCGGGGTGGGGGTGGGGTGGGGAGGTGACGAGTCAGGGAGAGCTGGTGAACAATTCTGGGAAGGGTAGGGAGGGAGGCAGGGAGAGGCAGCGTGTGCATGTGTGATGAGCAGTAGCTGCGGACCTTACAGTTGCTGCTAACTGCCCTGGTGTGTGTGTGCGCGCGTGTGCTCGTGTGCGTGTATGTGTGTGTGAGCGAGAGAGAGAGGGAGAGAGAGAGGGAGGGAGGGAGGGAGGGAGCGGAGAGGGTGGGGGGGGAGAGATAAGAGAGAGAAGAGGAAAAGGAGAGAGGAGAAGGAAGGAAGAAGAAGGAAGGAAGGGGACAATACGATCATGCTGTGCTGTATGAGAAGAACAAAACAGGTAGAGCTGAAGATTTTTATATTTCCTTCTGTTAAGAAATCTCCCAGGCTGCTGGGTGTCCGTGGGGTGCGTGTCTGCCTGAGTATGTGAGGGGCTGGGGTAGGGGGGAGGAAATTTCAGCTGCTTTCAGCAGACGTCTCTTTTGCAATTCTTTAGCATCTTGCGACTGAAGGTTCTTTTCACACCCTGCAACGTGACTGTTTTGCCTTTCCGGGGCTGGTGATGTGGGGAAGGGGGGTGGCCTACATCCACATTTGGGGAGCTACCAGAATCTCCCCTCTATTCTTCTTATTATTTTTTAATAGGGGGCAGTTATATTGCCTAGGATTTTCTGTCTGTGGTTCTGAGGGTGTGGATAGGGGGTGGGGGTGCGATTGGCAGGAAACGTGATGAGAACTGGCTCTACCTTGGAGATAAAGGAAGCAATTCTTCATCTTATGCCAAAAAAGAACGGATGCCCAGCGAGCCTTGATCCCTGGTCAGAACGCTCCCTATTGCTCCCGGCTCTGATGAATGGGAGATGCTTTATGTGCCTGTGCTGTGAGGTGGAGGACAGGTGTATTCATTTTTTTATGCTACAACAATCTGAGCAAGAATTAACCTGAAGGAGTTTGTGGTGGCTTTTTTGTTTTTGTTTTTTTTTTTTTTTTTACCTATGCTATAGTGAAAAATCCAATTAATTAATAACAAAAGCATTAGCCTGAGGAGTGGAAGACTCACCCTCTTTGCAATACCCTTCATACAACCAGTTAGACAACTGTGCACCAGCTGGTAAAGAGACAGAGGACCACGCCTCTGTTAGCTCCGAACTCGGGTGGGATAACAGCAGCTCGCAGTGTGAACCTGTTGGAAACCAGTTCCTTTTCTTTACCGGTACCGCCTGACTTTTGCTATAAAGGAATTGGGATGATGAGAAGGTTTGGGTGTTGGCTAGTTTTCAGTGTCAACATTTTTATATGCAAAATGATAATGAAATTGGAAAAAAAAAAAAGAAGCGCTACTTAGATCATTTCCCCCTCATCCTTTCCCTTTTTATTTTGTGTGAAAGCCCAAACCTGCTCCTGATTAAGAGTCTATTTTAAGAGTCTATTTTTGTTGAACCTCTTGGACTTCCTTGGGAAGATGCTGGATTTATGCAGTTGGAACTTTGAGTCAGGAACTGGCCCTAGATATCCTTGTATGGCATTTTCAAAACTTCCATGAATTACAGATTTGTAGGTAGTGACAAGGACTTTGGTCCTTGTTCTGAGCACAAAACTCAACTCAGTCTTAGGCACAGCACCCTACTGGTTACTTTCCTTAAATATGCATACATTTCTATATCTTTTACAATGTAGCACTGCAGTATTCTGAAGCAATAGCCTACCATGCTGATGTGAGTAACTACAGTTACTGTGAAACAGAGCAGTGCTGAAAGAAAATTCAGGTTGAATTGTGTTTCTGAATGGAGATGGAGAAGGAGAAAATTTGTAGAATAATGGGGAGGGGCAAGTGATTGGGATAGAAAGAGACCCTGCGTCACCCTGTGTTTTTCCTCATGCAGGTTTTGCAAATGCTTTGCAATTAATGATATGCTCACTAAAATTTGGAGGGAGGTGGTGAAGGCTTGGGGCCGGTGGTGGGGGGGGGGGTAGAACACGTTGCAGCCAGTCAGCAGAGCACGTTCTGCTGGCAAATATGGGATGAAAAGAACAGAGGAGGAGAAGGAAGGCAGACAGGGAGGCAAAGTGACAGAGTAGTGGGCAGGGGTGCACAGCAGATTTTAAAATAAAGTCGGTAGCTCTGGAGTCAGAAAATATAATTTTGCCCATACCGTCACAGGTTGGGCATTAAAGCTCCTGAATTATGTTCCAATGTGTCTGTTCTTTATATCTGTGTGGGTTTACCCCTGTCGTTTTGCATTCAGTCACATTTGGAAATGCATGGCATGCAGGTATCTTGATCACACACAGTCCTCTCTTCCCACTCCGTACATTAATCCACCGCATGGCACACACCCCTCTGCTCGTGCATGTGCAGCTCCATCTCCACTCTCCGATTGCCTGCATCTGTACTACACACACACTCACGGGCACGCCGTGCACTCGCACATGCTTTCTGGATCCTTATGCAGCCATATAACCTGAATGTGCCTGCCTGTGCATATTCAGTGGATATTCCTGGGCTCAGAGCCCAGCTGCTGCTCCTGTACCTGAACACACACCACAATTGCCAAACTGGCAATATAGCAGTTCGCCCAGGAAAGCTGATGATATACCAGAGGAAGCTTTAATTCAGAGAAGAAAAAGACCTCGGTTTTCAGCTTGTGCTCTTCCTCTGTCCCCACTCAGACCTTTCATCGAGAGAAAGAGAGGGAATGGGTTCTTCAGCAGAGGCAGGAGTTTCCTTCCAAAAATAAAGACAGCTCTCCTCAAATTATTTTCCAGGGGAAGCCCCTGGTGTCCCGCCTTTCTGGCAGCTGAAGAGCAAAATGTTGAAATTACAGGCTTGGGTGTGGAAGAAATCTCTTCACATTTGTGTCTAGGTGTGCCTGTGTGTGTCTGTCTTCCCACCCCTTGGAGACAAATATGTTCACACACTCATACCTTGCAGATATTCTTTCTTGTGGATGAGATGCCAGTGTGAAGAGTGAAGTATCTGACTGACTGTGCCCACCCATGAGAGATGTAGATAGCTCAGTGTTGTCATTTCTGCCTACAGTTGACTGCAGCTCTGCATCTGAGCCCGCAAGATATTCAGCTGAAAGGCAGCACAACCGAGAGCAATATCTGAAAAGCTGAACTTCACCTTTACTGCCAGCAAGAGATGCAGTCAGTAACACGCAGAGCTGGGCAGTGAGATAGGTGGCTACAAATGCAAGTGTTGCATGCACCACATACTAGAACAGATGGACGTTATGGGGGTATGTGCTCAGTATTGGATTGCATGAGTGATTAAACAATAACCCGCAAGCAGGTTTCCCACTTGTGGGTGAGATGAATCTCATTCATCACCAGCCATATACGACGGCTTCCCTCCCATTCGGTCCCTCTCCTCCTCACCTTAGCGCTGGAGAGCCAGCGGCTGCAAAGGTTTAGACCTGCCACACCCATCAAATCAAAGGAGGGAGAGGGGAAAAAAGGCAGTCTGCATTTCTTTCCCCTTCCACACGAGCAGCATGAATAAACAGGGCTGTACCTCTAAAAATGCAGTTTAATGCAATTGGAGAAGGCAAAAGCATTAGGGAACTGTTCTAGCAATTACAGCCAGGCGATGAGGTGTCTTATCATTCCAGGAACTGCAGAGGTGTATGAGAAAGAGGAAATGGAGAAAAAGAGAGCGATGAAGAGGTAGGCAGTGTTAAGGTTTCTTGCCTCAGGATGTTAAAATGTCTCAGGTCTTGTTTAGGATAACGTAATTATGCCACACAATACAGATGCTTCAAAACTTGCAAGGCGTGGTCTTATCGTTAAACACCAATTTGGAGAGAGAGAAAGGGGTATTTTAAAGGAAAGGTGTCCATCCATGCCCCTCCTCCCTCCACATGCCAGTGTGGTGTAAACCACCACAGACCACTAATTTCAGGGCAGAGCCACTTCATCTGCACCTGGGGAGAGCCTAGTCACTGCTTCTGCCTTTCTGAGAGACACTGAGTGGTTTCTGTGCTTCTTCCAGTAAACAATTGCTGCATGGAAGTTTAATTACTCCAGGTCCCTACTATTTCTCCTCCTGGGGCAATACCTTTGAGATTTCTACCAGTAAGGGTGTCTCCAGAGAAACACCCCTCCCATCACCCTCTCCTCCTCCACTGCCTTTGCTGACTATTAGAGACATTGATTTCTCCTAGATAGTGTAATGTAACTGTTCTTAATGGCACAGACAAGCCCTTTCTTAGGGAACTAATTGCAGGCAGATTTTCCAGGGGGAGAGGGACAGTGGTAGTGTTTAGTGGGAAAGAAACCTGTCTGTTGATCTGAATTGTCTATCACCACTTGCTCCCAAAAGAAAGTCCCAGCAAAAACAGGCAGCACCCACTGGATGCAGAGGCATCCCTTCTGAGAGGGCTGAACTGAGTCTTCTGTCTGGATGTGCCAGGCTGGGTACACATGTGCAACCCAAGGAACTGGCATGTATTGTCTCAGGACTTGTCCTGGGCCAATGCTGAGCCTGTCTGGATTGTCTTGGAGCTAGTCCTGCCTCAGGATATGAAAATGAGCTGTAGATCCAGACTCTGCCCATGTAATGCTGAGAGGGTGGGCATCACTTGGGGATGAGTGATACGAGGGATTCCTCCTGTAGTCATGTTGCTTTGAGTGACTAGAAGGAGAAAATACAAAGAGTTTTCACCTGAAGTCTACCCTCACTTCAGGCTAGCTGTCATGGATTCTGTGATGCCATCTCAGGATCTCGTAGCCAGCCTACACAGGCATTATATTTCCCTCTCCCCATTTTCTAGAGAGCAGGAATTCCCTACTGCTGGCAGCTGCCAAGTTGCAAGGCCTTCTTGTGCTAGTGGGAAGGTGAACTGGGCCCATTGCCCATAGCAAGATGAGAGCAAACTGATGGTCTTGCATGATGCAAATCAAGGATGTGTATACCTGCTTGGGCTCCCTGGCCTCGTGCCAGGGACACATGCTGTGAGGCATGTGCTCCTCATAATGGCTTTTGTCTGCTCCATGTGCTGTCCATGGCAGAGGACATGGGGCATAAGTGGGTTCTGCTTGATCTTTACCAAGTAGGCATGTATATGCTGAGGGATTGGGGTACTAACAAGTAAAACAGCAGATACACCCTGAAGATTGTTTCTAGTTTTGGATGAGATAGTATGAAGAAAAAGCACCATAACCTGAGATCTCTGCATGGTTGCAGCTGGTGATGCATCACTGGCTACTGTTTGCTCAGTCCGTGCACTGCTGGCCCACACATCCTTCCTTCCGCACAACTCTCCTGTTGTCCCCTCTTCCTGTACATAAATGACTTGTGTTTCTTTTGTTACCTTAGGCTTCCTCCCTACACAGGGAGGGCTTTATTTGGATTCCTGACTGAACAGTAGCTCTGATGACAGTACCAGGCTAAAGACAGTTGAGGATGAGAAATCTTTTGATGGTAGCTCTGTCTTGATGCTTCTTGGAAGTCACTATGTGATTCCCCTGTTTGCTGTGAGTTTGACAAGTCTCAGGGATAGATTTGGCAGCAATCTATACCTGTCTGCATCTATGTTCTGAAGTCCCAGTGTTCAGCTATAAGGAAACAACCATACACAGAGGAATGTCAGGCTGACAAGAAGAGGCTGGTCATCCAAAAAGGCATGGTAGGAGGTACACATACCTTGTTGGTAGAAATATCAGAGTATCTTGCTGTGGGAGTACCAGAGCAGGTATCCAGATGAAATACCTTTAACATCCGAAGTCCAAAATCAAAGTCTGGCATCCATCCACATTCATTTAATCTATAATTCCAAGATCCTCCTGAGCACACCAGGAGGTGACATGTAACCTCAGAGCTCTGATGGTCTCATGTGGAGAAGGTGTTTATATTTCCTTAGGACTCTCTCTGTCACCTGCTGAGTGTGTGTGTAAAACTCGATGGCTTTTCATGGTTGTGAGCACCACAGGCCAGTATTTAGGAATTGGTTTAAGGAGAGCTGGTTTCTCTTCCTAGCAGTGCTATTAACCTGCTTTCTAGCTTGATCTAAGCATAGATTCTCTGACTGTAATGGCCATCTCTGCAAGATGCTTCTTTAATTTGGAAACTAAATAATTACTGGGTGAGAAAAAAGAAAGGATTCAGAAGCCCTCAGGTGAGAGGTGCTTTAGACAGGCAAAGTACTGCTTTATCCATCCTCAGTCACTCCTGCAGTGCTAGGATGTTTATTAGCCCCTTGAGTTCCTTTAACACAAACCACTGATTTTTTTCCAGACCCAGGCTTTATGACTATGGACCAGAGCCTGAGAGTAGGGCTACAACTTAGTTCTCTCTCTGCTGTTCACCATTGTGCTAGCTCCTCCCCCACCACCATAATGATCCAACCTTCAATATGTATATGGGGTGGAGGAATAATGTAACAAAACTAGTGACTTATTTTTAATATAACAAAAGGAAATTGTATGTTTAGAGTTACACTGATTCTGCTGTCTCCACTATTATTCATTCTGTCTCCTCTCCCCATCTGTTCTGCTCCTTGCCTCTCCCCCTGCTCCCTTGACCATGCAGTCCTCCTGCTGCTCCTGCTCTCCTCCAGCTGGGTACCAGCCCTCCATTACACTGTGCTTCTTGGGGTCTCCTGCTGGCAGCATCAGCCACTGCCACCAGGGTCTTATTCCCTTCATCCCTCCTGGCACTGGCATCAGAAGGGAAACTGGGCTCATTCTTTGTGCTTGCAGTGGCTATTGCAGATTCCCCAGTTCTCCTCCACTTGGGCAGCAGCTGCTACAAATGAGCACCCATAGAAAGTGGTGCACCTTCACCTGTCACCTTGCTGTTAGCATAGGTAAAAGGTTGCCCAGCTGCTGGGGAGTGGTATGGCTGCAATAGGAGCAGTGCATGCAGTACAAACTGCTTGTATTCCTGCTTTCTTGATGGTTTATACTTCTTCTGGCCTTGTCTCTTGGCTACTAATGCTACTGTTGGGGTGGCAGCTGTCTGGTGTGCTCCAGCTGTCTTGTTGGCCCAAGACAGGACGTCCTGAACCTGCCTTCCTCACACCAGGATCAGTTGATTTTGATGTCTCAAAAGGGAAGCCAGGATGTACTTATATTGTTTTAAATTATGACAAATAAATGTCAGTCTCGTTCATTACTCATTTTACATCTGAAGTTTCTTGAATTAATTCCAGCCATAATCACAGTATATCTCTATTTATAGAAAGCCAGGACGTCTCACAATATTTAAGCACTCTCTCTAGAGGATAAACCTTTCTGTAAGAGATGGTAATTTGTAAGCTAAAAAGCTCCAAAAGAACCACTCACTTGGTTTGAATACCCCTGAAATTTAGGAGTGCAGTGCAGTGTGTTTAGGTCTTAACCTAGATTTGAAGCTAGTTTTATTCCATTTTTTCTCATAATTTCCTAAGAGTGATACTGTGCTCCCAGGAACTTCAGGGTTTTTTTATGAATTGGGATGATTTCTAATAATTGGTGATGTCCAGAATAATTTACTATTTCGATTAGTCTTACAATTGTTACGACTATTATCAATTTTCATGCAGTTCAACAGACTATTGAATGGAGTCTAATCCATTTATTTTATTAATAGCATCCAATGACCTTATAAATCTGCAATGTTAAGTACTCAAAGGTGTGTAGGTTGGGCAGCATGGTACTATGCTTTGCTCTTTTGCACCTGATGCCAGTCATTCATATTAATTCAAATTGAAATCAGCAGGACGTAAACCACAATGATTTTGAATTGATCATTGTTCTCCTTGTATCATTCCGTGTTCTGTTTGCCCACAGCTTTGGAAGCAAGGCATTCAGTGGTGGATTTATAAATAATTTAACCAAAAAAGCAACTAGGTTTGGAAGCGTAGACATAAAGAAACAAGTGTCAGTTGCTGATTTGCTGACAGTAAAATCTGCAGCCATTTAGTTTCATGGAAGAGTGAAATCCACTACTGGAAATCACCTGCTGAGCAAATGCAAGGAGGGCATCACCTGCTTGGTGTGCCTGAGAAGCGTAATGTAGCTAGGAGGCATTACTGGAAAGATGGGGAACTGAGGCAAAGGGGCTTTTAGAAGGTGGACCAGAAGTTTACCCTCAGCAGGGAGACTTCATTGTGTTCCTTAGAACTGGGGGCACCTTTCTTAGGGTCAAGATTTTAATTCTCAGCTTGTTATATTGGAGTAGTCAGACTGGCAGCTTGCAACAACCTGGATTGCACAGGCTGAGATGATTCTGTCAGAGTGGAGACTTTACCTGACCAAAGATGAAAAACAGTTGTTTTAATCCTTCCTGCTCTTCGTGTTTCCAGCGGAAGACACAGAAGAATTTCAAGCCCTACATAGAGTTTTTGAGGACTGACAACCGCAACAGAAAATTGATGTTTAATGTTGACTGTTAAAATTGCAGTCAGAAGCATGATATGGATGCAACCTAAAGCACAGCACTGGCAAATGCCCTTTCCCTTGTATCCTAAATTCCAGTCAGAATATCAGCTAGAAGGGATTAAATCCTAAGGAAATGACAAATTGAGCAAGGAAAAAAAAATCTCCCCCCAAAATAACTGAAGAACTGAAGCTGATTGAAATCTCCATGAAGCAAACTGAAGCTGGATAACTTCCAGAGCATAGTTAGCAAAGTTAATACATGCAACAGTACGTGAAGCTCCCTCTTATTTGGTAAAACTAGATAGGCAGCAAAAAGAACCATCCATTAGGATACCAGTGTACAAGACTCTGTAGAACACAAAAGAATTGACAAATTTGTGAAAAACAATTCCTAGTGGCTCATAGCAACTTTTAGTAAATCTTCCTTATGTTCTTTGTTTTCTTCCTTTGAGTGGTATGATTCCACAATTCAGGAAGAGATGCCACGAGACAAAGTCTCATCTCGTAGAATTTCATTACTTTTTAATCAGTGTGTGGCTGTCAAGAGGAGTCGGAAATATATCACAGTGTTTTACCATTGTTCTGAACTGAGAAATAAGCAATTGTTGTAAGTTGAACTACCTTCTTAGAGGTGTCAATCATAAGCTGCAGGACTTCAGAGCTTCCTTCATTTCCGACTGTGGAGGTGCCTTTAGGCACCACTTACAACTGTAAAGTCCCCAAAACATTAAAAGGCTGCTTACTGGCATACCTATATGGTCCTTAATTTTATAAACCATAATCAGCTCAATACATAGACAAATAAAATATTAATTGAGCCAGAGCAAGAGAGTGAAAGAATATCATCCTGAGTCTACCTTTGTGTTTATGATACTCATGGACACAAGGGACGAGCTTTGGTTGAAGCTTTACATCATGCATTGTCAATAAGGCCAAAGCATTTTATGCCCATTTTGCATATCTCTAGTAACATGATCAGCTGCCAAGTTGATGGCTATAACAGTTATTGGAGTCACAAAGGAGGAAGATGAGGATCTATGAAAATAGCAGAACAAGTCAGGATGTAAGATGGTTCTTTCAAATCATCCTAGCTTATTTACAAAGCTGATGGAAGTGATCTCTGAACCATGAGCTTCGAGTGCTTTGAAGACACTTGAGGGCTGGATGAGGTGTCAGAAGGCTGAAAATGAGGAGAAGATAAGTAGTTTGAGTTCATTCCTGGAGAAAAAAAATTGTGGAAATAATCAAATAAAGGAGATTATTAGGAGCCAGCACAGATCTGTCAAGAATAGATCATGTCAAACTAATTTAGCTTTCTTCTATAACAAGCCTTGTGGATACAGAGGAAGTAGTTGTCATACCTTGTCATTTGTAAGGATTTTGACATTATCTCACAGGCTTTTATCATAAATGAAGAAACGAAACGTGTTCCAAAGGAAAATATTACATCAGGGATGCAGAACTAGTGTAGGTAATCCTACTCAATGAACAATTCTGACTGATTTCCTGTCGAAACGGAAGACTCTATTGAGCAGGTTGCCACAAGCTTGAGCTGTGGCCTGTTAGTGCTTCACATTGTCATTAAATACATTGTACTTTATATTATAATTTTATCCTTGATGACTGTCTAGAGGAAGTATTTTATAAAATCTGCAGATGGCATAAGGCAGGTATGGGCTGGTGGAAATTGCTGTAATTTAAGATGAGCTTGCTAAACCAGAGACCTGGTTTGAACAGCATCAGAGTGAATGTAAAGTGCTCCCCATGGGAATGATTATTAAATTGCAGCCAGCTGTCTGTGGGATACCACAAGTCGGCTAGGCTGTCCTTCAGGAGGGGAGACAGGGTCTCTAGAGGACCAAAAGTTCAGTGGTAATCTAGAACATCATTCTATTGCCAGGAAGGGAAACACCATCTTACCACGTTGTGCAAATGGGAGTACAGACTGTAAGACACATCTAATACAGCCTTCAGCTTTGATGTGTACATTTAAGACTCAGCTGAAATGTCCTGCCTTAATCTCTTACTGCACTCTAAGAAAGTGTGGTCCAGAGAGAGAGTGTGCAGACTGGGGTAGTGAGAATTGCTTGAGGTCAAGGGAAAGACACTTTGTGAGGGAAGACTGAAATAATTAGGGCTGTTTAACCTGAAAGGAATAAAGCTGAGAGAGGTTCAGATGCTAGTCTGGAGAGTGTAAGAAAATAGGAATAATCTGCTCTTGCTCTTCATGATGGGTAAAACTAGTAGCAGTGGTCTTTAATGGTATGTCAGAGTGACTTGGGCTAGACTTTAGGAAGAATCCAAAAGGACTGTGATGCACTGGAATAAATGGAGAAAACTATGGCAGCTCCAATGACTGAAAGGCTGTAGGAGTCACCTCTGGACCTGAGGATGGACTAAATGGTCCCTTGTGCTCTTTCAACACTATTTCATATGATTAGTATCAAATAGTCACTGAAGCAGAAACTGGACCCAACCTGTCTTCTTGCAGGAGTGCTTAACCAGTAGGCTAAAAGCAATGTTTACTTCAGCGTGCTCTGTCTCTGGCCTCATGCTTATTTAATTCTTCCATGAAAAAAGCCTAAGAGCTTAAGCAGGAATAGCTGGGAGTAACTTGCTCTGAACAGTCTTTTGTAGAAGGAAGGTAAGACTTGAGGTTTTTTCAGGTACAGTAGAGAATTGAATCAACGTCTCCCTTAATTTAGGGGAGCTTGTCTGTCCACTGAGATACTGAATAAATACCTGTCTACTGCATTTTGTCAGAGAGGAACTATAGTTCCTGAATCCAGGGATTCAGGACTTGGAATCCAAACTAGAAGATATCCCCCCCCAAACGGAGCAAGATGCCTAAACCCAGACAGTTTAGATGCCACTCTGTCTTCAGCATTTGTTTTAGGCAGGTTCAAAATGCATTTACTTGGTGTATTATGGTACTGAGCTGCCTAGTTTCACCCATATTTTCTAGTTCAGTCTATGTGTCTTGTAAAGACAATGGTTTTGCAAGACATGTCACCTTCTTCCTAGACTTAGCTTCAACATCCACCTTCTGAACCCAGACATCTGCTGGAAATCCACACTGAGGCTCCCTTTTCATCATCTTCATGAGAGAATTATTACAAGGGATTTATCAGTTGGTGGCTTCTTCTACTTGCCTGACACGAATTGTCTTAAAGCATTTGTATGGCAGTCACTCAGAAATTCCCAACTGGAGTGCTGTATTCCTACTAGCAGTCACCTTCAGTGCTTAATCCCCTCTGCTGCCATTATGATGTGTCCTAGCAGTTGCTGGGAATACAGAACAAAACATACTGAGATATAATATTCACCTTCACCGGATGTATGCCCATGCCGCAGAAGAGCTATTGCTGCATGAGAATATAGAAGAACTAAAGCTGATCTGTAGTATCTTCCATTATCACGTGCTGAGTCCACACAACAGTCAGGAAGATATCCTCTGGTTATTCCCAAGCCTTTTTGAAACACAAGAGGGGGAACAAGACACCCTGCCTACAGTCAGGATTACCCAACTTCTGGGAGTTGAGATAAATTGCAGAAGTCAAAGGCAGTCTTTTCAACTACATCAAATTTTGCTGAGCTTTTCCTGTTTGGAGGAGAATTTTCTTGGTAGGGGTCTTCTTCAAATAGACATTGTTGTTTTTTAATTTGTTATTCGTCTGTATCTGTTGAGATTAGAGGAATAAAGCTTTGAAAGCACAAAGGGTTTTGCAAACATTTAGTAGGCAACAGTTGTGCCTTTATAACACAAAAAAGGAGAATGTTACGATTTCAAATGATGAAATTTCCTCTTTCCTTCCTTTTTAGTTTACATTTTTAAAATGAAGAGATTAAACACCTTTGTTAAGCATACATTTAGTTTTCAAAGTCAAACACTTAGAATAGAGAGAATTAATTAAAAGGGTTGCCTATCCATCTTTAATTTCTCTTCTCGCATGAATAGACATAAAAATGTGGCTCTTAATTATGAGATCAAATACTGTTTGGTTTTTGTTTTTTTGGTTTATTTTTTTTTTAATAGGATCCCTGTCTCATTCAGTTCACAGAATGGAATATACTTAGGGACTGAAAGAGGTTTTGCCATAAACGAAGCTGTTTTCTATAGGTCTTCTGTTTCATTTACTGTCAGGGATGAAGGTTACATATTGAATTGGTCAGGGGGCTGTTCAAAAACAGAAGAATGGTCTCATATTTTGGTAATTGAATACTGCCCTGAAGAATTAGGCTTTTTCCTGCCTTTTGTCACAAGTTCCTATGTGATATGAAAAGGCCGTATAAATGAGGTTTTCCATGGGTGGCCACTAATTGGTGTGTTCTCATTTTCTGGGTTCTCAGTTTGAGCCACCTGGGGTCTGACTTGCAGAAGTGCAGAGCCAATATTGTATGGAGGTCTGTTGTCACATGCACAGACCTGGGGAAATACTAACCCAAGGCATCACAAATTAGGGACCCAAAATTAGTGGGTGCTCTGACCAATTTGACCTTGCCCTCTTTGTGTCTGATTTTAGTGTCTGTAAAATAGAGATAATAACCCTGCCTAACTCCCTGGGAGAACATCCATTAAGGCTCATGAAGCACTGAGATATTACAGCAAAATAGCACCACTGAAAAATGCCATGAGGAAATCAGTATTCTGCATTCAGTGATGGGTTTGAAGGATGTGCGGCAAATAAGGTTCTTTGCCATGCCTGAAATTAGGATAACATGAAAATACTGAATCGTTACCCACTCAGTGAACTCTTACTGTCCTTTGTAGTAGCTGGGGTGGGGGAGACTTTCAAGAAAAAAAAGATAGGATAAAAACTATTAAAAGGCATATGCTCAAGGAAGTCAAAGTGATGTTTCAGAGACAGTCTCCATTTTGCATTTTCTGCTTCCACCTTTAACATATGCCCAGAAAGATGCTTGTAAGACAGTCTTTTTATGTAATACATGAGTCACACTACTTTTTACTTGTGCCTGTGAATGATGTGTTGCAAAATAATTGGGAAAAAATGGGCCAAATGTGTTATCACTGAAACTAGTACTACACTTTTCACTGGTGTAGGAAGATGTCAACTTAAATCCCTAACAAATCAAGCTTGGAATACTCTTGTTATTACTTAATTTAAATGTGAGGAAACTGAGACACAGAAGAAAGTGGAATAATCTGCTGAAGTCATTCTGCCTGTTTTCTCTACATAAAACCAATAGCTTTTAAACTAGTATTCGTATGCCTTGCATGAATTCATCTAGAAATAACATAAAAAGAATGGGTTTGTTCCTCTCTTCTTTCCCTCCCTTCTTCCTACCTGGAAGAAATAGTTTGAAAAGGTTGAATAGTTTGAAAGCATTTGTTTGCTTTATTTGCCAGTTGTTTTATATTTGTGTCTATGGGGTGGGACATGTATCTGCCTACAGGACTCCATGTGAGGGTTTCCTAAGGAAGGGCTGACATGGAAAGTTGAGAAAGCAAGTGGGTCTATGGTATCACAGGTGTTGTATCCTGAGCTTGTGCTGTTCCCATGAAATTCAAATTCTTGGTTACTGCCCTGGAGGATCTTGCAACAGATCTGTCTGGATCATAAGCTGAATACCAGGATGGGCTTAAGAAATAGGTCAAGGCCTTCAAACCAGGCTTAACAGGGAGCCTGAGCAGGGGCAAGGACCTTGGTGGTACACTGTCATACACTTTTATTGATGAGAGCCTGCCTGGGGTTTCTCCATAGTCTGAATATGCTGTTGCTTTTGTGGAGGCCATGAATGTCTGTATTTCCTCTCTCAGATCTCTGGTGTATAAGATGGAACACAATTTTCTGGCACGGCACAGATCAGGAATTTTTCCCACCATGGCTACATGTGCTGGCTGCTGATGAAATGATGTGTTGCCTCCTAAGCCTCTGTGTCCATGAATTATCTCCAGAAGAAAGTTTACCTCTTCCAGGGGTGCACAAAACAGCCTGACTTGCTCAAGGGAGGGTTTTTCTTAGCAGAGATTGAAATGGAAATACAGAAATCCCAGTACAGAAATTCATATGTCTTGGGGAAAAAATAGAAAGCAATTCTCTGGCCCTCTGTAAGCATGGAAGAAGATTTGTGCCTATGTCTGTTGTCCTGAGATGTGCCAGGATGGCATTACACTGTAAACACACCAAATCTAGTCACTGGTTATGGTTTGAAGCCCATGACTCATAAGCATATTCTGCCTCCTATTCTGAGGACCCTCTGCTGGGATTGCCCTCTGTGGCAGCTTAAGGGACCTTATTCTTGCTCCTCTGGAGTTAAACCTCTGGCTGCCTGGACTGAATCAGAATTGATAGTCAAGAAAGAGTGATCCAAAGACGTATTTCATGGAGGTGGTATAGGTGGCCAAAACAGAAGGTCATGTTGGCATGTGTGGAGGAAGGACACTATCCCTCTGCCAATTAAGAATGGAAGTCGAGAGGCTGTCAGTGTAGGGAAGAAAGAGAACTTATTGCCAAGTGAATGTGTGGTTGTCTCTGTGGGCCAAACTTGATGTATGTTTGCCAAGAAGCAGTGGAAATGTAGGTCTTGTGTTAGCATTTCTGAGATGGTGGAGATTTTATAGTCCCTACTACTTGTAAATCAGATGGGGTTTCAGCCTAACCCTGCAGCCACCCTAGCTTCTGGCTTGGCCATGGAAGAAGTATATACTGCCACAGCATAGAAATGAGCAGGGAGGCAGAAAAAGCACTGGACTAGGTCAAGATATAGTTTTGTTGGAAGTATATGTGATCATGTGGCTTCACTGGCTTCTTCTCCCTATAGAAGGAGAAACACTGATCAGAGCAGATAATGCTGCAACTTGTAAGCATCCCCTCCAGAACTCAAGGGGCCTTCCCAGGCTATGGTCAGCCTTCCCATCTCATGAAGGGCAGTGAGTAGCCATGCTGGCAGGGTTTGCTTACTTATTTCTCTTCCATGGTTCTGACCTATGCCTGTAGAGGGAAAATGTGCTCCTTGCTGGGCTGTCTCCTTATATCCATTCAGTTCCAACTTTCACATATGATTCATTGCCTCTCAGCTTCACACAGTATGGTATGATTGGGGGTGACATCCCCTACCTGTAATTTTTCAACTTCTCTCTTGGGTACTTGCCTCTAAGCACTTCCTGCTGTCTGGTACAGCAGAAAACAGAGTATGCTGAGTACCTCTGAGAGGTACCATACAGAGCGATTCTGCTGTTTGGAAATCCATTTCCAAAAACTGAGCAGCACAGAAATGCCTGGAGAAGCTAATCAGAATTGGAGATAGACATACTTTTTAAAAAACACAAGTTTCAAGTACTGTGTTTTAAACAGGAGGTCAGTTTGCTGCCAGTGGCAGTGAAATAGCGCTCAGTTATACAGAGCACAGGGAAGAGCTGAACAGGATTTCTGCCATTACTTTGCTCCACTTTTATCAACACCCTGTGCCTCTGCCCTGCAGCACCCCTGCTATTCCAGCTCTGATGTTCCAGGGTAGCCATGGAGTTGCTGAAAACTAGGCAAGGGTATAACTGATTTTTCAAGCAAAGTAATTCTCTGTTCAGTAGCTTTTTTTTACATATTAAATGATTAAATCTTTAGGGGGCTATTCCCTGATGCAGCAGTTGCGCACTCATTAAATTGCCAGATAAGACGTATTTTCTATTAATTTATTTTTTGCTAAGAAAAAGGTTTCATTTTCCACTGATAATCCTGCCTCCCCTAAATCAAGGATGGCCAACTTGTGGCTTTTAAGCCAGAGGCAGATACTGAGTGATTGAAATATGACTCCCACAATCGAATCACAGAATCACAGAATCATTTATGTTGCAAAAGACCTCCAAGATCATCAAGAGCAACCTTTGACTGATCACCACCTTGTCAACTAAACCACTAAAGCACTAAGTGCCACGTCCATTCGTGAACATCTCCATGGATGGTGACTCCACCACCTCTCTGGACAGCCCATTCCAACGCGTGACAACTCCTTCTGAGAAGAAATACCTCCCCATGTCAAACCTAAACCTCCCTGGTGCAGTTTGAGGCGATGGAGATACGTTGTATTGCTTACAGCACACTGCTGGTGTTAGGACTTTTTTGTCAGTATCTCCATGCGGGAGGAACTCTCAGGGGCTTCTGAGGCCAACAGCTTCCTGCAAGTTCTGAGACTCAGCCGGACACCTGGTCTCATCCCACCCAACACTGGATGTTGGCACCCCTGGGTTGCTGTTTGCTGTCGGGGAGTCGTTTGTTGAAAAATCCTTCATCTCACCTAAGGTACTGAGTAGGGTCTTTGACACCTCCTGGATGTTGGAAGTTGTTTTATTTGGTTTCTTTTTTTTTTTTTTTTTTTTTAATAAGATGCATATGAAGCCAACAGGTTTGAGCTCCTATGATTTAGTTAATTACATTTTAGAAAGTGAAATCTGGTAAAAGTTGAATTATCCCACATTAGTAAGAGTGAAAATAGATTTAGGCTTCACCTGCAACCTAAGCTTATAAATGTGTGATAAAGACTATGGAGAAACTCTGTTAGAAGAAAGTTATTAAGGATGCTAAATCAAGTATAAAGAGAATTAGCCAACACTGGGAATGCAGTTGCCCATGCAACCTCAGTATGCTCTCCTCCTGTGAATGCATTCCAGTACACTTCTAATAACAGTAATACACATTATTTTTCTTTTCAGGGATTCCTACTCACATTGAGGTCACAGAATAGACAGTGCTCACTTAATGAGCAGTTATTCAATATTTTGTTTTCTCATAATAAGTCAGCGTGTGACCCCACAACTTTACTTAATAGTATTGAAACTCTGCTCTGAAATCAGAAATACTAATTTTCTCCTGGGCTGTCTTGTGATTCTGAGCACATCCATAACATTGCTTAGGAAATCTTTGCAACGCACATACGACACAACTGAGAATTTTCACCCTGTTTTTGCAGATGGACAGCTGAAGCACGAAGAGTTTGGTCAGCAGGGATCCCTAGTTTTATGTCCTGAATTTCAGAAATAGAGGACCTGACTTTTATTAGTAGGTTTTTGATTTTTTCAATTGCACATATCTGAAAACATCTCCCATTGCTGTCAGCTGCAGCTCTGAGTGCTCAACACTGATCCAAATCAGACTCCAGGTGTCTGAAGTCAGATACTCAGAGATGCAGAACTTGTCACTAGGAATCAACCCATGAAAAGTATGGGCAGAATAACAGAGGAATTCAGCAGCAAAGGTGGGGCAGTGCTGTAGGGCAGCCATCTGTCGGCTGCCCTAACCCTGAGATCCTCTGTTCTCTTTTGCCAAGTCTCTTCCTCCTTCATTTTAACTTTCCAACTTCCAACTGCAAAAACTGGGACCAAGATTTTAGTGTAATCTCTTTATACCCCTGAGTTTCCTAAGCTTCAAATATCCAGATTTCCTACTAAGGCTTTAAGTCTTCTATAAGCTACTTTGTTTTACTTTGCAATCTTGCAGCAGATATTTACGAGCCTTGTTCCAAACAGTGGCAGGGTGGTATTAGGAAATTTGCAGAACTGTCCTAACAAGTAAGATTTATATAGGCAGTAGCCTACCAGGATTTTCAGAGAGCCTTGGTGCCTAATTCGCACTGGTTTCAATAGGATTAAGGCAAGTAGGCATTTGTCAAAATCACACCATTCATTACTTAAAACCTGGCCCTTTAATTCTTCTTTCAATCAACTTTATATCGAACCACTAGAGCTAAAGCATAGGAATGTATACTAAAATGTTAATAATTCATAGTAAAGT
The DNA here is from genome assembly GCA_036023395.1 of Myiotriccus ornatus. Lineage (NCBI taxonomy): Eukaryota > Metazoa > Chordata > Aves > Passeriformes > Tyrannidae > Myiotriccus > Myiotriccus ornatus. Next base: position 22,744,682 of record JAYRBT010000001.1, read on the forward strand.
TCTGTGAGAGTACAATCTGTAAAGCAGACATCTTTGGGGAATGTGTTATATTTTCTTCAGGCTTCAAAATAATTGCTTCTGCAACCAAAGCAAAATATGTGTGGAAACTTTTTTCTCTGCTTTGCACTGGGATCAGAATTTTAGTCACCTGAAAGCCTCAATAGGTGCAATTCTTCATGAGTATTCCCCGACTATACTATGGATCATGCAGATCCCAAGACCTTAGTGTCCTCTTTGAGGGAGTACAGAAAGCGTTTGTACATTTTTAACTCATTCTTCCTGGAAGGGATGAAATGAGGCTTGTTGAATTTAATCTGTTTGAAAATATTCTCTATCTAGGGTTCATTTCTGATTTAATTTCAGTAGGGTTTAGTGAATTCATTATGCAAACTCACTTCAGGCAGGGAATTTCTTGCAAATCACTCACTTACTCCACTGTGTTTATATATATATGTGTGTGTGTGAATGTTTGTGACATGCAGTTTGTGACAGTTGTACAGTATGATTTCCTCTCTCTGACTGAGAAGGAGGCAAAAGAAAGAATTAGTAAAAAAATAAAAAGAAATAAATCATCACAGTCCTGGGAAAATTTTAGATAGATAATAATTCACTATGATGGACTTTGCATGGTTGGTATCTATTTTCATGACTGAGGGACCAGTTCATCTGAAAAGTAGAGTGGAATTAATTACATAATGTGGCCACATAATAATGTGGTAGACATTTTGCATACCATAATCTTTGTGTCGTTTGGGCAAACCTACAATTTGCTTGACTCCAGCGATGTGTTTTATGAAGGACTTAGTATTTTTAATGTTACTGGGTTAATAAATTGGACTGGTAAGAGCCAGCCTTGTCCTGAGGCTTCCTGAAGAAGCAGAAATTATGCCTTTCTACCAAAAAATGGCACTGTATTTTTGGTGGTGCTAGGGGAAAGCAAGCTGGCTCCTGTAGCATCTGAATTGTTTTTCCTCCATAAACCTGTGTGCTCCCTGTGCCCTTTCCTGTGTTCAACACAGAGTGTGTTGCTTTCTCTCCTGCACCACAAGGGAGATCTCTCCCAAGGATGTAGAAATAATAATGGTTGTCAACATTATAAATCCTTATGCATTTGGTTCTTCTTACAGCCAGCACCTCTTCCTTCATCTGGAAGTGCACCATTAAGGACAATAGGAGCCCTGACAGAAACTCTTGTAGAATCTCTGGAGAGTGTTTGACATTCTTCCACTTCATCTTACCTGTCCTAGCTGCTCCAACTTCTTTGCATCCCCAGAAGACTCCTAAATATGCTGAACAGCATCTGGGAGAGGCTGCAGGAAATGGAGCAGTCACACTCAGGGCAGTGTTTAAAAATCTGTGTGGATTGCTAACTATCTATAGGACACTTGGCCATTCATAAGTTTCTCTAAGCTTTTTTTTTTCCCCCTTTTTTTTTTTTTTTTTTATCCTGAGTGCTTAGCTATTTGCAGCTCCACCTATTTTCATGGCTGCAGCTTTTCCTACTTCCTTTGGGAGTCTGATCCAGACATTGATTTATTTTTAGCTGTATTGCTAATTACTATTCTAGTAAGTATAGTGTTTCATTACATTATTCATTAAAGCTGGAGAGACATTTTAGTAATTTCTCAGTAGAACAAATGTAAATTCAGTAACCAAAGTAAGATCTCTGAGTAGGGTTTAAGAGGACTATGAAAAGTGATCTGATGAAGAGGGATGGTATAACAGGTGATATACGAAGGAGTGTTACTAAGAAAGCAGAAACAAGCTGATCTTGGCACAGACAAGATTCAGGGGGCTGGCCAAAACTCTGGGAGGAATTCTTTGGTTCACCAAAGGAATAAACTGCCAGAGAAACCCAGAGAATCATCTTTGGGGGAAAAGTTCAAAGACTGGTAAAAAATGCTCTTGCAGTGTGGGTTAAAGATGAACAAAAGCAGCCCTGCTGCACTGTACAGGGAGGGCCTAGAGGATCCTGGAGATTTCCAGTTATTTCCTCTTCAGTGTATGACAAAGCTGCACAGTGTGAATTCCTCTTATTAACAGAAGAGAAAACACTGCCCATTTTCTGGTGTTAGGTAGTCTGTGCAAACTTCCCAGTGCTTTCTGTCTGGCTTTGCATAGGAACCTGAGGGAAGAAGGTTCCTGTTCCAGAAACTCATTAGTCCTTCTCAAGATGAAAACTCTATTTCCATATCACACCTGCAGCAGATCAGAAAAGAAGTGGAAGGAGCTCTGCACACCTTGCCCGCCCAGCCTTGTCCTTATCAGGGGGTCCTTTTTCCCTTGACTTCTCTGCCACAGGTAGGTCTCCAGGGGTGCCTGGATGTACAGTACAGTTCTGCTGCAGATGCACCAGATACAGAGTCATCTAAATCGTGTGCCTGGGGAAAACACATCACAATGTGCAGTGCTTTGACGATGCTGACATGCTTCCTGATTAAGGAATGGAAAAAAGACAGAAAACTTTGGGATCAAGATGTTTAAAGCTTATTGAAACCTTTTTTTAATGACAACTTTAAGATGGAAATCCCAAGGACTGAAAAAAATTAAAAGAAAAAACAGCTGTCCTGCAGCAGGAAGATTAGGAAAAAATCTGGGTGACTATTTAAATGTGGCTGTGATATGCTAGCCCTTTCAAGTGGCAGATCCAAACACTTGTGGCAGTTTTACCCTAGCACAGCTATTCAAAATGTTCCCTTTGGCTGGGGGTCTTTATAGAACTAACTTAACAGGGTCCACAAAGGGTCTTTTGCAGCCTGCTCTGCAGGCTTGCCTCTCCCCTCCCTCTTCTTCTGTAGGGTTGAATGCAGTAAAGGAGCAAAGTAGCAAACAAAATGGCTCAAAGCCACATGTTCTTTCCCATAGCTCTGTGCCAGTCTCTAGAAGTGATTAAACCCTGGGGCTACTGGGTCTGTGTTCACCTGCCTGTGGCCCCAAAGGATCTTTCCAATCAAAACCATGCCTGTACTCTGGTGACAACAGTACCTGAAGGATAGGACAGGGGTATGGCACAGCATCATGTCTTCGGCACTGTGCTACTCAGGAGTGACAGCTGCAATCACAGGCCTGATTCATCAGCTCTACAGACCGAGGAAAGCACTGAGGTTACAGGAAATGGCCATGTTCTCAGGGGCTCAAGCCCAGGTTCTTGGGTAAAAGAAGCTGTGTCATACAGGTCCCCTCTGAAGACCTTTCAGGTTCCGGCAGACATGTAACCTATATTTGAGGATGTTCTCATCCTGCACTGACAGGAGGAAATAAATAAGAATACAACTTAAGTATTGCACAATGTTTTGCTTAGCTACACAGCATGCATTTGAGGTTCCTGCAACACTATAAATACAAATTCAATTAGGTTCATAGTTCTTCTGGAACTTAACATTGTATCCCCTTGCAAGTTGTATGGAGCGTCGGACCACAGAGGTTTTGTAAAATCCATCCCTATTAAAATGTCATTGAAATCAATGAAATTACACTCCATTTTCATTATATTGCATTTCGACTTCCAATAAGATCTCAGAACAACTGTTTGTTAACATCCACATCTTACCCACTGCTTGTGGGGAATTCATACATGTGCTGTCATTACAGTCTATCAGCCACCTTGTAGAAGATCTGTGGAGCAAACATCACCACCAATGGTACCACTGAAGTAAAGGTGGGTGGAGAGAATGTCCAGGGCAACCCAGAGGAAAAAGTACATGTGGATGCATGAAGGCAGTCTCTGGGTCAGCTAAGCCCAGATGGGCATGAAGATCGGCAACACAAATCAATAAACCGAGCTTCCATGAAGAAGCTCTTTGCAGATACAAGACCCTGGTACACACAGAATTCAGCTGCAGTGGGGATGTGGGATTGGTCTGTTTGGAACAAAAGCTGAAGAGGTTATGAGAGAGGACGTCTTAGGTGGAGCTGTTTTAGAACCAGTTTATCAAATTCCATAAACCTGCAATGCTGTTTACCTGGGTTTTGCTGGGGGCAGCTCTGATAAATTGAAAGGATGTGTGCTGCTCTTTGGGGAATGGGGGAGCTGTTGGCTTAAGGTGGTGTGTGGGTGTAGGGTCTCTTTAAGGAGATTAGAAAAACAAAAGACAAAGGTCTTACCAGGAGGTTAACAGAATAGTAAGAAAGACAGTACTTACTTTACTGACCTTGCCAGATCCCAATCAGCAATCCTGGTTGCTACCTTTTTCAGTTCACCTTGTAATTTCAGGTGGAATATACACCCTGGTCCCTTCTGAAGTTTAAGTGCTGTATGTCACAGAGGGCACAGGTAGCAGCCACAGGGTTTCACCCAGCAGTAACTGCAGTTCAGGAGGAGAAACACCTTTTCTTCTTTGTGCAGGTGCTGGGTATAAAGGAGTGGTGGGTGAAAGGTCCTGTAGAACATCACTGTCCAGACGCCCTATGGAGCAGAAGTGAAAAGACTGAGAAGACTGGTGCACAGTCAAAGTCTTTTCCTCATTGAAGCCTTTGTTGACGTGAACATGGCTGATGGGATGGTCTGTGATAACTGAGCAGGATATTCATGAGAGCACCTTGGCTCCCCTGCAGTACCACAGGAAAACTTCAGGTTTCAAGGGCAGAGTGAGCATCGCCCTGCCATTTGGTAGGGTGACACTGAGCTACAAGTAAAGGCACGTGAAGGACAGGGTGGTGAGCACAACATCACCAAGGGCAAGTCCAGCCTGACTAATCTAGGGGTTTTGTATGATGGAGTGACTACACCAGTGAACAAGGGAAAGGCCTCGAATGTCATCACAGATGTCATCTGTCTGGACTTCTGTAAGGCCTTTAACACAGTCCCTGATAACATCCTTCTCTCTAAACTGGAGACATAGATTTCATGGGTGGACTCTTTGATGGGTGAGATATTGGTTGGACGGTTGCATCCAGAGGGTCAACAACTTGGAGTCCCAGCAGACACTGATGATAAGTGGTGTCCTTTAGGAGCCCATATGGGAACCAGTGCTATTTAATGTCTTCCTCAGTGACATAGACAGTGGGATCAAGTGCACCATCCACATGTTTGTAGACAATATCAAGCTGAGTGGTGCGGTTGACATGCCTGGAGGACGGGATGCCCTGTGTTCCCATAGAGGGAATGGGATTGGAGAAGGATACAAGCTGTTGCTTCTTGTGCAAGTGATTCTGGAGACCCTTCATAAGCCTGGACTCTGAGGAGTCTCGCAGATGTCTGGGGTGGATCTTAGGGCAGCAAGTCTGAGCAGTAAATTAGCCTCTGTCCCTTGCCTGCAGCTAGATCAAAAGCAAATCTGTCCAGTTCTCATGAGAAAAAACACTCTGAGCCACCAGAGGTTAATAACAATTCCCTGAAAATTTTTGTGGAGTCCAAAACTAAGCTAGCAAGGAAAAAAAAAAAAAGAAAAAAAGAGAGTGAGAGAGAAAAGGTGAGGAGGGAGAGAGATTGATAATTCTGGGTTTAATTGCCTGCTCATGTTTAGCAGACCATGAGAGTCACAGTACGAAGGTACTACTTCAATATAATCCACACAGCAGCAACCTTTCTTTCCCAAACTGACCCGAACAAACCACGTAGTTCAAGCTTAGGTAAAATTTCTCTTCAGTCCAGTGACATCCAAGGTTGCATTTCTGTCTAAGCACATCTACATCAGAAATCACATATTTGAATGGACTTCTCTAATCAAAGCATAGTTCAAGGAAAATTTTAACCTGGTCTTTTTGCTGAATTTCTTCAATGTGAGTTATACTGGGAGCAGATTTATGCTGTTAGCTTGGATGCCTTCCTGCTTCCTTTCTAGAGTTTGGTCCCTTGATATGAATGCCTGTTGTCTGGCTTCTTCTGTAGGGACACACGTATTTCCCTCCAAAAAGGAGACTGGCACAACTGACAATACAGTTTGCACCAGGCTCCAAGCTCAAGGAAGAACACAGATGTTGATTGTGCCAAACACCCAAGACCTTCAGCACAGCCAACAAAAATCTTGTGCCCTCAGTGCCCTCATAACCCAGAATATACACACACCCTGTAGCAGCTTCAAGGTAGTAGATGACACCATGGTGAACCACGAACTTGACAGAAACAGAGTGACAAACAGAATGGAGAGTCACGAAATGAGTGAGGGGAGTATAATGAATTTATTGAGAAGGCACACTGGCAATATCTAAATAGATTAGATTATCTTCTCTTCTCAGCCTCTGTACATGAGTGAATAACATCCATTCCTCTGCCTGGCCATCATTATCTTATTCCATAAAATATAGGGGAAATTTTCGGAGAGAATCTTGTAGAGAAAAGGGTGGAAACTCCATTGTTGGAGGATTTGAAACTGGAGAGCTGAAATCCTACTAGTTATACCCCAGGGAACAATCCTGCACAGGACTTCAGAGGGATGAATTAACCTTTTCTTTCTCAAGGGTGTTTTAACCACCATCACCATAGTCATCCTGGTCAAAAAAAGGAACTCTGTTTGTTTCCTCGCCTGGCAGACAGGTTGTGCTGACAGGTGCCATCCTCTAGCCAGGTGTCTTCACACCATTTAACTGTGTTAAAAAAAAGCTGTTCTGTGTGCTAAATTGCTTCCTCACTTCACAAGGCGTGAAAACCTTTTCTCTCTCTCACATGTCCATGCTTCACTCCTTCTGGAGAGACAGCTGGTCTTTTTTATTCTCCTTAAATGCTGTCTCTGACACAAATCAGGTCATGTAGAGCAAGGCCCACAAAAGGTTCTGAGGTGACTCAATCCTGTCAAATCAATGGGAGTTTGGTGCCTAAACTTCTTTGTGAGTCTGGGTCCAAGTGACCTTGAATAACATCAGTGTGAACATACATTGTGCTCTAGTCAGGAATAGAGCGTGGGCTGAGATGCACCTCAACCCCACAAATAGCACAGGTGATTAGTTGATTCAGCACTAGTTCACCTAAGTAACTGAAGGAAAAATTTCCACACATACCTTAGTGTAGGTGTCATGAGAAAGGAATGACTTTGGGCCCCTATATCTTTGGATATAGAGAACACTGTTTGTTTGTTTTCTTGATAATTGGATATCATATTTCTCTTGGGTTGTGAAGTGAATTACTGGTAATTGTTAAAGGTCCAATTGATGTCCAGGCTTTGGCCAGTACTGATGTTTTCTCTGGTGAAAGATGTGTAAGTGCTAAATCTGGGCTTACAGGTTTCAGAAGCACACAGGTTTCAGAATACTGGGAGATGGCAATGTGTATTGAAGGGCTCTGGGATTCAGTGTCATGTTTAAGAGGAGTTCCTAACTAAGGACAGAAAAGAGCAGGATACCAGGGTGGTGGCTGATGGTATAGCAGCCAGATCCTAGGATGAACACTAAGGAAGTGGATACATGCTGGACATTGGAGGGCAGAGAAACATTAGGTAAAGGAGAGCTATAGGGAAGGGCAAAGGAGGCCATATAACATTCAAGAACCTTTTAACGGAACAGTAAATTCTTTTTTGGTCTCTCCATCCCAGCATTCAGAATACAAAGCTATATGTTTATTTTTCCAAGGCCAGGCAATGAGGTACACCACGAGAGACAAGTGGACAAATGCCAATCAAGGACCAAAGCACTTGGTCCCCTTCTCTCTTTGCCTGTGTTTGGATGCAAGCCACATGGAACATCTGGAAAACACCTAGTTTCTCCATCTCTCCTTTCCTGAAATACCAGCATGTGAGAAATTTAAAAGGGTCTGGACATTATAGTAACACTTTCGTAATTCTTTGCCATAATCTGACTGCCCTATAAACTGTGAGTTTGGAGACAGAAGGTGAAAAGATGGCCATAGATTAGAATTCTTCTTGTGGTCATGGCTCCAGGAAATTTCTACTTTCCTGGTACCTAAAAACTAACCTCTGCCCTACCTGTATCTTAAACATTAATTCCTTATCTCCCACTCTCTCAGCTTAGTGATAGCAAGGAAAATCTCACTTACAGGAACAGTCTGCCTGGGAAGGGATGTCCTAGAAACCTGGAGGTGTGGCAGACAAGCAGATGGAGATGGTGAGAGGATCATCCCTCTAGGACTAGAAAAATGCCGTGGGCTGTGTAGATTGAGACATAAAAGCGTAACTGTGTCATAAAAGCAAACCTTTGCACAGTGTCTTCAGTGGGTATGTGAAGAAGGTCTGAAAAAATGGACATTTGACTATGTGTGTCCCTTTGGATATCCATTTAGCTCTGTATTCACCAACCTCAGTGATTTCCAGTCCTTTTGCCATTATAGGATGTATGATTTGTTTCACACTAAGTGAAACAAAGGACATTTGTTTTGTGTAGAACAGCAATACATTGCGTGTACTCTTACAATATCATGAATATGTCAATATTAAGTATCAGTATGAGTTTACTTTACACAAAAGTATGGAAATGAAGGGGGGATGTGATGGAATACTAATATGTGAAACCTATTCTTGCTAGACCTGGTTCCTAGCTGGGAACTCTAGATTCCATACAAACACTAGTAATAATAGCCACTTTATTCTAGCCACAGTGCTACAACCAAGATGTAATATACGCATGGGTGATAGATAAAACGGACAAGTTTCTTATTTTCTACTGACATGCTTTTGAATTCATCCTTGCAGGGCTGACTCACCCTTTTAGCTTTCCAAGGAAGACAAATTGCTTTCCAGGAGCTTTGCTGTATACAGGTTATTTTCGAGTGCTTCCTTAATTAAGGTTTATCTGCTGTGCACATAATCCACAGATAAAAAGCCCTTGGTTTTTCTTTTGTGCAAGCAGAAGTTTTCTGCTGAACAACCTGTTTCTCACTCAACCCATTGTTATACAACATGATACACATATTGTATGGATAACCTGTCCTATCCCAGCTGCAGGCCAGAAAAAAAGTAATTTTTGATGACTGGGATGCTTTTGTGTGGAAGAATTGAATAGAAATGGGATTCCTAAGGACCCAGTTGGCACAAACTATTAGTGCATTTCTTTCATCCATGATCTTAAACTCCACCTCTGCCCTAGTCTCACGTTTCTTATCTTTTGTGTCTGAAATTATGCTGAAAGCATCCTGTTGGAAATACATTTTGCAGTTGCAAAACCTGGGATCTGGCAAGGACTCAAACAATGTCATCCCAACTGGAATAAGAGGACAATGATGTAATTGAAATAGCAAAGGAGGCTTTTAGCTGTTGTGCTGCAGGTGCAGGTGAGAAGTTTTGGCCTGACCTCTCTGGGCAATGGGAAGGAGATAAATGTTCACAGGGCTACAGGTAACAGGATAACTCCTCTGGAGTCAGTCAGACATGCAGAAGATCACAATTTGTAATAGCTGTCCTGGTTGGTGCAAGAGGTATGTGGGACCTGAGAGCAACAAGGCCAGTGGCAAGAGAGATCTCCAAGTGACAGGAGACATCTCCCTTCAGTCAATGGTTTTCATCTATGTCTAGGGATTACCAATTTTGTCATATTCACTCATGGTTTTGCAGGAATCAGGCACGGAGACTGGAACTTTAGAGTCTTGTAGTTATGTCTAAATTGTCTTTTCAGCCTCCCAGTCTTGTGTGCTGAGACTAGCCACAGTCAAAGCTAGGGCATCTAAGTGTTATAAAGTGCTATAAAGGAGTGCCTAATCTATCTTCACGTTGCTGTGGCTACAGTGTAATGCCAGCAGACTCAAGATCTCCTTAAACCAGCTAGTTCAGGTATTAGGTAAGGTTACCACAGCAACACAGGACTTACTGCAAGCTGCAAACTTGTATAAGGAACAGGATGGATGACCCTGTGTGAGCTCTGCACGTGAATAGTTTAAAGGTACTTAGTTTGTTTCCAACCCCCTTGTGCTGAAGTAGTCTGAAAAGTTTACCCCAGATGCTGAAAAACACAGTGTTGAGTTAGCTATGCAAGAAAAAATATGAATACATGAATGGTTACAGCATGCTAGTGTCTGCATCGTCTTTGCACATAACCTTCACCTGCTCTCTGACAAGCTGAGACAAACATGAAAGACCACTTTCCATACAGTGTCACTGAATGCACTTGTGGAAGGGCAGACATAATGCTCAGATGGGCCCCTGTGATTGGTGCAACAACCATTTTGCCCCTGGGCATGGTCAGGAGCACGAAAACTCCTTGTGCAGAATTAGGTATATTGATCTGTTACATGTTCTTTCACAGGCTTACACTCACTGCAGAAGCATCCTGGCACCTAGTCTCACTCCCAGACTTCCTGCTGTGTACAGACCCTCTGCATCTTTGGGGCAGCTCTTTTCCTTGATGATTTGGGACTGCTTATTCCCTGGCCACCGTACCCACTCCAGGAATGATGGGTACCAGTGGGGTGGGGGATCCTGTGCTCACTGGGGACCCAGAGGGAGGTAGTGGGTACCACCTCTGGCATGCTCACACATACGTTCCTGACCCTGCCTTGTGCTGTGGAAATGACCTTTTGCAGTCTGTTTCCCAGGGATTGCTGCCAGTGTGGCCAGTCCTCTCTCCCCTTCTCCACAGGCATGATGTTTGCAGTGACATCTGTGCATGTTGCAGTGGCTTCTTCTCCCTTCTTCCTTCCTCACTTTTATTGAATTTATTTATAGGCTGTCCCTTCTCTCTGCTCTTCTGGTCTGGAGCCTTTCCCCAGATGGCATGTCTTGGTTGCAGTGGCCAAAGCAGGGGTTCCCTCTTCCCATCCAGAGTAAACGCTTCTATCTTTCTCAGCCAGCTTGTTTTCTTTGTTTTCTGACCTGAGCCAGTGTTGGAAAACAGGTGCAGACAGCAAAGAGGCCAGTGGCTCTGCTTCCACATAGGTCTTTTGAATGCTTCCCAATGGAAATATTAATAGAACAATGTTCTTTTATCAATATGCAGCTGAGGTGTTACTTGCCCAAGGGCTGCTAAATTATTGGGGTGAAGAATGGTATGTCCTGTAGATTCAGTGGAGGTTTATAAGCTGAGCATTATCTCTCTGCAGCAGACCAGCATAAGGCACAGGCTCTGTTTTGGTCCCATTTAAAACTCTAATGCACGATTAAAGTCTGAAAAACATGGGGAATGCCTGTTCTTTGTTACAAGGCTGAATTTCACCCAATAGTCAGAGAAATAATAATAGTCTACTGAAATTGGAAAGACTGATATTAATCTGCCTATTAATCCTTCAGTTAAACCATGAGTGGAGAGCAAAGGCAAAGTGCTTGGAGTGCTTGCAGGCAGGGTGTTTATGAGGAGTATATCCTGTGAATATCCGTGTGTGTCTGACAGCACGTAACTGCAGGGGGGAGGGCAGCAATGCTATTCTCTGTTGGCAATCCTGAGCCAAAAAGCTATAAAAGACAAAGCACTTTGTGTCATTAGAGTCACACACCTGTGAAACAAGGTGTCATTAAAAAGAAACACAGAAGGCCAAGGTGGATTTGGAAGGACTGTGAAAATCCCCCTCGGGAGAGTGTTCTGAAAATGAGTAGGGGAAGAAATCGGTGTATGTCAAAATGGATGGGAAAACAAATCATGGGAATAGAGACAACCCATCTGGTGCAAGCCTTTCCACACAGCCAAGATGCTCTCAGCATTGCTGACGGAGATGATGAGGTGCTTTAAATTCCTTTTACAAACCTCCGGCTAGAGGTTTGGCTGGAGACCTGAGTCTGTCCAGCCTTAGCATGAAATCAGAGCCACCTGGCTCCAAACCCATACTAAACGGAAAGGCTGCTTTGAAACTTGTCACTGGTTAGCAGGAGGGGAAGGTGGGACATTCCCAATAAAATCAGTGATACACCTGAAGAAATCTTATCTCCCTTTTTCTCCTCTGCCTTCCTCCCTTGTTCTTCTTCAAAGGTTGAAAAAAATGAGGACGGAGACCAAAAGATTGAGCAAGATGGCATCAAACCAGAAGATAAAGCTCATAAGGCAGCCACCAAAATCCAGGCCAGCTTCCGTGGACACATAACAAGGAAAAAGCTCAAGGGGGAGAAGAAGGGAGATGCCCCAGCATCTGAGACTGATGCTGCTGACAAGAAGGAGGAAGGCCCTGCTGGTGGAGCAGCCGAGAACAAAGAAAGTGAGGCTCCCACTGCCACAGAAGCAGCCACCGCTGACAGCGCCCAGCTGGAGGAGGGCAGCAAAGACAGCAGCGCGCCAGCGGAGGAGAAAAAAGGGGATGGAGCCGCTGACACGGGCTCAGAGCAGCCAACCCCACAGGCTGCCACTCCTGCTGCCTCCTCAGAGGAAAAGCCCACTGCTGCCACTGCCCCCGAAAGGGAAAGTGCCACTAAAGCTTCCACTGATAACTCGCCGTCCTTGAAGGCTGACGAAGCCCAAGACAAAGAGGAGCCTAAACAAGCCGACGTGCCTGCTGCTGACACCACTGCCACCACCACCCCTGCCGCAGAGGATGCTACTGCCAAGGCAACAGCGCAACCCCAAATGGAGACAGTGGAGAGCAGCCAAACCGAAGAGAAGACAGGTGAGTGAATGCCTCACTGGGGAATGGGCCTCTCCAGAAATGGATACCTCCCTTGGTCTGTTGAGGATGCAAAGTTGGCCAGCAAGAACTGGTGCAGAGATTAGACTGAGAGTTAACAAGGAAATTCCCTTGCTGAGTTTTAGGGTGGGGGGAGATTAATTTTCTTGCTTAACACCCTCTTCCTTGCTTCCTGTCAGCTTTTAGATGTACTGCACCTCCTGTCAAAGTTCCTGTTCCCTTGGATGGAGGTGCCATCCAGCCCTTTTTTTCATGGTGGCAGGAGAGTGTCAGCCAGCTGGGATGCTTGGAGGAACCGGAGAGAGCTCCCCAAGCTCTGCATATGCTAAAAACAGTGATGAACTTTCTCAGTCACACTAGCACAGACAGCTCCAGTAGGGCAACAAAACAGCCTGAGCTGATACCAGCTCACTGGAGGCTTCTAACTTGAGCTGAAAATCTCACAAGACCACATCTCTCTCATACTGAAGGAGGCCATTTAGCCTTGCTGGTGGAATGGTCAAGAAGGAGTCAAAAGAGTCTTTTTTCCATCTGCTTGTGAATGGGTGAGATTCTTAGTACATCCACTTTCTAGTTAGTAACCTTGTTTTATCAGTAGGGCTTACAGTTTCACCCACATTAACACTTTGAGCCTCTCTACTTGGAGAAGCCCATGCTTGCATGAAGCTTTTAGACGTGTCAGCTGGTTCATATAGTAATAGGATCAGGTGGGGAAAGGGAAGATTAAAGGCCCTGACAGCTCAGTGAGTGAGGACAGAAGAAAATGTTGAATGCCAAGAGTCACTCTAGGAGGTGTTTTCAACTCTTTCCCCTACAAAGGGATGAAAAGTTTCAAGAGGCAAAAGTGGGCATTTTTGACAGAGGTATATTGTTACAAACCATAAAGAAGGTTGGTTTTGAATTGTAATACTGAGCTGGGCAGAAAATGAATCAAAGAACTGAGAATATTTTTTTTCTTGTTCTTTACCTTCCTTATTTTGTCAAAGAAAAATAATATAAACAAAAAGAAACTCCCGTAACATTGGAGGTAGGCACCACATGAAACTCAGTTAAGAGGCACTGCCAATCAAAGCTGGCCTCCACATTTATGAGACACTCAGTTGTACAGGGCATTCTGCATTCATTAGCTTTTTGGGTAAAATTGTAGCATAGCGCCTTGATATTCATAAACATCCTGATGTAAATTTTAGAGAGCCTCAGCATACAGTCTTGTACTTATTGATGTTTCTCCCTAATTTCATTTGGTCCACTACTTTCCCTCCACAAATCACAACTCCCACTCTCTAATTAGACTTCCAAGCTTCATGGCTAACCCTGAGCTTCAGGCTACCGTATTCTTGCTCAACAAAGTGGAGAGATAGGAAAGAACAGGTATCCAAAAGGACAGATTAAGTACTGGGAGAGGAACTCATGCAGAACATTTATGATTTAAGGTACGGGCAAGGGGAGCAGCCATAAAGAATGTGAGTCTAAACTGATTATACACAACTACAAAGGGTTGCTGATTTTACCTCTGGTCATTTAAAAGTTCCTAGAGATAAGCCTTGAAATTGCATTGTCCCTCTTGGCTTTTTGTTCTCCAGGTCTCCAGCCCTTTGTTCTTACTTTGTGTGACAAGTTGAGTGGAAACATAAATGTCATGTCATTTCTGAAATATAATCTGGAATGCTTCATGCTGTACTTGTGTTGGTTTTATACTTGCCAAAGGTATAAACATCAACGGCAAAACCAGGACAGAGTGAATCACTGTTTTGGGGTCCTCTGTACACAGGATAATGAATTACCTTTTTTTTAAGTCTTGGGATGTCTTATTCCTAACAGGATGATTCTGCTTTGAGTTAGCATTCCATTTTTTTTCAGATTAATCTGCTCTAATGGATAGAGGTAGGAAAATTATAGTAGCAGGCTACTTCATTTGCTTAATTTTACCTGTTTTCAGTTGCCAGTATTCTGAATCATTTGCAGATATCTTCCCCATGCTCTTGTTGGCTTTAACATCATTTGAAGTGGCCAACCATTCATGGTCACATTATTTGAAGTGGCCATTTAAATGTATGATTTAATATGATTTAATATGCATTTGCACATGATACTATTACCTATGTAAATATCTATCCAACAGAATAAGCTGGAAAATCTACAATCAAATATATATTTTAAAATGAGTTTTCAGTGGCTGAGTGTTAAAGACGAGTATCTGCATCTATTTATACTTATTCAGTATGCATGCAGTAATACTCAAGCTTAGCAATGTTTGCCAAAAGCAAACATGAAAGGTATGTGGCCAGAGTCAAGCTGATAGCCTCTTTAAAATGTTAATGAATATAGATTTTTTTCCTGAATTTCTATTCCAGTATGATATCAGCCTTCCAGTCACAAACCTGAACAGCTGGGTAAGTGTCCCCAGAGTCATTCAAGAAAGAAAAGGAAAAAAGATTAAATAGATCTTCTTGTCCATCTCTCTGAGGATGCAGGGCTGTGCTCTGCAATACACTCTACAGCACAATGTCCACAATAGTAAGAAGCTGCTACTTCCTTAAAGAATATTTCTCTAAAGAGCATCATCACATTACAAAAGCACCCACGGACAGGAAATGTTTCCTTACAGAAAGCCTGTGTTTTCTTTTTTACTATCTTCATCCTGTTACTCCCTCTCATCTCTTTAAACCTGTTTCTCTCTTGGTAGTTACTCTTTGCATAGACTTAAAGACATTTGCCACATCTCGACCTTTCTCCCAGACATCCCTCAGCTAATACAGCACTGGTGGTTGCTGGCAAGGCTGTGATGGTCATTAATGAAAGAGGGAGGGCTACCAAAATTCTGCCACTCCAGCACTCCTCCAGCCTGGGGACAGATCCTCTTTCAGCTTCATCAGTCCCCTTGGCTTTCAAAGGTCATCTCTTATCATTTCTCTGATCGAAGACTGGCACAGTAGTACGCAGTGTCAGGCTGCCAAAAATAAATCAAATTGGCTCCTAGCCAATGTCATCAGTTGGCTGGTTGCCATGGCATGCTTGGCTGCTACTACCGTGAGGCGCGCCGATTGTGCTACTTCTGTGCAGCGACGTTCATCTGCCTTGAATTTTACTACAATGGCTGTATCGTGTTATCTGTGGATACCTTCC
The DNA here is from genome assembly GCA_036023395.1 of Myiotriccus ornatus. Classification (NCBI taxonomy): domain Eukaryota; kingdom Metazoa; phylum Chordata; class Aves; order Passeriformes; family Tyrannidae; genus Myiotriccus; species Myiotriccus ornatus. The sequence continues at coordinate 22,760,232 of JAYRBT010000001.1, forward strand.
CCAGTGCAAGCGTGAGCAAAAGGCAAGGGCATTTAATTTATATCCAGATGAGATTTTTGCCTTTGTCCAAGGGCAGGACGAAACAGGGAAAGGAATAACTAGCCCGATAAAGACAAGAGCACAGTTTTTAATGCTTAATATTTAATGTTTCTGAAGTGGGGGAGAGATGGAGTGGTACTTTGTACCAGTGAGTAGTTCCCTTGACAGGGTTCAGCTCTCCTTGTTACTCAGTTCCACGTACTCTATCTGTCGGTAATGGCTTAGGAAATGACTTCAGGCAACTGTCTTGTATCCAGTATTAGTTAGTCTGGAACCACAGGCATTCCCAGTTGTCTGGTAGGGCAGTTTCTAAGCAATCCTCAATGTACCAAAAAGTAGATGGAAAAAACAGATGGATTCCAACTTGGGTAAGGCATGAAATGAGTCAGTGGACTTCATTCAGTGGCAATGAAGGATTGATACAAGAAGGACAATCTCTTAAACCTCTTCCCCGGTTTTGGTGGATGACTAGCATGGCAAAAAGTTGTCTTCTCATTTGAGCTTCCTTGTCAAGACTTAGGTTTATGGGTTTTCTTGTTATGATCCAACCTTTGCCTCTTTGTGTTGGTATTATGCCTAGAGAGGCTTGCTTATATGTCAATCTACGTAACAGGATAAAATTCAAATGTGGTAGGGGGGAATTGATACATTACATATGGATGAGGAGGTGAGACTTATTCTAATCTAGGTTTCATTGGCTTAAATCCAGAGAGTCTCTATCAAAGTTACTGGAAAGAGTCTATGTTAGTGCAGCTTTGAAGTGAGATCAGCATCCAGCACAGCAGACTATGGAAGAAGATGGGCTACTATGTACTTTATGGGGAGGAGACAAGGTGAATGTCACACAGTGTTAGATTCTCTTTGTACTTTCACAAGTTTTCGAGTTTCACCTCCAAATTTGGCTGTCTCTTTCATCAAAAGCACTCTCATTTTGTCAGGTAAGAATACAACAAAGCCCAGGAACGTGAAAGAGTAAATTGTGCCTAAGGAAATAAATGGATCTTTTGCTGAGAAATGAAGAAGAATGCTTTTTCCTAGTTGGTGAAATAGCTTTACAGTGGAGAAGCTTCACAGTCGAAAGGAAAAATCAGCCAGGTGACAATTGCTTTGCATGTAAGTGGACCAGCAATTCCCCGAGGGCCCTGTATCCTGCAAGCAAGGAGCACTGGGAGGCACAATCTTCATTTCCTCAGAGGAAGCAAGTCCCTATGGATCCTTTTTCATGGTTTAGAATTGAATCAGTTCTTTGTTTTCAGTTCAATCACCATATTGATGGAAGGACAATACTTGCTGCACTTAGGGAGCACTGGGTGTGTAAAGATTTGTGAAGAGACACTGTCTATTGTCTTGTACCAGCTGGAAGGTACAGCCTAAGCAAGAGGATTGCAGTTGTATGACTTGGAATTTCAGTCTTGTCCCATGGTTAGCTGGCATGAGGCAGAACAACCTCACTGCCATTCCTGTTTGATGGAAGCTTATCTCTGCTGCTGCACCAGGCAGTCAAGGAAAGCAATGCAAATACAGTAGTCTTCCCATGACTGCCCCAGAGAAAACAACTCAAAGCAAGAATGCCAGCACTCTTGTCTGCAGTACTACTCCAGCAACAAAGTAAAAATATAAATACCATTTAGATTACTTGATACGTGCTGGAGTATGAAGTGTATGTCTAGTCCTCAGTTGCTCTGAAATTTTTAATCTTTGCATTGTGTCTACATGGCTATAAGCATTGTGTAGGTATTTCACAGCCAGGTTTGCCTTGATGAAAATAGCCGTGTGAGGGGCAGGGTCAGAAAAGTGGAATGTCAGGATTTTCCTACACACAGGATGCTACATGTGCAGGATTTCCTCCTCTGCTGCAGTGAAATACTGTCTCTTGTCCCATGTGTGCCTCAGGTCTTCTGCTTCCTTACGAAATGCATCTTTCCCCATGTAGGTGGGAACTGTGCTAGTGGACTAGTGGTGAAGCTCTTTTAATAAAATCTTTGGTGACACGAAGCATATGTACTGATGAAAAGGTATGGACTGGCTCTGGATAAGCCTCTTGAGGAAAGAAGGTTAACCACTCTCGGTACCTCAGTAAGAAATGCATGGACACTCAAGGCTGGTTGACTGGCTTATTTGGAGAAGGGTGCAGATTATAGAAAGGGTGACAGCAGTCTTTCATCCCTTCTGATGAATGGGGACAGCAGCTGTTGCAGTATCAGACAAGCCCGTCCTCATTGATCATGGCATGCTGCACAAAGTTCGTGTTCGTGCAGAGGGTTGGGCAGCCTCACTGTTTTTCACATCTTTATGGTATTCTTCCAACAGAACAAAGGTATCAGCCTCGAGCCTATACAATACTGAACTTTCTAGATGATATACCAGGGTTTGCTGAGAGCATTGCACTCTCACATGTCTCCACAGGAAGGAACTCCTATGAGCCATACATACAGATGATATTGTTTAGGGCAGTACATACTAATGTCATGGTATGTGCTCATGTTGTATGGTAGTCACTCATGGTAACACGTGGTGCTCTACAGCCAAGACCAATGGTTAAACTCCACCTAGATTCGGCTCAAAATCACTCTCTCATTACAGTGTTTTTCACAGAGGCTTGCTGCATCTGCACGCAGATCATCTTCAGAAAATGCTCTGAAATCTCCACGTGGGAGGAATGCTTTCTGCCATAAATGATAACCAAAATTTCTCCTGAGAAAGGCTCAAATAGCCGACCAGTGAATAGTCTAGACAGACAATGAAATTCAGGTGGCAACTGTTTGCTGTATCTGCCAGAAGTGCTCTGCACTACTGCCAATGTCATCTCTTTACACTAGGATCAAGTAAGCTGAACTTTTCAGATAGATATAAGCTTGCAGAGTATCAGCTGGGATTTACAGCTTCAAGAAGCAGAACTTTAAAAGTAGCAGTACTGACTCTGTGGTACAGCTGGCTGCCAAGTGCAGAGGAAAAGGATTTGGAAAGTTCACCAGGTCGGCACAATCAGATTAGTTAAACATTCCTCAAGAGCTGTATAATAGGTGCATTAATATTGGATTATCAATGCCAGTGCAGTGTTCACTTCCAACCTCCGTGGAAATTCCATGGACTCTGTCAAGGTGAGGTTGTACTCATAAGGATCCATGCAAATAACTGGTAGAGAAACACAGAAGTTGCAAAGCCAGGTCAGACCTAACACCCATTTATTATACTTCTCCTAGTAGCTAGCCAGAAATACTGCCATGGGCAGATCTGGGGTAAACTGCCTCTCTACTACTAGGGCTCATCACTGTCCTCTACTGTCTAGGATTTGGTTTAACAAGTAAAGCATGAAGTGTTCTCTCTTTTAATGCTAATATAACTGCAGCATTATATGGCGCATATATATATATATAGGTAGATAGATATAGATGTAGATATAGATATATAGATATAGATAGATACAGTATCTGATTCACTGTCAGCAGCTTCCTCAAGTCCAACCAGCTGTACAGTGCCCATAAAGTTCTGTGACAAATTGGCCACCACTGCCTTAAATATCTTTCTGTACTTGTGCCACGTCACAGAAAGAGCAAAAGCTTCTGATATCCTTACTTTATGTCATTGATTATTGTATACAGCATCATATGGTATGCATTTATGCACAGAGGGCAAAGTACGATCACTCTTGCTTGTTCATCTCTTTCATGAAGAAAACAAAAGCAGTGCTTTCATTTGCTTTTTTATATGAAATTATTCCCATGCTTTTTAGGATTTTTGTTGCTTTTCTCTGCACTCCCTTTAAATCTGTGAATATCCTTTATGAGATGGAGTGACAGATACTGTTCATATTAGTCCAGAAAAGGCTGTACTTCTACACAGTTATTTCCAGAAAAGCAATATTTCATTCTTTTTCCTTCTCATCCCAGTTGTTATGCACAGCAACATCTTTGCCTTTTGAAGACAGCTACCCAATGAGCACCAGTGACTGCAATGACTTGGGAGTTCTCCTTTTTGTAAAGACACTGCTGAAGTGTTTTGTTCAGCCATATGATAATCTGTGAGACTGGGGAGTGGCCAAGAGAGCCAAGGAAAATGTAGGCAGTGACAGAAGGCTTACAAGTCAAGCCACTGACATCAGCTCCGTGGAACAGTTTCCACCTCCAGTTCTGAACCCCCAATAGACCTGTGAAAGACCATATTACAGCTCAATTTGAACAGGTCTCTAAACATAAGTTATTTCTCAACACTACACTCATGCTGCAAGCTTGACTTAAAGAAGGGCTTCCTCATTCCCTAGCTTTCCTTTCTGTTTGTGTGAAATGTCTTTCAGGCAGAAAATAGAGGAGATACTTTAAAATAAGGTGTGTGGGAAATCCAAATGATGGAGAGTACTGTTATCATGTGCTTAGCTGTTCTCTGAAGGGGAGTCCAGTCTGGTTTTGTGGGTTACTAGAATTGCAGTTTTCTTCCTAGTTCTGTATTCCCTACTAAAGGCTCATTTTACATTTCCTTTAGCTCTAATGGCCTGTACCATGTAAAGAGCCTTAGCTTTTTCATCACTGAATGTGATCTGTGGAAATGTTTCTTTTTTCTTTCTGTGTCCTTAGTTACATCAGTGTCAGCATGGGACACTGGAACAGAACGGAAAATCTCAGCTGAGGTCCTGGCAGTCAGAAGTGCCTGTTGGACACCTGCCCTATGCAGTGCTGAGAGTAGTCAGGAAAAGAACTATGGAAAGCTGGACAGTGTCCAGAGATGTAAAGGAAAATGTTCTTCCCCTAATGACCGGAAAAGTGAGACTCAATGCTTCATGCAAATAAGTCTTAGATAAAGGTCATAAGGTCCCAATTATCTACCGTTCAAAGAACCACACACTTTCCAGCTGTACCTTGAGGCAACAGTAAATGAGTCCTCTTTTCATTATGAAAGAAAGCAGAAGGTGGAAGACACTATTCAACCTCTCCATCTTCCTTCAGCAAAACACTGTAATTGGAAATGCTATTAATGATAACCGGATATTACCTGTAACCTACAGGGCTTAATGAAGAAGAAAATCTCTCTGACATTTGGAAGAGCATCCAAATCTCAGTGCTAAAGTGGTGCAGCGCTACAGAACCATAGCTGGCAATGCATTGCATTTACAGGGAAAGGAACAGGAGAGCAGCAGCAAGGGCTGTGACCATTATGCAGAGGATTTCCAAGATTTTGACAAAACTGTCTTAGCAGCTGTGAAAAAATATTTCAAGGACCTTACTTGATAACCATTTGAAGAGATGTAATATGGAATAAGGTAAAAGTAATTTAAAGTTGGGGTGGTGGCAAGTACTTTTAAAAATTACTTTTTAAGATGGAGGCACACTCTGATTTGGAAATGACAAAAACCTCTGAGAGGGAGATGTGAATGCAAGCTTGTGTGGACTAGGTCCGTAACTAGGTCCATAACTCCAAAATTTGTAGTTTTCAAATGGTTGTAGGACTTCATTCCCTTACTGGGTGTGGGCTTAGAAACGAAAGGATGTGTATTTCAGCTTAGACGTCCTGTGTTACCTACCCTACCTATGTAAGGCTAGGATTTCACCTGTGATTTCAACATCAATGTCATAAGCAACTCAGAGTAATCTTCAGTCATCAGTGCTGAAACAAGGGATATGCCAAAGGAGACCAAACTCTGGGATGAAACCTGCCTCACTGCACTTCAGAAAGATGTCTGAGTTGAAGGAGTCTGTGGTTTTAATCTTAGATGTGCTCATAAATGGTCTCATGTATGTTTCTTCCCCTGGAAGGGACTCAGTGCAATATTATTAAATTAGTCTTCTGCTTTCCCTTGTTGTCAGAAGAGATGGAAATCCCCCACATTCACAGGGTCTGATCAGGGCATTGCTGTGAGTTTACTTTCAGTAAAGCTGCTATAATTTATAAGAGCAGCAATTCTGTCTGGCCCTTTGTCTACATTCTCTGTCTGTTATTCAACTGGTACACCAGAGATCCAGATGGTGGAAGGAAGTAGCTTCTTTATTGCCAAGCACTGAGCAGGCAGGAGTGTCACCTAGATCTTGCAACTCTGTGCCACACCTGCTCAATCCTGAATCTGTCCCGTGGAACAGCTCCTATGTTCAGCATGGACATTCAGGGTGCTGCAGGTTTGCAAGAAGTGAGACTGCTGGGTGTTTGGAAGATGCCTCAGTAGCGCACACAGTTTTGGCACATGCCTTTAAGCTTATCTTTGGGTTTGAAGGTATGTTGCCACAAAGCCATCCCAGCACTGCTGCCATGCCTTCGTTGGGAGACTTACCAGTGTGGCCAAACATGGTGCCAGGCACAGGGACTGAACTTGACCTCTTGCCCATGACACAACCTCTCCCAAATACACCTGAGGCTCACCAGGAAGGCAGGGGGAAGAAATGCACAGCACTGCTGCTGAGCAGCAGACTGTGGTCTCAAGAGACACTAAACCAGCACTGTTCACTGCACTCAACAGAGACACAAAACGAGAAAGAAAATGTGTCGTTGTCCCTCAAGGTAGAAAATGTCTTCATGGCTGAAGACAAATGACTGTGAGAAAGATGGATGAAGTCATGGATTTTTACATCAGAGGAGGAGAAAATTCCAGGCACTCCTAACTAATGTACCATACAACTACTTCTTGTCCTCATTTCTAGAAAAATACATACAAATGGTTCTCCCAAACAGTGAGAGTAAAGCCTAGTTGCAGTGGCTGCATCCTGCTGGACTGGAATTTTTTGTGAAACTCTTTTTTTCATTAAAGAACCCTTTAATTTTTAAATGCAAACATGATATATCAGTACCAGGAATTATGGGATTTGTAGAGTAAAGCAGTAAGAGAAATCTTTACTTGCTTTTGAAGTATCTAGCATGTGAGGGTCAGGTACTCCCTGAACGGGGCAGAAGACAAGGTGGAGCCTTGCCTTACACTAGGAAGCTAAAATCCATTGGGCTGCTGGACAAAGCTTCCCCTGATCCCTCCTGCTGGAACTATTTCACTTTGTATAAATTATTTATTACTTGCTGGAGCCAGGATGTGGAGTTTGGTCTCCCCTATTCCAGATGAGTGCCTTCACCACTAGTCTACAGAGCCCATGTTTTCCTCTGACCTAATGAATATTTAATGACTTATGGAAGTGGAACAGCTCCATCAGGACAGGAAGAGTAAGAGAGACATGTTCATTCATGTGGATATCTCACAACATTGCTCTGTGACCAGCAGGCAAGACCCAAGTCAAGACCCTGGCAGCAAATAAAAGCAGCTGGAGGACCAGGGGAGACATTATGAGCACAAAATGGTGGGGTGCCACTTCCTATGCCTCAGTGCAGTTTCAGAGCAATTTCAGAGCAGCTCAGGCCTGGTGAGTTCATGCGTCGTACAAGGCCCTCTTCTTCTTGTGATTGCAGTTGTCAAAATGATGGTGTCCAAGCCTAAAGTATGGGCTGTTCCACCTTGGCCAAAAACTTGGAAACTCTGCAAGTGGGAGCTGTGGTAACTCAGCCTCCGTGGACCTGTGGAGAGCTGGGCTTCATGGCAGACTTTGGCTAAGCAACGAGATAGTGAAGGAGCAGCTGCTGCTGAGTCAGGGCTACCTCAGGCTGGAAGTGATAGCAAGGGACAGCCAAAGTAGTGCTGAAATGCCCTTTGATGAGAGAGAAAAAACGTGTTCTTGTAGAGTAGCTCAGCTAAGGACCATCTTAGCCACACGGATGGGTACTTTTTCTGCCATAGTGGACAGTACTGAGGAGCTTCAACTTCGCTGTTGACAATCCAGGTAAACCTGTTGCTCCACAGAGGTGATGCAAGCTGGCCATGGCACAGCTGGCCCTGCACGGGGCATTGGGCGGCCTGTCTGTGCCCCTAGGAGGTCTCCCCAGCATTTGCAGCTGTCCCACTGAATGCCCTCATGTCAAGGCCGAATTCATTAACTGCCTGATTGAGTTGTTCTTGTGAAAAGCCAATTAAACCGAGATGGTTACTGTGGGACAGTCACATTAGTTTGCTTGGCACAGCACTCAGACAATTCAGAGACTGGGAAGTCCCTCTCAAAATGGGAGAAATAGCTCTAAAAAGTGGTTAACCCCCCCAAAAAAAACCCAAAAATAACCAACCAACCAAATAAACACCAAAAAAAAAAAGCCAACGCCCAGACAAATAAACAAACAAAATCCCCCAAATCAAAAAACCAAACTACAAAACTCGCCAGATTTTATTTAAAATCATAATTATTGATGCTAGTTGCTGCCACCTTCACAGGGAAGACTGGTGCTGGGAATAAGAGCATTCATGAATGGTTTTACAGGCAGCTTCCCTCATTCTGTACAGCTTGGCTCTCTGAAAATGGCCAATGCCAGGCTCAGGCCTGCCCTACGCCTCCTTTGCCCTAGAGTTGACCACTTACTGAACAAGCATCACCACACTGGTCACAGAGATTTCTTGGGGCAGAAGGGGTGACTACAAAGCCCAACCTCCCATCTGCAGTCAAACCGTGACTTTTTACCTCCCAGCCCTTAAGCTTTCTCATGGGTATCCAAGGGATGAGGCTACAAACTGAGGAGGATCTGACCTTTGCAGGATGATCTGGGGAAAGTGTCCAGCTGCCCATCCAGTTTTGCAGGACAGGTGCTGTCACCCCCAATCTTTCTGTCTCTGGAGGGCTGTGATTAAGCAGTCCCAGACAGGGGATTTCTAGAAGATGTGAGGGTTGTTCTGTACCAGTAATGTCACTTTGTGTTGTCCCGAAGTGGGGATTTCCCCACAAGGGCTCTTAGTTCAAAATGCGTCTCCCTGTGTCTGGCCTCTCAAATCTCCTCCAGTTGAAGTGAAAAGCAAAGGCTCCCAGGAGCTTCATTGGGTACAGCATGAAGCCTGAACTGCCTTCTAGAAAGCAGTGTCAGTGTTTCAATGCCCATTCTGCATAAAACACATTGGGATTCTAAGAGTGTGCACACCAGCTGTGCTTTTGAGTAATATTAGTAATATCTTTGATGCAAAATGCTGGTGTTGTTGATGTTGCAACTGCTGTAGACAGTTATCAAGAAGATGGCTGTGGAAGGCCTGACAACAGGCACTTAATTAATTTCAGAATCCAATTTACAGAGCCTTGGTGTATGATGATGGACAGAAACAAATTAATGATCTCTAAATGAAATTTCTCCTTCATTTAAACACAAAATGGGAGGATGGCAAAGGGAAGAAAAAGAGACATTTTATGTCCTCTCCTTGATTGTAATTCCCTGCCTTCAGCTAGATCAATATCATTTCTGCTGGAGATGGAGGCTGCCTCTGGTTTCCATGGCAATGTGGTTGTTGGAGGCTTGCAGGCTCCATGAATCCCCAATTTATCAGTCTTCTAGGCTTTAATAATGGAGACCAGCAGTCAGGCAGCTTATGAATGGCACATGTCTTTCGGGCTGGGGGAAGGGAGGCGGGAGCGTGGTTTGTAGTAAGGGCTGCAGCAATTTGTTTTCCTGCCACTGACAGCTGAAGGGGGAGGAGTACAAGGGGAGGAACAGTGCATTAATTCTGGATGTACTGAAGGAATTTCTAGAGCATTTTGCCGCAATTACGGAAGATTTCCTCCTGTAGTTTCTTTTCCCTGGACAGCCTTGCCGGGGAAGGGGAGGGGAGAAGCCTCACAGCTGGTCCTGTGTGAGGAAGTGGGAGCTGTAGATGGAGAACCCAAAGGCTCTATCGGCATGTTTCCTTCCTCTTCTTAACCCTCTTTATTTCAGGATCAGCAATGCGTGAATGCCAGCAGTCTGCCACGGTTTCAGGTTCATTTTTATCCCCCTACTGATCCTACCACAATTGCCAGGCTGATCAACAGAGCTGTAAGATGGGCAGACCTCTGAGGACCTGACCTGTCTGTCAAACTTGTGTCACTTGCTGTGCTATTCTCTGTGCATCTGCTAGGCCTATCCAAACCAAACTTGTATCCCCAAATGCTGTAACCTTCCTTCCCTGAATTAATTACTTTTCTAGGAAGGTCCTGGCTGTAGAACAATCACTATCAGTCACTTCAGTAGGTTCAATTGGCCTGTATCTACTCAGGGTATTTCCATTTCTTCTTACATTTCCTCTGATTTCCCCCCTATAATCTCAGAGGGCAGTTACTCTAAAGAGGCTAAAGAATAAATGAGTGTCTCTTACAAAGACTTTCTTCTTCTGTCCCTTCACATGCCCTCTGTTTCTCAACCATCATCCAAAACTTAACTGAGCAAGGGGGAAAAGATGGGTGACTCAAAAGAATGCTGTTGCATGAGATGGGGACATCCTGTTTTCCAACACATAGCCAAGAGCAGCTGTCAACTGCTATATTCCACAGCTGGAAGCAAGTTAAAACCTCTATTCAAGCTGTTAGAATCACAAGGTATTTAAGGAATTCAAAAGAGCACCCTTTTTGGTCTCCAGGACCTGTGTGAAATCAACACGAGCAGGGGAGAAGAAGAGTAAAGAACATCTTATGGGTAATTTCTTCTTAGGTTTTCCTCAGGTGAAGTAATGAATGCTTTTCTTCTACCTGCCTTCCTGTGATGGCTTGGGGAGTATTGTTGAGATTGCTGCACCTCCAGTTTTGGATTGAAATTAAGACTTCACGGAATGTCATAAACAACAGGCCCAAGGCATCACACCTATGAAAGTTTGGCTGTGTGCAGAATGGCTGGTTGAGGTGCTGGAATGAAAAGCCAAGGTGACTCAGCCTCCTGGGCACACCACTGGCTTTTGTGTGACTACAGCCCAGTTCCTCATACTTTGCTGATTCTAAAATGCAGATAAAAGCTTTTTCTTTCTTCACTGGGGTGCCCCAAGGATAAAATACTCCCATGATTGTGAATTAGGCTATTGTGGAGGTGATGAAGACCATATAAATACTTACACTGCTGGTTGCCTGTAGCATTCTGAGAAGTTTACAAGGAAGACAGCTCTTCATGTTCCCAAAGATGTGGGTTCATCCTAAGTGTATGATCTGGATATTATATACTGTTTTATCATATAGGTCTGATACAATCTTGATATTATATCTAAAAAGATCAGTACACTACCTTGCTGGAAAGGCAAGCAGTGGATAATGAAGAACTGTGGTCTGATGTCTGAAGAGGCGCCTTTGATTCTGGGTCACCTTTTGTGGGAAATGGAGGGCCTGGTAGCTTGGAATTGCTCTGGACAGAGCCTTTCTGGTTCATCAAGGCAGCTGAGCAACTGATGGTGCATCAGATCAGCTCTGACTCCAGCTGATGGCTGGGGAAACGCTGCACAAGGCACTTCCCATTTCTCCCCTTCAAGGTCCCTGGCTGTGAAGACCATGGAACATTGGTAGGAGTCTGTTGAGGTCACAGCACCTTTGATTCTGTGTGGTAGGAAGCCACTCAATACCAGTGTAAAACATCTGCCTCCAAGGCACTCTCATCTCCAAAGAGCTCTTTTACCTTGCCTTTGGTCTCTGTACTATGCAGTCTTGCACTTGCCCACCACTTTCTGGTGCAACAAAGCATCCCCACAGAAGCACTGTGACAAATCACACTGACCCTGTCCTCCCTGGAGCTGCCTTTGCTTGTAGCTGTCAGCATGGCTGAGTGGCATTGTTAAAGGAGATCTCACTGTCTGAAAACCAAACCACTCTGGTAGACTTCTTCCAACCCTAGATAGATTGAAATTGCCAAGTTATAGGTACAGTACATAGGAAGTTTGGGACAAAAGTACTGGTAATAGGCAGCAATAGATGAATAGTCAGCAGTATGACTGTAATTTTTCTCAGCCTCCAGGCCTGGCGGCATCCATGAATATGGGAAGGAAATGTCAGTGGACAAAAGAAGGACAGCCCCTTCTCCAGGAAGGAAAAATATTTGCAAATGTAGCTGTAACAGGGTTAACACTTAACATTCACAAGGAACACCCTCCCTTTTCTCTCTCCACCCTCTTCCTCCATCACTCTCATTTCTCTGGAGACCTCACTGCTCCCTCCTGTTAGGCAGAGTTGGGGAGTTTCCGTGGCAACCCGGCAGCTGGTGTCTAGACACTGTGAAAGATGCTTTGCAATGGAGCTGTGAGCCTGACTCCCCTCGGCACCCCCTCCCCACTGCTGCACACCCTGAGCATCTCTCCCACCACTCCTTCCCTTTCCATCTACTGTGCACATGGATGCCAATGCAGGGTTGGATTTCCACGGTGGTGCTGGAGGAAGAAAGGCACGAGGTGGGATGGGAGGGAGAGGAAATCCCTAAGCCACTGTCTCCTCAGCTTGACAAAGCGCAAAGGCATTTGGGGCGACAGAACTGGGGCTGGCTGTCCTCTGAGGATTTAGCAGGATCAGAAAAAGAGGCAGCTGTCCAAGCTTGGACCGAAGTTATCAGCCATGGGACTTGCAGAAGTTATTTTCCTCTCTGCTGGAGCAAGTGAGCCATTCATACATGGTTCTGAAACAAAGATGAGGTGGTCTAGGAACAGGAGGCTCAAGCTACCATGTATTGTGGCCATAATAACCTTTTTGGTTTAACCTTAACAGTCTGCTTTGCCTGCTTCTTTACCTGGACCTCCTGCCTGCTACTTGCACTGGGGACATTCCTCCCCACCACGTTGTTGCAGGGTTTGACAAGGGTATGCAGATCTTCCAGGTGCCATGTGCCCACCAGGACCACCAGGCTCCCAGGAAGCAGGTGGCTCCCTGGGTCTGTCTGTAGAACTGAGGGATTCACCAGGGGTCTGGGAGAAGTCAATCCCCTAGACCAGACCCAGCCACTCACCTGAAGTACCCAGTTTCTTCATTTCCCAGTCTTTTGCTGGGGCAGTGTAAGTTTGCCAGTTTTCAGAAGCAGTGAGCGGGGAGGGCATAGGATTTTAGCACTGCATATGACGCATCGTAGGGCTGACTGCAATGGGCTAACATGGATCAGGAAGAGAACTGTGTAAGCAACAGCTCTGAACCTGACGTGCGTCTTGTTTCAGCAGTCTCAGACCTACCATCGTCTGCCTGGAATAGGCTTCTGGCTGGCTTGAAGGACAGATGGATTGGGACAGATGAATCAAGCTGTGAAGCCTGGATCCAAATCTGGATCCAAATGTCATTAAAACTAGGAGAGGCTTAGGTCAGGGATTTTAAATGGAGCCTTCCAGTGCTCCTCACCCTCCAAAAAACAAAGTCTCTAAGCAGAGTCATCTCTGGGGCAGGTGAGATCTGATTATAACAGGGCAGGAAGACCCAGATTAATATTCGGGAGCAAAGTGAAGACTGGATGAGAAACAGGTTTTCAGATCCATCTCTGCCCAAGCTGTAGCTGGCAAAGGACAGAGAAATGAGGGAGCATGAAAAACGCTAGAGAAAGAGCAGTGTCTGCATAGATCTGGGCAGTACTTTAGCATGAATGCACAAGAGAGTTCTAGCTGCACAATCAATATCAGCAATAATTATGCAAACAAAGAGAGAGAGAGAGCAGCAAAAGCAAAATCCCTGCATCTGTATTACAATCCCAGAGTGTTGTGCAATTTCTCTTCTCTTGGCATTGGCTGTGGTAATTTAAAGATCTGCAGTGAAACAGAGACAAAAAGGAAAACAAAACGCAAGCCACCAGCCACAAAAGAAATGATCATCAGAGAGGTTGCTGCTACTATGGTCATAAGCTGATGTCTGCTCTGATTTAATTAATCTTGGCAAGTCAGACGGGAGCTGGGCAGGTCCCAAGAGACAGTGTTTTACCCGGAAATCCACTCAACCTAATTTCACTAATGTAGGGCAGTGGAGGGACTTGGAGAAGAGCCTGCACACTCAGCCATTAGAGCACAGCGTAGGCAAAGGCAGCTGGAAGTACCACCATCCAGCAAAACTGCTGCTTGCGTGCCTGCTTCAGCTTTACAGCAACCAGAGCTGCATATGTTCCAGCCGTTTGCTCCCCAGCAGGGCTCACAGACATGACTCTCACCCTTTCCAGGAAATAAATGGAGTGCTGAGGAGCAGGAACCCTCTAAGACCCTATTTCAGCAAGGATCTATAGTTCATTCCATATTATTACTCTTCCACGGGCAAGGCTGTTCCCTAGCAGGTGCCACTTGGAGCTGTAGGTATGAACCTACATCTCTCTGACACAGGCCCTTCAGCCAGGAAGCAAACACATGTCAGCCTGTCCCACCATGCTGCTTTATCCCTTAAACAATTTTTCAGTCACAGCTTAAGGTTTGTCTGAGGCTGCCCAAAATGTTTCTCAACTTGGCTGATCCATCCAGTTTGCTAGGTGGAAGTGAGATTGGTGGCAGCTCAGCTCACAGATGCCTGTCTCTTTGGCAAAATTATCCCATTCTACAGGATGATTTGGACTGCAGCGTAGCTTTCCACACACTGAAAAAAGCAAACTAAAATCTCAAAACTATTTCTACAGGGGTGGGTCCACAGGACTGGAATAACTAAGAACAGTGCAAGTGATGACTAGTGTGCATTAAGACAACTGTAAGGGTGATGATTGCAAGCACAAACTAGGTGGGTTTTATTGATGGTTTGGGTTGTGTGTTTTTTTTTTTTTTCCAGCTTTTTGACCTAACCATTCTTGCTTTATCCTTCAGGACTGAATTTATTTTTGGCCTCTCCTCATGCTTCTTTTCTTTATATTACAGCTCTGCCTCCCCTCCTGTTCTGTTTCCTCCATGTGTGCACATCTTGTGTTCTCATTTTGTGGGTTTGGGTCTTTCCTTTTGCTCTGTGGCTGGAATGCTCTAGGACAAATGTGGATGTTTCCATTTTGGCTAGTTACAGATGTAGATGTTCCCAGGCTGCAACTCCTCTTGTCCTGACGTAGGTATCTAAACAGGACAGGTTAATAGAGTCCTAGAAATGTGATATTTATTTCCACTAATTAGAAAGGAAGGAGAGAGTGAGAAGATCAGCTAGAGATGTCTCTGTGTAGATGTCTGCAGTTAGGTGAGATGTCTATCCCCTTTGACCTCAGTTTTCTCATTTCATGGTCTCACCATGAGCATACTGATGTTGCCCAAATCGAGAGTCAGTTGAAGAAATAACTGACTGTTGTTTTGTTCCCTGCTTGTTTTGTCCCTTGCCAGGACACAGGGGACTCTGATCTTGCGGGAGGAGAGTCTCACAATGCTGGCATGTTCAGAAGGCAGGCAGCTTTAGACAAGTGAAAGTTTGGATACCCAGGGTGAAATGCTTTTCTTCCTCTAGCAGGGGACAGCCTGAATTCTCGTCTGCTTTTTTGGTCACCTTTGCAACAAAGTGAATGTAAAATGCCAAGGCTGTGCAGTTCTGTCTATATAATGGTACCTGTTCACTACAAACCCACAGGTGCAACAGCCCAGAGTTCAAAACAGTGGATGATAAAGACTAGTATTGAATAAAAAACAAAGTAAGAGATAGTCTCTCTGATGTATGGAATCCCCAGGATAGCTATCTACTAATCTCCCCAGGGATACCTTGCCCTCCTTTACTGGGACTCTGAAAACTAGGCTGGAGAAAACCCCAGAGAACACACTGGAGAAATTGCCTGCATCAAACAAACTGGTGAGTCAGATAAACTGTCTCACTGCTCGTCGTGAATCAAAAACTGCTATTAGCTTGCCCTGATGTCAGTGGGGTTGTGATGCATTGCTCCCATTGCACAGAGCAAATCCTCTTCTTTCTGACGTGGTTTAGCGGTGCCACAGCTTGAAATTTATTTTTTTTGTGCTTAATTTTTTATCCTTCATGATATTGCTTCTTGATAAAGTTCATTACTGTATAATAACACCAGGTTGTTTCTTTTCCCCCATCCCAAAAATCAATAAAATGCTGCTAAAGCTGCTAGGAAATAAGACATAGCTTAGCAGGGTGTAGCAGTACATAGAGTATTTCCCCTTATTGCTTCAACACCACACAAGAAAAAAAGAGGGAGAGCGATTCACTGAATTTTGTGTGATAAGTCCTATTCAAAAAGCTAGACTTACTATTTATACTTGTGATATCCACAGACCATCATTTGGTTTGTATGATTCCTCCCTCTTGACTTGAATATGTGGTGAAGTGACTTTAAATCATTCCTGCTGCTTCATGACCTCAGAGTCAGTCCAGGCTCTTTCATCCACAGGAGAAATCAGTGCAGTTTTTGGGCTGCTTCAGCAAGGAGTCACCTGCCTGTCGCGGTCTGCTCCCCAGAGGAGAGTAATGGGGACAGTGAGGCACCTTCGTGCAGTTCCTCTGCCAGCCAGGGATCTCTAGGCGCCACAGGCACTCCCTGGAAATTAGATTTGCCACTGTGGTGAGCTAACAGGGAACAAGACATGGCAGGAAAATGTGTTTCAACCTGCCTGCTTATCAAGCAAGAACAGCACGGAAACACTGTGATCTACCCCACAGCACCGAGGTTGCCAGCTCCCCCGCTTTGAGTGTGACCGGATTTCCTGCCCATCCCTCCAGGAAAACTGTCAGGAGCTTACTAGTGTAGGAGCTGGACCCCAGTTTCAGCTGCTGATGCAACAGGGGCATCTGTGTGGCTTAGCAGTTCGTACGTCTCGGCCAAGGCACTCGGCAGCACAGCAGGTGTGCAGGACCTCCCAGTGTCTGTCTGTCCCTGTGCTTGCTGCGTCACGGGCCCGTCTGCTGTGCTGTGCTGAGGAGTCTGTGGGACTGCTGGCTTAACCCTGTGCATCTTTTCAGTAGGAAGACACAAAAAGTTTTAAACACAATGAAATATAGCGTCAGAGCTTGTGTTCCTTAAGCCACATTACCTGTTTGTTGCTGCTCTTTCAATCATCTTGCATCTATGTGTTCAAAAAACCCGGAAATTCTACCTTACTAGGATCTGTCTGTCAGAGCTTTATAAGAAACTAGGCTTTGCTGCTGGCTAACTAGTCTTTTGGCTCAAATTTAAGGGTAGATGGTTGTGCATTGAGACTCTACTCTTAGTTTCATAATTCAACGTCTCCTCTGTGAATGATTTGGAGAAGAGCAGGATTAAAAGGACTCCCCTCCATCCCAGTGATCAAGTAGTTCAGGAAAATTAAAAAAAAAAAAATTAAAAATTAATCCAAGCTGGCCTGCTTTGCCTTACAATGATACTTGCATCTTTTTTTTTAATCAGTAGCCTGTTTTGTCTTTGGTCTGTGGTGGTAGCTGTACCAGATATAGGTGGAGTCGCTGAATAGGATTTTGTTCAGCTATTCAGTATTGAGGGAAGGAAAGTTCACAGATGTTTTTGCTGACAGAGGTTTTGCAGGTGCAGTGGCTCGGGCCATGGGGATGTTCACACAGATTTTTTTACCTTTTGGAAAATCAGCGGTCATAGTTTACTAAGATAAGAATTATATGAAGGTCCAAAGCAGAGTCTTTAACGAAGATGATTCACGATGGGAAGTTACACACATCTTAGAGGTGATTCATAAGGAAGTGGTGCCTAAGAACATATTGAAAAGCTAGGCTAAAGAGCAGAAGGGGAGTGGGAAGCAGGAATGCACCTACTGCCAGTACTGGAAGCAAATACAAGTCTGCCATCTGATGGCATCAAATGGACCAGGCCAATATGCACGAATGGTGTCAGTAAGGAAAGTTTCACATCCCAGTTAGCATTCTTGCTGAAGCTAAACATGGCTATGAGGATGCTAATCCTCACAAACCAAACACTGGCAAGTGAACATCCGTATTGTTAATCTGACAGCACAGGCCATGCTGTGATTTTGCATACACCAACTAGCTTTGCACCAGACAGGTCCCAGACACAGCCACCCTGTTCTGGAGGATAAGAGAGTTTAGCATTATGGACATAAGCTGTGTGGTGCCAGCTGGCCTCAGGGCTGGGGAGCAGTCCCTGGTTCATTTCATTTGCTGGTACAGTGTAATCTGATAGCCCATCAGAGAAGCCAGGAACTATCCAGGGACCCCACAGTCCTCTCTGAATGACCACTGGAGATACAGTGATGTTACAGGGGTATGTCAAGTGCCATCAATTGAGGTTTGTGTCATACCAATGACATGGGGTCTGTCCCATACCACCCAGCCCATCAGCACTGATTTCTTTTCCTTGTTCTTTATGCCAAGTCTGGAGTGATGCTGTTTGCTTGACCTCTCCATGGGCTGTGTGTATGTGTGTGTGGGAGGGGAAGTCACTGAGAAATGGGGAGGGATGGCGATGCAGCAGACCAGTCACTACAGTGTGCTGAGACCCTTGTGCTTTATTCTGCCTTACAGCCCTGCAGCCCTGGGTCAGCCATCACCTTGTCCTGTAAAAGCAATCCACACAATGCAGACTGTTTCTGAGAGAGGCCAGAGAACATGTTAGTGTACCTTGATCTAAAAATAGTGAGAGCTGGTCAGTAGAAACTCAGAGACAATTAAATCCCTCCTTCTGCAGTGAAAGAGATGGATTCTCAGGCTAAATGAACCCAGCAGTGAGATCACTCCAGCTTGAGGGGCACTCCTTTCATTCGCCTTGTTCCTCTTGGCTGCCTCTGCTTTCCCTCGGGTTCTGATCCTCTACCTAGTTCTTTGTGGGATTGTTCCTAGCATCAGTTTTAATTTCTTATGTGAATGGTGTGCCAGAACAAGGTGTCTGATTGACAGGCAGACTCAGCCTCTAGTTACATTCACTGCTTTCCCCCAGGGCAGCTTTGCTTTTGAAAGGAGAGCCCAGAAAAAGTGGAGAGACGTGGCAACCTCCTGGATGAAGGCTCCAATTCTTGAAGGCTAGAGACATTTCTCTAGAACTCAGACTTCAGTGTGACAGAAGTCTGAGTTACAGGTTACAAAATTTTTCCCTCTGGGTCTTGCAGGCTTCAAGTGTGTATAGAGTTTTTTCTTTGTGACCTCTTAAGTCTCGGCCGTAATTAAGGGACAACGATTCAGCAGTAGTTGGTGCAGTCAGTGGGTTCCATAAAAACATGTGTGATCCAGTTGGAAAGCCAAGAACCTAATAAGTGCATCTGATCACATGAATAGTGTTTGCCTGGCACATCAGCAGCAAGCAAGGCAGCTCCTTCCAGTTGCACATGCTTTCTGGCTGAAGGTGTTTTGTGAGAGCTTCACACTTGTCTGCTGTGCTGAACCCTGGTATGTTCTTTCCGTGCTGCAGAAATGCCAGGGACTTTGAGACCTGGGTCACTTTGGGGAGAGAGAAGACTGAAGCCACACAGTCCATTATGCAGTGGCTGTGTGCACATGCAGGATGCTCTAGCTCATGGCTGACTAACCCTGGACCATCTCTTTCCCCACCAGATGCTGTAGAAGAAACCAAACCTACTGAAAGTGCCCAGCAGGAAGAGGTGAAAGAAGAAGAGAGCAAGGCGGACCAAGAAAATGCCTGAACATTAAGAAATGACTCCCCATTGCCCCTCCCTCCCTCCCCCTATCCTCTATCCTTCCTTCCCCCCCCAATCTCGATCTCCCCCCCTTCCTGCTCACATCTGTGAGCCTGTCTGTCCCTCTCCCACTCCCACTTAAACCCTTTTTCTCTCTGTGTGGCAAACATTTAAAGAAAAAAAAAAAAAGCAGGAAAAATCCCAGTCAAACAGTGTGGCTTAAACATTTCTTTGTTTCTTGGTGTTGTTATGGCGAGTTTTTGGTAATGATGATCCAATCATTTTGGGAAAATTCTTGCACTGTATCAGAGTTCTTTGACCTGGCGCGTGCGTGTGTCTGTCTGCCCACTGCGAGCGCTCTCTCTCTCTCTCTCCTCTCTCTCTTCTCCAAGTGTGTGTGTGTGCAATGTTACGTTCATCCGAGGAGTCCAGACTTACCGAGTGAGTTAAAACAAAAGAGGGAAAAAAAAATTCTTTTCTTCCTTTTTCAATGTGATGGAATGAACGAAAGAAAAAAAAAAAAAAAGACCCAACAGAACAAACAAATGAAGGAAAAGGAATACTAAACCCCAGCTTGTTTTCAGAACTAAAACAACAACTAAAAAATGTGCCAATTAGCGTAATGCTTGGCTCCAGGCTCCTTTTTCAAACTGAACAATAATTCTAATAAATGAGAATAATGATCATTAATACCACCGTGTCGCATTTCTATGCTGCTGTACATCCTGCTGGCCTGTGGTCTTTGGTTGGCCACTTCTTACATGGCCAAGCTGTGCTCCTTGGCCACCAGTCAGTGACCAACTGCTCTCCCTGGCACTGCTGAGGGGATTTTTAAGGGAAGCAGGCGTGGATTTTGAGCGAGATTTTAGCACTGACTAACATAAAATAATGAGAGTAGCAAAATCTGTGTTAGGAAAGAACATAATAAGTTGCTTTCTAGGAGATCTCTAGGCCCTGATTTGGAGAACTATGGTGACCTTGGAGAGACGAGCCTGCAAAGGGACCTGCTTTGATCCACACTGAAGGTCTAACCCCCGCCAAGGGGTGCACTAAGGGCCATGAGGGGACAGGGGCCTGGGGCCTGAACTTCCCCCTGCAGCAGGATGATGCTCACCCCTTTGGGCTAGAGTTGAAAAAGTCACTGAGTAGCATAGTGTGGCCTTCCAAAAGTGTTTTATTTGGCAAAATAAATTGGGCCAATGCACTGAATAAATAGTGTGTGGGCAGGATGAGGTCTGGTGGTGTAAGAGCCAGTCAATGGCACTTTCAGAAATATCTATTCCTTCTCCCTAACGAACCCCAGGATGATTCACCCGGCTCTAACAAGAGCCAAAGCTTTTAGCTGTCATTTATGGCCAGAGCAGAGCACCACCTCCTAAATCTCCACCACCGCTTTTCACAGGGTGTGTGATGTTCCCTGGTGCCACCAATTGCATGTGTGCTAGACACAGCCTGTCCCAGTTGAGAACTGACAGATGCCAAACCCTAAGCCTGGACAGCCACTGGGGTCTGCTGTTCTGTTTATGAGCTGTGAGAGTGAACAGTTAAAACATATTTAGTAATAAGTGAGCTTTCATAAAAGCCCAGTTATTGGCTGTTATTGCTCTGTCACTGCCCTGATTATGATCATGTGCTTTCCCATCAGCTCTTGCATGATTTCCTGGCTGCATTGGCAGTGACAGCCAGCGTACCCTGCAGTGTTACTGTATGATGCTGCAGTGCCATGACTAAATTGCCCTCAGAGCAGTAACACTGAAAAGATGGTTATGCTGACAGCTCCAATGTCCCTTGGTGGCTGATGCCTGTTGGAGTGGCAGCCCCATGGCCTTCAAGAGGGCTGGCTGGCCCTCCCTGCCACACTCATTAGTTCTCCTCCATCTCGTTGTTGGAAACAGGGAGAAAAGATGAACAGTGTCTTCTCAAAAATGATCGCTTTGAAAGTAGACTGCTCACTGGAAGTGCCACCAAAACACGTCAGGATTCATTTCCATGTGCTTCCTGGCACTGTGTAGAAATAAGAGAGAGAGAGAGACGGGGAATATTTTTTAAAAGAGAGGGAAAGAGAGAGTGGGAGAGAGATTGGACAGAGAGTTTTAAAAACAGGGATTAGAGAGAGGAGGGGGGGGAAAGATTTCTGAGTGGATAGATGGATGATAGGGAGAGAGAGGGGAGTATAGCTAGAGAAAGAAAGATTAGAGTGAAAAAGATGAGAGAGACAGGAAGAAATTAGATAATATGGAGCAATAGACGATTGATAGAGATAGTGAAACGTAGCTAGCTAAAGTAGATTAGACAGACTAAATAAGTAGAAAGATGGGCTGACTGACAGATAGGTATTGTGTCATACTTCATAAATGATATATATGCTAATATTCCCATGTCATGATGGGTGGTAAACCCTGAGACACCTTCCAGCCTGACCTCAATTCAGCAAATGTAGCGCAGACATCAGGCATTGCTTGGACCGTATGTCAGGTCTCACCACCCCGCCCGTTTTCTGCTGCGACAGCAGCAGGGGTGTGGATGGTGTCTGGGGAGAGAGAGCGCTCTGATGGACACGGGGGGCTGAGGCATAGGGAGGAGAGATGTAGAGTATGTTTGCTGTTCGTAGCACACAAGGTGCCCAGCCCAGCTCAGACAATGCAGAAACCCCGTGTCTCTAGCACCGAGTTGAGAGAACTGAGGTTCAGCTCTCAGGATTTGTGGGAGAGGTGTTTGGGAGGAGGCAGGAAGGAGAGAGCACAATTTTTGTTTGGCCTTATTTCCTGTCATGACCATTTACAAGAGTTTTCTTAAGGACTGTCTTGCCTATTTCCTCAAAGACCATGTGGTCTTCCTGCTCTTCTGACTTCAGACGCCAAATTTTTCATTTTGCCTACAGTTTGCTATTACTATTTTTAACTTTATAAGGAAATGAAAACTGCCTCTCGTGTCTTCCTGGACATAGGCCTTCCTTCCTCCTCAAATACTGAAAAAACTTTCTCTCCCCAGGGATGTTTTATCTTTGTATTTCGCATGTTGCCTCCCCCTTGGCCGATGGTTGGGGCATCGCGCGTGTTTTGTCACCGTTCGTAAGAACATACTTTGCCATGTTGCTTAGAGAACAAAGGGTTGGGTTTTGTGTTTTGGTTTTTCCCCTCCCACAAAGAAAACGGGGTATGTGGTTACCAACTGCAAACCTAAATAATTTAAACACTAATTCCTCTCCCTTGGTTCCAGTTTAAAATTTCTAGCTGTAACCAAGCACCCCCTATCTTTCTTATTGTACCGTGTCCTGATCCTGCCAGAGAGTCAGGGTAAAGAGAGCGTGAGAGAGAACACAGAGACAAACCCTGCCTTTAGCAGGCAGTGGTTTAATGTGTAATACACAAGATTTGTATAGGAAGCTGGGCTGTCTTCAGGGTACAGGAAGAGAGCAGAGAAAAGCATTTGAATTTCCTTGAGTTGCCTCCTCAGCCAGATTTTCAAAGGCTAAAAGGAAACAGTATAAAGGATGTAGCATGGGACGGAAACTGGAAGGAGAACAAGGGTATTTGAGGAACGATTTTTCTAGCAAAATATCAAGCGAGCTGAGAGCAGCAGAAGAGGCAGGAGGTCCCAGAAGTAAAGAGTGGAGCAAAGAGTAATCAGCAGAGTAGTTGAAGCTTTTCTACTAGTCCTGATGTGACAACCAACAGTAATTCCCCAGGGAATATATATCTCATTCCCTCTCCCTGAAGAGGATATAGCTTTGCCTGGAGGTGTCTGTGGTTGTTACTTTAAGTATGGAAAGAGAAGGGCACGTCAGAGTGACTCACACTGGGAATATTGTGCCTGACCTCACCGTGCAGTGCTGTGGAAATTCAGGGTCCAAGAGGGGCTTTTTCCATGCCTCTGTAGTAAGACACGCTAGTGACCCACAGCTACGCTGAATGCTTGTACCAGCTGTAGGCCAGCTCTTGACATTTCACAACCACATTTCACTAGACTAAGCCTTGGAGAAGTGAAAAAATTTCCAACATAAACCCCCCCATCCTCGTCAATGCAGTAGATTGTTCGCATGGATTTGGTCTGCTTTGCAATGCTTGTGGCATCCCGACTATCTGCACTGATAGCATATATAACCCCACAACCCTTGCAATAGCTGCATCAGCCAAGGAGCTTCCCAATGAGCCACATTCCAAAGGGAGGGGAAGGGCGTTCTGCTGAGATCCCTTCAGACCCAGCGTTTTCCAACCCTAAACCCTAACGCAGCCCCAAGAGAGGCCTTAGCTAGAATAAACTCACCTGTGGTGACCACATAAACACCACAGCTTGGGAAATGTGTTACTCTAGGTGAAAGAAATGGCCACGACTGAGAGGGGTTTAGAAAAAAAAAAGAAAGAAGGAAGGAAAAAAGGAAGAGGGAGTTCATAGCAAACTCCCTACAAGAGTTATTTCTTTTTTCCTGTGGTTTCCAAACAGCAAACTAGCACTTGAGACTTTTTGTCTGGTGTTTGTCATAGGTGTCTTAGGAAGGAAATGGAGTGGCTGTGGTATGCAGAGGTGGAGAGAAGGCTTTGAATGAATGTTTTTGTGGTCCCTCTTGGCTAAGAAGTCCACTCGGTGGTCACCTGCAGCTCAGTGATGCCAGAAGTGGCATTGGGGGTCCTCTTCCAGGCCTGTGCTCAGATTCCCTGCTTTTCTGCATTGCCACATTAGCACTTTCACTGGATATTTAGAGCACCTCAGGACTGGTTCTCCTCTCGCTCACACTGGGGTAACTCAGGAGTCACTCCACTGGAACCAGTGGTGTTAATCTGGTGTGAAAATAATGCGAGAGGAGGATTCAACTCCTCGGGGGGGGTAATTTCCAGGTCCCCGAGGGGGAAAAAGAAATCAATGGGAGTTACATGTCTAACTGCCACTTGTGCCTGTGAAAGTCTGCCCCTTATCTACCTATATGTATATAGGGTACAGTTTTCAGAATAACCTAAGTGACATGGGCACTTGAGAGCACACATTTCACTGGATTTCAAAGAGATGCAAGTTCCTAAGGCCCAGATGCTGAAGGATGTCCAAACTCCTCTCTGCAGCGCATTTGGGGGTCTCAGGCCTGAAATTCTCTAGTCATTTCCCAAAGTGGAGCTGAAGGTCATGAGTCATTTAGGTGGTCCTGAAAGCGCTACCCTCTATCCATTTTTCAGGGTGTTGATCTCAGGTCATGTGCGAGCCTGCATTCTTACCTACAATGCTTTATTACTACATTCCTCTGTTGAGCAATATTTGAAAGAAGAGGTGAAGGTTGAGATTTGCAGAACAGGCTAGTGACTCCAGTGGCTCACGTCTGGAGTGCCCAACTTGAGAGACACCTCACTGGGGTCCAAGCCACAGGTCCCCTGTATGCTCTGAACATCAAGATTCATGTATTACACGCCCAGAACCACTGGCCACTTCCAAAAAATAAATCCCAGCCTGAGAACTAGACTACTCTTACAAAAGAAAATCCCAGGTGAACCGTTCACTCAATAGCTTGGTTTTTCTGCTCATGCCTGTTCCCAATGAATAAAACACATCCCTGTGCATCACCTAAGCCCTATTTTGAGGAGTTACACTGGCATACAGCTGAAGTAACACAGTAGTAAATCAGGGCCTGAAGAAGGTGGCTACAGCCTAGAAAGTATCAAGAACTGTGACGTGTCTGGAAGTTAATAAGAGCAGAACTTGACGATTAGAGCGGCCCATTTCCGATGCTCTTGTGTGAGGATCTGGAAAGAGTCTCTCACTCATTGTACTTGTGCATTATGAATGTGTCCATCTGCAGAGATCTAATGTACACATATGTCCTGAATATTGTCCTAAGGTTGCAAGCTTCAAAAATGAGCAGAAAACATTCCCGAGAAGTGAGAATAATACAGATGTCTGTATTTGAAAAATTGGTTCAAATAAAGTCTCTCACTTATAGATATGTGTAGTTGTGTGCAATTATTTGCTCCTGGAATAGAAATTTCTCCCTTGTGTAGGATTTTGGTGCTTTTACAAAAAAATCTTATTTCAGTCTCCCTTGACCTTCTAAGTCAAGTCCTACTACTGTGGAAAGAAATGATTTCTACTCATTCTGTCTGGGTAAAAAGCTATGTTAAAATGAAATGGTGATGTAAAAGGCCTAGTAAGTTTTTACTGTGCTCAGTATCCACTGAGGTAGAGGATATAGGCCTGATGGAAGTTGTGGTCTCCTGTGCAAAGTTCTGAGTATTTATGTAAAATGACATAGACATCCCCACAGAGGCTCTTGACCCTGGAAAGACTGGCCTGTGGCTTCCTGGGCACTGCCTAAAAACCAGGCTGAACTGAGAAAAGCTGTTCTTTGGCATCATGTTGCTGCAAAATGTCCACAAGCATATCTGGGCCTGGGATATTCCAAATCAGGGAATCTGCTTGGGTGTAGAAGTGGGAATGTGGGTTACTATCCAGTAATGTTTAAGGAAAAATGAGTACAAAATGGAGTAATTTATTTTTTATTTTATTTTTAGACAGCTTCAAAATGACAGAATTGTTAGGGTTGGAAGGGACCTCTGGGGATCATCTAGTCCACCCTGCCTGTCAAGGTAGGGTCAACTAGAGCAGCTGACACAGGATCTCATCCAGGAGGGTTTTGAATGTCTCCAGACAGGGAGACTCCACGATTTCCCTGGGCTGCCTGTTCCAGTGCTCTGCCACCCTCAGTGTAAAGAAGTGAGGCAACCCTGTGAAAGCATACCTAAAGGCATCAAATTCCTCATTGGATTTAAATCTTCAGTAGTTGACTTGGAAACTCCAGAAATTTTTGAGATAGAAATATATATTTCAACACCTAAGAAGTCCCACCAAGTTATTTCCCTCAGGATCAGCGTTGTGCCAAGTGCAATGAAATATGAACAGAGCAGGAATTGCTTCCCAAGCCGTGCTATGCTGCTGACTTAATGCTGTGCTGTATCTGTCAGCAGCTCAAGAGCAGAGCTGAAATCAAGCATTTTTATCACATCCATTCATCCCAGGAAGCTTTGCAACCACTATTTAGAAATCACTTGCAACTCATCTCTGAAATACAGCAGCTGGCTTAGCAAGGGCCCAGGAAAATTCCTGATGAGGCTCCAAGGAACTGCCTGGGAAACAGAGCAGACCTCAGCACCTCACATGGGTTCTGGACAAAGTGCCAATTTACAAATGACACAATTAGATGTCTGTATTCTCGCATGTAATCATCAGTTGCCTCATGGCTTCTCCAAAAAAGGCGTGGACTCCAGCTTGTGTGCAAACAAATATTTAGCATTCAAAATCAAGTGGTTTCAATTAGTGTCATCGCTAGGTTGCAGGGCTCAACCCTGGAAGATTGACTTTGCTTCTGTGGGGCAAAACACCTGTAAAGGGGCAGTCAGGGACCTCTCTCCAAGTAAATGGTTGTCTTGAGGTAGCAAGGTTTTCCTGCACTCTTTTATCTGCTGCACAGCAGAGGGGGAGGACAAGAGGCTGAACAGTTGTCCCATGGAATGTGTGTCAGCTGAAATACTCAGCCTAATGTAAATCTCCACCAGAGACTTTCTAACCAGGCACATAAAGCTCATTTTTCCTGATTTTCAGTGTCACGGTCTTGCCACTGTGAGATAGAAATAAACTTTCTGCTTGAACTGTAGAAGGTGACACATGACTCACCTTGGGTGTTCAACCCCCCGTTGCCTCTCTGCCAAGGTGAACTCCCTTTAGATATCTTCTTGCATTCATGGACCACACCGACAGCCTTTCCCCAGCTTATGAGATATGAGTGAGCAACATGTTACCTGTTCCTGCAGTGGTCCCCTATCACAGGGGAGCGAATGGGCTGGGGGAGACTTCCTCCCCTTGGGGAAACTGAAACAGAAACTTCTCTTTTTTCTGTTTTTTGAGAATGCCAACAGCTTCATGGCAGACTTGCCACCTTCACTGCTTTACGGAGGTCACAGGCCAAAGACCAGTGTTTTTCAGTCACTCAGATTTCTAAGTCTGCTTTCCTTTACCCAGCAGAAAATATGAAGCACTCTGTTCCATTTACAAAGTCCCAATCTGCCACACTTTGCCCTGTTATACCACTGTATGCAGAGCTGGCATCCAGTCCGACAGGGAATGCTCCCTTGTTGAAGATGATCAGAAAAAGCCAAAAGAGAATTTATGCACTTCCGTACCTAAGATCACTTTTGTTTATTAGAAAGGAAACAATTTTTCTCTATGTAGGGACATTTTCTATATTAAAGAGGAAATAATTTTCATGTAGCTTGGCATGGAATGGTGAACATGAACAATAAGAGAGACAAGAAAGCAGCAGTCCAATTCTCTCAGAGGAACACCACTGACTGCAGCTGAGAGGCAGGGTTTGCAGAGACGTGGTAGCTTGTACAAGACAAACTGCCGTAGCTGCAGAAACAGGCTTGGGGTACTTGAGCCTCTGCAAATGCACCAGCCTACAACTCAAAGTACAGTCTGGGTACAGGGAAAAAGGCACAGCTTAATTCAATTACGGTAGTTGATTAAGCAAGTTATGAGTAAAATGTAATTAGCATTTCGGGAGCAATGTGTGGATGCTAAGCCAAGAGAAAGATAAGGTTCATTTCTGTGGTGCAAGAGAGGAAGGGTGGTACAGGTCATCACTGGCTGCATAACAAGGAAGAGGTAATGAAAACTGCTAGTGAGGTCTCTCTCTGCTTTTTTTGTCTTGAGGCAGTCATGTTCTGAAGGGTTTTGTGGCCATCCTCGGGACCCTGATTCAGAGAAGGTAAAACAGTTTCTCTCATTGGAGGAGAGGTCTAATGGAGAGGGTTCTGTATTCCCCCTCTACACTGGGTTTGCCCATTCTTGGCCATTTATCTGTGTCTAGTCAGTCTTCACCTTAAGTTTCAATGAGCCTCATTCAACACCTGTCTGTGCAGCACTTCATTTCAATGTGTGGAGATGATTTCACTGTGGGTGCTGAGGGACAAAGTCTTCTTCGTTGTGTTTTCCCATGGCCTCAGCCTTTCCTTCATGGATGTCTTTCATTTTGAGGCAGACCTGAGCAATTTAGGAAAAGCACAGCGGAAGCTAAGAAACTTCTATATTTAGTAGTGGCCTATGGGAGTGCTGGTGTCTAACAGGGGAGACACTGGTGCCTTTGGATGTGGAGGACCAATGTTCCTGGAAACCATGGAGAAGCCCTGTGAGTGATGACAGGTCACCTTCTCTAGAAGTCACTTAGAGACCAAAAGACAGTTCCTAATTAAATGCCAGCACCCAGAGAAGAGGTGAGCTGTTTCTGTGCGCTGGCACTTTGGCTTCCTTGACCTCACTGCTTCCCAGTAGCAAAGAGAGAGGAGACCTACACAGCTGGGGGCTGTCTCCCTCAGGTTCTTCTCTGGGCATGACAGCCAAGCCTGGTGCCAGACACCCCACATGGCACGTCTGGGAGATGGGCTGGAAGAACAGGGTGCAGTGCAAGGTGCGTGGTCTTGAAAAACCTTGCATGATGACTTGTCTCTAGAAAAAAGCCAAACACCGCAGGGGCATCACCAACCCATCTTACATCCAAGGGAAGGGTTCAGCTCACTAGCTGCCATGCAGCACCAGTGCCTGGGCTGTGGCAGGATGCTGGTGGCTGGGAAGGGCTGGCTCTGCCTAGCCGTGGCAGGACAGCCATGCTGCTGGGCTGTTGGCACGCTCTGCCTCCCAGCCCCGCGCCGGCGGAGAGACCATTAATAAGACTTTCCAGCCTGTCACTTCCGCGCTGAATCCTTTGAAAGCTGCACTCCTCTGGGCCCATTAGAGGGAGGAACTGTCTCTGTTGAAACATATGGGGCTGTCAGGCTCTGTCTGTTGCTCTGAAAGCTGCCGCCGCTCTGGCTGTTAGCTGACGGGGGTGGGTAGCAGCCGTCTTGAGGAGGCTGTTGTGAGGATGGGGGCTTGGAAAAGGGCTGGGGGAAGATGGCAGGTGAGCTGGGAGGGAGGCTGGTAAACAGTGTGCTGGTAAACTGTACCGGTAGCTGATGGGATGCTGTAGGCCATTGGGATGCTGGTCAGCTCAAAGGGAGTCTGGCATTGCTATGAGCGTGATAGTGGGAAAAGGACAACTGGATTAAGCTGGATGGTGAATATCGGGTAGGTATGTAAGGGTAGGCTGAGGCAGCAGGAGACACGGCTGACAGCAGAGTTGTTTGGGCTTGTCTGGGGAAGGAGAGAATGGCAGCAGTGCTGGGTGACTCAATGGGGATGCTGCAAAAGTGAGACTTTGGAAAGCATCATGCAGTCACACGGTGCTGGAGTTTCTTATTAACCAGCACACCCACCCCCCAGCTCCATTTGCAGAGACCGAAGAGGATTTAATGGAGTACCCTGACTTTTTCCTCTGAAATATTCATAGGTTTTAGCAGTCCATTTCATGCTCACCTCCTTCTCCATTAGCGAGCATCGAAGAGGGACTGGGTGGAAAGTAGGCTGCTGTGGAGCCGGGGAGGCAGATAAAGGGACCTGTGCCTCTGACCAGGGACTGCTGGGAAGCAATCCGTCCCTGGGCTGCTCCCTGTCCCTCTCAGTAGGTCTGCAAAATGACTTGAAATGAGCCCTGGGCAGCATTCACAAGGAGGTGATTAATACAGTAGGAAAGGAAGGAAACCAATTAAGCAGACAGTGCTGTGTGGAGCTGCTGCCCCCACCCCTGTCACACAGATACACCCTCGTCTGTCTCCCTGCCCATCTTCATAATTTGCAAGGCCAGGAGCTCTGTAAGAATCGCACAGGCTGGCAAAAATGCCTGGAGGCAATTAGTTTCCTCTTTGCCTCAGCACTAATGCTGTGCTAGGATACAGGGGAAGTCCAGAACTTCAGTGAGACAGTACAGAAGCATGCTGGATTTTGAATGCCCTGTCTGCAGTACTTGACACAGCAAGGATTTGGCTGGGAAGTGTGGAGAAAGGGTGTAATAAATAGTGTCTGCTGTATGAAATGTCCCAAAGGATCAGGGCAGGTGGGATATCGGACCATTTTCCAAACCTGTTGGATTCCCACTAAGTCAGACCTCTAATAGTCCAACTAACTGATATGGCCCACCAAAGCCTAGAACGAAATACCTCTAAGATTCTAGTGAAAGCTGTCCCTGCCCCGGGCATAGGGGTTGGAACTAGGCAATCTTTAAAGCCCCTTCCATCCTGAGCCATTCTATGATTCTATGATTTTGGGGGTGGAGAGAAATACAACTCTCTCTGCTCCAGAGTCAAACCTTTTGTGTGACTGTGTAGCAGTCACATGCCTAAAGCTTGTAGCTGAAAGTCCTAAATAAATTTTTATCAAGGACTCCATGGACTACAGTAGGGCCCGGATAGTGCCCTAGGAAAACAGTGTGGTACTCAACCAGTGATATTACAGCAAAAAGTGTAAGAGATAACAGAATCACAGAATATGCCAAGTTGGAAGGGACCCACGAGGATCATCGAGTCCAGCTCCTAGCCCTGCACAGGTCCAATCCCCAAGAATCACACCACATGCGTGAGAGTATCATCCAAACACTTCTTGAACTCTATCAGACCTGGTGCTGTGACCACTTTCCCGGGGATCCTGTTCCAGTGCCTGACCACACTCTGACTGAAAAACCTCTTTCTAACCTCTGGATTTCGAATAATAATTCTCCACCTTCTGGGCATGAGTTTCTCAACAAGGGGCTCCCAAGTTCCCTTGGCTTCTCTCTGCATTATTACTCTGATGAACAAGAAGAGCAAAATCTTCATGCTAGTGAGTTATTCATTCTGGATGACAGAAACCAAAAGCAGGATTAGAAGTGTACAGATTGATGTGGTTCCTCCCTGCTGGATTAAAAACCAAAGCAAAGTCACAGATGAAACAGCACCTATTTATTCTTACTCTCAAAACACTTATCAGTCTGCTTCCCTTCCCTCCCATACACACAAATACACACACACGCGCCCGCGTGCTCGCGTGTGTCCTGGGAATCAGATGTTTATGCACGTATTTACAGGATGTTCCACATCTCTCTGAAGCGATAATCAGCATGCCCAGAATCAGCTTAATTACTAAGCATTCATCATACACCCACAGGCTCTACCTCAGCAGCTCCACGCAGCATCTCTATGAATGAGTCTGCATGTTTTTCCTCCACTGCCAAACACAGCTCCTGATCAAGAGCTCGAGCCCTTACATCTGAGCTGCTGCGCTGTCTGGTTATTTATTTATTTCCAGGAAGGAAGAGAGAGGTTTGTAAAGCAGCAGCAGTGCATGAGCAGACACAGAGAGAGTCTCAGGGTGAGACTTGGCTGCCTCTGACTTTTTGCAGCACTCTCTCCACGCAGGATGGAGAAATGAATGATCCCGGTTTTAAACAAGCCAGATCAGAGGTTTAAACATAGTCTGGTAATTAACTCTCCCTGTAGAAAAGGCACAAATCAAGAACCTAAGGACCAAGAAGTGTGAGAGTATGGAGTTCTTCTTTCCATGGGTTGCACCCTGGCAGACCCAGGTGCTCAGCAGATGGGCATTTCCTGGTTCAGCTGCGGCAGTCAGAGAACTCACTGCTGAGGAAAGAAAAGAAAGCGCTTTCTGAGGATGCAAAGTGCGTTGCCCGTAAAAAAGAGCACCATTCATAGCTCAACACAACTTTTCTGAAGGATTTTCTGGACTGAGACTGTGCACATCTGCAAAGATCATAGTCATGTTTTCACTTTCAGTCAGTGGACTATCTATCAGCCCCACAGCAAACAATCCCTCATGTAACCTCTCAGATGATTCTTAGCACTTCTCACAGAAGTGGTAAGCACCCACGGAAGAAAGATTCAGGCTTCCCCTCATCATTCTGTAGTTACAGTCTGTTAGCATGGCAAGGTCTGGACTCTTCAGACAATTGTAGCTGACTTCCTTTCCTTAGTGCTTTTTTGTGGAGCTTGGGGATCCCCAGAACCCAGAATCAGGGGTTGGCAGAACCTGTCTCTACTGTGCTTGTCATCACATGCCAAAAAGTCTCCATTTAAAATAGAGATCCTGGTGTCAAATATGCCCTGAAACAGAGACATAACCAAACCAGCATTTTGATCTGAAACAATGGGTAAGTTCCCAAACACAGGTTCACTTCTCCATCCAGGCATTTTTACACAAAGGAGGTGTGAATCTTCTTCTCTGTTCATACAGGAAAATTCTAAAATGGCCAGAAAACATTTCACCAAATCTTCCACATGCCAATTTGTTAGCTATTTAAGACCCTTTTTTAGAAACAGGCTTTTGTTCACACAGGCACTTGGCTATTAGTTGCCATTACAAGTAAATAAGGTGTTCCAGCAGCATTTGGGTACCCAAGCAGCTGGTCAGCTCTAGCTATTCAAGTTTGGCGTTAGCAGTGCCAAGACTTAAGGATGGTCTCACATTGCTGTGAAGCCTCCGGACCTCAGAAATCTGCCATCCTTATCATCACAGCATTTCTATCACACGCACCCATGAACTGTCAGTCCTCTTATCAATGTTATCCTCACAACCCCCGGAGCACCACGCAAAGGATGATTATGACAACACAGGGTTGTGAAGGCTTAGACCCTCCAGACATTTCGCAATATCTACCTCCTGACTGGGCAGCAGGACTTTGCTGCTTGCCCAGGCGCACGGGAAGAGACTGTGGCAGAGAACACAACTGGGCTCCTCTCAGGATTTCAGGCAGATCAGATCAGTAACTACTCTGCTCTGAAGTATTTATTCTGCAGGGAATGGGATGGGAATATAACATACCTTTAAGCCTTGTTAAAAATACATGCCATGAAGAGAGCTGTCCTCTCAGGCTAAAATTGTCTCCAGGGATGATCTCTGGGGAATGCCTGTGTAAGCAAAACACTCATCAGGGAAAAGGCTTCTTGGGGCCCTCTCTGTAGGTGAATACTCTGCTAAGTGAAATGCCTTGGGAGACCATGTACCTGCTCAATGTGCTGCTGCCTCTGTCTTTCCCCAAATAGTGCATCCTTTCCTTGTGGCTCTGAAAATGCTTGTTGCAATCACAGAAAACTCTGCACATGTATGTTAAGGGTTTCTTTTAGTTCATCTATATTAAGCTTGTAAAACCAAATTTTAAACTAGAAGCACCTTTTTAGCTCAATCAGCTGCTCTGGGCCAGCTGAGCTGTGCACAGAGCCATGGCACTGCACGTGAGCACAGTCAGTCACCCCTCACACTTCTATTACTATCCAGGTTTAAATGCTACTGTCATTCAACTGGCAGTATAGCGACGGCCACCTGCACGGAGCAGCCTTTGTCACATGGTGACACAGTAGCTGGTGTGATAGGAAAAGAAAATGAGGACTTTAGGAGGCCTTGACATAAGGAAGGCAAAGCACTACGGAATAAGTGACTGGGGGTGGGCAGCAGCATCCCATAGCACTGCAGGTTTTGGAGATGGGGCAGCCAGAGAGCCTTGCAGCCTTCATGGCAGCCACAGCAAAGCATCCCTGTGCTGCTCAAAACAGATCAGCCCTGCTTTCTGATGCTGCTGAGGTTGCTGGAGGAGAAAATTAGATTTGCCTTTTGTTCAGTCAGCCTAACAGAAAGCCCTGCTCAGTGGCGGGGTGAAAAGCAGAACCTGCTCATAGTGCATACATTTGGGTATTGGCTCAGTTGAGAGGGACCCCGAGAGCTGTACCTTCTCCTTTCACAGCTGGCTCCATGCCTCATGCTGGGATAGAGGCACTGCATCCCCACCACAGAGTCATCAGCCTCCCTCAACAGCTATCCCTGCTGCTCTGCTTGTGGTGCAGAAAGCCATAAATGATGGCAGAGGTCCTTTGGACCTCTGCTTTGCTAAACACGGCTCAAGACTCATGATACATGTGTGTGCTTCCTTAGGTGACTGCAGATGCCTCACAGATATGCCCTGCCCTTGTCCCATTTTCATCCCACAAGGGAATACCACGGCACATCTCGACAGCAGACAGCTACAGAAGGGGGCAGAGTGCCCTCCTTTCCTCACATTAACCATACTGTATTCTGGCTGGTCATCTCAAAGGCATCTCCTGCAACATTTTCTCTCTGAAAGGCCATGATGCTGGAGCAGCATTCAAATTTATGTTCCCATAAAATATTTTTTCCATAAAACATTTTTTTTTCATAAACCATGGGACAGATTGGAATCTGACACATTCAGCTGTCGCTGGATGAAGGGAAGAGCAGAAGTGACAGGAAATTTTTAGGAGAACTATATTAAACTCTGTGTAGGATTTTGATTTAGTAGTAACAGTAACATGAAATTTGAGCTGATATTCCATTATCCTGTTTGCAGTGCACTCTAATAGCATCTCCATTCATGAAACACTTCAGCTCCTGTCCTTTAGTGTTGATCTATTTGTTTTGCTCTAGAGCAGGTTCCAACACACAATGAATTTGCCTTCCTGCATACTTACAGGAAAGGGACAATACCCTTCCAGGCTGCCAGCCTCGTATTTGCATGTTGGATCCTGAGAATGGATCCTCTCAACAGTATGTTATTTCATACGGGTGACCCTCTGCAAAAGCCTTTGTGAACACTTGGTCAGATGTATTTCTTCTCCTGTCTTCTGGACTAGTGGAGTGCAATGTGAGCAGACAGGCAATGGAAAAGAGAGACAATACAAAAAACTGGGCTAGGAAAGGGCGGGGGCTGAGGAGGGAAACTCCTTTTCTATTTCCATCTGACCAGGTCCCAGTGACCCATTACAAGTGCGTGACTTGCCTGGTTTCGCAGAAATCATGGTATACAGTCTCACTGGAGGGTTGCAGTGCCTCTCCCACTAAGCCTGTCTTGAACTGGAAATCTTTTGTTGCTTTTGCCTCTGCCCTCACTTGCAGAGTCAGGCTGTACAGCCAGCACTCAGGCAACTGTGGAGCATCTGCCAGTGCACAAGCATGGGTGCCATGTTCTCCTTGCTCTTTTTCCTGAAATTTTCATCTCTTCTTTTTGGAATTTATAATAATGGGTCTCACTCTTTACTGATATATTCTTAGGATCTCCGCAAGGTGAATGCAAAGTGCTATCAAATCCCAAGGGTATAATTTTTTCTTACTTTCTGATGGCATTATAGATAAATCACCCTTTACAGTGAGTTCAGCCTGATTTGTCTCCCTTCCCCACTCCCTTCCTATCAAATACCGAAATGCCTCAACCTCCTTCCCTTGTCTCCCAGCTCTGGCAAGATGTGCAGCTTCTTGCAGACAGCCTCTTTCTACACCACTGTTGAGTTACTAAGCAGCGAGATAAAAGGTTCTCACCTTCATAAATAATCAATGTGGGCCAAATGGCTTGTGCTTGCTCAACAAACTAATGCATAAGAAGCAGAAATGAAAGAGACAAACACTAACCCTGCAAGGAAATTAACTACTTAACACCCATAAAGGTGGAGAATAGATTCAAATAACAGAGAAGCAAGAGAATAACAACAGAAAACAGGGGAGTTGAGCACCCATCAAACTCTTTTTTCATCTGTTCAGGAAGTCTCTGGAGACTGGTTTTGATTTAGCTAATTTGCTCATTACAAGGAAGTTATTAGAGCAGTCTAGTACCTGCCAGCACGCTGCAGCTCCTAGGTGAGACTCAGCCACTGCCAATGCCTCTGATGGGTTTGCCCGTGGCCATTTGGTAGCATGGGAGGGATGCAGATGTGCAACCAGAATCAGAGGGACCAGTGAACCCCGCATCAGGGGTCCTTTAGCAAACACAGGGTGTGCACAGAACACTCACAGCTCAGGCAGTCTTTCTTGAGGGCTGCTGAACAAAGGGCAGCTCAGCTAAATGGGCTGTTCCACAAAATAAATTTCTAAGGTAAGATTGTCATTATAGAACAGCATGACTTCAAGCCTCCAGAGCAGATGCCACATATTACACCTGTCCTTTGCCTCTGTGCCACGTGTCAAACACAGAGTCCCACCACCATATGACACGGGTGAATCCCTTCTGTTTGGCAGGTTCTATGTCTGATAACTCTGCCATGGGAGAGGAACTCACTAGCCAGCACAGCAGACACATGGGTGTTGGGGCATATCAATGCTGATTTTCACCACGTGGGCATCTGGCTCTTAAAGAAGTGTCTGTGCCCAGAACCAAAATTGTACTGTAATCACAGCAGTCTTTTCAGATGACAGAGCCATTGGTGTGCATAAATAGTGTCATTTTACTATTCCTTTTGGGATTATCTACAGACAATCATAATGAGCACGTATGGCAAAAAACCCCCCACTCAAGCCTGATTCATCACTGAGTAACCTCTCGCACCAAGCTGGTGCAATCCTTTTAAAGTGAAGCTTAATCCGGTGCAATGAGTGAGGTCTGGCACAGCTGGCTCAGGATGTGTCAATAAGGACTTCAGGCAGGTACTAGTTTACCTCTGGTATGAATCCCCACTGTTTGTAAGCACTGGACAGAAGCTGCTGCCACAGCGAGGGTCCCAGGCTTAGACTTTCCACTCCCTAAATTACTGCATTGCTTTGACTGCCTGCATGCACAGACCCAGGCTGGGCTGTCAAGCTTCGTTCCTCAGACACAGGTGACCATGAAGTACCACCAGGTACAGAAGGATGCACAGAGCAGTGAACAGCTTCCCTTCCCATGTGCATCTCTTCCCACTCTTGACAAACTTATGTGTCTTAGGGCAAGAGGGTACAAGATTAAAAAACAATCACATGTCATCGACACAAAGCAGGAGAATTCAATGGCACTGTCAATGTTTTGGCGATTAATAGAATTCAGTAATTCATTAATTTAAATTTCCTGACCAACTGAGGAAGGGGAATATTCCCTCTGGTATACAAGCAAAACCCATAGTACACAGACTCTCTCCTCATGTCCCAGTCCAAAACCTCACCATAGCCTTGATCAGGCCATCCCAGTTTCTCAGACTGCTGCATGAAGCTGAGGATAACATCAGGTTTTGGCCTCCAGAGTAGTGATGAGTTCCTACTCCTGTTCACCTTAGATACAGTAAAAAACTGTTGCAGACACGAATTAAAAAAGGTGGGATTGAGGATAGCATTAAAGCAAATTCACCCTCCTGCTCTGAATAAATGTTTTCTCAGCTCTAGTATTCATATGAGACGAAGGGGGATCACTAAAGGGCATGAAGGGAGAGCTCCCAGAGTACAGACAGTGAGCAAGGGAGTGTGCAAGAGCACTGGATTCCTTGGGCAATAAAGTTTCATTGCAATGGAGTCAATCTCCTGAGCTTCTCATTGCAATTTTGTCTCATTGAGTGCCTCTTAAAATGAGTTTCCATTTGTCTGTCTGCTGCTAATTTTCCCTCATTTGCCGCATGGCAGCCATCATTAGAGGCACAAAGTGCCTCCAGTGCCTTTTTTTTCCTTTCTTCAGTCACTCTCCTTAGTAGCTCTTGGTTTGTTAACGCTGCTATCACTCAGCAGCAATCAGCTGCTGTTAGTCTGATCTGGCTGTCTCAGGATGCCTGCTCCCTCTGTCCCCAAGGACACTCCTCTGCCTGGGGTAGTTCTCTGAGGCAGGGGCCAGGGAGGTGCTTTAGAGCAGATAAAAACTGTTATCTGCAAGTCTTACAGCCCCTTCCCAGAGGTGTTTGGTATCTTTATTTCCATTTCAATTAGCTAATGAGGGTAACAAAGGCAGAGGAGGAAGACTTTGGACACCATTGAAAATGCCCCCTGAGCTCGTGGTCCTTGCCCTCATGCTGATTACAGGTTTGCTTGGAGTCAGGAGCTGGTTCTCAGCTGCCAGGTCCTTACAAAGAGATGCTCAGCCAGCTGCACGAGTTCCCATGTCTTCTCCACAGCCCCTCTGGTCACCAAACACACCAAGAAGTGTTTCCCTAGAGAGGTGCCCCACTCAATCATCCTCAAGTAGACAGCAGCCCAAGGCCTCGCTTTCTCACCCATCCCTCCTGCAGCCACTTGCTGCCAGATCCCTTGGCAGTAAAAGACTTGACTGGGCTCCAGTATATGATCTGTCCCTCCAGCAGAGTACACAGAACAGTTTATGCTGATGGGTACCAGGGCCATGTCAGCTGGAACCCCATCCTGCAGCGTGGGAGGCTTGCCCTGATGCCTGTCAGCAGCTCTACTCTGCCAAGAGCTACCCCAGTAAAACGGTGCAGAGAAGCATCGCACCACTAACAGGAAGAGCAGGATGCTTCAAGAGCATGGCACCGTGTTCATCCCCACCATGTAATAACAATAATGGCCAGTCTTCGCAAACGAAGAACCGGGGAAGGTCTTTACACCTTCCAGCCTGCGCATTGGATTTGTTTTAGGTGAGTTACAGTGTGCACGGAACTGAGCCCACCCTTTAATCCTAAGGTTCATCTGCCGGGGTCAAGCAAGCTTGGACGGTGGCAGTGAGGTCCTCAGGACGTAGATGGATTGCCTTA
>JAYRBT010000001.1:22798941-22828204 GCA_036023395.1 Myiotriccus ornatus
AAGAGCTCTGATCGGTGGCAGGGGGCTGTGCTGAGGGTGTGCAAGGTTCGGTGGTGGAAGGAAGATCTTAGGTTGGGTAAAGTATCAGCCACAGAAAGATGTGGTGAGCCCACCCCTTCCTTCACTAGACAGATAGACAACCAACCCACAAGCACTGGTTCTGGGAAGGAAGGAAGGGTGTCTTGGCTCTGTTATGCAAGCTGGGATGAGTGGCAAGGAGAACCCCTGCAGACTCTTTGGTGCAAGATCCTTGCTTTCTGTGCTGCCATTACTATTGACCTGAAAGCAAAATCACTTTTCTCATCATGGCATGCATCTTTGAGTCCTGACTCTGCCACTTGCCTGCAGTGGGAATTAGACCCTTCTTCCCCATGAAAATTTCAATGCTAGACAAAGTGCATGTCCTCAGTGGTGGGAGGGAACATACGAATATCAGGGCAAAAATATAACCGGACTCAATTCATGTATCTAGAGGAAGCAAGCCTGCACAAATATCAGAGCTATATGTGATCATGTAGGGTGGAATGCAGGGCCAGGACTGGAAGATGTGAGGGATGCACTGTGAGGGACTGAAATTCTGCTGGGTTCCTGCACTTGTGTCAAATGTCTTATGCATCCACACTGACCTTCTGCCCGTGTGGCACCCTTGAGGCGCTCAGATGCTGGGGTGATTTCTCCATCTGGGAGGACTGGGTTGCAGACTGGGTTGCAAGCTAAAGAAACAGCCTTTAGAGGCTGGGCTCCAAGAGATGAAAAATCCAGATCCATCTGTTGAGCTTGAAGAAGATGGGACCATCCACTTCTGCCTTTGACTTCCAC
Source organism: Myiotriccus ornatus (assembly GCA_036023395.1). Classification (NCBI taxonomy): domain Eukaryota; kingdom Metazoa; phylum Chordata; class Aves; order Passeriformes; family Tyrannidae; genus Myiotriccus; species Myiotriccus ornatus. The sequence goes on from JAYRBT010000001.1 coordinate 22,799,761, forward strand.
AAACTCTCCCATTTTCAGTACTGCAGCCTGTGACCACAGGTATCAGGGACTGCAACCTTCAAGTCCCAGGCAGAGAGCTGGATAAGAAAATCGGCACCCAAGGATGGGGCAGCAGCAGATCAATGCCAAAGTGTGATTTCCAAAGCAAGCCTGAAGTCTTGCTGCCCTCCAGCTCTGTAACAATTTTGGAAGAGCTTTCATCTGGCAGAGTAGTGTTATTCCTAGTCAATGTTTTTCATTATTCGTGATATTTTAAAAGACCTAAAATCAGATTTATCACCAAGGTTATTAGAGTGTATGGCAACTCTATTATGCATTTCAGTTAGCACCTTCCTCTCTGTGATATTGGTTCAAACATTTGTTCCTCTAATTCCCTGGTCACTGCACCATTTTTAAGCTAAACTGGAAAGCAGCACTCATGAAAAGAAAGCAGTAAATATTCTACAAACCATACACTACGAAATTATTAATCACCAGAAAGCATTGTGTAAGACTCATACTCTCCAACGTGTTTTCAAGCTTTTACAGATACCACACCTGCCACGTGGACAGAGTTCATAACACAGATGACAGACCAGCTATAAGGTGTTAGATTACCGGTTTTGGAAACCATAGCAGTTTCCGGCTCTTGGACATATCCCATGTCACAACCACTGAAAAATGCCCCCAGTGCTTTTGGGTTGCTTGGGTCTGTGTTTAATGACAAGCTGTGACATTTCCATCCTGATTTATATTTGCTTGACCTGCCTGGTCTCCTTTTATGAGCAGGTGACCTGCCTAGTAGATGAGGGAAAGGCTGTGAATGTTGTGTACCTGGAATTCAGTAAAGCCTTCAATACTGTCTCCCACAGCATTTTCCAGGAAAAGCTGGCAGTTCATGGGTTGGACAGGTGCACTCTTGGCTGGGTTAAGAACTGGCTGGATGGCTGGACCCAGACAGTGAATGTGCCACATCCAGTTGGTGGCCAGTCACTAGTGGGGTTACCCAAGGCTCAGTACTGACCCCAGTTTTGTTTAATACTTTTATCAATGATCTGAAAGAGGGGATTGAGTGCACCCTCGGTAACTGCAGATGGCAGTAAGGCTGGAAGTGTTGATCTGCTGGAGGGTAGGAAGGCTCTGCAGAGGGACAGGCTGGATTGATGAGCTAAGGCCAATAGTACGAGATTCAGTAAGGCAAAGTGCTGAGTCCTGCACTTAGTTCACAACAACTCCATGTAGAGCTACAGGTCTGGGGAAGTGTGACTGGAAAGCTGCCTGGCAGAGAAGGACCTGAAGGTGCTGGATGACAGCAGTTGAACATGAGCCAGAGTGTGCCCAGGTGGCCAAGAAGGCCAGTGGATCAGCAATGGTGTGGCCAGCAGGACTAGGGCAGTGATTGTCTACACTTGGTACTGGTGAGGCAGCCCCTTGAATCCTGTGTTCAGTTTTGGGCCTCTCACTGCAAGAAGGACATTAAGGTGCTGGAGTGAGTCCAGAGAAGGGCAACAAAGCTGGTGAAGGGTCTAGAGGGTAAATCATCCAAGGAGCAGCTGAGGGACCTGGGGTTGCTTAGCCTGGAAGAAAGGAGCCTTGGGGAGATCTTATTTTATCCTTCTAAACCCAGTTCTTTGCCCATTCTGACAATGCCTGCTTTGAATAGAAAGTCTATGCTGAATTGAAAGATATTCTTATGGACACGCATTTTCCTCTAGCCTTTGAGCATTGTAACCCCTAACGAATATTCAATTGCAGTTTAGTTGTGTTTGAACACAGTTCTCCAGTGAGAAAAGATGAAGAACACAGTCCTCAGAACATCTCTTCGCTTTTCTTACTCTTCTGGAAGTTTTGAGTTATGGTAAGTGCTAAGAATTTAGATCCTCATTTACTGGTAGGTCTGCATCACTGCTAACAATTTCCTATATACCTTTTTCAGTAAGAATGGGGTACATCTAATAACTGCTGTTACAGATACAAAAAGCTCTTCAAGGTAGTAAAAGCAGGAATTAATGTTAATGAGTCTGCTGTTAGCAAGCAATACTATTGGTGTTACGCTCAGGCCTCACCAAATGCAAAGCTTCAGTTTGTTAAGCAGATGCCGGTGTTAACAGCCAAATTCTCTTCCCATGGATAAGTTAGTGTTAGTTAAATGTACCATTAGAAATAACCATTTAAAATGTTAATGAAAAGAGAGGTTGTGCTTGCCAGGGTTTATCCTGTCTTCTTTTTAGCCTCAGCTTTAAGGTGGTGGAGATGAAAAGGCAAGGACAGCTTTTCCAGGTGAGTTCAAAACAGACACTGAGGTGGAGCCCTGGCAGTGCTGGTATCATTCATGTACAGCATCACAAACCTGGCCTGTTTCCACCTCAATACTGACTTTAATATCCATACAGCACAGTGATACCCCTCCCTGGGACTCCTCCCAACAGCTGTGCCGGTGTTTCTCCACGCTCTGCTCCTTGACTCTCCCAGCAGCAGAGAGAGAGGAAGAGAATGTTGGTGATGGAGGAGGGTTCATAACCCATCGCTTCTCTTCCATCTCAAACAGTAAAGGTATGGTAAGGGCTAGTCACGTTCATGTTCACCATCCTGCTTGTCCCTAGTGCTCAGTGACAGCTCGGGTTTTATTAAATTTATGCAATTTAAGAAACAAGCCTGTACTCTACTGAAAACCAGGCTTTCATCATCCTATATGTTATGTTCTAGAAACAAAATTAGATAAAATTTTTCATAGAATATACCCCTATTCTGTATGTAGGTCTTGAGTCTTTACCCCAGTGAACTGTAAATAGGCAAGAGGAGAAGGTGGAAGGTGACACAGAGGCAGTGAAGGTACCACACAGGTGCTGGCAGAGCAGACCCAGAAATAAGCAGCCCTGTTTTTTCATGCTCTAGCAGTGTGCAAGGACAAGACCACCTCCCTCTGCTGCAGAGCTGCAGCCAGGCTCTCCTGGTGCCCAGGCTGAGCCCAGCCACATGCAGCCTTGTGCTGCTGCTCTGGTGTTGGGTGCAGACACACCCTGCGCTCTTACCTGCTGGGCTCCACCCCTGGGCTGCCCCAGCCCTGCTGCCCTGCTGCTCTGTGCAGTGGCACATTAGCTGTGTCCCCAGGGCCCACCAGGACACACAGGTTCTCCCACTGGGACAAGGACAGTGACGCCAGGCTGTGACAGCTAGATGGCACTTACATTCTGGAGAGATGCCACCATTGGAGTTATCTGGCTATAAATGACCTGGGCTCTCCAACCCTCATATTTAAAAAGCCTGGGTACTCCATTCTCCTTTCAGAAGGTTTTCTGAATCATAGTTCTTGGTTTCTTCATCCCTCTGGCTGTGTTTCCTTGAAAACTTGCCTGGGCTACTCTGCTGCCCCTTCCTTCCTTCTTCCTTTCTTCTAACCTATTCCTTTCATGCCTGCTTGTGCCCATGGTACTAGACTTCTGCCCTTCTTCCCCTTGTCCTGGCTGCCCTCACTTCAAGCCCCAGACCCTCTCCATTCCCTTGTTTCCCCACTCCCTCCTTGATATAAAATCTCATCTCTCCAGTTCTGTGTTCTGCTGTTTTCTTGGCCAGTTATTTCCCATCTCCTTCCCCACCAACATCCTCCTCTGTCTCCACCATCTCCACCATCATGCTCTGTATTTGGTTCTCCTGTCCTGTGCTCACCTATACAGCTCAACTTCAGCCCATCCCTTCCATCAGCTTCCTTGTTCTTCCTCTGCTGGGACTGCAACCCCGATCCTAGCCTCTACTTGCACACACACATACAATCATGCTATTTAATTAAAAAAAAAAAAAAGAAAAGAAAAATAAAAAGATTTTTTGCTGGAGCTAAAGGCAAGTGCTGACTTCAGGGCTGGGCACTGCACTTTTCACCCTCCTCCCCCCACCCCCGCTCTCCCTGGAAGCCCCAGCTCACACCTATTTACAGCCAGCCTGCTCCCTTCATCCCCATACTGCTCTATAGGGGCCAGTCTGCAGGGGGTGACCCAGGACCCTCCGTCTCAAGGCACTGGCCCCTGCCTCTATTGCAGCCCTGTACCACCTTGCCTCTCCAAGAAAGGTGAAGGACGGGGTAGCCTGGCCCACATTCCCCAGGTGGGTTGTGAAGTCATCACTAGACACGATCAGAGAAGAGGCAAGCCAGAATATGCAAGGAAGGGAGGGGAAATCAGGAAACATTACCTCCTTTTCACGTTTATTTAATTTTTGTATTTTTTTGTATTTTTTTTTTTAAGATCACAGAAGAGCAGAGCATTCATACATGTAAAGAAACAGAAACGAGATAACAGAAGTTAAATACATTGAGAAAAGAAAAAATAAAAAGCTTCTTTTTTTTTTCATCACTGGGTTTTGTTCATTCATTTGTTGGGTTGTTTAGTTTTTTTGATCGGTTCTTTTACACACACACTTGCGCTTTTAAAATTTTCTTTCACAGAGCTAGTTTCAAAAACAAACCAATGGCAAAAAATTAAATGGCCATTTTCTCGTTTCGTTAAAGAGAAGTTCAGCTCATGTCTACAGTGCTGGGGAAAAATATATATAAAGATATAGATATATATATATATTTATATGTATATAACACTGTTAATGAGGAGAGTTCTAACCACCCCACCGTGTAGCAAGAAGAAGGGACTGGCCTTCATTCTCAAGGTCTAGAGGATGAATCTTGGCTCCAGCTGGGAAAGCTGAATGACTATGGGAGGTGACAGTGGCACTGAGGAGGCAGGTTTCTGCTGTTTGCCTCCTCCTCCCTTTCCAGGCACACACATGTGCTCCTATAGGCACAGGCACAGGCACGCACACGCTTTCTCCTGGTTTCCTCAGGAGGTCACCAGTAGCTGTGTGGGTTATAGACAGAGCCAGGCCAGGAGCAAGTGGATGAGTGCCCGTCTGGCTGCGTGTGTGATGGAGAGTGTGGGAAAGGAGAGCACCTGTATGGTAGCCGTGAGGACTACTGAGCTCGCGGGGGTGTGCGTACGCGCCTGTGCATGGCTGAACGGGGAGCAAATGTCATAATTTTGGAGGACAGCCCTGCTTGGGAGGTGTTCCCCTTCCTGCTTGGATCCTAGGTAGCCCTTGCTCTTTGTCTCCCATCCATGGCCCCTGTGTTACGTACAGAAACATCCACATGCCTTTTCCCAGGACACAGCTGCAGCCACCGCGGTGTCACACTGCGTCACTCATGAGGCCCATTGCAGCACAGTGAGAATGCCCTGGGAGGCCAGGAGGAAGAACCGTGAGCATAGGAACGGAAGGAAGGGCCTGCCCTACCCAGGATTGGCCCTTCTGGGATGCAGTCCCTGTCCCTTCCTCAGCCACACTACCCAAGGAGCCCTGCTGCTAATGCAGTCCCAGAGCCTGCACTGCAGTCGTCCTCCTGACTATCACTGCCCCTTTCTCCTCTGCTGCCTGGGCACTTCTACAGGGCTTGTAGGGCGGTCTGAGTTGCTGTGGCACCAGTCAACCTGAGCCTGCAGCAAATGAAGGATGCTCTGCTTCCCTCCTGCCTGGGCTAATTGGGAGATCTGCTCCTCTTTCCCAAGCCCTGCCTTGGTAAGTCTCCCTCCTCACATACATCAACCCAAGCCACAGAGGTACAGAGGACCATACCACCATATCCTGACCAAGATGAGTTCTGCTTTCCTGTTATGGTGAGTGAACCAACAAGCAAACACCATATATTGCCCTAATGGGAGCCAACCATCAATTAAAATTTTGAGGCCCTGTGGGAGTTTCCCAATTATCATTCTAGCGAGTTACAAGAAGGAAAAGTGAAAGAGGTTTTAATGGTGTGATATAGCTCTTAGTTCGCAGGAGTCATGCAGTCAAAAAAAATTGTCTTCTAGGCATCCCACTGGAAATTAAGCCACTCTAAGATTAGTGTTGAGAGGCCATGGTCTCCTCACTGGTGAACCTGAGAGTTCTGTGCATGGACGACGGACAGCACTCATCCCTACCCTTTTTCACTGGCACCACATCTTGGAAATTACCATCCAGTTTCTCAATCACTTCCCTGCCTGAAGTTTTCCTCTTCTCATAGAACAGTTTGCTCCCGGCATCCCTAAATCAAGAAGTTTCGTGTACTTGAGTCAGAGAAGCAGTAAGATTGTGCACCATCAGGAGAGAGAGAGAGAGAGAGAGAACTGCTCACCCTCCTAGCACCTCCTCTGTAGGACTGTCTTGGTCAGTTATCCTTCATGTCACTTGCTACATCACATCAAGCACCATCACGATTTAGGCTGCAGGTCAGTGTGCTTGGAGGAGAGGAAGCAGAGGTGTGAGAGAGGTTGGGAGGAGAAGAGCTGTTTCCCTGTGCCTGTAGATTCCCTCACCAGGGAAGAGCGAAGTGATGAAACACTGCACAAAGATTGAGCTGAAACATCGCCTGGTGGTGGGGCTGTGAAGGACTCTAGCATAACTCCTCTGACTTCCCAGATCTTCTTCCCCAAATGCTCTTGTATCATCGGGACTCACTGCTGCTCCCCCAAATTCCTTCCAGATTCCGATTCCATTCGGTCTGGAGCCCATGCGGCTATTGATGGTGACTTTGTCCATGCTGTGTGCTTGGACTTTCAAAATGGGGTTGCTTAGACAGGTGGTCTGGGGGCATGATCTGGATGCACCTGGAGCTAAGAAGAGCTGGTGGGGCTTGGATGTACTTTGACCAAAAGTGTGGCAAGCAGGACTACACGAGAGATTCTGCCCAAGTGGTGAACAGTCAGTGGCGTGAGAAAGATGTGCGGACAAAGACTAACTCTCGACACAATGCATGTCACCAATGAAATCTTCATGAATGGCACGTTAACATGCACTCGGTGCTACCATGGGGTGACACAACTTCACTGGAGAAGAAAGCAGTGGGGGGAGGAGAGGGGGTGCATCACTGAGCAACATACCCCCAAGCTACGGGGCTGCAGACAAACAAAAATGAACACAACTGCCAAGATACAGGTGTCGGCTGGAGCATCCCATGTCACCCTTCCCAGCCGTTCAGAGACAGGCGTTTGCTTCGTTTTCCATCTGACCAGGCACACGCTCCAAGCAACATGCTACAATCATGCATGGAGTTCATGTGGCTCGGGGTGGCTGCATTTCCCCTGTCCAGTTCCTTTCAGAAAGATTTGCCTTCACCCCTCCTCTCGGTCATCCAAAAAGGGTTAGAAATCTGCTAGCAAGTATGGGGCCATATATTAAATCTAAGTTTTTGTTCCTCTGCTTGGACGTTACCAGACATCTCATGTAGTTCTTGTAATATTTACAAACAAGTTGAAGAAATAAATTTTTTTCTTTTTCTCTTTTTTTTTTTTTCCATTTTGTTCATTTCTTTTTATAACACTAAATGTTAAATCTCCATCAATCAAACACAATTACACTGACAAGCTCAAGGAACTGGTGTCCCATTCCAAACTCCCATCTTCCCTGGTCCTCAACCAGCTGAAAGGCAGCAGGAAGCAAGAGCCCAGCTTTTTGGGAGGGAATGGGAAAGATAGCAACATGAAAGCGGAGAATAGATGAGAAGGAGAAACAGTTTCAGAGAAAAGGGACTGAGACATGGGAAAAACCTTTGCAACATCTCTGTCAGAGGGTGGAGGGGAGAAAGGGAGGGGGGAGAAAGCATTTGACCTTGCCTGTTTTCCCTATATTCAACTGGCCTCACCTCTTGACAGATGATTTGAGCAATCCCTGCCTGAGTTCAGGAGAAATTGGGGGATGTTTACAGTATTCTGTGATGCACAACGCAGCTCACAGGATTAGATTCTAGGAATAAATCAAGCTCCAGCCTACCCACGATACCCCCAGCCCTCCTAGGAACAGACATTGCCAGGAGTGGGGTTCCCAGCACCGCTGCAGACAACAGGCATTCTTGTTATTGGTGGCTTGTCTCAGACAGATCTGCAAATAATTGACTTTAACCCTATTTCACGGCCATGCAACAGAGGCAAAGATCTGCTAAGGGCCTGCAGGAAAGACCAGATCCCTCACACACAGGATCTGGACACAGCACTGGAGCTGTGTCCATTTCCCCCAGCTAACAGGCAGGTGGCTTCAAAAAATGGATATCCTGCTTTTAGTGGGGTATTTCCCTTTAACCATAAGCCTCTGTGCCTTGACATATAAAAAAAATATCCCCTCAAAACTCCTTCAAACCAAAACAGGGGTGAGACAATGAAGTACTGGGACTTGTGACCACCACCACACCATAGTGCTCTGATGTGTGTGATCCCGGTGCCTTGGAGTGACCCCACAGTGACAAAAAAAACATGCAGAGGACAACACATGGGACAGATGCTACAAAAGCAACCAGGCTGACATCAAAGAACCTAAAGTGGGCCTGACCCAGCATTTAGGAACAGCCTGTGACAGCAAGACACAGTAGGCTGTCCACCTTTCACACCAAGCCTGCAACAATAAATCCATCTATACAGCCCCGAGATCGAGCAATGTGGTGTCCCTTGTGCCAGTGTGCTCGAAAGGGTGCAGCTCCCAAACCTGGCTTCTAGAACTAGCATCAGCTCGTGGCTGTACCAGGGCAAAGAGGAGGCCTTTTGTAGCAGGAAATCTGGACATGTTACTAAGACACTGAATTACACGACCGTCCTTAAGGGTAGGTAAAAGGACTGGGATGTCTGAATGCTCTGAAAGATGCAAGGCTTATTTTTCCTGGGCCACCACAGGCACATTAGTCTCCTAAGGAGATGCCCAAGTCCCACCAATGACCACTCTATCTTGGAGGAGGGGAGCCATCCCTGGATGCCTTGGTTGGATTTCAAGCACCAGTTGCTCAGCTTTCCCCTCTTGCACCAAAGCACGAACACCTTCAGGTATGGTTTTGGGGTCTAGAGGGGCATAATTTGCCACCATGCAATCCCACAGCAGCTCTGTAGAAACTCTTGCAATGCCCAAACTTCAGCCTCTCGTGTCTCCAATAAATTTCCTCGCTCATTCTGCCTGCCTGTGAGGAGCCTTTGATTGCCTGCTTAATTGCGTGCCTGCTGCTGCCTGAAACAGCTGAGCTCAGCAGCGAGGGGGGCAGGGTCGGCGGTGCCGCAGTGCAAGGCGAAAGCATCACGCTGAGCAGCAGGGAGAAGCCTCATCAGACTGCGCCCCACCCACGCAAAGATGGGGACGGTCTCGCAGGCAGCACTTTCCCACTTTCCTTCCTGGCAGGGGAACACCCGGTGGGTATCCCCTCCAGCACACTGGAGAGCGGCAAGGCCAAGCAGTTTCCCTCTTGCTTTCAAGAGCGTGCAAGCATGGCTGCCCGGCGTGTTGCTACTGTGCAAACTTGCAGGGCAAAGACAGAAAAGCAAGATGGCTCAGGGGTGCTGAGCACCTGTAAAACACTGTACTGTCATGGGATGGTCACTTGACTTGTGTGGGCTAACTCAAGTTCTTCCTGCACATCCCTCTCCCCAGTAAAGCAAGTGGCTACCTGATAAGCACCGTGTTTTATCATCTTTGCTGCTTGTGGATACTAGGGCTTGTGACTGGCCAGGAGACACAAGAGTCCTCTCCCCGCTGTCCCTGCCCACACACATGCACTGCAGCCACTGGAGTGTATGACTGCTGTCTTGCCCTCTCCCCCTGCAGCAGACCTTGTGCTGGTGTGGCAACTTCCAGCCACCACACAGCATTTTCTCAGCCCTGTTTCTAACAGCCTGTTCCCTCCTTCTCCTCACTTGGGAGCCACAAAGCATCTCCTGTTGGCACCTCTGCATATGGTTCTGCCATGGGAAGTGTGATGGCAAGCAACAGTGCTCTCCAGCAAGACCAGCACCTTCGAGATGAGAAAAGAGAAGAGCAAGGGAAATTGTGCTGCCCACTTCTTTGCTGAACCACTTTAAGCTCCTTCTTTATAAGCTCAGGATTTGGGACCTGAGATTTGTTTTACTTTCTCCATTCACAGGTCCTGGACATTTTCTGACCCAATTTGTTCCAATGTGGAATTTGCAGTGAGTTTAGTAGTAGCAATGGTGTACAGCACACAAACATGCACACACACACTCACCCTCTCACACAGCCGACATTTCCTTTTATACCAGAGAGAACAGTAAGAATGAAACCAACAAAACAACAAAAAAGAGTATTGGCTCTATTTTTGCATGACTACCAAAATGGTTAGGAATGACCAGATTGTTGTTTTCATGTTGAGGCATTGCTCCTATGCACACACTATACCTAAAAGGAATGGCTGCTTGTTGATGTCCAAGGTCTCATCACTCACATCCCACTGGTTCAGCCTCCCATCCCCAGGAGGAATGGGTGGCTGCACTCTTCAGTCCATAGTGCTGTAGGCCACTCCTGGTTTCTTCTGCTTGTTTGGACAACTGCACGAGTGCACACCCCCATGCACGTGTGCGAGCACTCATGCGTAGCAGGGGCTGCTATGCTGGTACTTAAGAGGATGAGAGCCAGACAGGTTGCAGGTGGGAGAGAAAAAAGGGTAGACAAGGGTGCAGACTGCCTCTTGCAAGCAAGGTGGTCAGAAGTTAAAAAGCCAGTGAGGACGCTGGAGAGGACACCATGGGAATCTGTGTTTGCAACTGCCCCTCTCTCCTCACCCCTCTTCTCTGCCTGAGTGATCTCTCTGCATCTTGTCTCACACTTACAAGGCAGGACATTATCTACAGCAGGATGAGCATATGTACACGTGGACTGTTCATTTTGCATGCTTAGAGAGAGGAAGAGAAGGAGAGAAAGAGTGAAGACAGAGCAAGAGCCACACATGCATGCACGCACGCACCCAGGCATACACAGGAGAAAGAGAAAGACACCTGGCTGAATTGAGGGGGGAGAGGAAGAAGATTTAAAAAAAAAGTAGGCTTTCAGTAGAGCTGACACAGCTTTAGTTCAGGCCAGTGAGGGCGATGTTGCATGAAGGAAGGGACAGGAAAAGAAGGTGTTTAGCAAGGGCTGGGTGCACAAGAGCGCAGGGTGAAGTGAAGAAAGGAAGAGTTCTTCACAGGACACCAGTGTGCAGAGAGCTTCAGCTGACTTGCTCTGGTTTGTGGCTTTTTTTTCTCTTTTTCTTTCTTTTTTTTTTTTTTTTTTAAATTTGTTTTCAAAAGTATGAACTTGCTGAGCATTAGCTCACAAAAATGACCCAGGGCATCCAAAAAGTTAAATGGCTATAGACACCGAAGCAAAGACCTCTTTCCGCAAAAGAAAGAAAGAGGAGGAAGGAAGGAAGGAAGGTGAGGAAGTATGGAAAAGAGGAAGGAGGAGAGAAAAGAAAAGGGATCTTCTTTTCGATTGGCTTTGTGGGTTTTGTTGGATTGTTTACATTGCAGCATTCTCCGGCGACCGATCCTTGCTGGTGCCCCATTCTCTCCTCGGTTTGTGTTGCCTCCTAGACAGTCAGTGACTTGACAGCCGGCTTTTCAGGTTTTGGATTAAATGTTGCTGAGTCTTCTTTGCTGTATTTTTTCCTCTCCCCCCTCTTCGCTCCTGAACACACAAAAGTTGTGAAAGAAACAGTCGTCTCTCTCTCTCCCCCCCTCTTTTTTCTCTCTCCCCTCTCTTCGCTCTGTCTCCTGTATATCGCATTTTGTTTTGCGTGTTGTTGTTGTTGTCGTGTTGTTTTTTTAATTATTATTAATTATTATTATTTTTAATTCTGATTTGTATTAACATTTGCTGAGTAGGCAGAGCAGGGACGCTGCCAGCAGCCACAGTGGGACGGCCAAACTCATGGAGCCGTTGTCTACTCTCCCTGTGCCGGGTCCTGCAGGGTGCAAGAAGGGAGAGAAAAGAAGACAAGATTACACATGGATGGGTGAAGTGGGAATAACACAGGAACACAACACTTTGCTCCTGGGCTGGGGCTGCAGGGCACAGTCGCCTTCCCACTTCAGTGAGCTCCCTCCAGCCCAGGTGCAGGCTGCTGCCTGGCAGCTGCTCAGCATTGACCTTCCATCAGCCCAACACTCCAATGGCATGCGGTTTTCCCTAAACAACACTCAGGCTGGAGCAATCAGGAAGGCTCAATCCTGTCTGCTGACCACATCCCATCCTTTGCTGTGCCTCCAGCTGGGAACTGCTGGCTTTCCAGCACGGGAACGCGGTTCATACCTTTGAAGACGCAGCCCCTGGTCACCAGCCCTACAGCTGCCCGCTCCGCCACCTTCCCAGTGGTGGCCCTGAGATGCCAGGACTTGTTGTAATTGTGTGCACTGGCCAGTGCCCGTCTGCAGTGAGACACCAGCTCCGCAGGAGCTGATTCATCACAGTGGTCTGATCAATAAAACATGGGGCCAACACACAGACATCTCCCCTCCCTCATACGGGCTGTGCTGCAATTGTGTATTTCTGAATCAGAGTGAAGGCAGGCTTTGGTACCGTGTTTATGGCCCTGTGACATGACACCTATGGGGTGAGGGTGCAGGGTATGCCAGGGAGGTTGATTTTTCATAAGGGTGGGAAAAGAAGTTGCATGTGTGTGCATGCACATCCGCAGGCTCTGTCAGAGCAGGCAGGGAGAAGCGTGCTGCTGCAGCAACAAATAACGCAGCCTCGCTCCAGGAGTATTAAGTGTTAGCACTCCTGACATCTTCTCATTCATCCACTCATTTATGGGTCCCCTTTTCTGGATGGCTTTAATGGCAGTGATGCTGTTTTAAATACACCCTGCAATACCAAGCCTTGGCAGCCTTTTCTTTATAATAGGGCAGGGAGATGTACATGGCTGTAGTTCTGTAAATGCAAGCTCACCATGTATATACGCCCATACAAGTACACATATATGTACATTTATTTATATGTGTATGTACACATGAATGCATGCACATGTATATGTACATGCCTGTGTATATGAACACATGTACATATAAGTGTATACATACACATATATGTGTGTATGTGCAGTGTTTTACGCAGAAGGGCTGCAGGAAAATGCTGAAGTGTGGAGATGGAGATGATTTTTTGCATTGGAACTGACTGTGCTGTAGAAGAAAGAAGTCATGCTTACTACCACGAAAAGCAAATTCTGACGTCTGAAGGGTGCCAGAAAAAAAATAAAAGGCCCTGTTCAGGAGAGCCCTGTGAGACCAAAGTGCAACCTCCCCTCTCACAACATGCAGAGTTTATCAGGCGAAGACTCCCACTCTACTTCATGGTGCATGGGTGCCACAGCCACACTCAGCAGCACGCTCACTATTAAACTTGAGCTGGTGACTGAAAGGCAGCAAATCCAAGAAGGGTATCTCCAGAGCCTCTGAAATTCGTTAGCACTTTCATTTGTCTGACTTCTTCCTAATGTAGCCTGTTACTTACTAGATTAGCTGTTTGTGCCCCAACTCTATTCTTTCATTATTAAGTAAGTATGTGTTGGACTGTGTGGAAAATTTGTATTCCATCTATGGCTTTTTTTTTCTTTCTGCTAGTCCATGCACGTCTTTTGTGGTTCGTCACACAAATCCTACAACACTGGTTTTTTACTCTTTTTTTGAGTGACAGGAACTTAATTTCCCCCTCTGAGATCTGGAACAAGTTTAAATTCAGCTACTACCCTTACCTGACCTGTGTTTCAGCGAAAGCATAATTCACACTCCAAAAATTGTAGGGAGGCTGTTTGGGACCATTTGAATCCCTTATTGGCTGTGAAGAAGTTTCAAACCATGACTCCTCTGGCCCATCAGATAATCAAGAGCATGCCAGGCAGTCTGTGTTGCCCACACAAAATCTTCTGCCATCACATTTTTACTATTTGTCTTAAATAGTATTTGTCTTAACACATACGTGTATGTAACACATACACATGTGGCAGCAATCCCCCTCCTTCCCACTTTTCCAGGGTATCCATACAATCAGAGCAAAGGCATATGCACCTATGGCGGCTTTCAACTCAGCACAGCAGATGCAGGGGGACGTTTGGCCTTGCCTGGATACTACTGCCTTGATGTAAGTGCATGGCTCGGGGTCTGTGAGCTTGCTGGGGGCCAGAGTGTGGTGTGGTGTGGTGTGGTACGGTAAAGACATGCACTTCTGCAACACTTACGTATAAGAAAGGACACCCAAGGAAACATGGTGTGATGAAGGACTTGGGAGAGGATCATGCCACTTCTGTTCTGCTTGAGCTTGTGTGTATAAGCTTGAGGGTATCTGACAAGTCAGAACACCCACCTCCACAGCTGAAAAACGGTGTAAGTTACATGGATCTAATGTTTCCCCACTAAGCTCCTGTGTGTGCCGGTGTGGCTGGCTGCAGACACCCCTTATGTGCAGGTCTTCTGCACCTCACCTCATGCAGCAGCTGTCTGCACCAAGGGGCTGTGCGCAGCTGTGCAGGTGCTAGGCAGAGTGTTATGCTTGGCATCCAGTGTGGTCCCTGCACGTAACCCTGGGGGCCACATGTAATGTCTCCGTTTTACAGCAGAACTGGTTTAAGTACATGTCACGGATGCTACATTTACTGTCACAGGTACTGCAAAAATGGGTAAAGGTTATAGTTGGATCACAAAATAAAATTCTCAAAGGCTTTCGGGGAACACTAATTGCTGAAGTGTAATAAAAAGTGAAAATGTAAGAATAAAAAGAAATGTTAATTTTGAGTGAGATTTCGTGCAGAAAATACCGCCCATTTTCAATTCGCTCTGTCACTTTTGGCCTTCCTTCCCAGACACAGCTTGGGCTGTGAGAACCCATGTTTGCGTGGTGACTTCTCTTTGTGTGTACCACCGCCACCGCCGCCCTGCCGAACGCGCAGAGGCGAGCGCTCACCCCACGCCCCGCACCCGCGGGCGGCCGTGCCGGGGCGGCCGTGCCCGCCCACCCACGCTCCGTGGACACGGAGCGCCCCCCGCAGCCCCGCCGCGCCCGCGCCCCGCCACGCGGTCTGCGGCGCCCCCTGGCGGCCGCCGCCGGAGCCGCCCCCGCCCGGCACCTCCCGCCGAGGCCCCCCAAAAAAGCCCTAGCTCCCCTGGCACATCCTCCGCTCCCACCGGGGGCTTCGGGGCTGTCCCTGCACTCCTCTGCTTCCGTAACCTTGGGCCTGTGGTCTGGGCATTTGCTGTAATATCTCGGGCTAATCACTGCCCCGCCGCAGTTGGGCAGCCCTGCCGCGTCCGTGACCACGCAACAGCTTTGGAGGGGGTGTTCTTCCCCCACTAACAGGGAAGGAAATTGAGTTTCTGATTATGATGAGTTAATAAGAATAACTGGCAGCTTTTCACAGATAAACTCCTAGGGGACCCAAGACCCTAAACGCTGACCGAGTCAGATCCCATTAAGCAAATCAAGAAGGAGCAGACTGAATATCAGCAAGGGCAAAATGACTGCACTGCTCTTCCCTGCTTCAAATGTGAGACATTTCGATACCTGGTGCAGATGCAGGTGGAGCCCTACCACGATGCCTAATCATGCTGCAACAACCTCACAGGACATTGTGCCCTATGTTTCCGAGGGTTTATCAGTGCCACATGTTCACCCTGGGTGAATCTGCACTGGTACACACTGCAGGGTAGCCTTGGCCAAGATTTAGAAAGCTGTAGCTCTCTGAGGGCTGAAGGGAACCATGTAGAGCCCCCATCCCATTCCTCTCCCCAAGACCAGGTAACCCTAGCTGCATCCTTAAATTTAACCATGGGAAAAACAGAGCCATGCCACTGACTTGGTACGCCTACTCACCTGCATGCGTGTAACAGCCCTGTATACCAGCTCTGCACAGAAAGGTTCCAGGAGTCTTTTCCTGACACTTCTGGGAGAACTTCTACGTATTTTTGAGTGGGGATGCAGAAGGGGTGGTGAGGCCCCTAAGCATGGGACTTCAGTGACTTCACCTGGTGCCTCACACTCCTGAGGCAAACTCTTCCATGCAGCATGAAGTGGAAGAGTTGCTGCATGCTTTCACGTGCAGAGGACTGCAAGCTCAGCTAGCCCAGGTTTCACTAGAGAGGACAGGTATATATGCTACTATACCATACTTTTCACGTATAGCTGTAAACCTTTTGTGTGTGTGTGTGAGATGGCTCAAATACTACTCCTACTCCTGTGAAGAGCGCAGGAAAAGATGTAGCAAGAAGAATGGTGGGACTTGAATGAGATGGCAGAGGGAGAGGGCAAAAGCAGGGTGCTGCTTACACTCACAGCAAACCACACTCAGATTGCAAAGCCAAGAGCTGCTCTCTTCCTCAGAAACAGCCTGCCTCTGGGAGAAGCATACCACAAGAAAAGACCTTTGCTGGGTCAGTCTAAAGGTCTTATCTAACTTTCAGTCCTGTCCCCTGCAGGTGCTGGGTGGGGGCCAGCCAGGAGTAGTACATGGCCAGCATGGCATTATACTGGCCTGCCTCTAGTGACTGAGAGACATCCCGAGCCAGCAGAAGCTGCACCCTTGAGAGATTAATTTGTTCTTCTATTAACTTGTTCGGTCACTTCTGGACTGCCTGAAGACTTCTATATCCACAGTCTCTTTAAGGAGCACAGCGGCAGTCAGCTTCCAGCAATGACATTATGGCCACACATTAAATTTAGGTGCTATGTTCTCTTATGACTTTAGGACCTTGGTATAAATAGGTGGCCAGGTACACCACCTGCTACTAATTGCTACCTGAACTGGCTTGATTAAAACTGTCTCGGTCACTCCTTGCTCTGCAGTCTCCTCTGCTGACTACAGGAGAGCCAGGCTAAGAAAACTGCTCAGTGTGGAAAGAATTAGCTGGGTGGGTTCAGATCTTCCTAGGAAGGGGAGAGATGAGCTTTTTGTCAAGAAAACTGTTAAGAAAGAAACTACCCAGTGTTGAGAGACTAGTGGCCATGGAATGCTCAAGTCCTGAACCACAGAGCTCAGTTTCCCCACTACACCTGGGGCACAGCTCTTACTGAGCCCTCAGTGACCGTACCTAGGCAGCTGAAAGGAGCACAGTTTAGTTATGAGAGGACTCGGGATGATGCCCCACAGTGCCTCAGCAACTGAGACTTCAGTGGTGCATCCTCTGTGGCAGACCTAAGACTTGCTAGCTACAGAAGTCACTGAGAAGGGGGCAGATTTCTGGGGCCTGATCTTTTTCTCTCTGCCGTCAAGACTTGAATTTATAGCGCTACAAGGCACTGCAACACACAGACTCAGCACCAGTGTCCAAGGTCAGAAGGCTGCTTGGTAGCCCTGTGCCGGCCCCACCTCATGGCTAGTGTTGTCCCCTTAAAGCCTACAGTGCCCACTGCAGGTTGGGGACTGCATGAGGAGGTGATAAATACGTAAGTGCGTCTGGGCAGAGGCACAGGAAAAGGCTGCTGTGATGAGAGATATATGAAGGGGGCAATATGGACAGAGCTGATAGGATGAGCCTTGCACTTGTACCAATGCACAGCACAGGAAACAATGCCAGGGAAGGTCTTCAATTGGAATGGCAATATAGGAACACTCAGCTCAGGACATGAGGAGAGCAAGACGAAGAGATGAGGATGAGGCAGGGTGAGGATGGTGAAATGTAGGGCTTTACATAAGCACACAGGTTGGATAGGTAATGAAAACAGGTCCTGGGAGAAGGGGAGATAAAGAGAGGAAATTAAACTCTGATCAGGCATAGGAAAGCAGGGACAGAGGGAGACAGGTAAGGGGAGTGATGGTGCTTATCGGAAGAGGGCATTAGTACCAGGACTGCAAAGACAGGCAGCCAGTTCCAGCCCGGGATCAGAACTGCAGGAGGAAAAGGCACTGTCTGGCACCTTTCCTTCCCCGGCGGTCTCGGCTGTGCCTCGCAGACACCCAGCAGCAGGGCCGGCCGCTCCCCGTCTCCCTCTCTCCTCGCCGCGCCACAACCCGCGGGCGCCGCCGCCCCTTCCCCGCGAGGTGGCAGCCGAGGGCCGCGAAACCCAAAAGCTGTGGGCGCTCCTCCCTCGCGACCCCAGGCAGCCTCCCGACTGGAAACGGCACGGATAACCCCGGGAAAAACAGCCGGGGTTAGGGCGGATCCGCGCACCCGCCCGGTAAAACGCCGGGTCCCGCCCGGCAGAGCCCCCGCGGGACCATCCTGAGGGAAAGGTGCCAGCCCTGCACGCTCCGAGCCGCTGCTGCCCCAGGCTACGTTTATGTGGCACGGAATCTCATCCCTCACCGGCCTGCATCTCTCCACAACCACCATGCATCAGCCTCCCTAGTAATACCCCTCTGCGGGTCAGATCTGACCTGCTGGTTAATCGTGACCATAGAAAGCATGACATCTACCACTGTGGCAGCAGAAACTGAGATTGCAGGGGGAAGTGGTGAAGTTTATAACTCATTCTACTTATTATTCTTATGATGGGCCCCTGGCATAAGAATGACATGGACCTGTTGGACTGAGTCCAGAGAAGGGCCATGAAGATGCCCGGAGGGCTGGACCACCTCTCCTAAGGACCACCTAAGACAGGCTGAGAGAGTTGGGGTTTTTCAGCCTAGAGAAGAGAAGGCTGAAGAAGAAAAGCAGCTGACAAGAGCTGGAGAGGGACTTTCTGTAAGGGCATGTAGTCATAAGAGGTAAAGGTGCTAAACTGAAAGAGGGTAGACTTAGATTGTATATAAGGAACAAATTCTTCACTATGAGAGTAGTGAGTCATTCACAGAAGCTGTGGATGCCCCATCCCTGAAGGTGTTCAAGGCCAGGTTGGATGGGACTTTGAGTTCCGTGATCTAATGGAAAGTGTCCCAGCCCATGGCAGGGGACTTGGAACTAGGTGATCTTTAAGGTCCCTTCCAATTCAAGCCATTCTATGATTCTAATTCCTCCACAGAGATACTCCTCCTTCTGTCTCCTCACTCCCTTCAGCTTCCTCCTGTGACACAGACAGGGCCCATGAGAGAGGGAGGCTGTGGCATGACATGTAACCCTTGCTCAAGAGGCAGATGAGGACAGATGTGTAAGCAGAGCCACAAGTTCACCAGGTTGCACAGAGACATGCCTCCAAATGTTGTAAGCACCATGATCATCACCATCAGAAACTGAACCCGTGACTTTCAGGATTCCTAACACAGACCTTTAAAAACTACCATTTGAGTTGCAAGCAGGAAGTAGATACCTTCCTGGTCCATATCCAGAGGGAAAAAAATCACCCATCCATCTACATGTTTCACACCCACATTCACCGGTCTAAAATATTCTACTGGCTCTTGGGTCCCATCCTCTGAGTAAACTGAAATGGAGGCAGGAGAAGAGAGAGCAGGTGGCAGTTTTTCTCATATTTACATGAACAAGACACTGGGGCTTGATGTATCTGTAGTGCTGATGGAGGAGAGCCCACAGGGGGGTTTCAAAGGGTATCAGAGAGCTACTGTCTCCTTATTTGCTTTGGGGGATCTGCCCTTGGGATCTTGTCAAAGAGCATGGGGTAAAACCTGGTGTTAGAGGGCAATCAGTCCTCATTAGTTTCTGAATGGAAGTGAGTCAGAAAGCAGCATGGGATGAGCTAGGAGAACTTGTCTGTGATGGGAAGGAAGGAGTGATGGTATAACAAGTATAGCTAGCCTGCTGTTTTTCCAAGTGGTGCTCACACTGACTGGCTCTGGGCTCCATGCTATTGATAGGCTGCCTCTACTTACAGTGAAGGCTGGAGTCCTACTTCTTGAGTGAACAAAAGCACCAAAAATAAGGGAGGGATGGGAAAAAAAAACCCACCCCTAAAGGAGAAGGCATGAGGGAAAGAGGATATGGACGATGTGCATCATACAGGTATCTCTATCCTCTCATTCCCTGGGGCCTGAAGGGGTCTTAGGGTTTAAACTTGCCAGATCCTGAGTAGGAAGTAATTTTTCCTAGTCTGTTGACTCTCCTACCAGGGCCTCAGAAGATGAAATCTTTATTATCATGAAGGCTTAAAAGGAAGGAATACTGTTAATTCCATTTTCAAGGTCATACTTTGAAAGTTATTAATTTCTTTCTTCGAGGGCTTTGCACTCTACTCTGAGGCTTTAGGGATTACCAGCTTCTACTTACTAGGGTTCATCTGGGGCTTTTTTCTCACTCCTTTCCTGTTCCTTCCCCCTCCTCTTTTAGAAGAAGATACGATTTTTCCCTCCCTGTTCTCAGTGTTGAAACTACTTTGTTCATTGCCTGCTCATTCCCCATTGTCACTATCAGTTCTGCTCCTGTAATTAAAACTCGATTGTGACTGCAGTGGCAGTAGGCTGGCTTTCCTAGAGGTGGAAGTACCACTGTGTAAACTAGGGAGGATGCCCTCCAGCAACTCTCCAACAAGATTAAGGAAATGTCTCTGGTGTCTATCAATCTTTGCACTCGGTTTAATGTATTTGAGAATTTGCTCATGCTTTTTTAGCACTGAGCAGTTCTTCCCCGTGTTTTGGAGCTCATTCATGGTGTACTAAGTACTCATCTATCACACCTTATGTCTGACTGAAGATTCATTCTGTAATGCAGCTCACCCATCCTTCCCTAAGGTCTAAAGAATATCCCTGAAATTGTATTTCTCAGTGTCTTTCTGAGAAGGTCGTGGTGTTCAAGACTGGCTGCTTACACCATTTATCCTGAAGCTGCTTTACAGTAATCCTAGTCTAAAACTGAAAGTTCTCCTGACCAGTGAGACTGGTGGTAGCTAGAAGACAACCTACGTTTCAAGGTTACACAGATCTTTCATCATCAAGTCTGTCCTGTGTATATAAAAAAGTTCCAAGTCTTTTTTGCAGCTGAAGAAATAGTTCTCCCACTCTTTCCATTTCCCTAGCAACTAAAGATGTAAGGAAAAAAAAAAAGACACAAAAAACAACACTTGGCAAATGACTGATAGAAAATCAGATACTTAAATCTGCACAGTCTTCAAATCACTCATTGAAGACTCTCATTCTACAAGCAAAAAATCCAGAAAAACCCACATGGCACAGACTTTTTCAGGGGCCATAATGGAGAAGATCTGAGCTTTTTCTGCTTTTTACTTTCCTAGGATAAAGCAATCTCTCCCCTGCTCACCTCTCAAGCACACGTGTAGGGCACAGAAGATCACAGGTGATGCTGCCACATAACCTGGTGTCTCAATAGAGGATAAGCAGCATAGCTCCCCTCATCCAGAGCACAGACAGCCCTAGGAAGCAGGTTTGCTAATTGGAGGCTCTGGAACCTCTTGAAAAATTAATAGTTTCATCAGCTTCACATCTGTTTGTTTATTCACTTCTTCCCTGCTATAGTTTCCTACAAGCTTTGCTGGATATATGGCATGGGAAAGATTTGAGTGGCTGTGGACAGAAATGAAGAGGGAGGGGACGTACCTAGGGGTGAGTGGAGAGGAGAGTGGAGCAGAAGGAGAACTAAATGGAGGTGGAGAGTGACCAGCATGCTTGAGGTTACTCTGGTACTGAAATCCAGCCATATTGCAGCGTCTGCTCTTCCTACCTTTCTCTAGTACCTGTAGTACACTGTCCCCCCAGCCTGTCCTTGTGGTCTTCTTACAGCTATCACTACTTTCTGCGTACTCCCTTGCAGTGAGCTTAGCAGAGACCAAACCTTGTCCCCATCCCATTCCTGTCCTAGGAGTGGAACAAATTTGGAGGAGGTTTTAGCTAGCCTTTGTCAAAGGCTGCTTCTGAACAATGGGCAGTACAGGGCCACTATCACAGGAACACTCTTAACAAGCCTGTGTGCTCCTTTCGGCATTTCAGTGAGTTAGAGAGGTCATGAGTCAAGCTGGGCCCACAGGCTGTTCTATGTCCTTAAAGTGTGGAGTCTAAGTAAATATTACTTCGTGTTCTCATGAATATATGGATATGTCTGTGTGTTTGTAATTCCAGAGGGAGACTCCTGATCACCTTAACACCCTAACAGTGCAAGCATGGTTTTAATACCTGGTCCAGGCCTGGGAAAAGCCAGAGCAGAAAGCCATTGTGGCTTCCCACAACCCATTCCCAGACCAGTAATTAAACAGGGAAAGTTAATACAGCTTACACAGGCAGCTGAGCTAGCCTTCAGCTGGATGAGATAGAGGAATGGAAAAGATGCTGGAGATGCTCCTGTTCCTCCTTTAGATGTTCCAGGGTGCCTGGAAATTGCTTGGTGGCTACGGGATGTGCGTGCATAGGGTGCCTATGGTGATCTGGCTCAGGAGTGTAAGCACAGATCACTGTGCCTGTGTACCTGCAGCACCTACCGCAGAGGCTGCATAACTGGACCTCACTGGAGCTATGCTGGTTATAGCACATCCTTCTCCATGGCCTGACTTCCTGCTCCCGTCCATGCATCCACTCCCCAGACTGCAGAGGGACATGCAGGCAATGCTGGGGAAGGGCCAAGCGCATTTCTCCTTTGCTCAGCTTGCCACGAGGCCTCTCCCTTTTGCAGGGGAGCTCTGCTGACAGACCTGCTCTCCCACAGAAGGGAAGGCCTTCCAGGAGCGCTGTGCTTTTTCTGCAAGCCTGATTTCTTTGGAATGGTTGGGTTTTTTCCCCATGCATCTCCTCCCTCCCAAATCCCGCACCTCCCTTCTCCTTTCTGGTTGTTTTTGTTTTTACAGAGAGCGCTTAGACAGCTGTATTAATCATGCAAGCCCAGCCATGTGTAATGTGCTTTATCAACAGCAGTGCAGACACTGAATGGCAACTGGTTCACAAGCAGGCCTGGTGCACTGCCTGAGCGGGGAAGATAAACCGGCTGCTTCCCAAACCAACTTACCGTCATGCGTTAGTGAATGGAGAGACTGTTCACTTAGGACAATAACCAGAGGGGAGGCCAACTTGTGAGGAAAATTCTTGAGTGGTTTACACTGGAAATGGAAGGGGTGTGAAGGGGGATGAAGGTGGAAATTTGATTATTTTCCAAGAGGGGCTGGAGGAATTTTTTGTATGTGTGTAAGGATTAAATCAGGACAACAGTGGCTGTTCTCCGTCCTCCTCCTTGCTGCTCTCCATACTTGGGTTCCAGTCAGCCTGTATGGCAGCTCAACATGAGAAATAAGGAAAGCAAGAGGGAGAGGGCAAGGATTTAGGTACACCTGCTGTGCAGTGGGGATAAGTTGCCTTCAACATGTCTAAGGAGGAAGGTCCAGTTGATGACTTCAAAAGCTCATCTAACATACAGACAATATCAGACTGCAAGTGTTCTCTGGACTGGGGATACCTGGCTCAGAAGGGTTATATCCTGCCTGAGCTCTGTTCTGCAGGGTAATCTGTCCGTGCTACAATGCTGACACTGTAAGTGTCCCTGTCGGACAACTGATTTTCCACAGCAGTTGCTCTTCCATGGGTTTGTTTCTAATCTCTGCAGTTCAGTTGTGTGTTTTCTCCCCAACTGGTTCCACCCAACCTCCACTCTCCCACCTGACTGCTGCACCCTGACCTCTGTTCCACAGGGCTGTTCTGCGTGGATGCGAAGTCAGACCAGTGACTACACAGACCTTGAAATGCCTTTCCACTGCAAGGGCCCAGCTGGGAGGAATATCTTTCTGGGACTTCTAGTCTCAGTTCCTACCCTCTGCTGCTGCTGCTTTTCCTCACTCACTGGATCTTCCACAGCACCGCTGCAATGCAAATATATGCAACCCAAGGCTCATTTTAGAATAAATCAATCTAAATTAAAATTAATGAACAAAAAGTACAGAAACAGATGAAGCAATAAAGCTATTTCTCTTTCTTTCCCCCTGTGTTTTTTTTTCTTTCAGAAAGCTCATTTCTTTTCTCTACTTTTGTTTCCCCCATTTTGTTGGGGGAAGAAGCAGACTGGTTTTTAATTTTTTTAAAGCCATCTCAACAAACAGAAGCTGTCTGTTGCTATTCAGAAAAAAACCACCAAGCAATGTTGGCAGCTGTAGTAACAAATAACTCGTGGCATTTCTATTTTTCCTAAGATGCTGTTTCTGGCTACATCTATACTACTGCCTCTTGGAAGACACAATCATCACCTTTGACTTTGATATTATTCACTTTAAACCACATGGTCAAAATAAAATACAGTGCTATCCCTTGTGTGGTACCTATAAAATAGCAAGAAGCAATTAATATTATGTTGGCTGCCTGCCTTCACCCTGTCTTGTCCTTCCTCTTCCCTTGGCCTGAAACCCCCCACAAGCCTGGCACCCAGTGCAGTCCCAGCCCTCAGTGCCTGCAGCACTGGCAGGGACAGACACTTGACTGAGCAGCAAGAGAAGCTTGGTCTATCTGAGCATCTACTCTGCAGAGCCAATCCCTTCTGCACTCCCCAAACGGAGAATGAGTTCTTTGGAAAACCTGGCTGGAACCACCAGTGGGAAGCAAGGAGAACCATGAGCTGTGCTTCCCACCCAGGGTCATGGGTGTTATCAGCTGCCAATGCCTAGGGCTCAGACAACGTCCAGGGAAGCGAGGCATGCTCTGAGTAGTCAGGCACACATCGCTGCCGAGTGACCAGCACAGCTGAACTATGGTCCTCAAATGCCTTAGAATTTATGGAAATACCAGACTTGCACATGGCTCCAAATATGCCCTCCTGTGCTTGGTTTGTATGGCCATTATTTTCCCGGCTCTTTATTTTTTTCTCTATTTTTCTGTCAGGATCTCAATCAGGCAAGATGGCCTATTTTGGCCTGTTTATGCTCTGGCTTCCACAGCTCTGCCAGCTAGTTTGTTTCAAAGGTTTGAAGGCTTGGATATTCACTGACCCTTTCTTGGAGCTCAGATGAGGAAGCACCCTCTGGCCTCAGTGAAGAGAATTCCAGAGATGGATGGGTTCTTTAGCAGGTCATACTGGGAGGGCTGGATTCTGCAGACTGTTCGCACCACTGCCTAGTCAGCAAACCCCCATAACATGTTAATTCTTTACAGTCTGCAGTCTCTGTTGTAAACCCCCATGTGTCTCTGCTTATCTTTGAAATACTCAGATGTCCATCTTTTGACCAAAGCAGACCCCGCTGGCACGAGAGCTGCAGGCTCAGCAGAACTGGCAGGTCATGCACTAGAGAAAGCAAAAGGGGAGCAGGGATGGGTGGAGGTCACCACTGCAACAGATGAGTTTTCTTCTCCACAGCCGGGACCTCCATACGAGAGGAAAGAGGACTGAGAGAGTATTAGAAAGAAAGATGCTCTCTGGTCATCGGACCCAAATGAACATCTCTCTCCCCCAGCTCCCACCCACCTGATGAAGGCATTAGTGACAGTACAGGCTACATGGGCTACAGCTAAATGGAGACTATCTATGATCTACAGCCATACAAGGTCATTCTCCGATCAGTGCACGTTTTGGCAGAAACACAGGACTGGTCATTCTCCTTTTCCCTCCCCCTCCACTAATTGCTAACATACTACTGCTATAAATCTTTTGTCAACCAGTTGATGGTCATGACTTTGTTCAGGCCCCAAAGACTGACACGCTTGCTGCCCTTAAGCAGTTCTGGATGTGCTCCTTTCTGCAAAACAGCACATCTCCCTTGCAGAGCTCCCAGGGCATCAAGTTGACCATGCTGAGAGAGCCTCTAGTTAGCCTGTAGTAAGCCCTCATCACAAAACTCCTGTGAAGAAGACTCACAGATTTTGAAGCCCTTTAGTCTGACTAAGTCATTCTGATGTGGACACTACCTGATAATCACAGGGGAGGGACTCTGTGTTCAAAGGGCTGAGGACAAGGGACAATGGAGGACAAAGATGGAGCTAGTGCTACAATTGTGTCAGAACCCTTAGAGCTTCAAGTGTGACCACACTTGCTCTGTCCTTGGCAGATGTGGTGGGGAATGAGCAAATTCTCCTTTCCAAGAAGAAAAACCCTTTTGAAAAGGCACCTGATGATACAGTAAGGCCTCTGCTTTGTGACAGCCAGGTCTTGTGTCAGCCCATTAAAACTTGATGTTGCAATGCAGACACGAAGATGTGGCATCATCCCAGAAGACACTTCAAGGCATTGTGAGTGCCTGGCTACAAAATTAAGAGTGTTGGAAAATTTACCAAAGGACAATTCAGTTGAGAGCTGAATCAGCTGGGCTCAACCAGCATTTTAGGAAACTGCCTCATCAAATTAAAGTCCCATTTGTTTAGTTGAATGGGCTGCTTCTGAGTCTCTGGCCTGCCTGAAAACAAGATGTTTCCACAGCAGCTAACTAATGATAGCAATGCTTAGCAGCACTACAGTGCTCTTCATCTCAAAGCATCTTTCTTTTAAATTAATGCTCAAAGCCCCACAGGGCAGGGAAGTGTTACTGAGGATTAAGAGAAATGGAAATTAGGAGAAAAAGAGGAAGAAGGCTGTGAATCTGGTCACTGAGGAGATGCTTATTTGAGAGCTGTGGACTACACCTCAGAACATCAACTCACAGGGAGGAAAGGTCTAATAAGAAAATTTTATGCCCAAGGTTTCTTTGAAGGTGAACAGCAAAGTAAAAGCACATGTTGAGATAAGCACCAGTATCTGTGCTGAAGTCCCACACTGGAGAAGCTGGTAGGGGCTTTCAGAAAGTAAATGAGGTCCACAGTATTTAAACTCTACTTTTCCCCTCTGCAAAATCCTCTTGGTGTGTCCTGGGTCACTGGAGATATACCAGCATTTGGCACCACAAATTCCTGGAGACTCCTCACAGAAATGATGTCACATCAGAATGTCCTTCAAGATGATCTCAGGAGACTGGGGAGCAGTAATAAAAATATAACAGCTTCAAAGACAGAGGGGGAAGTGTTTTAAAGGATTGACTAAAGCTGTGCAGGATAGCCTTGGCAACTTGATTAGGAGGTGTATTTGTAATGGGAATCCTGGCCTTGCTTACTCACAGATTTTGCTTTATCATTTAGGTTAATGGGCTACTAATTCAAAACCAGCTGTAAACAGGATTGCCTATGAAAAAAATTAACACTGCATGCCTGTGGAATTTAAAGATATATAATAAAAATAATCATAAAAACAAAGAGCCCTGGGTTTTCCATCAGACAAAAATATTTGTCATTGAAAATTCTGCTTTAAAAAGGAACACCTAAAATTGGAAAACTCCTCAAAACCTTATATCCTAAACAGCCTCAGCAACTTTAATTTCATATCCCAGCACAAGTTTCATTTGCAATACGTATGATAATGGTGTTTAATTGGATTTATTTTTCCACACTAGGTTCCCAGTGGCCTACTTTACTCCTTTTCTCAGCTCCTTGAATGTTATTTACAAATCACTCTCTGGGATTTAATATTAATGATAGCCTGATTTCATTTTTTTGTAAGTACCTTTCTTTAATTGTGTTTGTGGGTTTGCCTTTTAAATAGGCAGTTGTGACTACATCCCGAACCTGAATAAGTTGCCAAGAGCAGAACTTGATTTGAAAACGGCAGTGCTTAAATGGAGCTGGTGTAACACCCAGCATTTATTGTTTTTTTCATGGCAGTACCTGCAGGTGCTTTGTTCAAGCAGGTGTTCTTTTGCAAAACAACATGGGTTCCTAATAACACTCTACCCAAAGCTCTGTGCAGACATTAACAATGTAGGTCTCTGAGCATCCCATGAGTTGAGTGCAATCTTCATCATATAGCGGTAAAACAAAGATACTGAGGAGCTCTAGGCCAAGATTTTTTAAGTGAATGCAGGGACTTGCTGTCTTACTGTTGATTTAGTTTCAAACACCACTTTCAAACGCCGTAGCCTGCTTTCTGGAAATGCCTGATCTCTGTGCTTTATCGGAATCTCAAGGTCACAACCAAGCCCCAAGTCTCATGTGCATGTTGGGGCAATGATCCCAGGACCTGAGGCATGACTGGGCAGCACAGAGACAACACCCAGACTCTGTTTTCTGGTGGGAAAAACACACAGACTCTGTTCTGCCTTAACACCTTCTTCCCTTGGAATAAAGCAGACAGTAATACCTCACCATGCCTCTTTTACATGCTCTCTGCATCAAATGCAGGACTATGTGACTTGGAGTAGTGTGACAAAAGATTGAGAAAACAATGTGTTTTCCTATGGATGCAGTTGC
Source organism: Myiotriccus ornatus (assembly GCA_036023395.1). Lineage (NCBI taxonomy): Eukaryota > Metazoa > Chordata > Aves > Passeriformes > Tyrannidae > Myiotriccus > Myiotriccus ornatus. The sequence continues at coordinate 22,827,566 of JAYRBT010000001.1, forward strand.
ATCTAGTTGTGCAACTAGAATGAAAAAACCTTCTGGCACCATTTTCATTTATAGTTTTTCACTTGTCCCTTCCACAGTCTCTGCAAAATTTTAGGTCTCCTTATACTTTTGTTTCAAATCTGAACAAGTGGGCAAAGACAGCTTAGGATGGAAATATATATGAGGTGTAGGTCTGCAGACAAATTGAACCTCACTGAAAACTGTCCAGACCTGCATGACAACACAATGTCAAGGCTCAGAGCTTGGCTAAAGGTTGGTTGTTGCTGTTCCATTGATTGCTTTTTATTTGAAAAGAGAGGGGGAAAGAGGAAGGATGAGGAGGGTGAGTAGAAAAGACAAAATGACATGTAAATGAAAAGGGAAAGCCCTTATTTCCCTGCATTTCTGAGCCATTTTGCCCATCCCTAACTCTGACCATTTGTCAGGATGACGGAGAATGACCCGGCTAAAGAGCTACTTCAACATAAAACATATACTGACCTGGAAAAGGATTGGGGAGTGTGGGTAAAACTCGTTCTAAGGGGGAAAAAAAACAATAAGCAACATGCAGGAGAAAAGGACAAGCCACTTTTCACACCAAGCAAGCAGCAGATACAAACCTGATGGAGTTGTCCATCCCCAAATTAGATGAACTAGAGT
>JAYRBT010000001.1:22828304-22879109 GCA_036023395.1 Myiotriccus ornatus
AGCCACTTTTCACACCAAGCAAGCAGCAGATACAAACCTGATGGAGTTGTCCATCCCCAAATTAGATGAACTAGAGTAGGTTTCATATACAAAACATTTTGCTAGCAACACACCTAATACACATCAACAACCCCTGGGACTGGGAGTCAGAGAGAAGTCATTTGAAAAACTAAACAAATAACAGCCACACAGCAAGAGGGATTAAGCATCTGCAGTGAAGGTAATTGGAGCTGATGAGCCATATCTTCCCTCTGACTTTCAAGACCACTCATGTCATCATCATTCTACAGTTCCTCTTAGCTACACCTCTTTCTGGAAGCTAGTCTTGGAAGAGAGTTGAGTTGTGGAAGTCCTCCATGGGTAGTTGCTGCCTCCCCAGAACCTTCTCCACAATGGATTTCTTCCCAGTGACAGGTCCCCTGAGGATCTGTGCATGGGAGCAATCACTGTGGAGAGTCTTTCTTTAGAGTTTTGTTCCTCTGAGAGGAACAGAGTTTTTGCACTCATCATCTTCCAGTTGTACCCAGAGCCTGCTGTCTTCTTTACAGGGTTTTTATGTGGCCTCATTATATGTCACAGTAGGACTTTGTTATTCGTCACTGCTGACTTCACTGTCTGCTTCTTCCACAAAAGGATCCCAAAAGAGTTTCACAGACACTGAGGTAAACCGGTATCAGAGACTTCAATATGAGGCTAACAGTAGTGTTAATTCTGCTTCACAGATGGTGCAGTTGATGCACAGAGCAAGGAAGCAATTTGCCCATGGTCAAATGCTGAACTGTTGGCAGAACCAGGCACAGAAGCAAGAATACAAGGTCCCCAGGCTTGACTCTGATCACTGGGTCTCCTTTCATTGCCTTCAGAACTTGCTGGATGCCTTGTACTGACTGAGACAAGTTCCTACTTATGGACTGATCCATAGGTAGACAGACATTTAGCTGCAACAGCTGGTAGGCCTGGGGCGATGAGTGGTCTTCTGGCTTACTTGCTAAGATCACTGGTGATGGACATAGAGCTTGGCAGGATACATTAGTAGTCCACTATCATTCTCTGATCAACCCAGGCCCTGCTATTTGAGGCTAATGCTATTTATATTGTATCCTTGGTGCAAAGAGCAAGTTTCTGCCTCACTGGAGCCAATAAGGACGTAGCAGGTCAGGCCCATCCCTGTGACAGTGGCAGAACTTCTGCCCTCGTGGTGGTAATGGAGTTGTTTGAATCCGCAGCAGGCATAGGGGAGATCAAATACAAGTCTAGCCTGGATCTCTGTGTTTATGTAGCAACAGGGGACTATTGTTCTGTGAAAGCAGGCTGTTGTGCTGACAAGACTTCCTTGTTATTTAGTTTGGTTAAATAACTCAACTCCCCTTTACCTTCTTCTTGCACAGCAGGCTACAGGCTGCACAGCATAAGCAGTTAAAGCAAAGCACTACGGCCTCATTATCATGCTGCTTTCTATTCAAGGACTCTACCTCTGTTCATCTCACCCGCTGTGTGCTGCTTTTATTGCTCCACCCTGGCTCATTAGCAGTGTCTCAGCCTTGCCCTGTCTGTCACCCCAAACCACTTTCCCCGTCTCCTGAGTCTCCCCATTAGTGACAGCTGGGGTGAAGACACAGGGTTTGCCCTAAGAAACACTAGGAGGGATTTTGGCCAGAGTTAACTCTCCGAACCCCCCCAGGAACCACTGTAAGCAAATGCTCAGGCACAACGAAGTGTGGGCAGAGAGTTAGAAGGAGGGGTGTCAGCCCGTGCACACAGCCAGCCCTTGTGCCAGGACACTGATGAACAATGACAAGTTAGAGGCGAGTGCTAGCTCACCTTAGGAACGTGCCCCTCTGCAATCCAACCAGCTGAGCTCCACCTGAAGCCTCTCGAGGAGGCAGGGGTGGGATCCCGCTTGCTGCTGCTTGTAGTTGGTACAGGCCTTGCCAGCGGCTGCTTCACCTCCGTGTTTTCTAATTCCCCAAAGGGTGCAGAAGATATGGCACCTGCTGAAGTGGCAGTCTCCTATAATTAAGAGAACTTAGCCAGCAGGACTGCATCAGGACGTGCAGCACTGACCTGTTGTCTCCTGTTTCATCCTATGAGAAGGGCTAGCTCTGCAGGAGGGACAAGTCACTAATTTGGAAAAGCTTTCATTTAATTTCTTTGCTTTGCTAGAATGCACCAGGTGCTGCACCTGCTTCTGTGTGCCTGTGGTGGAGGTGTGTGGGCTTGCTTATACATCACACAGGCGCATGCCTATATATACATACTCACCTATACGTAAATGTATCTGTGTTCCTACAACAAATGTGTATCTGCTGTATATTTATATATACATGTATATAAACATATACACTTCTGCTTAGCATGGGTTAAGATACAAATGGTGACTTTTACTCATAATGCTTTTCATAGCACTCTGTTAGATGAGTAAAACAAAAAGAAAACATGTTCCCTACCTCCTAATACACTTGGAGGTAAAACTTTTCACTTCAGTTGCTCTGTGATGGCAGCCTGGCTTCGCCTCTCAGGTAATTACCTCTCCGGTAATTACCTCTCAGGTAATTTTCACAGAGATGTGTGTTACTCCCCCTTTCCTAGGTCTCACCATATTTTATGCTTTGGGGGTCACAAACCCCACCCCTAAGCTCTACAGAGCTGAATCAACCTACTGGCTCATCAATGCTGCAAAACATAGTCCTGCCTCCCGGCAACTCACACCCATAGATGCGTGATACAGCTTTCTCTCTTGCATAGGCTTTGGTGCTTGTTGAGCCTATCCATGAACTAATTCAGCTCAGAACAACAAAAGAAAACATTTGGGGGTGTTTCTGGGAGGTCAGCAGTAAAGCTCAATTACCTTTTCACTGATTTATCAGGTTGAACTGGCTCAGTGGGTTTTCCACTGAGTAGCAAAGTGAAACAACAAAACCATGTGGCAGAGAGCAGGTGAGCAAAAGGAGTGGGTAGGAAGGGATGTCAGCAAGCTATTAGATCCATTGTATCATCAAATTGTACCTGAGTACTCGCTCTGCAAACGTATTCCATACTGCTGTTGAAGACAGGTTCCTGGGTAAGTTAAACCTTTGGTGTGGCCACTTTTTTGTTATTGTAAACTCAGTCTCCAGAAGTGAAGGGTATTAAATCTCTCCACCTACAGCAGGCAATCCTGCTGCTACATTCTTTAAGGAAGATCACTAGCTATCTAGTCATACAGCTCAAGGGAGCTGCTTTTGTATTTTAATGCATCTTCTATCTATGACGTTGACATCTAAGGCACCCAGTCTCTCTGAGAGTTTTTCAGTGCTGGCTGAGATTTCATGAAACGGTAGTCACCCATTTTTCTCTATTGCTAAACTGTTCTTTCACATCACTTTGCTAGCTCCCTGTCTGCCCTCCACCTCAGGCAAAGCTGCCAGTACCTCATTATTAACTCTCTGGTTGTTTCTTCGCTTCTTGCTGCCATTCTTTTTTGTGCTGCACTGGGACACTGAGGAACCATCACTGTACTTACCTCCCTAGTGGGATGTTGCCCTACAGTGAGCTCGTTCTCTATTTAAAAAGGAAATAAAATCTCTGATTCCAGGGATGAAAAACACTTCCAAGTATTTGAGTATCTGCTGTACTTTGCAAAAGCTGCTTTATTTTTCTGTCTGGGTGTGTGGCTGGGAGTGTGCATTACCTGTTATTTCAGCTACTGTGTGATCACTGCAGCATTTTTTTCATCTGGCTTGTAGTTTTTTTTCAGCTGTATTCTTTATCTTTATGAAGCTGGATTCCTTTCACTCATTTCCCCCCTTTACCTTCAAAATACCAGCTGTAGTCTGCCTGAATTTATGTTTTTCTCTCTCTGTCTTTTTTCCACGATAACTAGAAGAACAGATTTCCTGAAACATTATGAAGCAAGTGCACACTAAAGAAATAGGGATTAACCAAGCAACAAAGAAAAAAAGTTAGAAAGGGTCCACTGAAAATCATCAAATCTCTCTCAGCTCCTGTACCTCTATTCACCTGGGTCTTGTGAAGTTCGCTAGTGTTCTCCAGCATAAATAAGCCTTGAATTTCTAAGGTAAAAATGATAAACAAAATCCAACAACTTGAAAGAAGGCAAGTGTTCTTCATACACATCAAAAGGGGGATAAAATAGGATCCTTGCTGCTGCAAGTCATCTTTAATAGTTGCCACATTTCCTCCTGGAATAGTTAACGGCAACTTCGCAAGATTTCCTTGGGTCTCTTACAGGTTCTGCCACTCATTTTATGACCATGGGTAAACCACTTCTTCACTCTGTACCTTGGCTTCTTACTGCAAAACAGTGCTAATAACACTCAACCATTTCTAAATTACTTGTGATATTAAAATATTCATTGCTAGCAAATCCTTTGAGATCCTTTGAGGTGAAGTTCTGAAGTCACGCAAAATGCTTTTCTAGCAAAACTAACCCCCCAGCTAAAATCATATGTGCATACATACATTATTGAATTTCATCTTATATTTTGTTTCAGTGATGCATTTCAGTTCATCTGTGTAACAGGAACCAAGAGAGAGGGCCAAATTTAGAATTCAGTCACCAATAATGGATTCTAAACTTAGAATTATATTAATATCAGCAGGAACAAATCTGGAGTATTTGAAAATTGTGTTCCAGATTGCTGCCTGAGGATTTATTTGAATCTCATGACAGTCACAAGACCAGGGTGAAAAGACTTTCAAAGTAGAAATTTGCTTTGTGTGCTGCAATGCTACAGGAAATCAAATATATGTTCTTTTATTATAATATCTGTTCTTTGGAAGATAACCTCCACAAAATACACCGAAATTTGCAAAAATTCAAACTGCCATGAAATAAATCCAAAGGTAGTAAACAGGGAATACAAATGGATTTATGCTTTTGCACTACCTCTGTTAAAAATAACCAAACCAAAACATTTGGGTTTTTTTATAGTGGTTTGATTAATCTGACCATACAGAGTAGAAACTAGACTAAACTGCTTCCCATACTGACTCCTTCACACAGCTTATCTTTCTGCTAATTAAAAGGACATGCAGGTCATGGCATGGGTGTTATAATTCAATTTGGGACCGTGCAAGGAATACTGCCATAAGTCACTTTTGTGCCTACGTGTCCCTCGTGTGAGTGGGTCATTTTGCTGCAGTCTATCTCTAGTGGCAAAAACATGTGGTCCAAGTCTAGACCTGGAATAGGGAACTGCATTTTGAATACACCACGGTTTGTATGGGTTGTACACGTGGATAGTAGGCGAGAAGCAGGGGCTCTCTTTACGGTCAGGTTTGAATCAGCTGCAAAATTCAGAACCAGCAGGTAATTCTGCTCTAGAATTTTGTCTAGTCCCACATTCTGTGTGTTTACACTTACTAAGACAAACTTAGTAATTGAAAGGTAGCAGAATGAAATCCAAGGAATCTTATTCCATATTTTATCTGTTGATTACCTTTCCCCCCTTGTTCCCTATGGTACGCACCTTTAAAATAATTCTGTCTTTTTTCATTTCTTTCTCTTCCATTTCAAACCAATTTCTCTTTTTGTTGACTTCCTCTTGTTCTCCTCAGGCTCAGTGGCTAGTTCTCTCCATCTTTCTGAATTACTTGTTATTTCTCAGCTGTCATGGATCCTCCGAGCCCTGCCCTTCTGTCTATTTATTAAAGGGGCTGTCATTCTAAGGGTTTTTTTGTTTCCAGATTTAAAACAAACATGCTTGTATTATTTTAACAAAATCTGACTTCACCAAAGCCAGTCAATCAAAGGGCTTGTCTTTAAACCTTTTAATTTGGCTGTGTTTGTATTTCATGGCAAGTATGAACATGTAGGTATCTGAAGGAGAGTGCTGAAATCCTCCGTGGCTGGAGGTTTGAGAGGCTTGGATTGTCAAATGGATGCCTTCCTGAGTTTTGGTCACCACGTGCTTCCTACACAGCCTGGTCTTTTGTGAGAGCCTCCCTTTACCCTCTCCCATACTTACTGTAAAGGTATAGGCTGGCGTTTGTGACTCCCAGCTTGTTGGTAGCCACGCAGGTATAGTTTCCATAGTGTTCCTCAGTGACGTTGGCCACCATCAGCAGAGACTGGCTCCCCGTGCTCTTTATCTCCAGACCATTGGCGCTGTTTATCCTGAGAAGGCAGGAGAAGAGGTGTATAGTGCAAAAATCACTGCCCATCAGGCATTAAACCAAAGTCTTTCAGCCCAGCTGGCAGGTGAAGATAGAGGGAGGCAGCAAGGAGATGTGAGAAGACAGAGATCAAAGAAGGCATGTATGGAAAACAGAAGGGAATGAAAGGAAGTAAGAGTGCAGTGGGGTGGAATGCCACCAGTAAGGCAGTGAAAAAGTGAAAAATAAAAAAAAAAACAAGGGGAAGGGAGGAAGCATTTTCCCAGCACAGACTCACACTGGAAATGAACACACCATGGCCAGCTGAAGGCTAGTCTGTACTTGAGTAAAAGATTTTTAGTGAAACACACCAATTCATGTGTTCCAATATGTGCATATGCCAAAGCTAAGTCACTCATGAGCCTGTAATGTCATGTTAAAAACTAGGGTAATAACACAACCTTCTTAATGCTGGTAAATGCTCAGGTATAAAGGACAGATCTATTTTCTCCTCTCATTTACCCTCATATGCAAATCTAAGAGGCTCAGGTTACACAGATGGGGGAATCACACCTCCCTCAGCAGCTGCTTTCCCTAGATGAAGGCACCTAAAGTGGCATTACCTACTTCTCCTAGATGAAGGCACCTAAAGTGGCATTACCTAATTGGAGACTAACACTAGCTAATTTTTTGCCTGTAACATGGGCTACTTAAAGCATGAACATCCTCTTAATTGTGTATTGGCCCATAAATGACTTACAGGGAAGAGCTTCACCCTCTGTACTCCCTTCGGCATCCCCACTGCAGAGAGGGACTGCATCCTCCAGCCTTGACCATGCTGGTTCTGCTGAGTCTGATGGGCCATTGTGACTCAAATGGATTGTAAGGAGAAATTTGTTTGAGAAGAAGAGTTGGGGGGGACAACAGGTGATTCTCTAAGGATTCTCTATTGATTAGACTGAAAAAAAGGAAAGAGGCGAGCTGAAGGTCTTACCTGGTATCATCTCTGTACCATTCGAAATCGGGTGTGGGCACGGCTGATGCCTCGCACCGGAGCAAGGCTTGTCGTCCCGTGGCCGCTTCATTGCTCTTGGACTCTGTGATGGTGGGAGGGTCTGCAGGAAGGAAACGTGTGGTCACTTCACACACTTCCAGGTGGGACAAAACAGCAAAACTATGTCAGGGATGGCTTCCTCATGCAAACTGTTCGAGCTAGTGGAGGCCCACACCCGCTGCTTGCTGTGGCACATGCTCCCCCCTGCTCCTCTGCAAAACACGTGCTCTTTGAACTCTCCCTAATATACCAGGTTAGCATCACTCCTTACACGTGCTTCTCTTCAGCACTGCTGAATAAAATTCTGTCATAAATGCAAAGGCATACACAGGCAGAGTTAAGGTTAATGATGGACTTCTGTAATTTATGAATATTTACCTATGGATCTTTAGTTCACATGGGCTCAACAGAGAGAAGATGAGAGAAAGACTTCATCAAGGGTAAAGGAAGACAGTAAAAGGAAAGGAATAAAGGAATTTACACTGGCATGAAAATAATTTTCCATACACACTCTTTGTCTAATGGCAAAAGTATAATAATCAAGGACTGAGGCAGCATATATGATACAGAAATAAGTTCACAGCTTAAAAGGGAAGAGCTTTAGGAGAAGATGTGTGTGCAACTTTGAAAGACAGACAACTTCCCTTAGATGTCCAATGTTAAAAATCCTGCTCAAATGTTCCTGGACATTGTGCCTTGTGACAAGCTTCGAGAAGGCTTGCTTGTGACTGTTCTGCATGAAACTTGCCCTCAGCCTAGCATGGTGTTCCCAACTCGGCTTAATTTGTAGCCAGGGGCAAACCTAACTTGGAAAACATATTGGTGTGACCTGCTCGAGCTAGGTCTCAGTACTGGCTGGGTACCAGGTTGGGTAGGCACCAGCATCTTCAGTCGCAGCCCCATGTTCAAAATATTAAGTGATAAAGCTTTACACTTTAAAAGGCAGAAATATTTCCCCTTGGCTGCTGAAAGGGATCAAGGATAAGTGCCTTGTCTCTCATCACTAATACTTGAACACCCTGAGATTATGGGACTGCAGCTCAGACAGCTACTTTTCTGAGACTTGGGTTACCATAAAGCTCACTCTGCATGTGCAGAGTAGAGCTCCGCCATCTGTGTCTGTCCCAGCACTGAAGGCCAAAGAAAAAGACAAGCAAAATGGATTGTGCCAGTCAAAGAAAAAAAAATTCTGTCTGGAAAATGTATGGAAGTAAATTTGTTTGTGAACACATTAGCCATCTCAGTGTGATCCCTTGCCTGACCTTAATCGGGATTTTATGCAGGGCTTTAGGGATATTGCAGTGCGCCCTCTAACATCATAAATATTAATAAGTGTACATAAATAGGATCCCACATTCAAAGGCTGTGGGTTCACGCAAATATTTTAATTTGAAAAGGAGGAGGGAAATAAAAGGATAGTGAAGGTGATTTTTTAACTATCCTCCTTTGATTTTTCGGCTCAAGAAGTATATCTTTTTGCTGTCTACAGTGAGACAAGACTTCTCCATTTCACTGAACTTGGCACAAGAGGCGAGTTACAGAATGAACAGGCACCTTTCTATGGGCCTAGAAAATGATCCTAGCAGGCATCTGCTTCCCAGCCTGCTGCCAGGGAGCCTTTTCTCTGAGCAGTCCCAGTGCTCTCCCACGAGAAGGGGCAGGTGGGAGCCCCAAACAAACCAGCCTATTGCACTCGGAAAGCAGACGCTCTGTGTGTAGCTGTTTCCTGCCCAGGAAGCCAGGAGTGGGTTCCCTTTATCTGTTTTCCTTCCCCTCTTCTCCAGGCCTCAGTTTCCCTGTCTGTGATGTGCAAGGGCCATTACTCGGGAAGCCTGAAGGTGGTAGTGTGAGACCAAAGCAAAGAGAGATGCTCTCTTCCTGCGGTCTGAGCAGGCAAGCTAAGTGCTCCACAGCAGATGATGAGAGATAGCCAGGAAGCACCTTAGGTTGGGAAGGTCCCATCTTTCAAACTTACTGTAGTTTTCCCACTTTCTGCTGCTTATGGTGTTGTTTAAGAAAGCGGGATCAGGAAAGATGTATGCGAATGTCTAGCTTTCATTTCCCTAACAGGACTGATTTTTTCCTGCATGGTCCTCATGATCTCTTAGATTTATTTCCCTTTCTTTCAAAGGGAAAGATCTGTCCTGATGGAATTTTAAGTTGCTTACATTACAAATTACACCACATATTAATATTACAATGCTCTATCACATTATATTTTCATATATTCCAACAGTTAAAATGTTTAAGATCTTACTGTGGCATAGTTATTATGTGTTGAAACTAAGTCAAAATCAAACATGCTGACTTTATACAAACAATCTGTTTCAAACACATTAAAAGCATCGTTCAAATTATGTTTCACAGAAATATTTGAAAATATTAATTGGTTATCATGGAATGTCTTCGGTTTATAAATTCAGCTGTTTTTGACAAGAAAAAACCCTCGACACTTTTAGTGCAGAAAATCTGCTACTACAGTTCATATTTATGCCAAATTTGTCCCATGAAGCAGCTGGTATTAAACCATTGCCACCCAGTTTCTAAAGGAATTACAAAAAACTGTGGATTCGGAAGATGCTGCAGGGAGCCTATAACCTTGACTTCTAAGCAAGACAGAAAAGTTGATCTGATGTGATGGCCCAAAGGGAAAGAAAGAGACAAAGAGCAAGAATGGTATTAAAAAGTGCTATAATCACCTGTGGTTTCAAATTAAGACTGGGATGGGCTGAAACACATGCTGCCATCAGGTCTCTGCCCTAACCCACTCCCTGACAGTTCTATCTGTGAATTAAGGCCATGAATATGCACCCTGAAACATGCCTGTAATCATCTCAAATTGCAATTTAAGGTAATATTCTGGTGTATAAAGTGAAGAAGGTCAGGAGACAATGTATCTCCTATTCATCCATCCCTGCTGCAAAGTTTTTAGCTTCCAAGTAAGGGAATAGAGCAGGGAGATGCAGATATTCATTTTAAATCACTCCAGTGCCAAATATAAGACATGCAAGTATGGAGGTAGACATATACGCGTAGGATTACACGAGTAACATCTGTCTGAAATACCTTGTGTCACTGTGAGAGGAATAGGCCAGCAAAGTGGACATCTGTCTAAGCATATATGGGCAATGGGAACCAGGCCCCACTCACACAGGTGTTGGTGTAAGCCACACAGTTAACTGTGCCTCTCGGTGCTTTTAGGTAGATTGCAGTATCCTTTGGTCAAGCCCCTTTCTGTATTGCATTGGTGCATGGAGGGTCTCTTAGAGCTTGAAACCAATACAAAAGTAAAGTTTCTGCACCCTCTCATTAACACGTGCCTCTACCGCATGTCCCCTGGGCTGTGATACCCGTGAAGGCACTGCTGAGATGGCTGGGTGCAGGGAGGCGTGTGTTTGCTCTGAGCCAGCTGAACCCTCCCTTATCTCTCCTTGCTGCCTTGCTGAAGCTTCTCTTCACGCTACTGTTCACCCGAATATCAATGAGTGAAAACAAGGCATTGCCAGCGCTTCTGAGGGGAGAGACAGGGGCAACTCACAGCTCCTCTCTCTCTCTCTGTTTCTCTCTATCTCCCAGGCCCCCCTTTCCTTATATATTACCAGGTTTAAAGTACAAACTATACCCTGTGGCAAGTGCGTGCAGATAGTTTTCTCAGCACCCTCCCTTTCAGATTGTACAATATAAACCCAGAAACGCTTCTCTGTTTACCCTGAAGTGACCCCTGCCTGTGGGCAAAGTTCTCCCCGTTGACCTGTTCCAGCTGCGATGTACTCACAGTTCACAGTGACCCGGACTTGCTTGACGTCTGCTGAGGCAACCTCGTTGGCAGCTTTGCATTCATACTTGCCCGACTGCTCTCGTGTGATACCTAGGATCTCCAGATACTCTTCCTCGCCTTCGAACTCTCTGCCTGGTAGGACAGAAAAATACAGAGGATGGTTCTGTTAGGCTTTCAGATTTGGGAAACCTCCTGCTTAATTGCTGTGGAGGAGCAACCACAACAGGAATTCTGCAAATAAGCAACAGTCTTGAGTGACTTAAAAGTTATTTCAGAAGCTGTATCATCAAGATACTAGCATTTTTCTTTTTTTTTTTAGTTATGGAAAACCAAAAATCTGGAAGGAAGCATACAAGTGGTACCAACACATCACATCTCACAGACTGCTCAGGCCAAGAAGCAAAATCTCCACCACTTGAGATCAGAGTAAGTTCACTACTGTGTTGGCTGAACACCAGGAGAGATTAGTCAGGCTGTGGCTGATTGCTACTTCAAGCAGGGCTAGCTCAGATGTGGTGGTGTTTTGTCAGCACCCTTTTCTCCACTGCAAAGCTGTGAAAAATGTCCTTCTGTCTCTCAGAGCAACTACCACCCTGAAGTGCCATCCATCAGATCAAGATACTGTTAAACACAGCCCAACTGAGAGAAACAAAGTGTAATTTGATCCGTGGAGACCAATAATTATCATGCATCCCTGATCTACTGTACATATGAAATGGACATATTTAAACTGTGCTGCCTTACTAACACACTTGTGAAAACAGCAGCTCGAGTGTCAGTCGGGGTTATGAACGGGGGGCAGGAATCGGGAGAGGTCTGTGGCCTTGCTTTTAATTCGCTGTACGACCTTGAGTGAGTCAGTCCTTCTCTCTCCCTCTGTGAACTGCAGCAAATAGCCCCCGCTCTCTCATCACCTCCTGGTCAGAGAAGGGCAGTGAGGTTAACCCATGTAAAACAGATTTGTTGGATGAAAGTTGCCAGGGAAGCATGAAATATTAGGATTGTTATATCTACTCTATTCCTTCCGAAAGCAAAGTAAGGCTCCTCTTGGAAAGAATCTGAACCACATTCCTTCCTCTGAGAGGGCTGTGAGCACTGCTCTATAGCATGTGAAAGCACCAGCCCATGTATGTGTGTGTTTAGAGAAACATCCCCCAACCGTCACAGGGTAAAACTAGATTTAAAAAAAAAAAAAAAGCCACATCAGAAGGGCTCACGTTCAGGTTCCTCAGAGAGCAGATTTTTCCAAAGCAAGTCTCTGCTCAGAAGACATTTTCTGCTCAACAGGTGCTGAGCACTTCTGAAACCCCGCACGCTTCACTAAGTGCTTACAGTTGTTTGATGGAGTTCAAACTGCGAGGATGGGGCTGTTCCCCTTGGCTTATGGCACTGTGTGAAAGCAGTGGGTAAGCTCTGTCTTTGGAGCTGAAATTCCCAGAAAGCCACCTGTAATGGATCCCAGCACAGAGGCACAGACTTGCTGCAGCGTGTTGGCCATGTCAGGCTGGCCACACACACCGGCAATGCCAGCTGCATGCATTCCCCTCCTGCGTCAGAGAAGGACTTCAGAAACTTCAAAATCTGCTCTGAAATCTGTCCTTTACACAATTATATTTGTCTTTCCCCCCCCCCCCCCCAGGCAATTTTCAGAATCATTCTAGGGGAAAACAACCCCCCGTCACGGAGACTCAGCATGAAAACAGCAGTGTACCTATTAAACTCATGTAGTGACAAGGTTTCCCCTCTCTTTCAGCAGGGCTAACCAGCAGTTCCTTTTTCCAGCTCCTACCAGATGTTCAGGTGAGTGGAAATCTCATTGCTACGTCTGCAACTTACAGCTGCTTTGGGTTTTGCATCCCCTAAGAGCCTGCTGAAGGGCCTTCCTGTAGGGGAGCAGCATATTGTACAAGGAAGGGAGGCAAAGTTGGCTCCTTTTGTGCACCCAGTGCTCTGGGACATGGCTTTCAGTCTTCTGCTGTGCACTGGGGCAGATGCTGTGGAGAGTCAGTGGAGAAGGAAGCAAGGGGGGATTTTCACAGGTGTTTTTTATTGCTGTAACTCATGAATATGTTACAGAACCCTCTAGGACCAAAGTTAGGTGAGTCACAACACTGTGGAAAGGACTTCCGTCACCACCTAACCCTTTCCCCAGCCTCAAGGCAGGACACATGGGTCATGTCAGGGACACAGTCATCCTCTGCCCTCCAGTGGCAGCCACTCCAGACGATTTGTTCCTGTGCTTTGCTGTCCTTACCCCTGGAGCAGTTTCCCTGAAGTTTGACCTGAGTCTCCCTTGCTGCAATTTAAAGCTATTATTTTTGTCTTAGCCACTACAGACAAAAGGAACAAATCATTCCCTCCTTCCCTGCAATAGCCTTTTATCAACTTTTAAATCACTTATGTTCCTCCCTCAGTTGTCATCTTTTTTTTTTTTTTTTGCTGAACGTTGCCAGGGTCTTTCAACCTTCCTTTGTAGGTGAGGGGTTTTTTTAGACCTTTGATCATTCTTGTTCTTTGCTTTTAGACCTCTCTGACAGGTTCACATTCTTCTGGTAGTGCAATACTCCAAACCCAACACAGCATTTCAGATGAGGTGTTACCAGGGCTGAACACAGACGAAGGACTGCGTCACAACTTCTGCACTGTGCTGCTGTCTGTATAGCCAACATGTTGTTTGTGTTTTCGCTATTGCATGAATCATTTCTGTTTGGGAACCCTTTTAATTCCCAGATACTGTTATGACATATTGCTACCTGCTAATAAAGCACTTTTAAAATCCCACCCCCAATTTAAACTGACAGCCAACACTCCCCTCCTTTCACAGCAGCACTCCCAGTTGGTAGGTTAGTCAGTTGACTGGAAAGTTAATCAGACATCAGGGAAAGACTCAGAAAGAAAAGGTTAAAACGTAATTTGCCTCTGTTTTGCAAATCATTTGCTCTGCCATTCTGCCTTGTTTATACACAGGGTTCATTACAAGTGGGACTGGCTTCTCCTGCAATTCGCCCTTGTCACAAGACTGTCACCGTAATGAAAACAGGGTTGAGGGTGACTTAACCAGCTCTAATGGAGTGGCATGCTCATTAAGGGTGCTGTTCAGTTTGTCTGTCAGAGAACCACATCAATGGAGCACCAAAGTATCCTAAAAGGGTACATACTTTCTCAATGGAAGATGGTTTTTAGCTTCTCCTCTGCATGCATACATGCATTTAAAATGTACCGTGTACCCTGTCCAGCAGGAGAGCATTCACAGTACACAAAACCCCTCTCAAGACATGATGAGCTGCTGGTTTGCTCAGTGGTGTTCTCTAGAGATAAGGAAAGGCAGGACTTCTGTTTTAAAGGACATGCCAAAGACATCAGTAACCCTACTCAACATCTCGTTCCCCTGCTCCAGGACACAGATACAAGCACAACACTTCAGGGAAAGTTTCTGTGACAGTCTCTTGCTGAAACAGTGGTAGCACTGTTCTTGCCCCTGCACTGGTGACCCTGGGCATCAACATTTTGCTACAAGAGCTCAGCTACTCTCACTTGCAAGACAGACCCTTTTGCTTGCTGCCTTGTCCCCTCTAAGAGGACATTAACCATTTCTAACAGAAGGCATTTATATAAAATCGAGGTGTCGTAGTAAAGATCAGGGAGAGGAGAGATGTATCACAGTGTGTTAGAGAAATGTCAGGTTGTGATATCTTGCAGAGAGCTGTAGAGATGTTTTCACTAATTCACTTCGGCAGCCAGATTAGGTGAGTCATATTAACTCTAACCTCTAAGGCAAACACGGGATGGTGGGAGCAGGAACAGAGCTTTATACACTGAGTGCATTTACAAATGTTTCTGCACAGGAGCCAGCTTTGGCAGGGAACTGATGGTTGTCACTATGCAGTTTATCAAAGCAGGGAGGGAGAAGGCTTGGACAATGCTCTTTGGTACTGATAACAATGAACATATTCTATAAGGTGAAAAGAGGGACTGCCAGCTTCTGGCAAGCAAGCCACTCCATTCCCATTAAGAGAAGACATTTGCCTTGAGCATGTTTTTAAGGGATGAAATTCTGACCCTTCTGCCAAAGCTTCCTCAATGACAAGGGCTGTCTCCTGGATGTTCTGCCTGGTTCAGTACAGCCCTTTCCCAGTGAGGGGCCTTTCAGGTTTCCCTAAGGGGATGACTACTCACACAGTGCAGCTCTTCTCATCCCAAATCATCCCCTCCTGTGACTTTAGGCAACCTGCTTCCCTGCAGGCTTTTTTGCCTTTCACATGTTTATAGTTAGCTCGGTTCGTTGTTGCAGCCCCATTAAACACCATCTTGCCAAGCTGTAGCTCCTTAACTCTGTCCCAGTAAATCAGAAAGAAGAGCTTTCTGCTCTGGAGGCTGGAGATAGAGAGAGTACAAGCCTGGGAGGCTTGACAATCAAACCAACAGGGAACGACCCCGAGCAGCACAAGCCAGGCGGCTGCTGCTGCTCGGAGCTGGCAGAGCCCTTTTTGCAGAGGGATCTGTGGCAGAAGGCTTTGATGTGTGCAGGAGGAAGGCTTTGAAGGCCCGCTTGCCTCAGCCACATTTCCTATCCCCTGGATTCCTAATTGGACCCAGTAAATAATGAACCTGAAGAGCAAATCTGCTCGGCTATGCTAGCCTGCTGGCAAGCCGGCCCCCTCTCGCCCTGCCCTCTGGAAACAGCCTTGTGCAACCCCATCAGCTCTGCATACTGTCCTTGTTGGTGTGCACACCTGCTCTTGTGTGTGTGTGTGTTTATAAATATATATATATATCTAAAATCATATTATGTGTTTTATATACTATGTATTTTATTTTTATATCTATAAATCTCACTGTGTGTGCAGAAACACAGACTGACATGCTCCCCATATACTTATGGGCCCTTCTGATCTCCGCCCAAATGACCCCTTGCACCATGACACACCATCACTCTTTCCTTTCTAGAGATGACATGCACCCAGATGATATCCCACTTGTACTGTGTACAGACAGCTCTTTCAGGTAGCCAGGGGGCCAGCAATGCATTCAGTCATGTGCTCTACCAGAGAGCCCTTTCCCTTCATGCTCTGGTTCTTTACATCTCCAAAGGGGAAGCTAATTTGAAGAGGTGGCAGCCACATTTTGTTCCATCTCCTCTTCTGTTTGTCCATCCAACACTTGTGCAAAAATTACTTTAGTTCTCTTATTTTTTTAGCATTGCTTTGGTCTTAAATTAAACTGAAGTTTAGATCCACTGAAAGTGTCTGTTTGCATTTGACATGTGGAGAAAGAGATCATCCACCCTGCTCCTATGTTTGTTTTCCCTCCAAGCATCTTTGTAGTTGTGAAGAGGGGAGAGCAGAACGGGTTATGCATCTTTGTTGGGCCCTCCTCTGCCTAAAACAAGATGTGAGGAGATAAAAGGGATTGGAAATCAATAAATGCCATTTGAAGTTTTTTTGTGTGTAGCAGCTTCTATTGCTGAACAGCAGGTTTTGTTGTCTCTGCACTCCCCGTTTAGTGTTTGAGGTTTTGCTCACCGAACTTTCCTCCTTCCCTCTGCACCTTATATTCCCTAGGAACTGGTTTCTGAAAGACAAAAATAGCTAAGGGAGCCTTTGACATAATTTTTTTGGTTTACCTCCAGCTGGGAATTTTTTTTTTTTAATTCAAAACTTTGAAGTTTTCATTTATCAGTCTCTGTCTCCTCAGCCATCACAGATTCCAATGAGCTTGGCATTTTTTTCCCATCCCTTAGTTGAAGAGGCTTGTTTTTAGCAAAGAGATCAGTGGAGAGCAGCAGATGGTGGATGAGCAAAGGGACAGCTAGTGCTACAATGATACAGTGAGAAAGGAAAGAGAAAAACTAGCATGGCATGGGAAGTGGTGAAAATGGGGAAAGCTTGAGAGCGAGAGAAAAATAGAGGGGAAAAAAACAGAGGGAGAATGAGGAGAGGCACAGTGTCTGGTAGACAGAAATGCAAACACAATAAGATTCTTCAGTGACTGTTAAAAAGAGAAAATGGTAGTCAGCTACTGACAAAGAGAAACTCACTGAGACAGGGCTAGTGAGAAAGACAGGAGATGAGGCAGCGGCAGACAGAGAGATGTATGGTATGGAGAGAGGCAGAGCCATGCCTTGTGTAAAGGGAGCCATGAAATAACAATTGCCAGAGGGACAGGAATAGAGGGGTCACATGTAGTAAGGCAGTAATTACTCTGTTTAAGCAGCGAGGCACAGCAGGGTATTTATTGTTTAAGCTGGCCTCATGCCTCCCATGCCCTTAGGTCTGTAGCTATTACACATAAACCAAAAAACTAGTGCAGTGCCAGGGAGGGCTCTGGCCTGGCTCTGGCTTCATGAATGAGAATGACTCAGATCAGGAGGAAACACCCTGGCATGGTTTCCCCTGGCGTTCACAGGACCTTGCTCATCAGCAATCACATTTGCACCTTATGTGCAAAGCTGGCTGCTGTGCCTCCCAAGCCAAGGAAAGCGCCTGGGGAGCTCCCTGGCCGAGGCAACACAAGCGCCTGCTGGCATAATCAAGGTTAAGAAAGCCAGTGATTTTTGCAGGGTCTTTCTCTTCAAACTCCATGCATCTAGCATACAAATAATAATAAAAAAAAAGGCAAAAAACCAAAAAACCCCCACGATCTTCCAGGTTAAGAGCAGCCTCCCTAGACTGAATGATGTCTCTGTGTTCTCTCTCAAGGGACAGCATTGACCAAACCACTTGGGACAACTCCCCATCGCTGATGGCTCTGCCCAGGAGACAGAAGCCAAAATTTGTTAACACTTTTTTAATGAGCACAAACAGCATTTTTTGGATAGATATATTGCTGTTGAATAAAACTTGGCTGTGATGCCAATGTATAAAGTAAATTATGAACCATGAGATAAATTAAGTCATCTAATGTCACAGCTACAATATTATACTCCCTAAATGTTGCATACTGCAATGTGAGTTGTCATGACTATGCTACCAAACACCAAGCCTTAATTTTACTGCCAAGAAAATGACATATAAACATGAACATACCATTAGTTGTTCTGTTTCCACATACCCTCCATTTTGGAGGGTACTTTACAACAACATGAGGTAGAAGGCATCATCAGCTAGATGAATCACTGAGATGACACCACATCTTTGAGTGTATTAAGAAAGCCTCAGGGCTATGAGGACAATGCTGAGCAGATAATAAAACAGAGGTTGAAAACAGGAGGTCAGACAAATAATCACAGCTCAGGCATAGGAATTGTTCAATGTGCACACATCGATGGCAACACACCAACCTCTCTCTCCCAGCAGTGTGGACAGCACTGTAGGGATCTGCACCCTCTTCCTCCACCACCTACAAGAGGATGGGCCAGCAGTTGCTCCTGGCAAGAGAAACAGTAGGGTATGTTTGGGGGGGTGTGTGTGTGTGATCAGTAGGTCTTTATTTCCCACTGTGCTAAGCACAAGAAGATAATGCAAGCCGAGAGCTGATGCAGGGGGTTGGGTTTTCTTGTATACCGTGGACACCTATGAAAGGCATAAAATACAACAGCAAGTGGTCAACCTGTTACAGGCCCTTGTGACTCTATCAGCTGGTTTCCTTTCATTTGGCCTCATGTACTCCTTTCCCTAAAGTTCTCTTATTCTGGACAAAGCAACTGTGCTATTATCTTTATACAGTTTGAAGACAAGTTCGTCCTCACAGACTCAAGACCAAAGAAAAGATTGACAGCAACAAGTCCCATCTGGGGCAAGAAGCCTGACTGAACTGTATAATTTCTGTCCTGCCTGTGAAAAATGGGGATGGTCTGCAGTGTAGTCCCTAGTTTAATTCCACAAATCATTATGTCAGGCCCAGACTGTAGGAAAACCTCATGTGACGGTGCTCAGTGGTACCAGCTGTGCCAGTCTCTCAATCCAGGAACTAAAGGGTTTGTCTGTGTTGGGTGCCATCTTTAAAAATCCTTGTTATGTTCTTTACAAAGACCCTCGTGTCTCCCGTAGCTCAAGACACGCACAATATACTATTGTGCAAGAATCAAGTGGCTTGCTTTTGTAGGCATTTCTGAAAGTTTGTAGGCATTTCTGAAAATGTTCTCCTGTTTTTAAATATAATGTATAATATAATGTATTTGCTCCCTTCTGTCTTATGTCCACTCTAACTTTAACCTAACTTTAAAACTAATAAAAAAAAAAAAAAGTAACCCCCTGTATATTTGAAACTTGGAAGAAGGCTTGAGAAATAATGAATTGGCCCAAATTTACTTGAAATGGGAAAGAAAATATTAACTCAGAAGCTTAGACATTGTTGTGGCTTTTTCTCTGCAAGCTGAAGCCAAACATTTCCTGGCCAGGTCACACAGCCTCCAAATCTGTCTTTTTGCAAGATGGTAGTTCCTGTAGCTCACCCCGTTTTCAGTGAGGCTATTCTAAATATGAAGTTCACAAGGAACACATAAAGACCGGGATTTCTGTATCAACCTGGATCTTGCCACTGATCTTTTAAACAGCTGTAGTTTTCAAGTGAGGAAATGAGGTCAAAGAGTTAAGCCACCCCTCAGCAAGATTTACCCTTTCAAAAACATGCCAGTGTGTTGTGACGCCTGGTGCCAATATTTGTATAGGTGGATTAGCTTCTTGAAAAATCGTTTTGTTTGCTTTTCTGTTGACCCCTCTCCTTGCTGCAATGTTTCTCAATTAGATCTAGCACAATGGTTGCCTAACACCATCCCCCATATCTGCTCCTGGTGAAAGAAGCAAAGGCGATACTCTGTGGGGAGCACAACAAGGGATCAGGAGATGATGCTAATGGATGGATTTATGATTGAGCAGGCATGAAGTACTGCCAAGTATCAAGGCAACTATCACAGAGGTTTTGAGGCAGGGCGGGGTATGATGGGAAGGTATTGTTTGGGCTCACACGCTGCACAGACTTCTGATCAATTGGGCTGGCTCCTGTGATATTATTATCTGAGGTATCTGCTGTTGATTGATAGTGATAGTGGGCCAGATAAATGATTGGTTCAGTCCATGATATTTAATTCCCGTGCAGTTAGCCACTCTACTTGCTTTCCAAAGAATAAGGAATATCTCTCTCAAGCTTACAAGGCTGTGAAGGAGGAGGAGGGTGTTTGCTCACTGTCTAATACTGCAGGCTGTACAGCCCTACAGGGGAGGCAAGCAGAGAGGAAATATAGGCCCTGACTTTGACCCCTTGTAGCTCCCTGATGCAGCCACTACCATTGCTAGTGCAGCTGTTTGCCACCAGCACTACTGAAAATCTTGCCTGCGAGGCAGGGTCTCTCCCCCAGGGATACGGGAAAAAGAAGGGGGTCACCAAAAAGGGAAAAGGCAGAACATTATAAGCAGAAGAAACAGTTTCAAACCAACTCCTTTCTGACTTCTTACAGATTACTCCATAAATTTAGGAAGAGGTCTGTGGACAAACTTAAAAGATATTTCATTGCCTTTGTCCTAACTCCTTACTACTCTTTCTTGTTCTGATGCTTATAGAAAACTTCTATCAACTGTAACACTCCTGGTGTGAGAAGACCATGGCCAGGCATATCAATCAAAAGCATCTCACTGGGCTTCACCACCGTGTTACTGTCCTGGACAGGAATCTATTTTTTCATTCTCTCCCAACTCCCCAAAAGAATCTACCTTCTCTGGGGAGAGAAACATCTTGCTCCAACAGGAGCCCAAGTCAGTCAAAAAAAAACAAGAAAGCATGAAAAAACATTCATTTTATGTTGAGGACTCATTGGCTCCTTTCCTTCTCAAATTTCCTGAAGAGGCAGGGGTCTTATTAGAGTGCCTTTGCAACTGCAAACCTGTGAGAGTTTCACTGGAACTGAAACAGCAGTTGTTCTAATTAAACAGCACAGAGCAGGCCACCTTAATCACCGGCATGATTTAATCTTCCTTGAGGAGAGAGTGGAAGAGGAATCAAAACTGATAAGAGAGAGGGAAGAAGGTGAAATGTGCTGAGTCCCTGGTTCCTCAATTTAAAGCACTAAGGGATGTCTCTCATCTCTGTGAAGATTAATGTGAGCCTCTGATGGCATGTTTTATTAAATGGTTATATAATAATTAATATTTGAAAGAAGGGTTTCCAAAAGCCACTAAATGCTTTACCAGGACAAGACCCAGTAGCTTTAAATGGCATTTGTGCTTGCATGTCACTCAGGTGCACTGGAAAACTTCACCTCTGCTCCCTTATTAAAATCAGTGCCTCATTTACTCCATCAGCATGCCCTTGACAGGCTTTGTGGAAGAAACTAGGGGCCAGGGTGAAAACCATAAGCCCTCTAGGGAGAGGGTCCATGTTTGCTCAACCTTGGGTGGAAGGGGGAGGTGCCAGCAGCACACAGCCTGAGCGACAAATCCATCAGCTGAGGAGCAAGTACCCAGACACCAAGGACACCTGAGAAATAACAGCATGATAATTCCCATTCTGACTCTCCCAAAGCCTGTAATGGGGAGGCACATCTGTCCCTGAGATGAGGCATGCCGGCAGGCCAGGTAGAAATGCTGCTGGCAAGCTAGAGGGCCAGTGGGCCAAAGCTTAATAGGAAAACAGCAGTGATTTGTCTCCACCACTATTTATGTTTCAAGCACATGACAGGCTGTCATTGGAAGTGAGTGCTGCTAAATTTATTGCTTCTCAGATCTCCGTCACAGTTGCATACTTGACAAGTCACTTCATTTGAAGGGCTAGGTGTTGGACTGGGCTTTCTTCCCCCATGCTCTCCTCCAGTGAAAGCCACAAACAGCTGTCTTTACATCACAAACTGATCCCCTTGGGGGCTATATTATCAGGGTGTGAGTTCAGAGAAGAGGGACATTCCCGGCATATTCGTTTTTAACCCTGATATACGCCAGTCTCTTTCCGGGCCACTTGGCTGCAGATGTGTGTCTGACAGGACACACATATGACTGAACCAAACTAGTAACAGCTTGGTTACAGGGCTGGGCATTCAGAAACAGAGAACATGAGAGTGTGGTGAGCACAAGTGAGTACCAGCTGGGTGTGTGGGCAAAAGCTGCCGAGCACTGTAAAAAAGCAGTACGAAAGCTTGTGGGGATGCAAGAGGCAATGAAGATGGGTGAAAGGGTACCCAGGGATTAGACTCTCCACGTGTGTGTGCAGGTGTATGGACGGTGGGAAAAATACATGTGGAAGCACAGGTGTGGGACTGGAAGTATGAGGGAGCACTAAGGTAAAGGTGTGAAGGAAGGCAGGCTGGCTGGCAGGCAGGGGAGAGGGTGAGACGATGAGCACAGGGCTGTGCTCTGCCTGTGGTCTTGTGTGTGGAGGACTGCAGTACAGAGTGTACTTGCCTTTCAAGTGTTGCATGGTGCCTGCCTCCACACAGCCCTGTACATGTCTAACAAAACCTTTTGGCAGGTGGGAGAAGACCCCTTAATAGACGCATCCTCTTTTTCCTGTCACAAGGGTGCAGGACGACTGCAATTCTCCACGAGCCCCTTAGGAATCTGCTCCGCTTGCTTTTCCAGTGGTGTAGGCCAGAGGCCCTTGTTCTGCAATTGCACTGCACAGTTTATATGATTAAATGTAGCATCTGCAGCTATATTAGCTGGGCTATTAGTGACAAGTGTTATCAATCCTCATACTTCAGCGAATAAACTGATCACCAGCTGGGGACAGAAATCTCCCCTTGTCTCTCATCACCGTAATGTACAAACTGCTTTATGTGGGTTTCATGCCATCGTACACGCAGACCAAGGTTGCAAATGGGCCACTTCTCTCTCCTGGCAGTTTACAATGCTACAACACTGGACTGTATTGACAGCAGGCACACTGACTGGCACCACGGCACATAGCACCCAGTCACCCCTCCTCCACCGCAGCACCTTCTCTTTATCAGCTTTGCCACTGCAATGGCTTGTCAATACTTTGTCCTCACCCTGCTTATGTGTGGATCACACTGACACGCTGACAAAGGTTGCCTCTTTAGAAACCCGAGAGCAGACAGAGGGAAACAGCGAGAGGTGGAGTTGTGAGTTAGACACTGACAAATAGTTTGGGGTATCTTCTATTCTTTCTTTGGTTCACTGCTTTCCAAGGAACACAACAGACATTTTTTTATGAGTGGCTCATCCAAGGCTGCTTTAAATTTTACTGGGAGTGAGGAAAAAACCCCAACAATCATGCCCTCCCACCCGGCATCCAAGGACCAGGAATTCATCCACAGTAATCATCCATGTCCTGTGGACTGAGGCCCTCTGACACTTTCACTGGATAGTAGCCCCTCCTAATAACCAGTAACTCAATCAAATTCCTTTCTATCACCTCTGCAGTACCAATACTCTGTCTGAGCACTCTGTACTGGCTAGGACTCAGTGGAGAAAAAATAAGTCCTGCAACTTCTGACCATAAGGTATTGAAAGAATATTATAAAAACAGGTTTTAAAACACCCTTTCCTCAAATACTTATTTCCTTATTTCTCAACTGCTCTCAAAACTGCTGTCTTTGTATTTCCAAGTCTAGCATTCCAAATGGGATGCTGGGTTTGATTAAAACCATTTCCTGGCTTATAAGTTATGTCAATATCCTGGTGGGATTTTATGCCACTAATCTCAGCAGTGGGTTGAAGGAAAGGAGGCATGTTAACTATATTAAAACGGCAAATTCACCTGCAGATTGTATTTTTTCACTGCTTCAGGAGTAGACGGTCCTGAGATAATTTTCAGGCAGTATGAGCTTGCATATATGGGGGGATGCAACATGCAGGAAGGAGAGGGGAGAAGAGAGAAGGAAGGAGAACAGAGAACAGGGGAAAAACTGTCAAGACAAGAAAAAAATTTAAAAATAGCATAAAGAGGATGGCTTGTGAGACCCAAGTCTTTAGGAGAAGGACAGAAAAGGGCATAGATAAGGAAATGAAACACAGACCATGAGATAGAGATGAAAGGTTGATTAAAAAAAAAAGTGAAGGGATGCAGAGGGTTATGGCAAACAGGCAGAGCTCTGAGCAAGGTGAATTGCCATGGGAAAGCACTGAGGAATGCAGTTAGTGCTGGCTGGGAATACAACATGCAAGGGGTAACTGAGGCCTGAGTCTTTCAGATATATTACAGTTGTATTGATCTGTGGTAAACAATGTCATTGCTCACAGAAGGCTGTTGGCAGTATCACTGAGAGTCTCAGACACTTAGATGGTGTGTATACATGCACAGGACATATGAGTAGAAAGAGAGGTAGGTTCCCATGACCTTTGGTAATAAGGGCTTGGGGTGGAGTGGGAATGTTTGGTGCTGACTGCTCTGTACTTTCTGCTGGCTTCATCTCATTAAAGGTGGGTTAAATACACCATTAACAACCATCCCATTTCCAGACAAACAAGTGCTACCTTATCAAATACAGAGAGGTCCCCTGGAAAGTCTTAGTTAATAAAATGCTCCATGTTACAAGATAGTCTGCAATTCATGGATCAAAAAGATAAGGAAGAAGCCATAGTCCCAACCTCTAGACGATTCTAGCACTGCAGGAGACCACAAGATATTCTCTAGCACTTTCCATGTAACCATAGGAAGAGCTCCTATGCATTTGTTTTCCTCTTCAGCCCTTAGGCTCTTGCTGTGAACATGCTCTGGTTTGCAAGGAGGCCACTGTGGCTGCCGAAAGGCTTAAGGAGGAAAGAAAGAGTGGGGTCCTGCAGTCACCTGTCACTGGAGTCATTTGAGGTTTTGGTGCCCTCACTTACAAATCTGTTCTGTGGGCAAAGACTCCTCAGATCTCCCAGCTGCATCAGCTTGTCACACAGCAGAGCTGGGCCACCAGCTGGGCTACCAGATGAAGGCATGGGAGGGAGCCTGTAGGTTGGGACGCAGAAGGAAGTGCTGCAAGAGGGGATGGAACTGAAGCCCAACCTGCTGGGGACCATGGCTCTGCTTCTAACGCAACAGGAAAAATGTCATTGCTGCTCTGAGATCTCCTGAAATGCAGCTTGCCGTGTCATATATAATGCACAGGATGAAGTCCGCTATGAGGGAAAATGGTTCTTCACTCAGATCTGATGAATTCTGGCTCTTTCTACACCCCTTTGCTCTTCCAGCTGGAGGCATTTGTAGGGAGTCATGGAAGAGAGATGGAGAAATGAGAAACTGAGATACCGAGATACCTATTCAAGTACTTCGTCACTTAACCTCAAACCCTTCCTGAGCTCTCTCCAAACAGAAACTGGCTGAAGGTGACATATAGCCCTCTGAATCTGAACCTCCTTGGGACATCTGTACATGCTGCTCCTGGCAGCATGCTGTGTTAACTCGTTTATCACTTGTTTAATGATTTGGGGATTTAACCACTTTAACTTGGAGCAGACAGCAAGCTGAAGGCTGGAAGGTTTGACTGACTCCCATCTATGTTTCTGTACACTCATCCTCATCCTCAGAACTGGCTGATTTCTGTACAAGGCTAAAGGCAATCTTGAATCTTCCGGAAAAAGGAAAAAAAAAGGAGAGAGAAAGAAGAGACATTGAGGAGTCCTCAGAGAGACAGAGATGAGTTGATGCTGGCAGAGAATATCTAGCACTGCATGGAGTCATAAGGAGGGAAATGGCCTTGTTTACTTTTACAGGTGGGAATATCTCTTCCCACCTCCACTGTGGTGCCCATCAGCATCCCTGTGCAGGAATATAGGCTGGCAAGATGCTCACATGTATTCTTTGCTTTGCTTTCTGCATGGTAGTTATGGAGGTGGTAGCAGCCTTTACAGTTCCAAGACTGGAGTCTGGTCTAGGTGATAGATTAAATCTCAGTTTAGACAAGAGTCTTTCTAGGGAATGAGGCTGCAGAAATTCGTACAGAGTTTTCTCAGGAGAAATGCAGTCTAAGTTAGATTCAGACTAATACCCTAACACTTGTTCCTCTCTAAAAGCAGAAAATGCTCAAGGCATTTTTCTTGTGCTTGTGCAAAGACACTGCTCACAAACCTGTATACAGCACCACATTCTGGGTCCCTTCTGCAGGGAAAAATCATTAAGCCAAATCATACGCATACTCCCAGCAAAAAAGGCAAAAGATGAAAAAAATCTGTGTGCAGAGGGAACAGTCGCAGCTGTTTCAATTTATAAGACAAGAAATTGTATTTCAAAGAGAATACAGAAGTTTTCCCCTTTGAGAAAGTTATTAACCAGAATTCGCAATAAACCTCACTCCATTTATATGCCTCTAAACTGAAGGGCCCTAATAGAGATTATATTGCATTCTGCAGGGCTCTGCCCTGCCAAGAGCTCACAGCCTCAGACCTTGCCATCCTACAGGTCTGAATAACCTCTCCTGCTTTTTTACCCATCACAGCCCTTTTTTCCCTTCTTCAGTTCACATACCTCTTTTTGTCTTTTCATTTTTTCCTCTTACCCTGTCTCCCTCCTCCTCTCCCCCTATTATTCTCCTTTTTATCTTCCAACCTTTTTTTTCCCTTCCACTTGTATGTATGTCCACAAGACTGAAACCTGACTGTAACTCAGTTGAGCTATTGCAATGACAAAAAGCATTCATGCAGGAATAGTGTATTGGTGAAACATTTAGGAAAAAGAGTTCTTATACCTGCGGCTTTGCTTTGCTTTTACAGTTGCCTCTTACATGGCAAACATATGTGGCAATTGCTTCAAGGGAGATGACACCATATTGCACCACATGGCTGGAAAAGATTTCATTCTTCTACTTCAAAGCTACAGGGAACAGAATCAAGGGGGGTGGGGAGAGGACAAGGTAAAAAAATACCCTACAGCTGATGGAGTATGCTACAGCTAAAGAGAAATCACTTAGAGGCGTTGGCAGCAAAGAACTTCACTCACAGAAGCTGGGATGCTGGAAATTTCCTTGAAGATGACCCACTGAAGATGTGTTTGATTTGAACTGGTAAAGGCCTGCGCTTGTTTGTACTCGAGGACCCTAGGGAACAGCTTAAGGTTAATTAAATTTTTTTGCATATACTAGCTTTGATACTTAGGACATTTATCAAGAAAGCAAGGAAACAAAAAAAGATATGATGGTGGTATAAAAGAGGGAGTAAAAGACTGAGAGAAGTCAATCCAGCAATCCCATGCATACCTGCTCTTAAAAATGGAAAATTTAGTGTGGAACATACATCCATGTTTCATTCTCACTTGTTAACAAGGAATCAAGTAACTTAAGGAGGTGATAGATTACCCATGAAGGAAAAACAATAAATCAAGCAGTTACATAAATAAAGGACACTATCTCCTTCTTGAACCTCTCTCATTGCTGGAGGAACAACAGTGGCCTGGGTGGACCACTGCCCATTTTTCTGGCAAGGCTGCTCTTAGACAAGTCCTCTGTGTCCTGTTTCTTTCTGCATCAATCTCACAGTGTCTTAACACACACTTCTCTATACGTCTATTTGTGTGTGGTCAACTTTATATAACACAATTTGTATGCGGCTGCCTGGAAATGAAAGCATAACAAGCGTTGCAAAATTGATATTCTCCTCATTAAAAAAAGAAAAATCCTCCTTTACCAAGTTTGACCTGGTAACTGTATTTCCCTTTTGGACAATATATACTGCACTGCACATACAATGGAAGCGATAAATAAGCCATCATTTAAAACAAGAAACGTCCTCCTAATAGGGCAGTGAGTGTTTGGCATGCACTCATTGATTTAAATGTCAGCCAAACAGGTAATGATTAAAAGATGAGAAAATGCCTGGTCTCACTCAAGAGCCCAATCAACATATTACAGAAATCTTCTACAGTTTTTACACATTAACTCTCTGGATAACTTCTGCTGAGGAGTGTCCAAGGCACAGGGGTAGGAAGCTGTGCAAAACTGAAGCTGCTGTGCAAAAAACCCTCTCTGTTCAGAAAACAAAAGACTTCAGTTTCCTCTGATTTCAGTCTTGAGTTTTCCCTAGCATATGAGTGGTGGTATGTATTAAGCGAGAGCTCAGTCTCTCACAGCAGTAGAGGGAGGCTCTAGTATAGGATGGAACAACAGCAGAAGCAGCTGCTATTTAGTACTATAAATGCAGCCTTTTTCTGTTTCCATTGCACGCTCCCTACCTCCACTGGTCAACGAAGTCTCCTTTGTATCCTGAGATACCTACTCATGCTTATAAGCCTCTCTATAGCCAACCTGCAACCCAGTGTGAAACAGGCTTATGCTGAACCACTGGGGCTTTTGAGGTTGAACAAAAAAAACCTGGAAAAAATACAGCATCCTGGAGATAATAGTCTTTAGTGTGAGCATTGCATGAGCCTGACAGGAAAGTGACTGAGCATCTTACTGTTTTGTACAATACTGCTTCCTTTTCAATTCGCCTGCTTTTAAACATCAAGCTGAACTGTAAAAGGAGACCCCCTGGTTTGGGGTTCACCTCCACACAGCTCTTCCTGTCCATCTCCCTCTAGTAACCAGCCTTTCTCTTCCAGTTTCCTCAGTATGAATACCCCTGCAGGGAAAAGCTGTCTTTCTCTGCAATCCCTAATTTAATACTCTGACATGGCATCAATATCTTGCTGCTATTTCTTCCTGTTAGTTAAGTTCTATCTCTGCCTTTTATGCCCTTTCTCTTTAAGTCATTCAGTTTTCCTGTTCTCTCTGCCCTGCTTTACCCTTCGTGGTGGGATTTGTGTTTTTTACCTTTCCCTTTCCTCCTCTTCTGGAAACTTGCCAGCAATAGAGCAGAAGGGAGCACATCGAGAAAGGTTAGGCAAACACAACATTATGACCAGAATCAGCAACATATTGCTCATTAAACATTTAAAATCAACAGTTGCTGGCTTGATTTGCCAATACTGTGAGAAATGCCAGTTTTAGCTCAAGGTGCCTCCTGTTTCCAAAATGGCTTTATTTATGATGTGGGAGCTGGTGGCTGTGAGAACAAAACCCTACCTTCAGTGGCCAACAACACCCAAGCTACAGGCAGCTCCACGGAAAGTTCCCCAGCGAGCACCAATCACTTCTGCCTCCCTGACACCCCCGCTGCTTTCCAGAAACAAATGGATGTGTAAGAGCACAGAAATGTGTTTGCAGGAGATAAATTATTTATCTGAAATTTACTGTTGTGAAGTCAGCGTAATTCTCAAATCCGCAGACATATTTTATGCACTGATAGGATGTTTCAAACAGGGGCATTTGGACTCATTTCTTCCCTCCTCCTGCAAGTATTAACACAATAATGCTTCACCTGAGAAAGAAAAGAGCTGGTGCTGGAGTTGGAAAAGCAGCAGGATAATATGCTTGTAGTTTTGCATTGTGTCCCGGTAAAATTCTGTTTCTTGATAAACAAACCAGTGTAATACTCATTTCCCTTCCTCCCCCAATCTCTGTGATATTTGCCTTTATATTTTTTTCTCCCTAGTCTAAAAAACTAATGCCTTTGGTAGTTGGAAAATCAAGCTTTATGCCGTATGAGGTACAAACATCACTACTGTGGGCAAATCCCAGAGCCCTCCATCTCTGTCAGCGTCCTCCCTCCTGCCCTGCAGCAATCCTTGCACTCCCAAGCCAGGTCAAAGGCAGGTCACTCCTATACCCACGCACATGTCCACATACCTACTGCTACACGGACACTCTCCTCTCTTCTGCTTCCTTCTTGGACATTTCTGCATCAATCAAGGCCTACTAAATTTCCCGTTGTTTCAGAAGTGCCTTGGGTAGTACAGCGTATCTAAAACTATGCCACTGATCCAAACTGAGATTCTTTCTTGGGAATTTTTGCCAAT
The DNA here is from genome assembly GCA_036023395.1 of Myiotriccus ornatus. Taxonomy (NCBI): domain Eukaryota; kingdom Metazoa; phylum Chordata; class Aves; order Passeriformes; family Tyrannidae; genus Myiotriccus; species Myiotriccus ornatus. Next base: position 22,857,935 of record JAYRBT010000001.1, read on the forward strand.
TATTCTGAAGGGAACAGAGCTGGAGCCTAGGTCTTGCTGTGAAGATCTATTCACTCTGAATTGCACTTGTTTGAAGCATAAAAAATAAGATTGTCCTCTGTTAAGGCAGGAGTAAAGAGGTCAATTATAAAGAAAATGGTTCACACAGCAGATAATCAGCCCAACATTTCTGACAAGCTCTTGCCCACTGAGCAATAACAAGTCCCGCAGATGCTCACAGGCACCCTTCACTTTGAGTCAGTCGGAATGGAAATGAATATGGCCTAACCATGTCTCTCCCTTTGCTCTGCACGGGTGTATTTAAACGAGCACATGCTCAAAGAGAAGCAAATGGCTTGCTCAAGGCTCTAGTAAATCCAAAAGGCAGCAGTAAAGGCTGCAGTTGTTCAGAATATAAGTGAGTATTTTTGAGAAATCAGATGGAATGCTTCCAGCAATCCAGAGTGCCTGCAGAGAAGTCCCAGAAGCTCCTCACTTTAACAATAATTCTGTAAGTGAATGCACTCCCCCACCTGCCACTTAAGAAACCTAATCACATACCAGATCCTCTCTTAGAGTTGGCCACTGCACAGCACAGGAAAAGTGGGAAGTCATTTTCATTGAAACATGGTCTAAGCAACTTGAAATGCTGCCACTAGAGTTTTCACAGGGAAAAGAAAAAAATAAGAGGTCTTTTGATATAAAAATAGTTACTCTCCTCCTTGCACCTGGCATCTGTTTTGTTTATTAATCCAAACAAACACCTGACCTTTGGACACACAAAACATGCTGGATGTTCACTAACAGGAGCAAGTCTTCACTGTGGCTGCAAGCAGCTATTTTTGTGTGCTGTTTGATATTCAGCAGGAAAGATGGAGCCCTTCTTCCCACCCTTCCCAAGCTAATTACCAGTCACTGCTGTCGACAGGACTACAGAGCCCTGCTCAGGTCAGCCCAAAAGACTGTACTCTTACCCTTATATTCTGTGGCAGCAACTGATGATGAAAAATTGCTGCTACATCAAGTCAGATACTGAGCAGCCACTGGAGATCTCAGACTACAGCCCCATTACAGCACCATGGATCCAGACAGACTTGGGCCACTGCTGGCAAGTGACCCTCAAAGAGTGGGGCAGGCTGTGACCCATCTACTCCTCTTAAACAGAAATGAAAGTGCCAATGTTAACAGAAGTAAAGAAGTGGCTATGGGTCACCTTCCAGTTTTCTCAGTCAGAACCGAATCAGAACAGCCTCTCACTTTATCAGAGGCATCAAAACAGAGAAGAAGCAGCAGGTTTTTGTAACAAGCCAATGACTTGACTGACCAAGGACTGTAAAGGAAGGATAGCACACATGTATCTCCTGGATCTGAAAAATGTACAACTTGCAAAAAATACCTAAACCTGAAAGAAACCCAAATCCTTCTGCAATGAGAGCACAGGTGATCTAAGCTCTAGGTATGCCAGATAATTTAAACAGAAACAAAGCAAATCTAAATTTCTACACATGGTACCATGACCTGAGGACTGAAGAGAGAGCAGGCTCACGAAACAGCATTATGATTTTTCTAGAAGCCCAGAAGCCTCAAAATGGTTTGCTTAACGTGCAATAGAGTTGTAGCTTTTGGCAGACCAATTATTTAATCATTTAATTGCCTGGAATCATTGTCTTAAAATGAGTGTTCAATACATTTGCCCCTTTATTAAGCCAGGAAGCTCCCCAAGTCCCCAGGGGTACAGCAGCCTGCAGACCCTCATGGTTCAAAGCGATGCTGCACTGCAGAACTACATCAGTGTCAGAAACATCTCACAGTCTCCTCCTGAGAGGGTTTGCTGAGGACTTGATCCTTCGGACCACAGGTCTCTGTAATTGCCTTCTTTATCTGAACAAGGTGAAATAGCTGTGAAGGGATAACTTTTTATTGATTTAGTTAAAGTGATGTTACCTGTCCCCTAGTCAGCATTCTCCTATCATTTCAGGAGTGTTGTGTTTCTGCCAGTACAGGCAGATTCAAAGCAAAGCAAAAATCAAAATAAGCCAGTCATGTGCACCTCTGTAACAGGGTCAATTTTAAAATTACACCTTTGGTTAAATGGGTGCAACTTCCTCATGTAGCCAAGCCCCAAGCTCCCTTTTTAAGAATAGGTAGCACACCAAAAGCTATTTTCTTATGAGAGACCCCAGAAATAAGTTTCAAGCCTCAGAGAGAAGGATTAATTTGCTAGTAATGAAAGTGACACACAGGGAAAATGTAAAATCAATCTTGTGTTTAAAGGCAGAACAGCACTGGCTCCACTTCCTTTTTTTTCTTTTTTTCTCCCTCGTTTTCGTCCCCTCTCCCCACAGTGGCTTGTTACCACTGAGCATACATTATGCACATTACCCACAAGCCTCTGTTCTGTTTAAATTAAAAAAAGAAACAGCGTTTTTAATCAATCTATTTGCACTCTTCTGCCACAACTCACAAAAGCAGTTTGATTTCTTTTCATTGCTCTCAAGAGAGCTGAACACAGATGACTAAAAAAACCACTGCAAACTAGTAATAATAGTAGCAATAGTAGCAATAATAGTAATGAACAGCCCCCCTTCCCTCCCTCGAAAAAAAAAAGAAATAATGGGAAAAAGAAACACGGTTAGCCAGTTCTTGACCAAAACACAGACTACGTTAAAAAACAACAGGTCAAACTTAAGCAAAACTGGCTTGTTCTGACTGTGGACATCCCTCCCTCACACCATCGACAGGTAAGAACAGCTACACAACAGAGGGAATTTTTAATCCTTTAAAAATTGGATTGTCTGCCTGCACTTTTTCTCCAATTCCTGCCAATTCTGCTACATGCACATTTGGAATGAAGTTGTGCCTAGGAATTCAGACCCTATCTTGTGTTTCACACACTTTATGATTCAACTGCAAAATTAAAAATAGCAGAGAAAGGGTTAGCTGGTTTTGCTTGTAATGAATCACAGCCACAATTAATTCTACTGTTCACATCTAGGGATTGCTAATTCTTTCCTTTTTTCTCCATCAAGACAACAGGAGGAAAAACAGACCACTGCTTTAACAAGACTGTATCATGCTGAGAACTCCTGCTCAGTTTTCTATCCATAAACAATTTTACACAATGAAAACCTTTTTCTTCCTCTTTCTTCCACAGATGAAGAGAAAAGAAAAACAATCTTCCCAAGAAGGAACCTTGAAACAGAACCAGAACCTCTTCATTGCTGGACCCCCAACAGGGGAGACCTTGAAGCCACAGAAGCTAGTTCCTCACTGCAGATGCTTTTCTGCCTCCTCTACTACCCTACAGCAGCACCCCACTTCTACATCTGAAATACTTCACATGATGTATATACCGATATGGGGTAGCTACTGTTAGATGTATGAACATATTTTATTCTTCCAGACCTAAATGTACTCCAAGTCTCACATGTTTTACATTCCTGGACTTAGTGTTACAGCAGTAAAGATCCTGCCAACACAGTGATATGTCTCTTCGCTCCAACCCAGATACATAACTTGTCCCTTTCGGCCATATCAAAGACATGCACGGTACATTAATGCTAAATTATATTCACAGTTCAAACTGTGAGAAAGATTTACTATTCAAAGAAGTAAAGCCAGGGATGATATCCAAGATTCAAGTCTAGATGCTATACTTGCATGTTGCAAAACTGAACCATGCAAGTATTTTGAGATGTCAACACCTTAGGGTTTGGTTTATACTTATCTTCAACCAAAATACTGCCATTTTCCCCTGCAGCTTTAAAAATGGAAGAGAAGGAAAGATACTGGTTATCTTCCTAATTGCTTCTTTGTAGCAACCATCTGCATAGGAAATAATGCTGGTATTTTTCATGGGTTTTAAGAGAATTATTAGATGCTCTGTATGCACAGAAAGTCACTGGCTCTGGATGACTAACTCCATAGAATCACAGAACAGTTTGCACTGGAAGGGACCTTAAAGTTCATCTAGTTCCAACCCTCTGCCATGAGCAGCGACACCTTCCACCAGACCAGATTGCTCAAAGCCCCATTCAACTTGGCCTTGAAAATTTTCAGGGATGGGGCATCTATTGCTTTTCTGCAACCTGTTCCAGTGCCTCAACCATTCACACAGTAAATAATTTCTTCCTTATATCTAATCCAGATTTACCCTCTTTCAGTTTAAAGCCACTCCCCCTTGTCCTACATGCCCTCGTAAAAAGTCCCTTTCCAGTTCTCTTGTCAGCTCCCTTTTGGTACTGGAAGATGCTACAAGGTCTCCCCAGAGCCTTCTCTTATCCAGACTGAACAAGAAAAACCCCTCAGCCTGTTCTCACAGGAGACATGCTCCAGCCCTTCAGTCATGTTCATGGCCCTCCTCTGGACTCTCTCCAACAGATCCTGGTCTTTCTTATGTCAGGGGACCCAGAGCTGGATGCAATACTCCAGATGGGGTCTCACCAGAGCAGAGTAGAGGGGGAGAATCACCTCCCTTGACCAGCTGGCCACACTGTTTTTGATGCAGCCTAGGATGAGGTTGGCTTTCTGGGGTGCAAAAGCATATTGCAGGGTCATGTTGAGCTTCTCGTCAACCAACCCGCAACCTCTTCTCCTCAGGGTTGCTCTCAATCTGTTCTCTGCATAGCACCTCTCCTCATTGGCTCCTCTATCACTTGGGGAAGAAAGTGACACAACACCACATTCCAGGAACCTCCTGAATTGCTTCTGCCCCACTGTGTTGTTACTGCAACAGATGATGTGGTGGTTGAAGCCCCCCAAGAGGACCATTGCTTGTGAATGTGAGGCTGCTCCTATCTGTCTATAGAGGGTCTCATCTACTGTGTCTTCTGGGTCTTAGAAAATCTCCCTGCAGGTAGGTCAATCAGGAAAAGCATCAACCTAGATGTGCTGTGCTGAGCACACTGTAAGAGGAATCTCTTCACATCACCTTTTCTCATCAGAGCTAAAGCACCAGGCTCTGCCATTATGCACTAGGGAAGAAGTAGCTACCCACTGGTGTAAGGGAAGTGGGAGAACAACGGGTCTAGGATCAAAATCAAGGCGTTGTGGCCTGATGAGTGTGAACTCCAGGCAGTCAATAGGTGGTAAGTTTAGACCCCAGTGCAAACCCGTATTCAGGTCCAAATGATATGAGGTGGGGCAAACTATCAGATGAAATGATTGTGTGGGCAAGGTTGTGTTTTTTGAGGTGGCTAAAACTTGACCAAAAAGTACTTGATTTTAAAATGCTCAGTCCTTGAGCCCCAGGGAGGTAGCCCAGCTAACCACTGTGACTATGTTACCAACACTGCAGTGCCAAAGGAGCAGATTCGTAGAGGAAAATGGTTCTGGAGACATGCTGCTTACACTGTGTACACTGCAGAGGTTTACCTGGGACTAGATCTATTCAGGCCCCACGGGCTGACCTCCATATGCCCAGAAACCTTCCTGCAACAGAATGAAAGCAAAGACATGACGGGGAGATATGCTTCCAAAGCACACTCAGGACTTAAATGCTAATGTGAACACACTGTGTACCGTATGTTGCACTGGACTTAATAATTGGTACATTTCTACATATGAAACATGATTAAGAATTAATTCCCTTTGTAGTTATTTATACCCAGGGTAGAAAATTCATGACAACTGCCAAAATACCTCACTGTGCTAAGTGCAAAAAGAAAGTCCACCATTTCTACCTATGTGCACTAAAATCAGATTGCTTCCAAGATCCTGAATTTCTTCTGATTATTCTGTGATCTCCATGTCCAAAAATTTATCAGAGCAGAGATTTCCATCATCCTCTGCCTCAGGAACTTCACCGCTATTCCCTTTAAAAATCGTGATTACAGGCACAACCTCTGGTTGTAAAAGTGAGACAGTAGAAGAGATTTCCCATGTGAATTACTAATTTTTCAAGGCAAAGGATGCTTTTTTCAAATGCCAGAAACACAGGAGGTTTATCAGAGAAGACTTCGTCTGCCTCACCCACCATTCCCAGCAGAAACAATCCTGCCATTGGAAACAGGTTTTTCTGCTGCTGATGCACAAGGTGAAACAAAATCACTTTTTGTTCCATTGGGTCTGTGAGGCTAAGAGAAATAGGCAGTTGTTTACATCTGTACAGTAAGAAGATGGGATTCGAATACAGAGAGATACAAGCTGTACCATGAGGGTGTGTCACACAGTAAAACAAGGATTAATGGATAAAAGTTAGACCGGCTATTATTAGGATTTCCAATAAAGTAGAAATCCTTCAGGATCTCCTGAGGAGAGACAGAACTCCCACCTCCCAAGCAATGTGGGTTTATCACTGACTCACTGCACTGCAGGGCAACCACATACCAGTGGACCCCTGTTTCAGTAGCCTTAATCCACACCTGTGTGCACAACAGGGTGCAGAGGTACTAGGCAGTTTGCCTGCTCTCCTAGGAGCAGAAAGCGGCCTGGATGCTCCTCTTATCTGGCTCCTGGAAGCTCTGGAAGAAAGGCTTCAGTAGCAAAGAACTTCAGCTGCCTCCTCAGGATTTTTGAACAGCAGGTAGTTCAAACAGACTGCTCAAGTCTGAGGCATCTGCAGTGTCAGGGTTGAACAGGAGAAGGAGAAGAAATGCTCTTTAGTGCCTGGACATGTGAAGACTTTTGATATCCATACAGTATTTTCTCCCCTGCTGGGTTTCATTTCCCAGTGAAGAGCTACCACTATATATATATATATGTATATATATATATATATACACACACACACATGCACACACACATATATATAAAATACCCCCTCACATTTTCACCCGTCATTCATGATTCTAAATCCCCATGCCTACTGCACAAATGCTTTCTGATAGGGCATTCCCTCCTGAAGTTCTGCTATCTGATGGCCCTTATAAACAGATCAAGGGGTGCTCTGCTGATACACAATGCACAGAATGAGCAAAAACCCTTCCCTGATGTCACCATTATCCTCTGCTACACCCCCATCGACGCAGTACAGCTGGTGGTGCCTTGCTGGCATGCTCTGGAAGAGCAGACAAGAACTAAGATTAGGGACAGGAGCCAAAATCTAGTGAGTTTCAGTATGATGCTTTCTAATGCTTCTGAATCTCTTCAGAGTCCTGCAAAAGAGCTCTGTGTGCATTCATTTACATATGCACGCCTGTGTGCTTTTGCCTGTGATGGAGTACTGGCTCTACATGGCAAGGTGAGGATTTGAAGGAAGGATGCCCTCGTTTTCTTCCTCCTCCACTCAGAAAAATTGTATTTTCTTTTACATTTCTTCTAGGTTTCCTTGGTTTGTGAAATCCACAGGGCAATATCCAGAGCTCTTGAGCACAGCAAAGCCCATGGCACTAGGCAGAATGGCTTGGACAGCTGGTACATTGTACACAATACAGCTCAGTCTTCAACTGCATCAGCCTTCGTTATCTCAGTCCTCAGCTTCGTACAGGTTTGGCAGTTCTCCTCCTCTTTCTGTTTACATCTTTGTTCTTAAAGCTGTATCAAGGCACCTGGGCTTCACCCAGAGCGTCCCTGTTCCCTGGGTGCCTCACTCCCAGTTCTGCCAATAGCCCTGGCAAGCACTAAGGAGCCAGAGAATGGAGAAAACCCTGATTTTATTTTTTTGGTTGTTTTTATTCTCTTTCTCTGCTTTTCAGGATCCTCTCCTGCATGAGTGGTTAACTAACTCTCTAGAGCAGCTTTAACTCCTTCACGGCAACACATCACACTGTCAAGCATTATTCACAGAAGACAGAAACAGGATGGGGCAAATGCAGAAGGAAGGCAAGTGGAGAAAAGTTAAAAAGGGTCAAGAGTGATTGCAAACTAATGGGTGTCAGCAGACAGGAGGTGAGGGAAGAAGCAGGGAGGGCTCTGACAGGTGTTTATCCCTTAGTGCAGTCAAAGTTACCATGCAACTGGGATCAGCAGAGTGATGAGGGATGTGCTCTCCCCCAGGAAAGCTGCAAGCAGCACTGAGCCAGGCAGCTTCAGAGACACTACATGGCCACTACCATTTCCCAGGGCAGCCCAAACCACTCCTTCACCTGCCCAGGCACTGGGATGCACTGAGATCTCTCCTGCCTTGGTTGGCACCCAGGCTGGTGGGTCACACCTGTGCCAGAGCCCTGCAGAGCTGCTCAAGGCTTGGGTAGGGAAGCAAAGCTTCTTTTGAAGTGGTAAATTCTTCTCTTTGAGAGACTGAAAGAAACCATCAGCTGGGATAGAGATGAGGGAATGATTTGGTTTCCTTCTTTAATAAGCTGCTACCAGACAATAACGTGCTGCAGCACTGCAGAGGTAGTGGGCTCTGATGTTAGGGGCTGTCTACCCTGTGCTGGAGTACACCTCAGTCAGGTGAGGTGGTGGGATGCAGGACTGCTGTTTGGGGCTGCAAGCTGCACCGTGCCAGGCTACCTCAGACTGACATCTGGGTCCAGCAGCCCAGGGTGAAGGAAATCCCCACAGTACAGTGGGGTCAGCCAAGTGACGCCATTTGCAGAGGTAAGGCTGAAGAAATGGCTCCTTCTGGCCTGACACAGGCCATCATCAGAGCCCAAAACCATAGCAACAAGATACCTGCAGAGCTGCTGTGAAAGTCCTTTCCCCATGTTAAGCAGTGAGATGGGCTGATACCACATCCAGTTTAAAGGTGCCCTGTGGGGTGGGAGGGGTTGCCCCACATCCATCCAGCCAGAGAGTCTCTCAGGTTTACCCCAGAGCCTGTCTGACACTGGGTGTAGCACTCAGCCCTTTCCCTTTGGCAGGATGGGCTTCGAGCCACCAATCTTCCTTCCCTGTCACCAGGAGAGGGGGCAGAAGAGTGGGATGCCAGCAGTAACATGCTCAGCCTCCCTGACAACTGCACCTCTGTAAGGCTGCCCTGAGCCTCTGGCCTCATTGGTGCTGCAGGACACGAAGGCTGGTACGTGCCTCACCTGTGCTCTGGTCTCCCCCCACCCTGGGGCTGACAGACAGTCAGTGCTGAGCCCGAGAGGTGCTCCAGCTGAAAAAATCTAGGACACAGTGGGGGGCTGACAGGCAGGCGGAAGAAGAAACAGATGTGGAGCCGATGTGGTGTGAGGACTGTGTCTGACCTGCAATATAGCTAACATTAAAATCAATCCACCTCTGGTAGCTAGACCTCCATCCCTTTGCTACCTTCCCCCTTGGACACCTACAACAACATATTATTCCCTCCATCCTCTGCCAAACTCATCTGTCTGTCTTTTTGCTGTGCCTGCTTACCCATCCTCTTTATTCCTCACTCATATCTCTCCCCCTTCATCTTTTTTCCAGTGGCTTTCTTTCCCCACTGTGCTTTCTGTTTTCTTCATTTTAATTCTTGCACTTTCCCCCCATGCTTCCTTATCTTTCAGCTGCCTCTGCTGTCCCTCCCTTCCTTCATCATACTGGTCTAGCATTCCAAACCAGCTAAATATTTACCAGTCCTTCCCCGCTTTCACTGTGCAATGTATCTGTGTGGCATATCTATTTATTAATTTCCTATATAGCAAATACAGCAGGTTTTTTTGGTTTTTTTGCTTGCTTCTCCCTCCCTCTCCTCATCATTATGAGAAAATAATGAGCTGTTTGGTCTGTGTTACTAGTTGGGGAGAGGAGGGGAGAGAAAAGAAGGGCATGTGGGAGTAGCAAGCCAGATGCCCTCGATTGTTTGCCTGGAAAGTTCTTTCCTTTTTCTTCCTTGCCCACTGTGGCCTCATTTATCTAAAGATATAGCTGCTTTTACTGTATATTATTAAAAAGCCTAAGAAAGCAATCATTTTGCAGAAGAGGAGGCAAGAGAAGCCATTAGGAACACGAGGGCTCTCTGCTAATCATTACCTGAGACTTGCCCAGGGCTGGCAGCTTGGAAGCAGGTTTATGATTGTCTCCCGTGACCCATACATAGTGTCATACAGGGGGACTTTTCAAATGCTTCCCTGATATTGGATGTTCATATGAAAATAAGCATTAAACTAAGAGTTGAAGACGGATATAAAAATAAGAGGACCACTGCCTCTTCCAGCCTCGTGGTCCCACTGCATCAGTCACTGGTTTACTGCTGCTGCCATCCGCTTTCCATCCTTGTTTGTAGCCTCAGACCCTCTCCTGCAGGTTGGTACCTACCCTGTCACAGACATTGTCCCTCATCCCATATCCTTTTCCTTTAGGCTGTTTACAGCTCTGCTGCCTTCCTAATGCCCTTCCCAAGCACATTCCCAAAGTGATGTCTATCGCAGTAGTCACCAAGAGCCCACTTCAAACTCACCCATGCCGTCTGTGCTTTGACAGTCTCCTTTAACCCTCTCTAAGTGCTACTGAGCACCTGCCAAGGAGAAAAGTAAAAAACATACCTCAACACTCAGTGGTAGCTCAGCAGTTAACTTAAAGTTGACCAGACAAAAACTTAAGATGTTAAGCAAAGTATTTTTTATTCCCTCCCCTTAAAATTGGCCCAAAATATCATGACAAGCATTATTTATCTTATTAAGTACACTACATTAACCTTGCAAATATGCTAATGCACAAAAGGCGCTGCCTTAGCAGCTTTTTAGAATAGGAAATTAACCATGTTCATCAGAAACCTTTTAATTATTATTATTTCTTAAATGCTGGCATAATGCAACAGTTCTCCTTCTGTCAGGGGCATCAGATGAGAAGGATGGGGGACAGAGGCCTCCATCTTCCCTGCTTCCCCCAAAATTCCAAGTGCGTAGTCCTACCTGAGCTACACACTAAGGAGCTACCTCTGTCCCTCAGCTGCACTGCTGGCCCAGGGAAGGGAAGAGCTGGAAGGTCAGGCAGGTGGAGAAGGGAAGACTAAACCAAGTACCTTTGCTGAGATATTGCTCTAGCACTGAAAAGGATGTAGGTGGAAGTACTGCATGTTGGAGAAGGACTGCAGACATCAGAGGGAAAGGGCTACATCTTTTGCCCAGGGTGACCTTCCAGTGGCTCCCCAAACACCTGTTGTTCTCTGATGCTCTCCTAATCTAGGAGAGCACGGAGAGCCTGAGAGCTGTCTTACTTGGCACTGGCTTTTGAAAAAACCATGCTTGGCCTGAGCAAGGTGTCTTGTCTCCCTGTCTCCCTGTGCAGTCAGTGGAGAGGGAGAAGTGCCCCAGGGTATCACTCATCCCAGTCTCCGGCCAGTACAATGGGTCCCATCTCCCAGTGCCTCAGGCACAGAGTCCAGCTCAGAGGACAGAGCAGGGGCAACGCCTGTATGCTTGAAACATCCCCTGTGGTGGTCAGGGTGACAGCACAATGCACTCCTTCATCCTCTCAGATGCCAGTAGAGGTTTGAGATGGTGCCATGACAATTTTTTATCCCAAGGACACAGCCTTAGTACATGGTGAGTCTGGCACAGGCCAAGCACATCTCCTGTATGCCTCACAGCACTGAGCTGTGGGCTGTAACAGCTCTTGGGCAGTGTGGCAGAGCAATGTAGAGCATCACCACTGAAGAACCTCCTTTGTCTCAGTGAGTGTACGGTGCTGATTCACAGCCCTGTCCCGGGACTTGCCCTCAGCATGATCCTCCTGATTCCCCTTCTCACAGTGACAGACATACTCTGTTCCCCTGGCTGCCTACACCTCTTTCCTGGCGAGAAGCAAAGGGAACAACCTTTGCAAGGGAGGCTTGACAAAACCTACTCCCACTAGGTGGAAAGCTGTGATTCTCTCAGCTCATCCTGCTCAGGGTCTGATCCAGAGCGACTTGCCACTGTGGCTGGCTGTGCCTGCCTTGCTGCTGCAACACAGCGTGTGCTGCTTCTTCCTACACCCAACTGAACAGTCCTTTCTGATGAGTTTCCAGTGAGACTTTGACTTATGTTTCCCTTACCATGCACTGGCTGTCATTGCTCCTGGCATGGCGAGGTCAGCTCAGCTGGCACAGTCAGTGCAGTCACAAACATAATTTCTGATATTTCTGGGGTTTTTTAATGGTGGTGTTACTGTTGCAGGCGGAGGGCAGCTGCTTCCACAGCTGCTACAGCTTGCTAGTGTACTGCAGCCAGCACCACCCAGGAGATAAGGCCAAGGAGCACAGCTCTGCACTGTTGTGCCTACTATCTCCCTAAGCTTTTTTAAAGCTTTCATGTTGTTTTTTTTTCTAAGTAAAATCTTAAGAGGGCAGATTTAGCTGAGTATCCAATGTCTTTCTGGAGTGTGCTCTGATAAAGGAAAAAAAATCATCCCTCAAGCAGCGTAGAGGTGAGGGAGCTTATCCCATGCTTCTGCGTGGGAAGTGTCACAACAGGATAAACCAAGGGAAATCAAAAGCTGAGAGATTTATCCAGATGCAGAGAAAGGGATGATATTATCCAATATGACATTACATGTTCTTTCTGTAACACAAATCAGCTTCCATTGGTCAAATGCTGCTCTCCTCTGACATGATAGCCTTCCAGAACAGGCTGCATGGCTGCAGGAGCTCTGAGCAGCTTTTTTTAGGGTTTGTTTGTTTTCCCGTTATAATTATTTTCTCTGTAGTCATCACTCCAAGGCTGTCTTTCTGGGAGAGGCTGAGGCAGCATTAACTGGGTGCAGACCCACAGATGGCTGTCCAATAGTGTGCTGGACTGGCATATGGCAGATAAGGAGTTGCCTGCCCTATCCTCAGGCAGCAACAACGTGCTGCTCGCTACGGTGCTTTCTGATGGGCGATGCTCGGACAGCACAGCTCTGCTGGCCTTCCTGAAGCTGCCGTCTGTGTGCTGCCTCCTCTTGAACTAGATAAGCACTGGAGCAAGTATCTCATCAGGTTTGACCAGCTTGGCATCTCCCGTGATGGAAAGCTTTAGAGAAGAACTATTTCAACAGCTCAGGACATGCTGTTTAGGTATCTGCCCAGTCCTGGGGAACAACCCCGACTGAGGTAAAGGAAATCTGAATCCATCTCATGCTGACTTTTTACTCACTGTCCTTTGCACACCTGGCCTTTCCCATGGCCCTTGAACCTCTCTGACAGCAACCTTGCTGCTCCACAGCCGTGGTTAGCAGAAGGTGAAGGAGAACAAGCTTCCTGCTTCTAAGCACTCCTGTGTTTCTGATGGGGAGCCCCAAAATGACCCCCTGTACTCAGACAGAGGTGTGCATATGCTCCTGGAGCTACATGAACTACACCTTCAGGGCAATAATTTCTTCAGTCCCCAGTCACATCTATGTCCCAGCACACTGGGTTAATTGGGCTGGGCACTTGGTCTGCTGATCATGGCCCTGGAGAGGAGCAGCTGCACCACCTGTGCTGAGAAATAGATCTCTGGAAGGTGTAGGGAGGGAAGGAGGTATTTGCATGGGGGAGAATGCACAGATAGAGACTAAAGGTGGAGGCACACATGTAAGATAAAAGTTTCCTGTTAGAAAAGAAAGCACAGAAGATGATGGCAAGGCCATCTTTGCCCATGGCAGTGTACTGACATCCTCTTGCTGTCATGGAAGAGGGAGTGAGGAAGAGAGAGTGAGGGGTGCTGAATGTAGAGCTGCTGCCATGTCCCCATGACATAGGTAACTCCAGGGAGTGGGTCTGATCTCTGGCATTTCAAGGAATGAGTCACAAAACACAGCTGTATGTTTTTCAGTATGCTGAGCTGATGCTATATAATGGAACATCAGGGAAACTTGGAAGAGGTTTATGGAGAGATGGAGGGAGAAGGAGAGGGAGGCATCTGTGTGTGTGGGAAGGAGGGGGCTGTGGTTGCAGAAAAAAGTAATTTGCTGACAAGAATGCAGCGATTTATTTTGAGCTACTACAACTGACCAGGTGCATTCCCTTTTATCTCCGACTTATCTCTTCCTTTCTAGTACAAACCCTGGGTAACACACGGCCTGCCTCTCTCCTTCTCTGTGGATAGTGCTGACTTGGGAGGCTAGAACAGGTCACTGTTATCAGCAGGGCCCCCTTCATCTCAGCTCCTTTCTCCCCTGATGAGCCCAGCAGCATCCCAACTTGCCAGTGGAGAGAGCACAATGCAAACCCTGAACCTAAAGCCAAGCTTTTAGTGGGAGTTGTCAGGTAGGGAGGTCTCCCTTTTTGTCTTGGGGCTGTCTAGCAAGTTTCCTTTCATCCCAGTCTGTTGACAGTAAACAGGTATTTTCATTCCTATTTACTGACCTCAGATATTGTGGGGGTTTTCCTTTTTTTTCCCTAAGATTCCCAGCACTTGTGGTTGGTACTTCAAGGACATTCTTGCTAAGTAGACTTCTGCGCAGTGCTATGCACTTGCACATATGGTTATGTATCCCCCACAACCTGTTCAAAAGACTGCTCTAGAGGTGAATACCAGCAGCACTAAAGGAAATGAATGAAAGGAAGGAATGAATGAACAACAGAACTGGCTTAGCACCCCCATCCCTTACTTAATACTCTCCCTGCTTGCTCTAGAGACGGACTGCTCTAGTTGCAGGCCAAACAGCAGAAAGGCTGTGGAGAGGTTGTGAGAACTCCCTCAGGTTTTGATTTTTCTCCTACTCTGTTAAAAAAGAGTGGTCTCAAAACTTTTTAAAGTTGACCTGGGTGCTGGCAAAGGTCTGTGACAGGAGCTGGACAGCAATATTGGAAAAGTGAAAAAGGGAAAAAAATATTGATAAATAAAATATTATACAATCATTTTTTATGTAGGAGCATAGAGCGCACTGGCCCACTCTTTCCTGATGGTATAGCATGTCAGCTGGCATGGCTCCCGGGGGGATGCCTGCTGTGCGTGCAGTACCAACACTTTTCTGCAAGCAGGAGCCATTTGGCTGAAGACTCAGGTATACACTGTCAGTCCTGCTCTCGCAACCCAGCCAAGAGTTATGCTCCTCAAAATACTCAGGGCTATCACAGTTCTCCTCCCGGTGACAGGTGATCTCCAGGGGGAGCACAGGCTGACTGCACCTTGCTATTCAGTGCTCTGCAACAGTACAGTGAAGACCTGCAGACTTTGCTCTGCACTGTGGTACTGTTTCCTCAATTGACTGCTTCTTAATCCCACCACCTGGCGTGGGGGCAGGGAGGAAGTTTTGAACAGTGCAGCTCATGCAGGAGGACACCTTCTCCAGAGTAACCCATACGCTGAGTTTTGGTTGCACTCGGGCCAGAAGGTCAAAAAGGGCAGCACACATTGGGCTAGAAAAATGATTCCTTCCTTTGGAGCCTGAAAGGAGAAGGGGATTCTCCAGAAATCCTGAGCCTCAGTACCTAATCTCCTTTTAGAAAATGTGTTCAGACTGACTAGCTTCTACTGGATTTTAATCTAAGTCCCAAGACAGAGTTAGTATGATACCACTAATTTGCTGCACTGATGAAGTCTTCAAAAAAATCTCCAAAAGCTAAATTTTCATTTAGTCTATTTATTTATTTTTAAATTGCATGTCATTGCCTGTGCCAAACATCAGCAGTCAATACAGGACTTAGATGATAATAAATGTAATGTTAATTACATGGTTATTGTTACTCATTTTTTAATAAGCTCTTTATATGCCATCAAGTAATAAAGCAAAGCTCTTTGCAAAGCATACTGTTCCCAAGAAAGCACACAAGAAGCCAGAAAAGTCTCCAGAGAGGGCTCCAGACACTGGGGTGAGGCTCCTAAGGCTGATCCCCAGGTCTTCTGATAATGCAGCCACAAATCTAGTAGCCCAGCAAAAGATACTGGCAAAGAGCAGAGCTCTCTTCATTCATGATACTCCAGCCCCACGCTCACAACCGTTCATAAACCACTAGGGAGAGGCAAAGCAGCTATCTAGAGAAATATCTCTTTGCCTCCCCGCCAAAACCCCATTGCTTATGGTAGAATTTTCAGTTATCTGCCTGTTAAATTGTTACACTGCAATATTTCACTCCTTAGTAGGAAGAGAAGCCTTGCTCACTAAAAAAGGAAAAGAATTCCTGTTCCTCATTTTGTATTAGCCTTGGAAGAACCTAAAATAAAATGCACCCAAAAAACTGTGATGATTTTACATGCAGAAGGATGATATTAATTTTGAGAATTCCTTCAGCCTTGTAAAGCTGGACTTCAGATTAGTAAGGTGCCTGTTACTGAAGGCACACAGACAACACAACTGGTACAGTGAGCTAAAATGTCCTAAACCATTTCTAAAACACTTCATAATGCCAGACACAATCATATCTCTAATAGTAACACACAACAGCATAAAGGGTTTGCCAACATGAATTGCAATATGTTGCCTTATTGGGTTACTATATGGAGTTCGTTCCCAGCAACAAAGCTGACAAAGCCAGATGCCACCCCTGCCAGCAAGCATTGTATATCTGGGGCAACTTAAGGACCTGCTGATTGAAGGAAATCCTCCTCCTACCAAACACAGACTGGCAGCAAAAATGCTTCACAGCCTTTTTTTTTTTTTTCAGTTTTAATGACTGTAACAGCTTCTGCAATCTTTGTAAGGGAAGTGGCCGAAAAAGGAGCAGGGGACTGATTGTCACTCATCCTCTTGCCATATTAAGAAAGGAACCGCGCAGTGAGGGATGCATAGGAAGCCTCGGGGAAGGGAGATAAGGGAACAGAGGGGAGGAATACGGGCTTAAGAGATACACTCCCTCCCGAGTCTGCCTATGGGAGTCTGATGAATGCTGATCTATCTTAATACCCCTGAGTGTTAAAAAAGTTTGGCTTTCTGTCTGAGTCTTGCAACATGAATGCACTCCTAGCCAGCAGGCAGTAATCACAACCAAGCCGCTTTTTCTGGATTGAAACCGGCCACCTGTCCAGTTTAAGGACCTGACCCAATGGGTCTCATTTATGCAATACTTCTGGAGAAGTATTTTGGTGGAGCCCAGTTGTGGGTACAGTCTGCAGGGTTGCCTGTCAGGAGCAGAATGCTGCTCGGGAAAGGAGACACAAAATTTGTTCTAAAGTTTCCTTATTTAGGGCTTCTCTCCCCACCTTTCCCCCCCACGATTTTTTAAAGGATCTATTTGGTATTTACCTCAAAACCAGAGCCTTCATGCTCTGCAAACACAGGAACCCAAAATGACTAAAGCAGTTTTGGAACAAGACATCCTGAATATGATGAGCAGGGGAGGGGAAAAAATTAAAGGGAAGAAAAAATCAGCCAGCCCAGCAAACAGCATTTAAATCTCTCTCGTCTTCTCTCATTCCCTTATTCAGTCATTTTTGTCTTGCTTTGAGTGTGCTGTTTTTATCTTCTTCACTCTGATATAAAAGCCCAGCTCCCCTAGTGAGTGTGCAGATGATGATTTGGCATTGTCCAGGACTATTATGCTGTCAGCTCTCAAAGAAAAAAAGGCTTGTAAAAATCCTGTAGTCAGACAAAGGCAGAGCATGCGGCTCAGGACAGTTTGTACTGCCGTCTGCTAATAACCTTTCTGAACAATAGCTTACATGGAAAGATCTTTCATTGAACATGAAATTCCTCTTTCAGCTTCACCTTCACTTACTCCCAATTACTGCTCCACTCTCAGCTATACCCATGCTACATATGCAAATCCTCTTTCAAACTCTTTTGTACAGAAACAGAGGTGCATCTCCCTCCCCCTGGTCCTGTTCTAGTACCATCCTACACTATCCTTGCACAATCCATGACTCACTCACTACTGCTCCCAGTTCAGCTCTATCTACCTGCAAATTCATTCACATACGTGGTCTCCATCACTCCCACCAATTTGGCTCATGCTCTGCTCTCAGGTATATGGAAGTCAGCTTCACACATTCCATTTTAATTTCTTCACTTATTGAGGAATAGAAATTTGAAAGAAAATGAAGAATATGGCCAAGAAAGACATTTCTGTTAAAAACCTAAGATAGGATCAACAGCTTTTTCCAAAACGCAGAAAATTAGCAAGTTTTCTTGAGGCAACTTAAAGAGGTGCAATTTGACAGTCTCAGCAGTGGTGTTAGCAGATAATTGTCCCAGCTTCCCTCAAGCCCCAATGGTGTTGAGTTCATTGCAGCCTGAGCTATACAGGCTGGTTCCTCTGCCTGTAGAGACTTGGGTCCTGGCAGACGAACTGAGGTGACCTATCTCAGACAATTTATGACATTGTGTTCTCCAGCATTTGCTCTGGTGCAGATTACCAGCTCCATGGAGTGCCAATAGGACTATGCACATTATGTGCCTGTGCATCAGCTGTCCCTGTTTACAGCACTGGACTGCTGCTGATTGTGGGTTTGGGCTAAGTGAAAGTGAGCTGAAGTGTGGTCACGTCTGTCTTTCTGGCAATCCAGTTCTAGGGAGAGTTGCTTGCTCTCACTGTCTACACAGTCAGCTACCAGCATCTCTGCTTTTCTGCCAGAGGAGCCTGAAACACCACACAGCCAGTTCTGGGGAGACCCGAGTTTGCAGGAAAGATTGAAACGTCTAAATCTGACGAGTGTGGGCTGCTGCCACTTTGAGATAAATCCTCAAATGTGTGCAAGGATTTGGCAGTATGCAATGGGTCCATGAAGCTGGTACACGAACAAAACAGCACAGCAGAACCTGGAAAGGAAACCAAGGAAATGGACTTGGAAGTGACCCTTGCTCTAAGGGTACGCACCTAAGCCAAGGTCAATGCCCAGTAACTCCAAACGCAAAAGCACGGGCAGGCTCTGATCTCTGCTGCACCTGCCTAATGCCAGATGTACACTACCATAACTGATGGCATTAACTCCTGACTTACACCCATCTCAAAAAGGTCAGGGTGTGGCCCAGTGAGTTTACAGTGAGCAAGAGCAAGGCAGTGCATTTGCTGAGCTGGGACTAGTTCCTGTTCACTGTCTGTCGATTTAGTGAACATCATACATCTAAACTAGGAACTGGAAAGCTGTGTGATATCCAAGGTTTTGCAAGTGTACTGGACAATAACAACATGCACTTGGGATGCGCTAGGAATGAAATACACCCTGAAAACTAGGGCTTCAAGGAGAAGAAGCCTCGTTTAAGCTCTGAACTCTTTTCTGAGCAGGGCTGTATCCTGCTGTATGTTACCAAGATTCCTATTCCAAATAATGCTGCATTTATTTTAGCTGACAAACATTTACCAGAGCAGGTAACATAAAGACCCATACCTACTGAGACAAGAACCTAATTCAGGCAACAAAATAAGCTGTATATAAGAGGCACATCAGGCACAAAATGGCTGGGAAAAGGCCATATGAGGTGAAAACCTGAGTCTGTAGGATGAGTTTGGTGTTCTCTGAGAGCACTGAACGAATATAACTTCTCAACACACTTCTCCAACCCCTTTAGCACTCCAAGCAGTTTAATTGGCCCCACAAACACCCTGAGTGCATGAAGTGCTTACAGGGAGAGAACACAGTTTCACATGACTTTGAAACCTGATCACTGGAAGGTGGAGCGGGAAGGGACAGGGCAAAAGTTCTCCAGGCTGGAGCTGATCCCAGGGACTAAAACGAGTCCTTTTAAGATGCTATAGTGTATGTCAGCAGCAGGGACATGTGGCCAAAATGCCCAGCAGCCTGTATAGCTCAGGACATAGCCCAGTGGCAGAGAGGGGCAGTGAACCAAGAAGCAGTTGGTAATTGCAGTAGCTGATGTTGTTTTGCTTCTCCCCACTACAACTTCCTGTGACCCATTCCTGCCAGCCTCAAAGTGCAGGTCCACTCACCATGCACACCCAGGTTCTGCTTCACTGGAACAACACCCCATCACTTTCTGAGCACTCACATACAAGGTCACCACTGTGTATGTAGCTTCTGGCTTATATTCTCTCCTTTTTCATATTTTTCTTTTTCTCTCTCTTTTTCCATTTTCTTGTCCTAAGGGATCATGACCAGAATTAAATCCTGACATACTTTCAAACCCAAGATAGCTGGTGGTTTTACACTCCCTAGGTAAATCATCCCACACTTTTTTGGAAAACATGAATGCATTTTCCCTGTGGTCCACAACATCTGAAGTATCCTGTCATTATTATTAAGTGAAGGAGATCCTTCAAAGGCTGTAGTGTTGTCCCCAGGTACTTCAGTGCACAGTGTTAGGCGAAGGGCCTAGATCAGCACAATGTTTTACTCACTGTTAATGCCAGACATTCAGGTCTCTAATTTCCAGCACAGAGCCTACTTGAAGAAGTTCATGGTCTTACCCAGGAGTGCAAGAAATGGGCTCTTTATGGAGTATGAAATCCATTTTCCCCAGGCCTGCATTTGGACTGTGCTTTATGACATGAAAAGATGCAGTAAGTGAATAAAGCACTACCTTCTACTGACTGATGGACAGACGATCCCAGCAGTCTGTATCTGTATCTTCCCCTTCCCACTGCTGTATATTTGCTGGGCTGTCAGTCTTAAGCCAAAATGACTTGGGAACCTGAACTTTCCTGAGATTCTCCCCCCTGCTCAGTCCAGAGAAGGATCTGGAAGTTAACATAGGACTGAAGGCAAGAAGAGGGAGAGATATCAGCTCTGACACCTGTAAAGCTTAGGTAAGAGGAAAAGTGATGAGTGAGGAGCTTGGACTCAGCTGAACTATAAAGGTAGCACTGCAGCCAATGCAAGCAGCTTCAAGAGAGCCTGTACCAAATTCACAGCAACACCAGACAGCAGGAGTGGGAAAGTGCTTACTAAATTCATTCTCTTGACATCCAGGAAGGCAGAGAAATGGGGAGCGAGGAAAGCAGGGTCTAAGGTCACCTGCCAGGACAACAGAAAACAAAGAATAAGACCATGCTAAAGATGTTCCTCTAGTCCCCCTCTCCTAAACCAGACATTAAAGTTTGCTTCATACAGGAGGGAAACAATCATGTAAGAGGCAGAAAACCCATGAGTTGCTCAGTTACTGGAGCTATGACAAGCAATTCTGGGAACAGCTGCATTTTTTCCCTTTCACTCAAAATAGAAGTTAAAACAAAGGCTTTTTTTTTTTTTTTTACCTAGGAGGATAATCTGCCGCAAGAGAGAGGAATAGCATCTTTTCAGAGCACCACTGGTTCAGAGAAAGTTAAAGGAGGTCAGTGGAGTCCCTTCCGATTTGAAGACAACCTTCCTCTCCTGGTCATGTTCACAGCTGGCATCACCCCATTGAAATAAATTAATTGTAAAACTGTAATTTTTCCATTTGTATAACTATAATTTTTCTGTATTCTGTATTCTTTCTTGTTGTAATCAAAAGACTGGTATATTGTAACAAAGAGGATAATTCTAACACCCCTTTTTCCAGGAAAAATTGCAGGACTCCTCTACCTAATCCAAAGACAGACAAGGGAATATACAATCTTTTATTAAGGTAACTAAGTTAACTGCCGTCC